>JAFIRS010000581.1:0-637884 GCA_018342105.1 Gonioctena quinquepunctata | reverse complement strand
CTGAAATTCGTGGATTTTGATAAAAAAATCTCCGACACCAAAACCCCACATACCAATTTTATTGAATCGGATATAAGTGCGAATTTACACGATCCAATAACATTGACCAATATGGGTTATATTTACACCTGACAATTCATTGGTCAATTTTGGCAACAGCTTTTACCCAGGAATACCAACATACTGACAAAAAATGGTTCAACTATAGGAAAAGTTCCGAATATTATTCAATAGCTTATTGAATTGACTCTGATCCATTCTTAAATATCGTTTGAATTGATTAGGATCTGCACTCATGAATTTTTCTTCAACTAATGTCAAGTTTTTTTTCCCTCTTTTCTCAATCCAAGCTCTAATCCACCATCTCCTACATGCTCATTGCTGCAATGTAATGTTAAGGTAGGGTATGTGAAATCGCGTAAATAATAACATAACCTGAAAATCTCTGTTGCAGCAGGCATCCAATTCATTACTGCAAATTTTCACGAAAATTAGGAACCGATTCTAAACTCATCAATTTATTGGTCAAGTTCAAATTGACGACAATTTTATGTTAACACCTGTCAATAAAATTCAAGGTCACAATATTGACCAATTTATTGATCGTGTAAATTCGCACTTCTTGAATTTATGAATTTTAACAAAAAAAATATCTGTACCGAAACCCCTACATACCAATTTTGAATAGAATCGGGTTATAATCACAAAACTCGTCCGCCATATTGGAGCCGCCATTTTTTCACTAGCAAAAGTTCCATAATGCATTGTCACCGGAATTATGAACACCTGCCATATTTCACGTTAATCGGGCAACTAGAAGTGGATCAAATTTAACTTGTAAAATTTGATTACCCACAGACATCAATCAATCAAATATACTTTATTGTCTGAAGTTGATACATCTCATTGACAAAGTCATTTATAAATAAAGGAATGAACACTATAAGTATTATGTACAAATACATATGATAAAAACATTGGTACAAAATAAATAATGAATAAAATATACCCACCCAAATATACCACACATAAATCAGATGAAATTTTGTACATGTTTACCGTGGTGGTTAATAATAAACTTGATTAAAAAATAAAAAATTGGTACAAAATTAATATTAGAATTATCATAATTGAAAACAGCTTCGTGTTATATCAATGGTACTAATCAATAAAAATATTAAAATATATTACAATTGACTCCTGAATAATTGGAGATAGGACGACAAAGTTGAATCTCACAGTATTGTGTGTTTGCACAGTAGAAGTCATCTAATGAGCAGAAAGCATTCGCAAGACTTTTTACAGATTTTTTTAATTTTCTTGCATCAGCTATGATTTCAATCTCGTTGGGTAGGTGATTATACAGTGCTAGTCAAAAGTCCCTCCCTCGTATCTTTGAACGGTTATACTTATAATAATGAAATTTGGAGGTGGAAATAAACGGATGTAGGCTTCTCAACTGGTCATAACAGGTGACGCAATAGTCATAAATGACGTCACAAGGCCACTGTGACCAATAATTTTAAATGGGACCCTATGGCAAGTGACAGCTCGTTTGAAAGGTATTGAAAATACCTATTCAGTCATACCAATTTTGTTTGGGTTTCGGCTGATTTTGATTGATAAATTGAAGAAATACGAAAATTATAGTTTCGCATTTAATTAATAAAGATTTAAGAACCAGTTCTTATAATAAGTGTTCAAAATGTGCTCCATCTACTTCCTGGCAGTAATGCATCCTATTGCTAAACTCTTGTCGTACTCGTCCCAGTGTGTCAGCGGAAATTGCCCTACATTCTTCAACAATTCGTTGTTTCAGAATGGCAATACTGTCAGGTGCTGTAGCGTAAACCTTAGATTTCAAGTACCCTAGAAAAAATCTAATGGTGTAAGGTCCGGTGACCGAGCTGGCCATTCGATCGAACCTCGTCGTCCAATCCATCTACCACGATATTCTTCATCTAGGTAACGTCTTACTGCACCGTAATAGTGTGCAGGAGCACCATCTTGTTGAAACGTTATTTCCAAGTTGTCGAATTCATCTGGATTATCTTCTAGAATTTCAAGAATTAACGCCTCAATATCATTTTGTAACATCTCCAGATACAATTCACCGGTTAAGTTAGCATTGAGAAAAAGAGGCCCATATGTGGTTTCCCAAAATACCTGCCCAAACATTTACTTTTTCTGGAAATTGAGTATGTTTTTCACGAAAGATGTGAGGATTTGTGTCACTCCAATACCTCACATTTTGAGTGTTAACATTTCCATTGAGAAAGAAAGTACTTTCGTCACTAAAACAAATTGTCTGTATGTAGCCTGGTTGTTTCACAAAATTCTAGTCTTCGGTCGGGGTCATCATCTGAAAGTTGGTGCACCATTTTTAATTTGTATGGATGAAATTTGTTTTTAGCCAACACCCTATGTACTGTCCTTCGACTGACTTCACAGATAGACGCAACTTGGGCTGTGGAAGAAGTAGGGTTTACTACCATTTCTCCAATTATGTCAATTTTTTTGTCATCACTAATTGTTGGTCGACCAGATCGTTTGGCATCTTGAACACTACCTGATGCTTCAAACTTCCGAAGAAGCTCCCTCAAATAAACCCTCGATATAGGGCGATCGGGGTACCTCTCATTAAACAGTCGTTCCGCTGCATGGAAATTGTTTCTACATTCACCAATTATTAAGATAGCTGCTACTTTGTCGGCTACAGTACGTACCATTTTGCCTATGTAAACACTTAAACGTCTCGTTAAACAATAGCTTAGGTAAATTTTCAAGGTATAAACACTTTTGACAAGTAGAGAATTCAAAAACGTCAACCTTTTTGACAATTAACCAGAGGCGTACTTTAAAATCTTTATTGATTAAATGCGAAACTATAATTTTCGTATTTCTTCAATTTATCAATCAAAATCAGCCGAAACCCAAACAAAATTGGTATGACTGAATAGGTATTTTCAATACCTTTTAAACGAGCTGTCACTTGCCATAGGGTCCCATTTAAAATTATTGGTCACAGTGGCCTTGTGACGTCATTTATGACTATTGCGTCACCTGTTATGACCAGTTGAGAAGCCTACATCCGTTTATTTCCACCCTCCAAATTTCATTATTATAAGTATACCCGTTCAAAAGATACGAGGGGGGGAGGGGACTTTTGACTAGCACTGTATAATTTTTTAACATTATAAATTATGGAGTTTTTTATTGGCTGAACTTAAACTGCCGTTAAACGGTAGCCTACTAAAATATCGTTAATAGATATGAAGTGACGCGTCGGACGGCTTTTTATTGGATTTGCTTACACTGCCGTCAAACGGTAGCATACAAAAATGCCGTTAATCAATTATTGCGTTATCCGCCAACTTTTCGAATTCAAATGTGAGCAATAGTTCCCCCTTCATATATGTGTGCAATTGTTGTGTTCATTTATTACCAACATCAAAAATAAGGCAAAGTTACTAAATTCCATCTGTCAAAGTGTGAAATTTGTTCATTTGGAACTGTGTAAGAAGGAGGATTTTTTCGATAAAAACGACTATATTTTGTGCAAAGTTGTGCCGAAAGTAAGTGATTTAGGGTGTATTGTTTATGCTGGTAAAAAGAAGGAGGCATTTTGAGTAATCTTTGTGCGAGAACTCGGTGCTTGAAAATTAGGTTTTTTTTTTTTTCTCCAATTCGGGAACGATATGAGACCGCCGCATTTTTCTTCCGGATTCGTGTTCAGGAGGCAAAAACACGTAAGAAACGTTTTTTTCCCTCTATTCAGAGTGCATGTCTGATAACGCAATAATTTATTAACGGCTTTTTTAGTATGCTACCGTTTGACGGCAGTTTAAGCAAATCCAATAAAAAGCCGTCCAACGCGTCACTTCAATGACGTCATATCTAATAACGGCATTTTAGTAGGCTACCGTTTAACGGCAGTTTAAGTACAGCTTTTTTTATTTGTGTCGATGTTGTAAATGGTAAGGTTACATTATAGTTTTCCCAATATCAATTGCAGAAGCATAAAAAAGTCTTGTGGCGAAATCCTGTGAGCAGCAGTGGCGGAGATAACTAATTTTATTTAGATATTTTAAGATTTTAAAAATACTTCATAAATAATGAGAAATGAAAAAGAATTAACGACAAGCTTTTATTTATACAAATACATTAAGGAAGAAAAATAATTTCTTTCATTGTTTGATGCAGGTTATTATTATATCCTAAAACGTATTTCGATCGGCACACACCAAGACCATAGACGCTACTGGTTTTTAATCTTTCAGGGCTATTAAAACACAAATGTAACGCGTGATTTATGACCTCCGATCGTAGACACACCTGCCAGCATCGATGCCCGACTCGATTAGCCCAGACGAATCGGGTGTACGATAGACAGCCGCCACTCGAGTCCACGTTGACTATCGGCTCTTTTGATCTACCGTTTGCCGACGGAAAATGTTTACGAGTAGTACAGATTATTTTTCGTTCTGTTTCTTCGCATATACGCTCGTGTTAGCGAAGTGAGTTTTCATTTGCTCCCTATAGAAACAGCTTCTGCAATTGATATTGGATGGACTATAAGTGTTTGTCTAGTTAGTCTAATCAACAAGTTCAAAAACGTTAAAAATTAGAGATAAAGGTCCTAAAAATATGAGCGATGGCTCATTCGATTCGGAATCACCTCTAGAAAAATGTTTTTGAAGGATTTTGGTGCAGGTTAAAAATTGCAATTGTTATTAACAAAATAAAATGAAAAAAAAATGATATTTCATTTTTTGTCAATAACTTGAAAAATATTAACATTTAAGCAATTTTGAAAAAGCTCGTTAAAGAGGAGGAAATTTCCAATAAAAAAGTCCCAACTCCCGGAACTCTATCTCCATTATTTATAATTTTAATTAGACGTTGAAAATAGGGCTCCGCGCGGCTGTTACAGCATGCGCGCGCCGCCGCTAAAGAGAGTTCAGCAATAAAAATAATTTTTTTATAACATAAAATGTGATTTTAAAAATTTATGTACTTTATAAGATCCTGCGGTTAATTTTCATTAAAGTTAATTAATTTGTTAATTATGATTTTTTATAACTATTGAAAAATTAAAAATCTAAAAAATGTTGATAAAAATTTTTTTTTCAATTAATATTTAGCTATGCCTGTTTTCACATTGAACAATAGCAGTAATTAACATAGGTTATGAATTTTTTACGTAATTTGTTTATAAAATTGTTATAAACAAATAGAAATTCAATATTTTTTAAAATTTTTTTTGCTATTTTTTGTTTACAAAAAGTTATGATTTAAATTGTTTAAAAACGATTTTTTGATATTTCGATTGTTTAAATAATTGTTAAGAAAAATTTTTCTTTTAAAAATCATAATTTACACTTTCAAATAGTTTAGCAAAAAAAATTTTTTATTGATTATTTAATTGTTTATTAGTTTAACAATTTGTTATAAACAAATATCGACCAACGGTATATTTTTTTTCTGAAGCAGAAAAAAATTTTAAAAATAGCTATATATAATAAAGTGCAAAAAAAAAATTGTTAGGCAATTTATCCCTTAACAAATTTGTTTTAAGGTTTTTTGCTGTATCTGCATAATTTAACAAGTTAAAGATCACAAAAGATACGAAAAAGTAAAAAAAATACAGAATTTTTATAAACAAATCCATTAATAGCTAATAAACAATAGATACCAACTTGATCTAAAATTTATCTGAAATAGAAATTCATCCTTTATAAAAAAGACCTGAATATCCTTTATCGTATCTCTAATAGTTTAAAAATATATCAATTTTTTAATTGACAAATCAAGTAGGCGCTATAATTACCGTATCGTATGATATTAAAAAGTATTATAATAAATATTGCACTTTATTATATATAGCTATTTTTATAATTTTTTTCTGCTTCAGAAAAAAAATATACCGTTGGTCGATATTTGTTTATAACAATTTTATAAAACAAATTACGTAAAAATTCATAACCTATGTTAATTACTGCTATTGTTCAATGTGAAAACAGGCATAGCTAAATATTAATTGAAAAAAAAAATTTTATCAACATTTTTTAGATTTTTAATTTTTCAATAGTTATAAAAAATCATAATTAACAAATTAATTAACTTTAATGAAAATTAACCGCAGGATCTTATAAAGTACATATATCAAAAGGGCTCCACGAAGTTTAAAATTTATAGGCCAATTATTTATACCTTTCATTCCATTGTTTATGCCAATGGAGATTGGGAAAAATTTGTTAGTTAACAATTGAATAACTTTTGAAAATGATGATTAAATTTTTTTCTTCAGGGCTCGATTCTTTCAAGTGTTAAGAAGATACTAGAATTTTTCAAATTTTTAAAATCACATTTTATGTTATAAAAAATTATTTTTATTGCTGAACTCTCTTTAGCGGCGGCGCAGCATCTGTAACATCCTCGCGGAGCCCTATTTTCAACGTCTAATTAAAATTATAAATAATGGAGATAGAGTTCCGGAGTCAGGACTTTTATGGGAAATTCCTCCTCTTTAACGAGCTTTTTCAAAATTGCTTAAATGTTTATATTTTTCAAGTTATTAACAAAAAACGAAATATCATTTTTTTTTCATCTTATTTTGTTAATAACAATTGCAATTTTTAACCTGCACCAAAATCCTTCAAAAACAATTTTCTAGAGGTGATTCCGAATCGAATGAGCCATCGCTCATATTTTTAGGACCTTTATCTCTATTTTTCACGTTTTTGAACTTGTTGATTAGACTAAGTGTTATATGGTGTTTGTTTATGGATTTCGTTTTGAAATTTCTGATGAATGAGACATACTGTTTCTAAAATATAAATGTAAGGTAGTGGTAATATTTTATGTTTGATGAAGAGTGGCTTGCAAGAATTCCGGAACATAGCCTTGCACATACACCTCATGCTGTTTTTTGCAAGACAAAAACCATATTGAACAATCGGGACAGGTGAAACTATAAAAGCTTGTAAAACCGGAAAAATCGGCGTTTTTCAAAATATTCATAACATCACCATTTTCAAGTTGTAGTGCAGGCTTTTCGCGACATAGTAGTGATTGATATGTAGGTACTTTATGAGTAAAAAATTCAGGCGTTTAACGCACTTGCAACAAGCCTCGATTCGCCATAGGTGATCCGATTTCAATTTTTCAAAAACATATTACAAGTAGAACTATACTACAAAACGTCTTTTCTCATTTTGTGTTGAAATGCTGTGAAATAGGTGAGTTTTCTACACATGAAGTACATATCAATCACTACTATGTTGTAGCGCAAGCCTACAACTATTAAAACGGCGGTGTTATGAATTTTTTAAAAACGGTAATTTTTCCGGTATCCGGTAATAATACGATTGAGTCGTGCCAGGGTTCATTTTTTTCGCATTTTGATTATCTACAATTCCATTGAGATCACCGAGATTGCTTCATTACTTTTCATGTTACAAGCGAAAAACAAAATAGATTTTTTGCTCTTAAATGTTTATAACAAATTAAGCAATGATAGTTGCGAGTAGGAAATATAACAGATCGTCTTTCGTATGATGGCATAGTCGGTTTCCTGGTACTATTTTTATCGCAGAATCAGCCATTTTCTGCTCTATTGATTGGTCTACTAGTACATGCTATTTATGGCCCAAACGTAAAAATATTCAAAATTGTTGTAATTAGTATTGTTCCATTGTTCCAGCAGGCTGAAAATGGTCGTAGTTATTGAGCTAGAGTTGAAAACGATACTATGTGAGGGCAATGACAACTGAATTTGATTTGGAAAAATACTCTAATAAGATTAGACTGTCTAAAGAACCATTAAATAGTATTACTATCTGTTCCGTGCTCACTGATTCATAAAAAGTACTTACTTTTTAATCCGTACATTCATTTAGTAAACACCTGAAGGTGATTCATATACGAAAATCACCGAATTATCTACACCATACGGCGAATTCTTTGAATAAGATAGCTAGCTAGCTCGTTGCTCATTCTGATTATACAGGATGTAAACGTTGATAGTAGAAATATTGTGATGGTTGATCACTGAATTGAAAATACTACTAAACAAATCTTTCGTAACTCCAAATAAATAATAAACTGTGTATTTCGAACTTCTTGTCATAACAAAGCTCAACTCGAAATGCTGTTTACGTTTGCAAAAATATAGTACAATTTATAATATATCCATACTGGGTGTCCCAAATTCAATGTGACAAGCAGTATCTGATTTGTTGGAGAAGATAGACGAAATGATTTGATCCAATTCCAAGATATTCCAATAGCAGAACGACAAGGAATTTGGTGGCAACAAGATGGCGTTCCCACTCATAATTTACAGGTTGTCACTGAATATCTGAATAGAACGTATCCAAATAGATGGTTTGGTATTGAGGATCCAATTCAATGGCCGGCTCGTTCCCCAGGTTTACCACCACTTGACTTTTTTCTATGGGGTGATTTAAAAGATATTGTTTTTACTACTCCTCCTTTTGATTTGGTTGATCTGAAAATGAATATTCGACTAGCCTGTAATATAATATATAGGGTGTTTTATTGAAAAACCAAACACCCTGTATATTTCAAAATTATATTAACACTTAGCTCTTTCAGGAAGTCAGATGTTGCCTGTCACATTGAATTTGAAATTTTGAATGGTTCGACGTAGAACAATGAAAAAAAAACGAATTGAATGATATCACAGATACTACTTTTTGAAATGAGAGACATTGTGATTGCCCGATAGATGGCGTACGTCAACTTGAAAATTTCAAATAGCATGGGGTTCTAGTGGCACATCGAAGAAAAGATAATTCAATTCTCTTTTCAATCATCCTATTTTTTTTTTTTTGTTCAAAAGTTTTTTCACAATATGAATTTGAAATTTTGTTATACTTGACATTTCAAATGAATTTTGTGAAAAAACGTATAAACGAAATTGAATAAAACTAGATTGTTGAAAAGAGAATTGAGTTATCTTTTCAACGATGTGCCACTTTACCCCCATGCTATTTGAAATTTTCAAGTTGATGTTCCTCCCCGCGCCATCTATCGTGCAAACGCAATGTCTTTCATTTCAAAAAGTAGTGTCGGTGATATCATTCAATACGTTTTTTTTTTCATTGTTCTACGTCGAACCGTTCAAAAATTAACAGGGTGGGGGGACTATTAAAAGCCGAACTGTATATACAGGGTGAGTCAGAATAAGACCGACAAACTTCGACTACAGATTCCTCACCTCATTTCGAGGTAAAAAGTTTCTATCAACGTATGTCCTAAAATGCATCCCCTCTGAGATACAGGGTGTCGAAAGTACAAAAAAAATTAGATTTAATTTGTTTTCTCCAAAATTCCTGAAGGAAAAAATTTGAAACTTGGTACACTAATCAAGGTTTATCAACGTGCTAATTTGAAGTTATACATTTTTTAAACCAGTGGCGTAGTTACGATGGTAGTATGTGGTCATATGTTCCTTCATATTTTCTTGGGAATGGACAAATGAGCGTTTGACATCAGTTTGGCTCATCGATAGTCAACCTAAAAGTCATAACATTCCATGTGCCTAAAAGTGGAGGTTTCTGAGATAATTGAGAAAAACTGAAGATATGTCCTTAGTAGAGACATAATTTCCCATGTGCAATAATCGCATAATACTAATTTCTTACAACATATCAAAATATGTGTCAATCTCATGAACATTTTTTTAATGTTGGGAGAATCGGAAACATAGTACGGGGTGAGTCAGAATGATACCGACAACTCCATTTTTTTATTCATCATATTTTTTGATCGAATCGATGTCGCGAATTCACTGATGTTACCATACTTTCTTGCATATGATTGTTTTGACACATCAACTGACAAACAAACCCAACCTCAAATTCATAATACTCCACTTAGATAAGAGTTAAGGTCTGAAATATTTTTTGCGAAAAACTGAAGATTATCATTATCAAAGCCATTTCTGATTGAATTATCTAGGAAAATCTTATCCAATCAACATGTTTTTGATGAAGAAAAACAATTATTCTGTATTAATATCTAATTAAATGATAGAAACGGTTTAGTGGGTACACTACATAGAAACAAACAAGGGATTAAAGCAAATGTTCAAATGGACCACCATCAGTGGTGTACTGAACAGCCTACCACAAACTAGCATGAAAGGCTCGACTTTGCAACTTGTTATCACGAATCGAAAGAAATGGGACATTAACATGTTATACGAAATGGGCGGCGAATAGCCAAATTCAAACATATAGCGAGAAATAGCTTTACCAACATTGTTACTGATTTCTTAGTCCCTCCGTTTACGGATAGAGAGCGCCTACTATTTTATAATGAAATAGGAATGTGATTTTGATAACGTCTTTAGAAGTAGCAAGACAGATAAAATGAAAGTTTCGGATTCGGAGATTATTCATAATCGTATTATGGAGAGTAATTTGGGGAAGGATAAATAAAAATCAACAATCAATGACTGATAATAGACACACGAGAAATAATTTTTCTAAACTTCTTTCTGAGGGTAGTGCACCTCTTTGCCCATTAATTTATTTAATATTTCGAAAATTGTGTTTTTTTCGCAAAACGCTGATAGGTTTACAAGCTTTTATCCAACTTGCCTTGTTTGTTTCTCTGTGATTATTATTTATTTCTCAATTTGTACGTTCGGGTGAAATTTTGTTAAGGTAGAGAAATATTCAAGTTGTTCAGAATGAACCGTAAAAATGCCACAGATATTGAAAACTGCCTTTTTGTGAAATTTCACCGTAAAGTTTTGTTGATAATTTTTTTTTTTCAAAAATTAAGAGCTGTAACTTTCACTACTGATATCTTCTGTTGTAAGAATTCAACCAGTGAATTATGGCATCCGAAGATTATTCATTGATTTCATAAAAATCGGTTCATTGCCAACAACTTATTCAAACAAACTAACACAAAAGTCGCAATTAAAATACATATGAACCTGGGATTCAAAACTAATATATGGCCGGTTGACAATGCGAGATTTTCAAAACATTCCCTAGAAGAATATCAAAATCCAATAACGATTCCGCTGGCGCTGGAATAATATATTCTGCCGTAAAATCCGTAACGAGGATTTCCTTATTTCACCTTCACAGGACAACCCAACTGGCATGTTGCCAAGCTCGCCAATATAATTACGAATCTCGTTCATTTTTTCAACCTTTGTTTGACCTCATAATTATGGATATAACAACGTTGGATTCTATTTCACTAATTCACGAATAATTTCTTCCTGATTAATTTCCAAACCAAGTGATAATTAATATTTCAAGTCAGCTATTACATGGAATACGTAACTTTATCGGCAACAGTGTCCGCCGGCCAGTTCTCCGGCTATTGTCTCTTAGTAGAAATTAGTTTCGATTATTTCATTCTCACATGGCTCCATCTATAAAAAGTCATGAATTTAGTCACATGATATGCAATATGATCGACTATTCAGGTTAATAAAGAAATACGAGCGGCCATTTTTTTTTTCGAATGTATAAGAGGGATATGGTGAATGTCAAAATTTGATCAATCAAAATTGAAAATGTCTCGTTTTGGTTTATGTTCCACTACGGAAATTAGTGAACAAATAAGCAAATCCATCCCAGAAAATACCAAAAAAAGTAGATAGTCTGCCTGGAGACATGGTTCTTGTTGTTTATGAGTAATTTGTGACTGTTAAAAGTAAGTTGAATAGAGCACTGTCAACTGACGTCACAACATGGCGGCCATCAGCTGATCGGGAGCAACAAAGCATTTGAGTATGTGTGTGGAGATCATTGTTTTTTGTGTTAGTTAAAGGTTTGTTGTGACTTTGTAGACATTTAGTGAACACATTATGTGTTAATATAGTGTAAGATTCCTTTTTCCATTGAAAAATCCAATAATTTTTCTATTTCCTAATTATGCCTCTGGAAGAAAATCGGATAAATCTCACGTGCTCATCCTAATTGGGTCGGTTACTACAACCCATAACAGCACATAATGTCATGATAAACCTCATCAAATCTAAAAAACAAACCATTTTGGTGTGTTATTATGATGACAACGTATTTTTAAACTGGAAAATCCATGTTTATAACACCTCTATAGACTTTTGCATTTATTTCACAATATTCACTATGAACTAAGGATCTCAACAATGTCAAGAATATTTTTTAGGATATCGTTTTTCGGACACACGTACTCTAATGGCAAAAAAGCTTTGCTTGCCTCCTCATCAGCTGTTTGACAACTGTCAGATTACGTCACTGGCAGTGCTGTATTAAATGTTGATAAACGTATATGAATGATTGGCTTATTTTCACATTAGCGAAAGTGACAAATATGACCGGAATCTTACCGAATTATTTTGTGGTGTTCACGAAATAATCTTCCTGAATAGATAGATAGACATAGATAGACTTTATTAAAGCTTCAATTTGAACAGTTGAAAAACTCAAGTCAGTAAGTACAAATACACGTAGATACAGATATATATATATATATATATATATATATATATATATAAAATTTAAATTTATTATTTAATATAAGTCTTATTTACTCTTTCTTATTTAGTTTACTTTTTCTCATAGGCCATTATTTTGACTGCAACCTCAAGGAATATCCTTTCTACAAAGTTTATTTCAAATTCATAGTTTTTTTCAACTAGTCCAGTCACGAGACTACCCTTTCTTCAACTATATATATATATATATATATATATATATATATATATATATATATATATATATACATATACATATACATAATAATTTGCAGATATATGTAGAAGTTGCCTTCAAAAGTACAAAATTTCTGAAATGACTTAACTTGCACTAGAATTAAATATTTAATAAAATACTTATCACAGTCAAAAGAATAAAATAAAATACCTGGTCACAATACAATATAATATAGATAAGAAGGGAAAATAAAAAATATATGATGTGGTAAAAGTTATTTTTCATAGAATTCTTTTATTGAATACGGTTCGATGTCACACAATAGATCAAATACGTATTTTTTGAAAGTGTTTTTGTTGGTGCTCTCTTCTCTGATCATCGAGGGTATATGATTATAAAATTTGATACATGCATAATGTGGTACTTTCTCAGTATTTTTCAATCTGTGCTTGGGTATAACGAAATTAGATTTGTGCCTTGTGGAGTACCTATGTTTGTATGTGTCACTTTCAAATTTTGATTTATTGTTATTTACAAATAGAACACATACATAAATATAGATGGCATATACGGTGAGCAATTTGTGACGTTTGAAAATCCCCCGACAGGAGTCATTGTATTTCATATTCAACATGGTTTTCATAATTCTTTTTTGCATGATGAAAATACGTTGTAATTGAGAACTTCCACCCCATATTAAAATTCCATACTTCAGTGAAGGGCAGACTGTCCCATAGTATGCCGTTTTTAGAGCCTCAAAATTTAAGTTTCTTTTCAAAACTCTTATTGCAAAACATTTAGATGCTAGTTTTTTTGCCAGATTGTCAATGTGCTTTTCAAAATTTAATTTGTCATCTATATATATATGCCTAACACTTTACTCTCAGTAGAAAAGTATAATTCTTCTCCATTTCTTAGAGGCATCGACTCCGGAATGGCAATATTTTTGCAACTTGTTTTGAAAATAATGCAGTCCGTTTTCGCAGTGTTTAGAAGTAATTTATTCTCATTTAGATATGTGGATACTGTAGAAATATTTTTTTGTATTGTGTTTTCCAAATGAATGTAGTTATCAATTGGTAGTATGAGATTTGAACGTCCGCATAACTAACAATTTTAGTATTTGAGTATTTAAATAGTTCCGAGAAATCATTTATATAAATTATGAAGAGTAGCGGACCTAATACACTCCCTTGTGGAACCCCTCTTTCAATTTCAGTAAAATCTGATAGAAATTCTTCATTTTTTTGCTGAGGTCTTATGCTTACTTTTTGTTTTCTATTGCTTAAATAAGATTTCAGGAGATCATGCGCCTTTCCTCTAAATCCATAATTATATAGTTTATGAAGCAAAATGGAGTGATCTACACATATGCCATATCACTCGACTATGACAAAAAGATACTATTATTTTCTTTAATTTATCCTGATCAACCTGTATTTTGAGACAATTCAATTCGACCATATGAACATTAATAATAATCAAAGAATAACTCTCTCGAGCTCAAGTTCTCGGGCGTTATTCAGATTATTAATGTTCATATGGTCTCATAAAATTTTCTCGAAATACATGGTACTCTCGATAGAAATATGACGATAATAATAGTCGGCTATTTGTCATAGTGTTGGGATATTACCTGCGACTATAATTACTCATTTGCACGGTTGGACACTTGGATAAATATTCACTATAATGCTTGGCGGTTCCTCTATCGGATTAGTTTTACAAGCCATTTTATCGCCAACCTTAAGGATTGGTAATCGGATAATATCCCTCGGGATTTCAATAAAACGAACGAAATAGGAGATAAGCACATTCTGAAATGAATATATACAAATTGGTATTAACCCTAACCATAAAGGGCAGGCGTTTTCGGATGGCGGAGTAGGCAATAAATCATTGGTGAGACGAAATGTACATCTTATTGGCCATCCTTCTCTAGTGTAAGTAATTTATCCGTAACGTTAGCCGTAGCCTATTCAGGGGCGTGCCTTAAGAATAACTCGAACAAGTGGATAGGGCTTAGACGTATATGTCAGATATCACCAATGATTTATTGCCTACTTCGCCACCGGAAACTTTTTAACTATATTTGAAGATATTCAACCACGTGAATTCAGAAAAAACCAAAGGAGAAATATAGCGTCTGTGAATATATATAAGTAAATGAAAATTGTGGCATTGCAGACAAATTTTTAAATTAAAGAAAAAAAAACATCCTTGAGCAGGAATCGAACCTGCGACCTTTGGAGTTACCGAGGCCACATATTCCACTGCATTTTGAGGATTTTGCTTTTCTCTAGAATTTAATGTTAGTCGTTGTGGGAATGGATTATGAAGGTGAGGAATCTCATGTACTATCAGTGGCCATCAAGACCAATTTTACCGTCAATCCACGGCGATGTTAGGAAAAGGTAAAATTGATCTTGATGGCCACTGATAGTGCTTGAGATCCCTCACCTTCATTATCCATTCCCACAACAACTAACATTAAATTCTAGAAAACAGCGAAATCTTCGAAATGCAGTGGAATCTGTGGCCTCAATAGCTCAGATGGTTAGAGTATGGACCAGAAATCCAAAGGTCGCAGGTTCGATTCTTGCTCGAGGATATTTTTTTTCTTAAATTTAAAAATTTGTCTGCAATGCCACAATTTTCATTATCTTAGAAAAAGAACATTAGTTCCTGTCTTGTGGACCATGTACAATATCCATGGAATTTATGAATTCGCCTAGATGAATACAATAAATGCCTGGAGATTTTTCAATGTTTCTTGGGTGTCCGAAAATGAAGAAATAGCGATTTTCGTAACACAAAAACTAGTGACAGTCTATACCTGCTCTATGATACGGCTGTTACAAAACCCATGGAACAAAATTTGAAAAATCCGTACACTAATATTAATAATACTTTGTATAAATTCGTGCCACAGTGGTATTAAAAACATGTATACGCAACAAGAAAAAATAACTTCAATTTGAAGATTTCGCTATATAATGATGGTGAAAAGATTAAGTTGGACGATTTTTTAGAAGAATGTTCACGTTTTCGCCGATGTAGCTCGTTACACATCAGACTTAAAAAAAAAGGGTTTATAAAAAAAATTTAGGGAATTCAGTCTTCTTCAAATTTGTTCTGAACATTTTTGTCGTTAAATTAACCATTGAGAAATAATTTACTTTTTTTTTAAATCAATTTTTTAATCCAAGATGGTGGTCCGCAACGAACGCCCCCCTAACATATATCAAAATCGTTGACTCGAGTCAATTGGAGAATTCCGGAAAAGTTCTATAGTTTCTGAAGAGAGAAACAAATGACTCCTCCCGGTGCTGTTACAATCCACTTCAGTAGTTATTCTTATGGGTAAATAATCTCACAACCTTTCATAAATAGAAAATAACAATTATTTACCAGTGGCTTGTCTTTATTTTTGTACTACAGTTCTTTCTTCAGTGGACTAAAAATGCATCCCTGAATCATAGCAGGCTATTATGCCCGAGAAAGGACATTCCGGTGTTAATGAGCTGAATGTAAATATTGATTTGCAAATAATATATTCTCAAGTATTCGTGGAACAGGATGCAACTATATATTCTCGTTTTACGCACAGCTTTATAGTTATGTTGTTTATTGCCATATAGGGGATATTTCATTCTCTTTGAACCTTTGTAAACGCGAAAACCATTAATTACCTTCAGCATACTGGGTGTTCTTGAATTTACTAACTTCCTGGTCTCAAACCGAAATTCGGTTGGTACCATTTACATCATTATTATAAAAATGATAAGTTTACAGACTTTTATTCCTAGGAAATGGAACAATGTAACAATATCTTCAAGTATTAATTTTTTTATCTTGACTTCACACGTACATATTTATATAACGGAATCAAATAAGCTCCTAAAAAAGCTAGGAACAGCTCGGCTATTTGATCACTGAAATCCATAGTTATTTGATCACTGAACAGTGGAAAGTTATTGCATCGTTTGAGTGATCGAATCGAGAAAAATGGTCGCTTTTAGCTAAAAAGAAAGTTTTGTTTCATCTAGCTTCCTTCAAAGTTAAAGTTCGAATTGCTTCCTCACTCAAGATTGATCCCTCTCGCATTATTTTCTGTTTAGGCCAGTATAGTTTTCCCAATATCAATTGCAGAAGCATAAAAAAGTCTTGCGGCGAAATCCTGTGAGCAGCAGTGGCGGAGATAACTAATTTTATTTAGATATTTTAAGATTTTAAAAATACTTCATGAACAATGAAAAATGAAAAAAAATTAAAGACAAGCTTTTATTTATACAAATACATTAAGAAAAAAAAACTAGAATATCCTAAAACGTATTTCGATCGGCACACACCAAGACCACATACGTTACTGGTTTTTAATCTTTCATAGCTATTAAAACACAAATATAACGCGTGATTTGTGACCTCCCATCGTATGGACACACCTGCAAGCATTGATGTCCGACTTGATTGGCTCAGACGAATCGGTTGTAGAACAGACAGCAGTCACTCAAGTCCACATTGACTATCGGCTCTTTTGATCTACCTTTTGCCGACGGAGAATGTTTACGAGTAGTACAGATTATTTTTCGTTCCGTTTCTTCGCATATACGCTCGTGTTAGCGAAGTGAGTTTTTATTTGCTCCCTATAGAAACAGCTTCTGCAATTGATATTGGATGGACTATAGATATAGACAATCAATTCACATTAATTCCAAAAGTTTTCAAATTTGAGTGGTATGTTAGTGCATTAATAAAAACAAACTATAAAATTTTGCAGAAGTCTGCGAACGGAACATTGTTTTAATTGCAAAAAAAACGTTTTCATGCTTTATTTTTGCACTGAAAATTGCAAAAGTTCTGCAAATTAGGCATACCGATAGTAATTATGTTTTACAACATGCATTAAGTTTGCAACCTTGTAAAAGTTACGTAATTTTTTGTCATTTTCTAAGTTTTTCATTGTAATTTGTTTAAAAAACGTAACCTATTTATTCAGTAATACATTTTTGGCATTTTTAAAAATTGCAAAAGTTCTGCAAATTGCAGTTATAATTACGTGACGCAAGAGATTTGAAACCGTCATTGTTCAAAGGAACATTTTTTTTTTTTTATTTAATTGATTTGTTTTTTATAATTTGACCATAAATTGTAAACATTGTCCAGTTAAATACTTGATTTTTTGTACTGGTTGATTGAAATTGCATGCGAAGAATGATACGGTTACGTAGTTAACCACTACAAAATTTGAAAATAATTATTAATCTTAGAAGTAATCGCTGTTTTCGACTAATCGCGAAATAAATTTAATCTAACATTTTCGAATGCAACAATTATTTATCGCATTAGAAACGACATGCAATCATTCTTCATTTAAAATTTTCACTTGTCACAACATGACTTTATAGCAATCGAAATAAATGAATAATCGATGGCTCTATGGAAGTAAGGATATCAAAACGACGTTATAGACTGTAAATCTCGCAAGTGCATAATTTCCATCATCAAACAGAAACGTTGCTGAAAATAAGAATTTGTGAGATCGATATTTCTTGAAATAAATAAAATTATAATTTACCTTTCCTCTCGACTTTCATCCTCCAATTGTGGTTTCGCATGAATAATTCTATTGAATCCGAATGGAGAATTGAAGTGTAATCGACACGTAAGAATCATTTTCTTGATTTATAAAAAAAATTAAAATAAAGCGGGGAAAAACTATGTGACGTAACACAGTAGTAGGTTAATCGTACTAGTGTACAACTGTGCCAGTGTTTTTTAAATCTCAATATTTCTTCCATTTCTCAAAGAATCAAGAAAATTATGAAAACGTGTCGAGAGATTCTCGATCCTCCATCAAACGTACTCAGAGGATTTCTTTATGCAAATTGCAATATGATGTTATGAATTCATATCGAAAACGTTAGCTTTCAACATTGAATGATTTCACCTACCGTTGACGAGCTTCTTCTTGGTCGATAGTTAACCTGGTAACACAATAAATGCCATTTAATAGGTATATAAAAATCTTTTTCATTCAGATAACATAGGTGTTGGAAAAATATTTTTGGTTCATTCCTAATGTTCCGCACATAGTTTGCAAATTATTATACTGCCACCAATTGGTAAAATGAGTTGTCTGCCCGGTTTGCAGAACTTTTGCTTTTCTTGGTAGAGTACAAATACGAAAATATGTTTTATTTGATTTTACCCTCAATTCCGAGTTAAGAGGTTGCAAATTTATGAAAACATTTTACGTCAGGACATCTCCAGTTTCAACCATTATTTGAAACTTTTGTAATAATTGCGATACTTATTTTAATAAAAACATCAATTTCATGAAATAGTATATTAAAGTATAAGTGGATAAAAGGGCTTCAAAACACGTGCGATTTTTCGAGCACGACGGCGCAGCCGGAGTGCTCGAAATAGAGCAAGTGTTTTTAAGACCAGTTATCCACGAATACTTTACGCTATTTTTTTTATTGGTGCACTTTGAAATCATATATACTGGTATTATTAATACAAAAAATAGAAATAAGAACTAATAATGCAAAATGGTTGAATTCGTGATGTGACATTAGTATACCTTTCGTTGTCATGGAAATGAGAAAAACAGATATTCATTTGCAATTTGTTATCAAAGATCAATATTTGTTGTCACCAGAGCTCAAAAATGAATTATTCTAATATCGATTTTTTGAATAGTGAGGCAGAATCGCGGTTAATACCGCGAAAATCCAGTGATATATATGAAAAAGAATATGAAAAGTTCATCAAATGGATGGAGGAGCACATATAAATGAACGAATTGTTAGTAATATTTTATTTGACGTTACAAGGTACTCCTGTCAGATCAATAATAAAAAATTTGTCATTTAGACTTCACGTTTCTCGATTTGTTGATGTTGCCATGGTAACTTTAAAAAACGCGCGTTTTTTAAAGTTCGATTTAAACACGCTGAGGCGTGCTTTAAATGGGTAAAAAGGGGCACCAATAAAAAAAAAATATTTTCCGTTTTACGCAAGAGGTTGCAAATCAAAACTCTTCTCAAGAACATTATTTTAGTTATTTTTTTGAATTTGCAGAGCTTTTGGAAGTTTCATGAAAAAATTAGGATTAACAACTCTGCGATAAAATTTTTTTAAGGAAATTTGGATGAAAATTGCCATTTTTAAAATCTCTGAAGTTTGCAGAACTTGATCCACCTTGAAATTTTTCCGCGCTAATAATGTGAAAATTCATTAAATCCTGATTTTCAACATCTTCCGTTCAATAAAGGGTTGCAAAATCAGACTATACAGTGCTTCTCAAAAGTCCCCTCCCCCCTCTTATTTTTGGAACGATTATACATAAACAAGTGAAATTTGGAAACTGAATATTAAGGGTTGTAAACTTACTACTAGTGATGATAGATGACGAAATCGTCAAAGATGACGTCACAAGGCCATTGTGACCAATAATTAAATGGAACCCTACGGCAAGCGACACCTCTTTTAAAAGGTATCGAAAAAACCTATTCAATGATACTAATTTTGTTTGTGTTTATGACAGTTTTGGCAACTCGCTTTTAAAAAACGCAAAGATGTGATGAATTAAATCAGTTAATACTAAAATTCCAAATTCAAGCTCCGCCTCTGGATAATTGTCAAATAAGCTGACGTTTTTGTTAGTCTCCCTAATTCGACGTTTTTGTAATTGTCCAAGTTTTTGTACATTTAATAATTTGTGTATTGTTGATCGAACGTTTAACTGTTTTAGCAGCTTTTGGTACTTTTAATATTTTTGTACATTTTATTAATTTGTTAAACTGTTGTGAGCCGAACGTTTAAGTGCTTCAAGAAGCAAAATGGTGCGTGCTTTAGGTGATAAAATAGCAGCGATCCTAATTCTTGGTGAAACTGGACAAAATATTCATGCAGCAGAACGCATTATTAATGAGAGGTTTCCCGATCGCCCCGTTTCGAGGACTTATTTAAGGGAGCTTCTTCGTAAGTTTGAAACAACGGGTAGTATTAATGATGCGAAACGATCTGGCAGACCACAAAATTCTGATGAGAAAAAATTTTATATACTGGCAGAAGTAATAGTCAATCCTACTTCTTCAACAACTCACGTTGCATCTACCTGTGAAGTCAGTCGAAGTACAGTACACAGGGTGTTGAAAAAACAAATTTCATCCATACAAATTAAAAATGGTTCATCAACTCTCAGACGACGACCCAGACCGAAGACTAGAATTTTGTGAAAATATGGAAACTAAAATTAACCAACAGCCAAACTATGTCAAAACAATTTGTTTTAGTGACGAAAGTACTTTCTATCTAAATGGAAATGTAAATACACAGAATGTGAGGTATTGGAGTGACGCAAATCCTCACCTGTTTCGTGAAACACATACCCAATTTCCCCAGAAGGTGAATGTTTGGGCAGGTATCCTGGGAAACCACATCGTTGGGCCTCTTTTTTTAAATACTAATTCAACTGGTGAGGTTTATCTGGAGCTGTTGCAAAACGCAATAGAACCGTTAATCCTTGAAATTTTGGAAGATAATCCAGATGAATTCGGCAATTTGGAAATAACATTCCAACAGGATGGTGCTCCTCCACACTATTACGGTGCAGTAAGACGGTATTTGGATGAGGAGTGGATTGGACGACGAGGTTCAACGGAATGGCCAGCTCGATCACCGGACCTCACACCTTTGGATTTTTTTCTGTGGGGGTACCTTAAATCGAAGGTTTACGCCACTGAACCTGACAATATTGACGTTTTGAAACAACGTATTGTTGCAGAATGTGAGGCCGGTTCCGCAGACACATTTGCAAAAGTACGAGAAGAGTTTAAAAATAGGATATTTCACTGTCAGGAAGTAAATGGAGGTCACTTCGAGCAATTTCTTCAAGTAGATACTGATTCTTAAATCTGTAATGAATATCATACTGAATGGAATTTAAATTTTAATGTTTACTGATGAGCCATTAAAACTGCCATAAACACAAACAAAATAAGTATCATTGAATAGGTTTTTTCGATACCTTTTAAAAGAGGTGTCGCTTTGCCGTAGGGTTCCATTTAAAATTATTGGTCACAATGGCCTTGTGACGTCATCTTTGACGATTTCTTCATCTATCATCACTAGTAAAAAATAAGGGACTTTTGGAACACTGTATGTCATTTGAACCACTCTACTGAAGTTTTAAAACTTTTTAAATTATTTTCAAATTTTGGAAAAATCACGTCTATCTCTACTGGCCTAGTTTCCAAACTTGAAAAAATGGCTCGGTAGTAAAATGTTTGCCAACAATGAAGAGGTACTTCACCTGCGGTTGATGTCTATCGAAGGGTATCAAAGCTATTGGACATCGCTGTCAAGAACATCTCGGATTTTCATTAAATTCTTTTAAGTCTGTAGATGACTTGAAAGAATTGAATGAAAATCCGAGATGTTCTTGACAGCCATGTTCAATATCTTCGATACCGTAAAGCGCTGGAAACCGAGATGCGTCCGGCGGTCAGTAAAATGGCTTAGGTGCGTCCCGCAAATAAAATTTTATAGTCCAGATGGCTATTTAAATTTCAAAGAAAAGATTGCAGTTGTCGCCGTAGGTATACCTGCTTATTTGCATAGAGTTAGGGAGAATTTACTGGGTTTTTCCGGCTTATCCGCAAAGACGATTATGAAACGTTTATCTCATTACTAGGGCAGGTATCTCAGCCTCAGCCATTAACAATGTTTTACAGAGTGTTCATATTCGAGGATGTAGGTTTCATTTAGGCCAAAGTTGGTTCAGAAAAAATCAAACTCTTGGCCTGACATCCGAATACAACAAACCTGATTCGGAATTAGGTAATTTTTTAAAATTATTTTTTGGCTCGCCATTTTTGGATCCGTCTGAAATTGACGATTTAATGAAAGTTCAACCGCAAGACGAGCGGATCCAAACTTTTTGTGATTATTTTTTAAACAATTATCTCAACCAACTCCTTCTACATACCTCACTACAGAACTAATATCGTTGGAAATTATTTTATCACAAGAGCTTCCACATTAGCAAACACCACCTCCTTGAACTTTTTTGTGGGCCCCGCACAGTTCAAGTCTACCCTCAGTCAAGTCTTTTGTCAGTAAGGGTGCTTTGAAATGTTTCTTTCTTCTCTTTTCTTTCTTTCTCTACTGCTGTAACAGGAATTTTACACTGTACACTTGCTCTCACTCAAATGTTCCCACTGCAAGTATTTCTAAGATTTTATTTTTAAGTTCAAGTTTTATTTTTATGTTTATTTTTTTATTTAGATTATGTTGTCCTAGATTTGATAGTTTTATTAATTTTAATCTTATACATAGGCATCTTATCATTTGTCAACAATACTTGTAATACATAATGAGCATTCGCTCGTAAATAAATAAATAATTAACATATTTCCGTAAATATCGTAGTATCTACAAACAGACCATAAAAATAGCTAAAGATCTCTACTATGGTGAAAGACTAAATCGGGTATAAACAGAAAGATATATGGACAATAACCAACGACCTGCGAGGTAAAAATAGTAAAATAATCATAATTGTACATCTCAATCTGTTGAATGCATATTAGTGTTCAATAGCCAATCAACTAACATAAAATACCATCTCGATAGTTGACCCGAAAATTATGACTTACAAAAAATAGTTTCTCCACAATAGACTCACTGATCTTGTACGATACAGATTCAACTGAGTTGAAGCCGGTAATTAATGATGTAAAGAAAAAAATCCTCATTTGTCAGATAAAATTGATGTCGGAACTACCTGACAAACCCCTAAGCGCTCTGGTAGCGTCTATAAATATTTCTTTTGCTACAGGTGTTTCCAGTCTAAGGTCTGCAATAGTAATACCTATTTACAAAAGAGGAACTATTGATTACCCAAGCAATTTCAGACCAATCTCTATGCTATGGTTTTGTTTCGAAGACAACAAATTTGAGATGCCCAAATTCATATTAATGTAAAAATAGAGTTTTCAACTTATAAAATATAATTTTAGCTAATTGCGCCCCAAACCAAACACTTAGTTTGATGAAAAAATATTTTGAAAGATGAGCCTAGATGGTATCCTAACAAAAAATCAAAAATATGTTTCTTAAAGATGAAATAACCTCGGCGATCTTGTTGACCCACCCTGAATAAATTGAATTGCTGATGAAAATACCTTTAAAATGAGATATCACAAGATGGGCCTTTCATTTACCATTTCCAAGGGGTGAATAATGGGGGCGAGGGGGTGTGTGATACACATTTCAGTGATACGTCAAAAGATGCGCCCTTTGTAATTGAACTTGATTTTTTATTGTCGCAATATTTTCTTACATAAAAAAATAAATGACTATTTCTCATGTTACCTAAAATCGACCAAGTTTGGTACACACCCTGTATTTCCATTGAAGGTAAGTGATCGTTGCTCACAGCCTGCTAATTTTCCCAATATCTCTGCACTGTAGATATTTTTCTTACCTGTATGTGTGATTAAAAATCGTTCAGCTACTAGGTACCTACTCCATAATAAAACTTACCTGGGAGTTTTCAATTAGCATTTATTACGGTAATTTAAGGATCTTTTAATTCACTTTCATTTTGTTGTGTCCGAATACATTCTGCAATTAGTCTCAGTTCGTGATTCTCCGGAGAAAGTTGTGTTTTGAACGTGTTATCATATTTTATTGTTCGATATTTATTTCGTTATCGATGTGAGTGAGTCAGCTTCTTTTGGATTATTATGGTTTTCCGTAAGTTGCGTTTTGATTTATTTTCATATCGATTTTTTATTATATGTACTGAACAGGTTGTCTTACACTAAGCTGGTAGTGGTTTAGTGAAAATGTAATGTTTTTATGGAAATTCGAAACAGATTATGATTTTTTTAACTTATATCTAAGTTGATTACAAGAATTCTTTTTTTTACTGTTCTTTCATTGATTCCTAGCTGGACGTGCCCGAAGTTACTTGGGGTATTCAGTAACTGTCGTGATTTCCATAGAAAACCAATTTTGTTCATTAAATGAGCTTTGTTTTGGTCTTATAATTACTGCAATCATTTATTATACAGTGTGTTGAATACGAGGTTTCTGTAGACATGTTTTATTTCATTTCTCAAGCTTTATTTTTTTATTAACATTAAACATGAATGTAAGGGAATTCCGGATATCTGTTAAATATGCCTGCTTTAACGTAAAAACGAATTTATTCAATACTGTTTCATTTTTTAAATGGTCTGATATTTTTTTATAATATCAGAATATAAATGATCTTCTTCGTTAAAACACAGGGTGTTTCATAATTGAATGCTAATCCTAAAGGGCGATAATCCTTGGATGATTTTAAGAAAAATTCTTCATATGAACATAGGCCCGCAACAGCTTTATTTCTGAGGTACAGGATGTTGAAATTTTACAAAAAAATCGGTGCTTCCCCAATATCTCTGAAGCCGCTTTGGCTTTTTTTTAAATTTTGGTACATGCAAATTACGCATAAAAATACATTTTTCCATGATAAAGGATTTCTTCATTTTCATCACTGGCGTCCCTGTTAACATGCCCTGTCATATTTTTTGATCATAATAATGATACGCCACTGTCTTTTTTTCCAAATAAATATTATTTTTGTAATTCTCCTCTATCTTCTCATAAAAATGGCGATTGCCTTTTTTGCATCCGGAGGACGGTTTCCGATTTATAAAATACATTCATTTGCTTGTCCCTATTCGATTTTTTCAAGTAAAACTTCTTTACGCACGCTTGACTTGGGGAGTAAGCTGGTGAATGCGTGACGAGAGCGTTACGAAAAGTGTGATCGGGCGAGGTGAACGTTTCGACAAAGGTGAGTAACTCATACTAGTTGCTGGCGACGTAGTGTCATATGCAGCGTTTTTCCTTTTTCCTTGTCTATTTTCTCCCTCTACTAATTCTACTCTCGACATTGAGGCGCGTTTGATTCTCTGTCCTTTTCTTGTCTCTCTTTCTCCTTGTTACTCTTCCGTATTTCGGCCTCGCGTTTCTACAATTTACTTCAGCAAATTTTTTAAATAGGATAACATAAAATTTTACTAATACGTAAATAATAAAATACTTGTTAATTGTAGAGGTTCACCATTACAAATAATTGGTGACTTCGTGATTGAACATGACAATAATCAAATGGAAGTTGATGATGGAAATCCCACTATAGCCAAAAACCGAGACAAATTATTGGAGTTAGGTAAATTAATTTTATTTTTATAATCATTCACGACTCTAATAATAATTTACTAAATTTACTAAACTAAAATGATGAAATTATAGGTTATTAGAAAATTAATATATGTATATACATGTATATATTATACATATATAAACATATATATATATATATATATATATATATAGATGGAGCTAAAGAAGTTTTACTTCAGTCGTGTGGTCTAAAGCACACTCGTTTTTTTTTATATTTTATTTTTTGTTTATTTAAAAAAATTGTAACAAACAAAATATAAAACTTTAATAAACTTTTATCACGTGATCTTGTTGAATATGTATATAAGAAGGGACCCGAAAAGCAAAAAATGTATAGGTCAATTATCTAAACTTTCATGTCGACTTTTGTAAAAACAGAGATTGGATAAAAATTTGTTGATTAACAATTGTATAACTTTTTAAAAAATCGACATATTTTTTTTTCCAATGGGGCTTTATTCTTTTAAGTGTTCTGATGACACCATGATTTTTTCAAATTTTTAATTAATATTTAATACTATACAAAAATTAATATATGTATATACATTTATATATTATACATATATATATATATAAACTATATATATATATATATATATATATATATATATATATATATATATATATATGGAGCTAAAGAAGTTTTACTTAAGTCGTGTGGTCTACTAAAGCACACGTCGATTTTTTTTCTCTTAGTCTTAATTTCACAATTGTGTTACACCAAAGGATCTATGCAAGATTTTTATAATTTTATGGTAACTATTATTTAGGTTTTGTAATGAGTACGCATACAAATACATTTTGTATTTTTAAAAACGTAACTATTATGAACAAAAAAAAACGAGTGTGCTTTAGACCACACGACTGAAGTATATATATATATATATATATATATATATATATATATATATATATAAACAGTGGGGAATAACGGGGATATTCAGTCAGCACAAATGTTGAACTATGAAAAACTCTTTAATACGTTGGACCGAGCTTTCGTTTCAATTTTGAAACTTCTTCAGGATTCTAAAATATGTAAATTACATTATTGAGAAAAAAATACTTAAAATGAAGGAACTACTTCCTATATAATATATACATATATTAATTTTCTAGTAACCTATATATAATTTCATCATTTTAGTTTGGTAAATTTAGTAAATTATTATTAGAGTCATGAATTATATTAAAAATAAAATGAAAATTAATTTACCTAACTCCAATAATTTGTCTCGGTTTTTGTACATGATCTATACTGGGATTTTCATCATCAACTTCCATTTGATTATTGTCATGTTCAATCACGATGTCACCAATTATTTGTAATGGTAAACTCCTACAATTAATAAGTTTTTTATTATTTACGTATTAGTTAAATTTTATTTTATCCTATTTTAAAAATTTGCTGATGTAAATGGTAGAAACGCGAGGCCGAAATACGGAAGAGTAACAAGGAGAAAGAGAGACAAGAAAAGGACAGAGAATCAAACGCGCCCCAATGTCGAGAGTAGAATGCCGCGTATTAGTAGAGGGAGAAAATAGACAAGGAAAAAGGAACGCTGCATATGACGCTACGTCGCCAGCAACTAGTATGAGATACGCACTCACCTTTGTCGAGACCGTTCGCCTCGCCCGATCACACTTTTCGTAACGCTCTCGTCACGCATTCACCAGCTTACTCCCCAAGTCAAGCGTGCGTAAAGAAGTTTTACTTCAAAAATACCAAAATCAAATTAACTGTTCAAAATGTCCGCCTCCCGCAAATATGCACGCTTCAGCCCTCCTTGTCATTGACTCGCGTACTCTTTGGAAAATTCCTGGAGTATTCCGTATTGCTTCACAGGAAACTATTACGCGGTTTCGCAATTCTTCCTCAGTTAGAATTGGTTGATTGTACACCAAAGTCTTAGGATGTCCCCAAAGAAAATAATCCAGACTGTTTGAGTCTGGGGATCTAGCTGGCCATGACTCTGTTCCCCCACGACCTATCCAGCGATTATGAAAGTTTTGGTTTAAATATTCGCGTGCCAGAGCACTAAAATGAGCAGGTGCACCATCGTGCATAAACCACATGCGATTTCGCATTAAAATAGGAACATCATCCAACAGAATTGGCAAATTATCTTCAAGAAATCGGCGATAATTATGGCCATTCAATCAGCGTGGTAAAGAAAAGGTCCAATTAGGTAATCTCCAATAATTCCAGCCCAGACATTTAATGAGAACTGCTCCTGGTGATGAGATTCCACGATTGCATGCGGATTTTCCTCGGCCCAAAAATGATTATTATGAAAATTTCTGATCCTGTTTTACCGAATCAATCTGGTGAATCATTCGT
Organism: Gonioctena quinquepunctata; assembly: GCA_018342105.1. Taxonomy (NCBI): domain Eukaryota; kingdom Metazoa; phylum Arthropoda; class Insecta; order Coleoptera; family Chrysomelidae; genus Gonioctena; species Gonioctena quinquepunctata. The sequence continues at coordinate 609,600 of JAFIRS010000581.1, read as the reverse complement.
TTTCACAATGTACTTTTTATGCTTTACATGTTTTAATCTGTAATAAACTTCATAATGTATTCTTAAAGTTTTGATCATGTGGAATGTTGGTCACAAGATATGTTCTGTGAAATTCACAGAACGTATTAAGCTTCTTCACAACGATTTTTATCAGTGTATCATATGTTTTTTCAAATCAAGAAATATTACTATGTAACATATTATTTTCATTCAGAGAATTATTTTCATGTCCATTACTGCTGCTACTTGGTTTTTTAGGTTTATTGTTGATTTTTATCAAAGCCACTATTAATAATAAAATCAGTTGCTTCGTCAATACTTTCCAAATATAGTTAATTACAGTTTTGTATCCGAATTGTTTGTTGGAATATCATAGTAAATAGAATTATTGCATTCCATAGCTTTGGATGTATTTATTGGGGGATATCTCAAAAATAATAATTTTGTTGTTGAATAAATTAGCATACAAATTATATGTGAGTAATTGACCGTCGAATTTGATTTCAATGGCCCGATGTCTGCCAGTCACGTAAACAAATATGTTGTTAAAATTGTTTTGTTTTGTCGTTTTGAAGGGATTGATAATCATTGAGTATATGTTATTTCCGAGTATTGTTGATTGAAATTGCCACTAAATGAAATCCTGAAGAAAAGCATGGTAACTTTAAAAAAACTATCGTTGATTCTTATTTTGAGATGAATGACAAATTATCACCTACTTTACATTTTTTAATTTATTCCCTCGGCTTTTCAGTAACTGCAAAATAGTTCTGATATTACAGCCACTAGAAGATAATTGCCAATTCAGGAACCAACAAATGCAATTTTCTGCTAGGCTATTTGGGGGTGACTAATTATGACAATTTAGAACAATCTCGAGTATACATTTTTAAGTCGATATAAACGTGAAAATAAATGCGAAATGATTCAGAACACTAAAAATAATATTCAAGCATCTGATAAAAAAACAATACTTTTTCTTCCCCAAAAATTGTTTTTTGTTGTTATTTTTCGGCAGTTTGTAATAGTTTATTGTATTTTTACATTTATTCAGTTAGTTTTTAATGTTTTTGTTTTAATCAGTATATTTATTGTGTTGAATGCTCTTTAGGTAAATTAGTACCTGATGGGCGACCGAGCTTTGTTCGGTGTGTTTTTTTTTGTAAAATCGTGTTTTTTCGGAGATACTCATTTAGATAAACTTGAAATCGGATAATGTTATAAAGCCATTTCATATAGATGTCTTTCCTGAAAAAAACGCGATTTTACATTACACAAAAAACATTTCTTCATAACCTAACCTACCGGTATTCCAGACGTCGTAGTTGAATCTGGTGGATTCGCCGATTCTATCAGACGTCGTAGTTGAATCTGGGGGGTACGCCAGTTTTAACCTAACCTACCACACAAAATGTTTTTTGTGTAAAATCGCGTTTTTTCAGGAAATACTTCTATACATATAGTATATAGTATATATTTTTCATTATTTCATTACATTGGTATTGTAACGAACCTAGGCCGGACCTGTCGCCTCGCGTGTTGATGTCGACAGCGATGAGATCATCCCCGGAGATATTCGAGAACCATCCAGTCGCTCTACCACCGAAAACAACGGTCAATATTGGAAACAATTGGAACATGCCGTCGCCAACCGCCGGAATTCGAAACATCGAGAATGCTGTATCGGAGATAAATAGGCGATCCTCAAGTGGAGTCAGGACAGTCTGAACGAGCCCATACCATCGAGCTATACAGTGAAGTAGTAATATAAATTAAGTTGTAGATTAAGTGTTAAATAAATTAGTAGAACCAAGTTAAGTTTATTTACGTTACAATTGGTGTCGGAAGTGAGATTTTGAAAATAAACAAGTGATCGTGGAGTGGATAGTCAGAAAAATAAATTGATAGACCTTTTGTACGCCCAAAATAGACAGTGGCCCGGTTTTCGCGAAGTGGACAATTGTGCGTGGGAATATAAACTGATACACTGTTCGCGTGAAACAGAAAATAGACAGTGGCCCGGTTTTCGCGAAGTGGACAATTGTGCGTGGGAATATAAACTGATACACTCTTCGCGTGAAACAGACAATAGACTGGTGGCCCGTGGAAAAGAATTCGCGAAGTGAATTTTTAACAAACTGATAACTTTTCGTGTAAAACAGACTGATACCTCGTCAAAGACAAAATGTGTTCAAGAAAAGTGCGCCTTGCGGATTTGAAGGTAGCGGAATTGAAACAGGAATTGGAGGAAAGGGAACTGGAAACAACAGGTAAAAAGCAAGTACTCCAGGAAAGACTTGCAGAAGGACTTATACAAGAAGGTGAGGACCCCGAAACATTTTTATTCGAAGTTCCCGGAGGTGATTTAAGTTTGGTAATGAATAAACTCGAAGAAACTACTAAATCCGTGAAAGAAGAACTGCAACAAAATTCTAGAAATCTGGAAGAGAAACTTCAGGAAAATTCTAGAAATCTGGAAGAGAAACTTCAGGAAAATTCTATTAAATCTGGAAGAGAAGCTTTCTAGAAATCTGGAAGAGAAGCTTCAAGAAAATTCAAGAAGCCTGGAAGAAAATTCTAGAAATCTGGAAGAGAAGCTTCTAGAAAATTCAAGAAGCCTGGAAGAGAAGTTCCTGGAAAACACAGAAGGCCTAAAAAAAGAATTGTGTGGTGTGGCTAATTTCCTAGAAGAAAGAATGGGAACCGTTGAGACAGAGATAGATAAAATTAGGGAGCAAATGAACACGGAGGTAGATAAAATCAAATATGGGGTCGAGGCAGAGATGGACAAGATGAAGGAAATAATCAGCGATGGAATCAAAGACGGAATCGAGGCAGAAATGGACAAAATAAAGGAAACGATCAGTAAGCTGGAAAAACAAATTAATAGTGCGTCCTCCACAGAGATGGTTAACGAAAATGCAATGCTGGACTTGAGCTTGAACGTGGATAAAGTTCAAGAGGGTATAAAAGATGTCAAGGTCATTTCAGAAATAGGGAAGCTTTCCATGAAGCCGCCTCAGTTCGACGGAAAAACTCCATGGGCAAATTACCGCCGGCAGTTTGAAGCAGCGGCCAAAGCAAACGGATGGAATGCAGGGGAAAGAGCTGTAGCACTGACACTTGCATTACGTGGAGAAGCGACAAATATTCTACAAACTCTCACCGCCCAAGAACAGGAGGACTATGATCAGCTGATTAAACATCTAGAATTACGATATGGCCACGCCCATTTGGAACACGTATACCACTCCCAGCTGAAAAATCGCTGCCAAAATCGGGCGAATCCTTACAAGAATTCGAAACTGACATTGCACGCTTGGTTCGTCTCGCATATCCAGCCATACCGGAAAATGTAATGGAGCGATTAGCGGTTCAGGCATTCTTGGATGGACTCCGTGACCAAGAAACCAGACAAGCGTTGATATTAGCTCGTCCAACACATCTCGTAGACGCACTGGCACGAGCTTTGGAATTTGAGGCAGCAAAACAATGCTGCAAAAGCCAAAGTAAAGTTCAAACGATTGAGGAAGACTCACAGGAGCCTGCTAACTTGGAAGCTGCCATAAGAAAAGTGATGAAGGAAGTGTTGCCTGAGAAAAGACATATAAGATGCCGAAATTGTCGCAAAATTGGACATGTGCGTAGCAAATGTCCAACATTCATCGACTCCGATGCAGGAAAACTAAGAAAGGTCGATGAGAAGGGGCAATCGTCGGCATGTGTCCGGCAAGCCCCGGTTAACAACGCATATGTCGCTATCCTTCAACGACAGAACAAGGGTGTCTTCGTAGACGGTCTCATCAATAACGAGCCTTGCACCATGCTGCTAGATACAGGTGCGACTAGGACAATTCTCGGCCCTTCCTTTGCCAGAACACCGGAACGGATTGAACCGACAACTTGGAAGCTACGCACAGCAACAGGGGAGCCAGCTACTGTATATGGCGAGCTACCGATTGAAATAATTTTGGGCAACACTAAAGTGAAACATCAGGCACTTGTAGCGGACATCGAAGACGATGCAATCATCGGAATGGACATCATGAATTCCAGAGGGTTTGAATTGGATTTCAAAGACGGCGTCCTACGTGTCAACGGAGAAGAGCTGGTGCTTCATGGGAGAAGCGAGGAGTTGATCCGTGTATTGTTGGCTGAAGATGTAAGCGTACCTGAGAGGGCTGAAACCATTCTGGAGGCTCGCCTGGACGGGAGTACGAGCAGTGGAAACGTGGTGATGTTCGAGCCCAAACTTCATGATGAGAAAATTGGACGAGGGATTGCACTAGGGAAGACCTTGTTGCGTGCTGACAAATTTGTGCCGGTAAGGGTCATGAACGTCAATTATTTTCCAGTGACCTTGAAGAAAGGAACAATATTGGGGCACTGCTCGTCAGTTTCCTCAGTGATCCGGAGCGTACGAGGTACGATTAGCCAACCCAACAACTTGCCCACAGAACTAGAAAAATTAGTTGCCATCTCTTCCAAAGACATAAAACCAGCTCAACAGCCCAAACTAAGAGATTTAGTCAAAAAGTACCAAGACATCTTCGATACCGGACAAGGAAAAGGGGGTCGAACTAATGTGGTCCAGCACAAGATTGATACTGGGGGTGCCCGACCGATCCGGCAATCAGCAAGAAGACTTCCTCTTGCCAAGAAGGAAGAGGCTGACAAAATAGTCAGCGATATGGGAAAAGAAGGAGTTATCGAACCATCTGACAGTCCCTGGTCCTCTCCAGTCGTACTGGTGAAGAAAAAAGATGGATCGACACGCTTTTGTGTAGACTATCGCCAACTTAATAATGTCACGAAGAAGGACAGTTACCCTCTCCCGAGAATAGATGACACCCTAGACACGTTGGCTGGTTCCACGATTTTCTCGACCCTTGATCTGAAGAGTGGATACTGGCAAGTAGAACTGGCTCAGGAAGATCGAGAAAAGGCTGCTTTTACCATCGGCTCAGGATTGTGGCAGTTCACCGTTATGCCATTCGGGCTCTGTAATGCTCCCGCCACATTCGCAAGATTGATGGAGACCGTGCTGAAGGGACTCTCATGGAACACGTGTCTAGTGTATCTCGACGACATAATTGTGGTCGGCAGATCGTTCGAGGACCTCGTGAGAAATTTGGAGGAAGTATTCCTGCGACTGAGGAACTCCGGATTGAAGCTGAGCCCTAAGAAATGCCATCTGTTCCAAAAAGAAGTGCGATACCTCGGCCACGTTGTCTCTGGGGAAGGAGTAGCAGTGGATGACCAGAAGATCAAAGCTGTTAAGGATTGGCCCATCCCAAAAGACATTCACCAACTTCGAAGTTTCCTTGGTTTATGCACATACTATCGCCGATATGTGCTGGGATTCGCCAACATCGCTAAACCACTGACCAGGCTCACGGAGGGCCAAACAAAGTTCCAGTGGTCCGAAGAATGTCAAGACTCATTCAGGAAGCTGAAAGGAGCTTTGATCAACGCACCTGTACTGAGCTATCCCCTACCCGAAGGGAAATTCATTTTGGATACGGACGCCAGCAACGTGGGACTTGGAGCTGTCCTATCTCAGATCCAGGAGGGACAGGAGAAGGTCATTGGTTATTTCAGCAAGACGCTTAGCAAACCAGAGCGCAATTACTGTGTCACCAGGCGAGAGCTGTTAGCTGTTGTAAAGGGAGTGGAACACTTCTACAAGTACGTGTATGGAAGAAGATTCCTGTTGAGAACTGACCATGCAGCTCTCAAATGGCTCTTACAGTTCAAAAATCCTGAGGGTCAAGTAGCACGTTGGATCGAGAGACTCCAAGAATTCGATTTCGAGATCGAACATCGAGCCGGAACTAGCCATAAGAATGCAGATGCCTTGTCGCGAAGACCATGTCCAGATGATTGCTCACATTGCCGACGAGCAGAAGAGAAAGAAGCAACACTTTGTAGAACCGCGGCAATCGAAGACCATCATGGCAGGAAGTCGCAGGTTACTCGCCGGCTGTTAAGTCCTATTGGGCACAATGGAACTCTCTTATTCTGGACAATGGGATCCTGAAACGTGTGCTGGAGGCCGATATTGGTGGGGAAGACAGACGCCAAATAATTGTTCCCAGGAACAGAAGAGAGGAAGTGCTGCGGGAAATCCATGATGGAGTCGCCGGAGGACATCTGGGAGTGACGAAGACCCTGCAGAAAGTGAGGCAACGGTTTTACTGGGCCAATTGTCAAGCTGACGTCCAGGACTGGTGCAGGAAGTGCGCTGTATGCGCTGCTAGCAATGGACCTCGAATACGACCCAAGGCCCCGATGCGTCAGTACAACGTAGGCAGCCCGTTCGAGAGAATCGCCATTGACATCGCCGGCCCGTTTCCCGTATCCGAGCACGGGAATAAATACATCCTTGTGGCAATGGACTACTTCAGTAAGTGGGCGGAAGCCTATGCCCTGCCCAACCAGGAAGCCATCACCGTCGCCGACGTCTTGGTGAAAGAGTGGATATGTCGATTCGGTATTCCAATGGAGCTGCACTCGGATCAAGGCAGAAATTTCGAATCCAACCTTTTCCAAGAAATATGTCTACTGCTGAACATCCGCAAGACAAGAACCACGGCCCTACATCCGCAGTCCGATGGAATGGTGGAACGGATGAACAGGACGATCAACCGCCACTTGTCCAAGGTTGTCTCTGACCATCAAAGAGACTGGGACCAGTATCTTCATTTGTTCCTGATGGCCTATCGATCCGCAGTACACGAGTCAACAGGTCAAACTCCTGCTAGTATTATAATGGGCCGAGAACTGCGACTGCCTTGTGACCTGAAGTTTGGGATACCGCCAGGACAAGACACTGCGGGAGAGGACTACGTCAGCAAACTTCGGCAGAGAATGGACGACATCCACGAACGAGTCCGGTTGAACATCCAGAGTGCCAGCGATAAAATGAAGAAGACCTATGACATCAAGGCCGACGCTGGAGGATTTAAGGTTGATGACCTGGTTTGGCTGTACAACCCCAAACGTCGTCGTGGACTATCACCAAAGTTGCGGAACTCGTGGGAAGGCCCGTATAAAATCGTGAAAAGGATAAACGACCTTGTGTACCGAATCCATAAGCCACCCCGAGGGAAACCAAGGGTCGTCCATTTCAACAGGTTGGCCCCTTACGCTGGAAATCATGACCAAGTTCGCACCCTCAAGCCACCGGAGGATGATATGACGTTCGAGAAGTTTATGTCCTTGTATTCAAACGGGCAGAAAGTTCTACATGGGGTTACTAGAGAGGAGTCACGAGACCTTTTCGAGGTGCCTGCTGACTACGCACTAGCGCACTGTGTGGCAGAAGATCTTCGAATGTCCAGCGGCATCGCCGTAGTGTTCTCCAAGAAATTTGGTCAACTCCAAACACTGCGGGAGCAGAATCCAGAAGTTGGTGGGTACTACAGTTGAAGAAAGGCCAGAGAAACATCTACTACCTAGTTACCAAGAGGCATTCCCAAGATAAACCGTCCTATGAAGATGTCTGGAAGAGTCTCACCAAACTAAGAGATACTATGGTGGACCAGAATCTGGTGGATCTAGCAATTCCAAAATTGTCCTGTGGTATTGATGGGTTGGACTGGAGAGTCCTAAGAAGTATGCTGGAGGCGATATTCAGATCCAGCGGCGTCAAGATTTTAGTTTGCTGTAACCCTCTTCCACGACCGATCATGAAGACCGTGGAGTGTTACTTCCATCGAACTTCACGGTGCAGATATGGGGAGTCATGCAGATATCGTCACACTCCAAGGATGAAATTTCGGGACGAAATGTCTTTAAGAAGGGGGCAATGTAACGAACCTAGGCCGGACCTGTCGCCTCGCGTGTTGATGTCGACAGCGATGAGATCATCCCCGGAGATATTCGAGAACCATCCAGTCGCTCTACCACCGAAAACAACGGTCAATATTGGAAACAATTGGAACATGCCGTCGCCAACCGCCGGAATTCGAAACATCGAGAATGCTGTATCGGAGATAAATAGGCGATCCTCAAGTGGAGTCAGGACAGTCTGAACGAGCCCATACCATCGAGCTATACAGTGAAGTAGTAATATAAATTAAGTTGTAGATTAAGTGTTAAATAAATTAGTAGAACCAAGTTAAGTTTATTTACGTTACAGTATTATGAACTAATTTTTACAAATTGAGTGGACCTGATCTCAGGATGAGATCGTTTTGTGCCTGAATAGTACTAATTAACTAGTAGTGTTCGAACATTTGGTAGATAATATTAATAATAATACTAAATAATATAATAGATATAGTAAAGAAAATAATCTAAAATTATCAGAAGCTAAGAGACTGAAGTAATAGTATAAGAAATTATAATTGTATATTGATATTCATTGTAGGAGTACTTCAAGAGCTCTAGAGTTCATGAAAATGATATAGATGAACTTAAAAAGCAAAACCCTAACTCAATACAAAATTTCGTCCAAATCGTTAGAGCCGTTTCTGGACCACATATATATCAATTTCTCGGAATAAAGGTCTGATTCAGTCAATTCATATAATTTCTTTTAACTACGTTTCGACATGGTATTTGTCATCATCAAGTTAAAACACTAAAATAAAAAATATGGAGTTTGAGACATATTTAACTTAACACAATATTGAAATGTATGCACTAAAATAATTCTTTAAAAACATATGGTTCGAAATATAACACGTTATTTAACTCAATATAAAAATATCAGTAACATTTATGAGTATTCACTCACAAATTATATTTGAATTCTGCGTTCGCATCGTACGAACGTTATTGTAGGTGTGTGACTGCGTCGAAGTTATCGGGAATGGTTTGTTTATCTTTCATGCATTTTTACCCTCTTCATAAGTACACCGGATTGTTTATATTGAGTTCTAGTATATGAGCCAGACTGTATTTTTTTGGCAGCATGTAAAGATCAGTTTTCATTATTATTACTATGAAAAAAAAATATTTTAAAAAAGGTTGTTATAAATCTAGCTTAAGTTTTTGATACAATTTCTATTGTTAATGCTATGGGAGTCTTTTTTAATATATATCATTTCAAGGAATGTTCTTACTCTTGGATTCCTATCTTTGGTCAAAATTTCAACGTTGTTAGTGTCAAACTTATGTTGGTTTTTTTTTTTTGGGTTAATTTCTAAAATTGTTTTGTTTGACCTATATAGGTACTTTGACAGTCTTTACACGGTATTCTATATACTGTATGTGTTTGTTTGTTTGTTGGTATTTCTGGTTTTAATTTTGAATAAATGGTTATGTTCGTATTTTTCAGTCGGTGTGAAATAGTTACGTTGTGTTTTTCCATTGTTTTATTAATTTTAGTCGATAGTTTGTCTATGTATGGTAAAGGTATGTATGTTGTTGTTTTCTTTACTTCATTATCATTTTTATTGTAGATCGCATGTATTCGTTTTTTTATTGTTTTTTCTGCAAAGTGGCTGGGGTAATTATTTTCTTTCAATATATTCTTGATTATTTCTTTATTATTTTTCCTAAATTTTGGTTGAGCAAGTTTTATAGCTCTATCAGTTAAATTTTGAATAAAAATTTTTTTGTAACTAAGGGTTGCGTTTGACAAATAGTTTGTATAACGATTTGATGCATTTGGCTTAATAAACCAGTTTGTGAAAATGTTGCCAGTATTGTTGTGTATTATTGTTGTGTCGAGAAAGTTTATTTGTTTTTCTATTTCTTTTTCTATTGTAAATTTCAATCTAGGATGATATTTATTAAATTTTTCTAGAATTTCATCAACTTTGTCAGTAGGAATACAGGTTAAACAATCGTCTACATATCGTTTGAAGAATATTGGTTTGAAAGTTAGTGATTTGATGATCTTTTCTTCAACATATTCCACAACCAGATTAATTGGCCCATTATAATTCCGAATATTTGCGAATAGTAGTTATTTTCATATTGAAAGTATGTTGAGGTTAAACATAGTTCAATTCCTTTCAAAAACTCTTCTAAAGTTAGTGTTGTGTGACTTTGTATTTCATGCCATTTTTCTCTTATGATATCTATCGCTAATTTTGTATCTATATTTGTATATAAAGAAACTATATCCAGAAAGATTATTATATGATTTTGCGAAACTGTTATATTGCGGACAAATTCCCAGGAGTTTTTCACATAGTAATCATTTTTTCCAATAACATTTAAAATAATTTCTGAGAGGAATTTTGATAAATTGTAAGTGGCAGATTGAATATTGCTGACAATAGGGCGAAGGGGAATTCCAGTTTTGTGTAATTTGGACAAATTTAAAATCTCCATACTGTCTAATAACGAAATGGTGGACTATTCTCTCCTTCACCTGGTATATGGTAATCATAAACAAATTCAGGATTGTTTATTTATGCCAATTCAGTCATAAAGTAACATGGGAAATGCCCGCTTATTTAAAAAAATACATAATATCAATGTTTATTCCATTAGATTTGCCTCAATTGAACAAAGAATTCCAGAAATTGGTTGGGCTATGAAAGTATTTGCCAGGAATTCCAGATGAGGTGAAATCTTCCAAGAATTGAAAGTATCGATTCTACAAAAATGCATTTTTCGACTTCAAACGAAAGCTTCTGAGGGGAATTTTCACTTCACTTTCCCTTTCTGTGATATTTGATAAAACCCACAAAAAACGCTAAATAGTAATATACTTCAGGAGCTCTTGATATGAGCCATCCTTTACAAATATGAATTCATTTCCGGCAAGCCATACATAGGTCAAGTCAATAAAATTAGTGAAACAAACTTGGTAAAAGTTACGTCTTCCAATTGTAAGATTAAAATGACACATTTTCCAATAAAACTGAAAACACGATATCAATATCTAAGGTTGGTTTATTTATTTGACATTTTGACCAGAAAAACCATAAAAGTTGGGCATGCGCAATTGTTCTTAAGCGCCTGTATGAAAAAGGCAAGATTATTTTCTTGACTTCACTCATTGTGATGAGTTGATAATAAATCCGGTCCGCCTTGAGTCAGAGATCAGTGATTTTGTCTAGATTGATTGTACTAAATTCCAATGGAGAACACGCATGTGCTCCTTTTCTAAAATATTTTGATTTGCACTTGAAAATTAACACCTAAAAAGTTCAGCATCAAACTTAGAAATTGAAATGTTTTATCATGAAATGAAATTGAAAACGCCAATTTCTTCACCACATTCAAAAACGTATTCCTATCGCCTCTGATGGACGTGTGCATCGTTAGTTCATACAATTCAAACTTTTACCGCTAGTTGCTTCAAACTGTCAACTATAATTTCATCTGTCTTCGTTTATATGTCGTAGTAATATTCTTATTATCATACTATTTACAATTGTTACTGAAACATCACATTAAAAGTGGGGTTTAATTTATGTTTGGGTTGTAAAAAATATCATTGTTTATTTATATTCCTGAAACAACCACAATTGGCGCTAGTGTTTGGGGGAAATTATTCAAGTGAAGGTTGAATGTCAAATGAGTTTGATTTGAAGAGCACCTTTAAATTTGTAAATTTTGACAAAATTTTGGGATTTTTGAAATTATTTTCACAAAATGTAATTTTTGAGTACCACATTGATGCAAAGAAAAAATAAAATACAATCATGCTTGTTCCCCAATTGCTTCGTTTTCCGCCCGGTGACTTTTGGTCACACCGAATCAAAGTAGGCAGGTTAATCACACTGTAATCAAACGCCAAATCAACTGATCTAGTTATCCACGCGATGCAAGTGTCGCCATCAAAATTTTGACGCACTTGAGATGCGCGTGCCTCCGTAATGGAAACAACTCTGAACCTTTCCGCCTTGTTGGAATCTCTCGAAGAATTCTATAGTGAAGTGGCTCGTACTCTTTCAGCGACGGAAGAGCCGTCTTCCCCTCAAGAAGCCAACCAAGCCATACCGACGAGCGGCGGCGTTTCGGGACCGGGAGCGGATTCAGAAAGCGATGACAGCGAAGTTGGCAGATTGCAGGCCCTGCTCGAAGCCAGGGGGCTTCCGCCGCATCTGTTCGGGGCCCTGGGACCGAGGATGCAACAGATGCTACACAGGAGTATGGGGACGAATAATTGTGAGTAACTTTATTTTCAATGGTAGGTTTGGACATCTTCATTGGCCCAACTAGGTAATGATAAATGTATAGGCGTCGTGCTCATGCTCCCTGAAAATAGCTGTTTTTGCCTCCTGAACACGTATCCGGGAAATAGCGGCGGTCTCATGCCGTTTCCGAGTTATATCCATTTTTTCCTTTTTCAATATGTTATTTTTAAGCACCGTTTTCTGGCACAAAAATCATTCAAAATGTCTCCATCTTTCAAACAGCATAAACTACGAACACTAAAACACTCATTTTTGGCACAGTTCTACCGAAAAAATCCTCCTTCTTCAACACATACATCGCATCAACAATAACCTAACCTCAATCTTGGTCAGATGTTAGAGGTTAGGGTTGAAAGAGGATTTTTCCGATAGAACCGGCTATTTTTTGTGCAAAGTTTTGCCGAAAATGGGTGATTTAGTGATTGCAGTTTATACTGGTAAAAAGAAGGAGGCACTGTGGGTGATTTTGTGCGAGCAAACGGTGCTTAAAAATCACCTAATGAAGAAAGGAAAAAATGGTTATAACTCTGAAACGGTATGAGACCGCCGCCGGATTCGTGTTCAGGGAGCAAAAACACGTAAGAAAAGTTTTACAACTATTTTCAGGAAGCATGAGCATAACGCCTATTTACCCAGGTTTTTAAGTAATGACTTTGATGTACTTGAACTGGACTTGTTTTTAGTAGAACTCCGATACCAATTTTGTTCAAGTGCATTGTTGCCGAGTTAGTCACACATTTATATATTTTCAGGGAGAGGAAGCACACATTGCTTGCGGGAGCACTGCTTTCGTCAAAGTCGCCCAATTAGCACAACCTTGGGAAAAAGAACTATTGGAGTGTCAGGATCCTTAACAAGTCTAAGTTACGTTTGCGAGGCAAACTGTTTATTTTTTTGTTTTGGATCATAAACTAAAAATGATCACTCCTGCTAGTATCCACTTGAACGCTAATTGTGGAAAAATTGTTGGGATATATTTGGAGTTGAAGTTGTGGAGAGTCCTATTAATCCATACTGAAATAAATTTGGGCTATATAAGGTGATCCGGAATACTATAATAAGAGTTTGCAACATATACAGGGTGTTTCCTAACTACGATACGAAACTTCAGGGGGTGTTTCGTTAGGTCATTTGACAAAAAAAAGTTCCTAGGAACATATGTCCGGAGTTGCTTCGTTTCTGAGATACAGGGCGTTGAAGTATAAAAAAAAGGTATTTGTAAAATATCCTGAAACCGCTGTGGTTGAAATGTGGTACAGCTATTTGAAGTAATAAGGCAATTATTTGGCCCTAAGTAGGTCCAGTGGCGTCTCAGTGGGCACCACAGCCAACAATACTGAGAAAAAAATTTTCTCCTTTTCAGTGCATTTGAATATAAGCGTGGGTTCTAAAAAGTTTTTTATAAGCGTGGTGAAAATACAACTTTTTGGCCTCCTGTGTTTTTTTTCATATTTAGCTTAGTTTTCGAGAACAAAAAAAATGAAGGCACTCTATAATCATGATTACATTTAGAACGCTACATGCAAGATTATGTGAAACTGGAAGTTTTAATAAAAATGTAAGTGGTGGAAGACCAGAAACTGTAACAACGCCTGAACTAGAAGAAGCTATACTTGATGCGATAGAAGAAGATCCTTCAAATAGTACCAGGAAGATTGCACTGCAGCTTGAAGTAAGCCCAAAAACCGTTTGGAAAGTTCTAAAAAGAAACCTCCTATACCCATATCACATACAGCGGGTCCAAGCTCTACTGCCTAGGGATTTTCAACCAAGATTAATGTTTTGCAGGTGGTTGATTCATACAATGGCACACAATAATAATTTTTTACCAAATATTTTATTTACGGACGAGGCAAATTTTTCACGAGATTCTATTACGAGATTTCACAATAACCATAACTGGGCCGACGAAAATTCCCACATTATTAGAGGAAGTCATTTTCAGCAACGATTTTCGCTGAACGTTTGGGTAGGAATTATTGGTGACTACCTAATTGGACCCTTTTTTTTACCAGCAAGATTATCAGGTCCATCCTACACGGCTTTTTTGCGAAATCATTTACCCATTTTGTTGGAAGAAGTACCCGTACTTGTAAGAGGCAACATGGGTTTATGCATGACGGAGCTCCAGCTCATTTTAGTGTTCTTGCTCCAGCTCATTTTAGTGTTCTTGCTCGTCAGCATCTCGACATCACCTACCCTAATCGCTGGATTGGACGTGCAGGACCTCAACATTGGCCCGCTCGCAGTCCTGATATGAATCCTCTAGATTTCTATTTATGGGGTCATCTGAAGGCTCTTGTTTATAAAACCCCTATACTAGATGGAATGACTTGAGGAATCGAATAAGTGACAATTGCAATGTCATAAAGAATACTCCAGGTATTTTTGAACGTGTCGGACAATCAATGACACATCGATTGCAGTCGTGTATTTTATCAGATGGTGGACATTTTGCTCATTTACTTTAAGGTCGAAATTGTTTATTTTTTACTTTAGGTTTGTATTTTATGTTGTCCATGGATAATTTGTAGAATAAGTTAAAGTATTTTTTTCTCGAAAACGAAGCTTGATATGAATAAAACACAAGGGACCAAAGAGTTGTATTTTCAGTTGTTCAATCTGAAAAAATAAAATACTACAAAAAAAAGTACTTTTTTTTTCTCAGTATTGTTGGCTGTGGTGCCCACTGAGACGCCCCTGGACCTACTTGGGGCCAAATAATTGCCTTATTACTTCAAATAGCTGTACCACATTTCAACCACATCGGTTTCAGGATATTTTATAAATACCTTTTTTTTAATACTTCAACGCCCTGTATCTCAGAAACGAAGCAACTCCGGACATATGTTCATAGGAACTTTTTTGTCAAATGACCTAACGAATCACCCCCTGAAGTTTCGTACCGTAGTTAGGAAACACCCTGTATAAAGTTTTCATGGAAGTTGATGCAATCCCTCAATCACTCGAAGAATTCCTCAAATGTGGAAAAAAAAGGTTTTTGAAAAAAGTTAATTTAGTTCTGTAATTGATAAATGTATTTTTGTTATCAATACACACAAAACAAACAGCAGTTATCAAGCTAAAACTCTTATTACACTAAGTCTTTTTTCGTGCCTATTTTTGTGTCTATTTTCTTGGCTATTAGTTCCCTAAATTTCCACAAATCATTGGCACTATTACACCATGACGTTTTTGAATGATTGTTTCAGGCAGTAACTTCAGAGCTGCAAACATAAGGAAAATTCACATTTACTATAAGTAATTCAGTATACCTGGATTATTTGTTTCAACTTTTTCCTTACTGGATTTTTTAACCGACGAAACCAAAAAGCAGAAAGTTTCCTAGTCGACGCATATTTTTTTTTTAAATCTATGATCACGCATAACTTTTCACAGTGCAGTTCGATTCCGATGAATCTTTTTTTCATTGGATAGGGTGTACTTCGAAGTTGGTCCCATTCAAATTTGAACAAAAAAATCCATCCCTAGGGTAGCAAAATGGAGGATATTGATCGTTCACCCTCTGAATTTTTGTCCGTTAACCGATTCTATCAGGCATAACTTTGTAGTGGGTTTTCCGATTTGGATGATTCTTTTTTATTAGGAAGGCTATACCTCATAGTTGATCATATTTGGATTTCGAATGAAATGATCCACCCCTATGGGTAGTAAAATAGAGAATGATTGATTTTTCACTTGTGAATATTGGCACACATATGTAGTTGACATTGACAGATCCTCCTGCATCCGTCACAATAATTACATTCTATGAAAAGATGGAATTATATACAAAGTGATGAAATCAACAAACCAGAACTTTAAAAGATAATTTATATTATATAACAATAAATAGTTAAAGTAGATAATCATATTGTTTAACAGTAAATAGTTGAAGTAAGCTAGGTAAGTAAGAATTTTTGAAGTTATCAAAAATTAAGTAGGTAGTAATTAGTAGATTTCAGCCACAAAAAATTTAAAAATAAAAACTTTATAACAAAAAATTAAACCGACGAAAAAATCAACGAAATGCAAAAAATAAAATAAACCTTCTTAGTCTTAATGATAATTGAGCTCCTAAACTAATGTGAGTAACTAATTTTGAGTTGGCGCCAAACAAACTAGCAATTGAATTAGGTAAAACGTAATTACTTCTTCAAAGTAATATAATGATCTTCGATAATTGTTTGTTTGGCGTCGAATCAAAATTAGTTACTCACATTAGTTTAGGAGCTCAATTATCATTAAGACTAAGAAGGTTTATTTTATTTTTTGCTTTTCAGTTGACTTTTTCGTCGGTTTAATTTTTTGTTATCAAGTTTTTCATTCTTTTCTGTCATACTAAACAAAACGAAAACTATGGGATTTATTCCATTTATTTCTAGGTTATGTCAAGTCCAACAGATAATTACTGTATTGGCGAACCCGACATTTCTACAAACGTCCTTGAAATCTCCTCGATTCAGGGGGAAACAATAGAACCAGTCCTATTTATTTTCATGCGTATGTGTGTTAAATTTCAGCCACTAGCAGACAATTAGGTTGGGACATGAATTTTTTTTTATTGAGTATTTGGAATCTACGCATACGACTCTATCATTAATTTTTTTTTCCTACCTTTCTAAAACCATTTTTGAGAATTTCACATCGTTTTGAATTCGCCGAATTTCAAATTGCCTCCATGACCTTGGAGAGAGAGCGTGACGTCACTATACTGCTCTGCAGTAGGCAGCGAGCACGTGTTGCTGTAGCTAATGTTATGAAGTGTTAATTGTTCGCGTCGTTATCAATATGCATACTGTAATTCTCAAAATGTCTACTCTTAAAATGAGTTCTCGTTGGTGTTATGTGCCTGGTTGTGAAAATTCAAGAAAAACACCACCAACATTATTTTTTTGTGTGCCCTTGGAAGAAAAAAGGAAAAAAAGTTGTTTTGTGTTGCTTGTCGCAAGTACATACCAACAAAAACACAATTGTTTTGCTGCGAGGATCATTTCACTTTGAAGGATGATATGGAAAACTACATACAGTATTCATTTTATGGGTACTACAAGAAAATTGAAAAAAGATGTTGTGCCCACACATTCAACTTTTTGAATTCTATCACGATTTGATGAATAGACAAACACATGATTTGACGCTTTTTAATATTATAATAATATCGAGTAAACTGCATGTCAATTTGTTTTTCCTGAGCTGTCACTAAAAATTCACGTAAAAAGTATTTTTTCTCATTGTTTGTGTATGGCGCAGAAACAACAGCAGAATTATCGAATTCAGATAGGACTTTTTTGAATTCTTTAGTTGTTCCTAGTGTAGATAAAACGGAGTTTTTCCAATAGCACAGTACTTCGGTAACAGCAGGTTCTTCGTTCTGGCGATATAACCACATTAAAAAGCTATCGCATGTTTACAACCCCCTGAAAACAAAAAAAGGCTGCTGCTTGAAAAATTTTGCTACAAAAGTTACTGACAAGTTCTATGAATTTTCAGGTGGTTTCCGACAGCGTAAAAAAAGAGTAATGCAATAAATTTCTAGTTGTAAGTTCCCAAAATTACGTGAATAAATAAATATAAATGATACATAATATTTAAAATAACTTACATCGATTCATCTTATATTTTTACCTTTCTCAGATGCCCAATTCAAACAGGAAAAGTTTTGAATGACATCTTCTTCATCGACTGTCATTTCCACACGATACATGTGGCCGGTTAGAGTCCTAACAATATCGTGACGTCACACTACCGAAATGCCACTACGAGCGGACGGATAATTTACCGATTTTTTAAGTAATTTTAAACAAAAAATTTATCGAAAATCCTTTTTTCAACGGAATTATTGTTTTTAGTGATCAATCTCTGTAATAAAAGTGGTTTTACACTGATTTTTCACATCATGTCCCAACTTAATTAGGCAAGAAAAAGGCATAGTGTAATAAGGGTATAAGACATGCATGTTCAAAATAGGTATTTTAACATGGCGGATGCGCCATGTTAAAATACTGGGTAATATGCAAATTTCGGGCCCTTTTAGTAAATATGGCTGGACAACACAACACGGGTTATCATTACCCTTATTAAATGGATCAAAATTACCTGATGAAATTATTCTTTTTTTACACAACTGAAGAGATCAGAATGTTCTGTTGTTGGACCACTTTCTCCTACGAAGTGAAGTGAACAGATATATGTATCTTCATTAACATGATTAATCAGTTGGAATCGACCATCATCTCGTCCACATCTTTTAACATAACAAATTTTTAGATGTTTTTGTTTCGTTGATTTAATTAGTTTTTGACGATATTCGAGGCAGGATTTTGGAAAACTAATAAAATTATATAAGTTCTCCAAAAATGTTTTACTACGTGTATCGCTGTGACATATCCCATAACAACAGCAGTTTAGAAGCAAAAAACGATGTTGTTATGGGATATGTCGCAGTGATACACATAGTAAAATATTTTTGGAGAACTTATTTTATTTTATTAGTTGTCTAAAATCCTGTCTCCTGATAACATATATTTTTATTAATTTGATTGTATTATTATTCTATTCTCACTATAGAACTGATCGTAGATCAATAATTGAAAACTTTTTTCAATACCTGGAAATTTTCATATTCACGGGTTGTACACGTAAAAAGTGCCCAAAAAACATGGCGGAAGTTGAGGCAAGCGACAAAAAATTAACCACTAAACTTTTCCAGCTCTCTTCATACCAAATATACTGTATGTAATTTAACCTCGTGCCCACTCGTGAAAGGCTAGTGTTTAATACCATTTTATAACGAATTACAGTGGTTAAAAATTCGAAAATAACATGAAAAAAAAGGTATTTTTTTCGTCAAATTTGTACAAATTCTGGGAACCGCGAAACTGCGAAGATTTGGTAGGTAATATTTTTTTTTCTGGCTTTTTGAGGACTTATCGGAAAAATTTCAAAGGAAAAATCTGTTAATTTTTTTGATGGATTATCAACTGTTACCAATTATGTAAGTGGTTAGATTACACCCTGTATATAAGGATACCTTCAGTTAAGATTCGAACACCATAATTACATTGATGTCATGTAAGAATTACAAAACTAAATCTCTGGCCTGCAACGCAATGTCTTGCAAAAGATTGGATTTTCTTTAGTTATTCCTACTTGAGGATTATCTGATAGAAAAAAAAGTTTTTTCTAATGCTGTTCACTTATAGATCACAATTTTCCCCTTGACTATTCACAGTTAAGTATTTTGAGTAAAATTTCGATGATAAATTTCAATTATGGAGTCGTTATTTGTAGAGTGTAACAAATGAAAAACTATTTCATCATGGATATTTCAGAAAATGAGTTAGTGCTCATCGAAAATCCTTCCTAGTTATGTCAAATTTCCCCCCAAGTAAATACTCTTTCTGGATATTGTTGTGGCTGGCCGTATACAGGGTGTTATTTATTAACACACCACACCTGCAACCAAATGTTGTGGCTGCTGGGACGTTGGGGATCAGTAAATACCCCACAATCAATCAATCAATCAAACTTTTATTGAATAAGTGTTTTTTCACAATAAATATCAGAACAAAAGAAGAAAATTCATAACATCATTGCAAAATACTAACTAAATCAACAGGTCAAACATCGGGATATACACACATATATATATATATATATATATATATATATATATATATATATATATATATATATATATATATATATATATATATATATATATATATATATATATATATATATATATATATAATAAAACACATTGTATTCACACACTTAAGAGTAACTTGCAAATTAAAATTGAATATGATTCGCGATTACACTGAACAAACAATCGACAAGTTAGTATTAAAAGAAATTCCTCAAAAACACATTAGGGTGTTTGGAGATACTCATCAACGGAGTAGTATGCATGCTGAAGTAGAAATGCCTTAAATTGCCTTTTAAACACTAAAGATATTTGAGGTCAATTTCATGTTATCACTAAGATGGTTATACAGCTTGACCCCATAGCACATGGGATGATTCTGAGATACTGCCAATCTGCCATAAGGCTGATGGAGTTGTGAAGAATCTCTGGTAAAATGATCATGAATTTGTTCATTTTTGGGTATGCTTGAAATATTATTCTTGATATATATTAAAGTATGATAAATATACAAACTAGGCATTGTCAGAATATTAAACTGTATGAATAATGGCCTACAATGATCCCTTGAGGATGCACCTGCCATAATTCTGATTGCCTTCTTTTGTACAACAAATACTTCATGGGCTTTGGCAGCTAATCCCCATTGTTCTAGTCCGTTGGCTATAACAGCCTGGAACAAACTGTGGAATAGAAGTTTGAGAACATCGAATGATACCGTATGCTTTGACTGTCGAAGTAAATATATATGTTTACTTAGCTTTAATTTAACACTTATGATATGATCCTTCCAGGTTAGCTTATTATCAATGGTGACCCCTAAAAATTTTGTGGAATTCATTTGATGTATCGTCTCCTTATTTATTTTGATCAGATAACTCATATCTACTGGAGTGTTTTTTGCAACAAAATTAAGCATTTGAGATTTGGCAGTGTTTAGCAGCAGACCGTTTAGGGAGCACCACTCAGAAATTTGAGCTGTGACTATTTGAGCTCTATTAATTACTTCAAAACTATTCCCAGCCGATACCAAAATATTAGTGTCATCAGCAAAGACCACAGTGATAGAGGCTTCCGTGCAGAATTTTGGAAGATCATTAATGAAAACTAAAAATAAAAGTGGTCCCAAAGTGGAGCCTTGTGGAACTCCAATTGATACACTTTTTACACTCGAACTAGTCCCATTTACACTGACCATCTGACTCCGACCTGCTAGGTAAGACGTAAGCCAATTCAGTGCAGAACCACGTATTCCGTAGATCTGCAGTTTATGCAACAGCACAGCATGGTCAACAAGATCGAATGCCTTGCTCATGTCAAAGTATAAGCCTAAAATTTGCTGTTTTTTGTCTAACATCTGACCAACCAAATGTTGTGGCTGCTCGTTAATTTTTTCAATAGCTGAGCCTTAACCATACTGAGCGTTATTAGTCTATTGACCAATAACTGGACAACCTCCCAGAGCGGCTTGAGAAATTATCTCACTCAGTATGGGACTTAATTTGACAGTACAGTTACCAATCTCAGATAGTTCAGAAACAATAATACACTTAGGACTTGTGAATATAAAAACAACAATTGACATCCCTGGTAGGTATAATTTATGGAGAAATTGTATAGAAAGTCAAAATAAATTATATATATATATATATATATATTACTTGAATGAGAAACAAGTATGGAATGCAAAATAAAACAACTGTTCTTCAGTTATTTTGGCAATTGTTAATATTTCTACTTTTGTCTAATCAATAGATGACGCTACTATGAAATCAATAATGGAATAGTTCCTTATTACACTATACATATAAACCTTGCCAAATAAACAATGTTATTTTCTTACCCTCAACTGGAGAACACACCACGTTTTTAAATGTTACTTAATTATTCTTTGTTATTACCGAGTTTTATTGTTCACTTGTCGTAATATGATAAATTGGCTTCTTTGAAAAATATTAATTCTATTCATTTAGTTATTACTGAGATGATTTCTGAGAGTTACACTTCCACTATTTTTCTGCATACTTTTGATGAATTGGCTACTTTAAGTATAAAATACGAAGTCTACATTTACTTCGCATCAGAAGATGGGAATGCATCTTCTCTAGGTGAAACTAGACTTTACTTTAATTCGCTTCATAACTATGAAGACTAAAGCAGAGGTCTCTCTGTACTTGCTGATCACTGAATGAATGAGAGAAGAGTGGCTGTCGTAGTAGTCCGTTGATCATGTTCAACTTCCTTTATATAGTCTACCCCCGTCTCGCCTTTGATTTGAAAAGCCGCCATGATATGTTACAGTAATAGGTTATTACTTTTTATAGTTTACGTAACCCCTTAAGTTCCCCTTATTCTTCTTGCTATCACCGCGGCTGTTAACGTTTCAAGAAAAACCGCCGATGACATATAGATGGCCCTATGTCGGTAGTGATTTAACAATATATGATCTTTTGAGTTATTCATTTCTTTGTAACAGGGGCAGCAGTTACGAACTAATTTAATGTGAAGGGAGGAATTTCTTATGTGTGAAGTCGCCGCTTAAGGTGATTCATCTGTTGAGACATACATAAAATTAGTTAGAAATGTCTGAGAAGGTAATTATCGATTCGTTTGGTGATAGTGACTTGATATTTTAGATGTTACATTCTTTGTCAAACTCATGCCGCCTAATTTAATTGCGGACGAAATAAAACAGTTGTTTCCTCAATATGGCCGCATTCTTCAGTTAAGGGTATTACACATAGGTACATAAAATACTTGATTGATCGTGGTCATCACAGTATATGAAAAATAGTCATTCGACAAACATTCATATTATTAAGTATAAATAAAATGGAATATAGAAGATATTTAGATATTGTAGAATTCTTGAACTTTTCAAGTTACGCCTTTGACGGATATTTCGGTAATTTTCTAGGGTAGGTGTTTCGTTTCCTCCCTTGGCACAGTATGTATTCATAATGGAATTACTGTAAAAATTATTTGAGTCACGACAGACGGAGCTTACGAACCTTTCCATCTCAAATGCATGTAAATGCCCATCATAAGGAATTTTTATTTGTTAGTTTATTCGCGATTGTGTATTAAATAAGGGTGGAAATGTCAATATTTTGTTATAGTGAGCTTTTTTTATTTTATGTCATTTTCCAGGCACTTGTTAATGCTAGAAAGCTTTAAATAGGGTTTTGAAGTCATTCTCAGCTAGAATTCTGAAAATAAAACATACAGAATAACAATCAAAACAATTCAATGACATAACTTCAACTCTTTTAAATAAGCCATAAATATGTTTTAATCCTTACTTACCTCTCTACAAAATATTATGGGAATTCCTAAATTTGGTCCTACTTAAACAAAATATTAGTATATTCACCCTTATTTACAATACAATCACGAATAAACTGAAATATAAAAATTCCATAAGGGCATTTGATATGCATTTGCATTTACGATGGAAAGGTTCCTTCTCCCTTTAGTGACGTGGGAAGTCCATTGTCAAAATACATTTCAATATAACTCTCAGGTCGAGTCACAAGTAGCCTAGATTCTAAACTGTGTGTATATATATATATATATATATATATATATATATATATATATATATATATACAGTGTGACCCATTTAAAATGGAACCACCCCTGTAAAATACGCATTTTTCAGTTTTTCTCAATATAATTTTTTTTGAAAATCAAGCATCAAAAACTGTATCTTGACACAAATGAAGTTTATTAGGCAATTTTTGTTTTGAAATTTGACTACACCACTGGATTCGTAGTTGTTATAAATGAAAACCATGAAAATTTCATAAAAAATATTGGTTAACAACGAAGTTACAACAACTTTAATTTTGGAAACAAATTATTTGGTATTAATTTTCATTTAGATTATAGACATGTTTAAAATCTGGTAACACTGCCGATACAAAGTAGAACACCAGTGAATTTGTACAGCGAAAATCCGAAGTCAATAGCTCATTCCGTTCTACAGTTATAACTCCTGAAAGTATGGTAATGTGAGCGATTTTGTAATAAAAATCTAACTACGCCACTGGATTTGTGAATTATATTCCCTTAAAATCATTTATTTAAGTTTAGGTTATAAGTGTATTCGAAAATAACAGAAAATTAAAAATTCATTTTCAAGTTATGCAGTTTTCAATAGCCGATAAAAACGAAATGAACCGAATAAAGTTTTAAAGTATCAAAATTATGTATTCAATAATAAAACAGAAAGCAGGACAAAAAAATGTTCCTTTTTTATTCTGCAAAACTCAACTGAAACGAGCTTTTAGAGAAGGTATCAATAATTTGAGGAAAGCTGAACTAATACATTGGGCATAGGTATTGTACTAAATCAATAGTAGGCTGTGATTTAGTACACCTCAAATCGCTCACATTACCATACTTTCAGTAGTTATAACTGTTGAACGGAATGAGCTATTGACTTCGGATTTTCGCTGTACGAATTCACTTGTGCTCTACTTTGTATCACCAGTGTTGCCAGATTTCAAATATGTCTGCAATCTAAATAAAAATTATTAACAAATACTTTGTTTCCAAAATTAAAGTTGTTGTAACTTCGTTGTTAACCAATATTTTTTTATGAAATTTTGATGGTTTTCATTTATAACGACTACGAATCCAGTGGTGTAGTCAAATTTGGAAAAAAAAATTGCCTAATAAACTTTTGCCGTTTTTGACAAAGAAAAAAAACCATAGAGTGCCTTGTAAGTGAAACTAAAGTTATGAAAATTTGTGTCAAGATACAGTTTTTGATGCTTAATATTAGAAAAAAATATTTTTGAGATTGACTAAAAATTGCGTATTCTACAGGGGTGGTTCCATTTTAAATGGGTCACACTGTATATATATATAAATATATATATATATTCAGGATTTTTTGCTTTACGTCACCAAGTCTGAATTATTTCCCAGTCAATATACAGGATTTATCAAATGTTTTTTTGTTTCTACTAGAACATCATCTAGTGTGACTTTATTGAATGTTCTCTGTAGATAATCAAAGTATTCTGAGCCTGTCCAGTAATCAATCACTTCTTCAAAAAAGATCCTTAGAAACAGTTCATTTGTCACAGTTTCCTCAATTTTTGTTGTTTATTAATTTCTGAAGTTATACTTCTTTTGACGCATTTAGTGTTGAGAGTAAAATTAGGAGCTGCGCGCGCACATACCATTATAAAAATCTTACAGAATGAAGTAAGTCACGAAGTAGGCCAAGACTGTGAGTGTGGTAGGGGTATACCCAACTGCAAAGCGCGTGTTGTCTAACTATACACACGCAAGGTACACCACATAATACGTGCTTGCTTATATATTTAAAATCTACAGAAAATCGCAATAAATGCACACTAGTTTCTGTCAAAATTATATGTCAACACATTCAATTCCTATAAGGAATTTTTCAAGTATACATTTTACAACAGGAAATTCATATTTTTCCTTGCCTAACAAACCCAAAAAAGAAATAAACAAAAGTACTGCTTAGGTCCAAATTGCAAAATATTGGCAATCATGTAATTTTTGTTAGAAAACGTTCAAGCAAGTTTGAAAGCTAATTTGCCATAATTAAGTAATTCCAATTGATTCTACTTTTAGGAAATCCAAATTATAATCTATAATAAATTTATTTCCTAATTAAAAATATTAACTAATATAACATAATCCATTGTGATTCAGAGCCTGCAATTATGAATAGTTCCTCTTAGGTTGATGGATGCTCCTGTATAGTCTTAAATTATTTCAAATTGTGGACTATTGCATCATATTTATAACTGGAGTGCCCAGTATTTAAATGTTGTATGTGCTTATGGTCCCATGAAAAAAATACACAATTTTAACTTTTCAACTCCAAAAGTTATATTTTCCTGAGGTTATGCCTGTCCAACGTTGACCATTCTCATTATAGCATCAACAATGGCTTCAAAAGTCGATTTTTTTAGATATTACAACTTTAGAAGATTTTCTATATGTTTTTCCACTAAATGAAGCTTATTTTATTGCATTATGTTGAAACAGTGACATACAGTGGCTTAGAAAATGGATTGGTTCCTTATATTTTAAATATTGAATACAGATAATTAGTCTTTGTTATTTGATCAAAGGTAATAATCTTCAAGTATTGTTAAGATATTATCTGAACATCAACTACTGGGCTTCTTCTTTAGAGAGTTGTTTCGTCCTTGGGAATATTTTTTTTACTTGAAATTTACAATATTAAACTATCGAATTTCTCAACGTACTTATGAGCACTGTGTAGTTTACTAAATATATATATATATAAGCAACATTTTCCAAAAATAAAAATGGTTAGCCATACTCTTAAGTGATCAAATAAAAACATTATTTTAATTTGTTTTTATGAAGATAGTCTTTTGAGTGATTTAAGTAATTATTCGACATATGTTTTTATCAAATCCGATTTTTTTGTCACACCCTTTGAGGAATATATTGCAAAGTTCATAAAACTTTTTTCTCAGCCATGTTGCATTGCATGTACTTTTTCAAACAAATTTATTGTCACAGAAGTCGTGCAAATACTGGTTATCGTTCACAAAAACTAACATTTCACCCTTTTACAGCCGATGATATTCCTAACTCATATTATTCATATTGTAAAGCTGTAGCGAGAGCGCAGGCTCTCATTCCGGGCCTGCAAGCCACAGGCGATGAGGGACAGCAGCTGCAAGCGGTGATCGAAATGTGCCAAGTACTGGTCATGGGAAATGAGGAGATATTGACTGGATTTCCTGTGAAGCAAGTTGTGCCCGCACTCATTACCCTCTTGGGGATGGAGCATAATTTTGATATTGTAAGTGGAGGAAGTGATTTCTCAAGATTATTTAGGATATATTTATATAGTCGTCCCCACACACGGCTACCTGCCTCGGGTTGTTTACATCCCAACATCTTTACTGGCGGCGTGTGATCGCGGCAGTGGTGTAGTTTATTCGCAACAATATTATTAAACTTCTCGTAGAGTATACCAAAAATCAACTCTGCTAAAAAAATTGATGGTGGTAATTGCTCATTTTTCGAAATCTCAACAGGTATAAACTACCCCCTAGATGGCCTGCAAATAAATCATGTCTTGGTGTATCATTTTTGTGGCAGTTTTTAATTATTTTATTTTTAGAAAACCTGATGTTTACAATTATTCAATAACGGGATAAATTACATGGAGGTGTAGGAAAATAGCAAAAATTCCAAGACATTTTTATTAGAACTACTCTAATTTTTTAAATTTTGAAAAACAAAAAACACAAATTGATACAGTTTTTAGTAATATCCGCCAAACCGTTTAGGGGTCTGGCCAAACCGTTTAGGGGTCTCTCTTCTACAATTGTTTGCAAGTAGAATTCTCCTGCTCATTTTTATGTATAGTTTTTCACTGTTACCGATAATTTTTCTTTACCCAGATGAACCATGCTTGTCGAGCTTTGACTTATATGATGGAGGCTTTACCTAGATCTTCAGCAGTGGTGGTCGATGCTGTGCCAGTCTTTTTGGAAAAATTACAAGTGATTCAATGCATGGATGTAGCCGAACAATCATTAACTGCCTTGGATATGCTGTCTCGAAGGCATTCAAAAGCAATTTTGATAGCTGTGAGTATTTATTATATAAATCTCAATATATACAATCAACAAATAAAATGTTAGAAATATGAAAGCAGACATTAGTTTTTCCCATATAAAATTCTTCAAAAAAATTTGTATTTTTCTTTTTAATTTCATATGAGATTTTTCTTAAGACAATATATTCTTTCAAATATATTTCGAAAGTTAATTGAATTTTATATAATTGATTTGTCAATATTTATGAGTATTATTTATTATTTTATGTTAAATATATCTATTTTATTATTCCTTAAAATTTTTGTATTATGTTTCCATAATTTTGAAACCCAATTCAGAAGTTAATTGTATCTATATTCTATTTTTGGCACTATATTCTTTCCAGAGGGGCGTATCAGCTTGTTTGATGTATCTTGATTTCTTCTCCATAAACGCCCAACGCAACGCCCTATCCATAACTGCAAATTGCTGCCTCAACTTGACCTCAGAGGAGTTCCAGTATATGCAAGAATCCCTCTCGCTTCTCGCCTCCCGCCTCACACAACAGGACAAGAAATGTGTCGAGAGCGTTTGTTTGGCTTTCTCCCGCCTCGTCGATAGCTTTCAATTGGAACCTGCGAGGCTGCAAGAAATCGCAAGTACGGAACTTTTGACTAACTTGCAGCAGCTTCTGGTGATTACGCCGCCCATCGTCAGTACGGGAACTTTCATAACAGTTCTCAGAATGTTGTCGGTTATGTGTACGAATTGTCCAGATTTGGCTCTGACCCTGCTGAAGCAGAATATTGCCGAAACGCTGGTGTATTTGTTGACCGGGTCTGCTGAGGTGAATCAGGAAGACGTTGAGCTGATACCGAGGTGAGATTTTGGATTAATAAGATGGAATGAAAAAATATTTTTTTTTTATACATAGGGAAAAAATAATGTTTTTAATTGTTTGAAGTAAGTTATTCTTTGAGTAGCATAGTCAAAATCTTGTCGTGCAAGAATACCTATTTTATATTCGCGGCAAGCTTTCGAATCTGCTACTCACATAATAACCTAGGTCCAACAATTAAACAAATAATTTTTTCCTTTCTAGTGCATTTGTATAAAAGCTTGTCTTAATCTTTTTTATTCAAATATTTTTAGTTATTCATGAAATCTGTCATCTTATTGAATTCTGACAAAAATTGATAATCCCCGACCCCAAAAAAACCCACATGCCAATTTTGAATGGAACCGGGCCATAATAACAAAACACGTCGCCATCTGGGAGCTGCCATCTTGAATTCATGAATTCAGGCAAAAACATGATGATGTCTGACCCCAAAAACCCCACACACCAATTTTGAATGGTATCGAGCTATGATCACAAAACTCGTCGCCATCTTGAATTCCTGCATTTCGACAAAAAATCATGATCTCCGACCCCAAAAACCCCCACATACCAATTTTGAATAGAATCAGACCATAATCACAAAACTCTGCCACCATTTTGGAGCCGCAATCTTGAATTTTTCAATTTTCACGAAAGAATCATAATATTCGACTCCAAAAACCCCCACATACCAATTCTGAATAGAATCGGACCATAATCACAAAACTCGTCCACCATTTTGGAGCCGCCATCTTGGATTTTTCAATTTTTACGAAAAAATCATAATATTCGACTCCAAAAACCCCCACATACCAAATTTTAATAGAATCAGACCATAATCACAAAACTCGTCCACCATTTTGGAGCCGCCATCTTGAATTTTTCAATTTTCACGAAAGAATCATAATATTCGACTCCAAAAACCCCCACATACCAATTCTGAATAGAATCAGACCATAATCACAAAACTCGTCCACCATTTTGGAGCCGCCATCTTGAATTCGTGGATTTCGACAAAAAATAATGATCTCCGACCCCAAAAACCCCTACATATCGGTCTATAACCTCAAAACTCGCCACCATCATGAATTTTGACAAAAAATTCTAATAATAATAATGACCTTTATTAACCCCAAGAAACTCAAATGTTTATAATAGTGATTGAGGAATTTACATTTCCCCATGCTGAAACTAAATACTGCGATTTATAATTTGATCTCTGTCCCCAAAAACCCCCTAATACCAATTTTGAATATAATTGAACCATAATCACAAAACTCGTCCGCCATATTGGAGCTACCATTTTGTTTTTTATCCAGCAAAAATTCCATAATGCATTGTCACCGGAATTATGAACACCTGCCACATTTCAGCTCAATCGGACAACGGGAAGTGGGTCAAATTTAACTTGTAAGATTTGATTACAAACCCAGAGACATCGCGACAGGTGAAACTAAATGAAAGCTTGAAAAATGAATTACAAAACAGACTTGCTACGGAACATTCAGTTTCAATCAAGGAGAGAGAACAAACTTCCTTGCTATGATAAAGAATCGAGCAGCAAAGCAAAAGAAATATTTTGCCTATAAAAATTTAAAAAATAATAGTATTTATCTTAGAGAGTAAGTGTAGGATAACTTTAAAAATTTAAGAAACAGATATAAAAAACTGTTATACTATAAACAACAAATATATTTAAACAGAAATAACTCTAAACTGATGTGGAAAAATTTGAAATCTGATAAGTCTTGAAAATGACCTTTTGTTATAATAACCAATATTTTGTCGCTAGTATTCAAATTGCTAACAGTATTGACTATGAAGAATCGTGGTCGAGCCAAAAATATCCCATTATTAATGATTCAGTGAATTCACATTGGTAAGCGTGAGCCTGCTCCGTAAAATCATATTCTCATTAGACATCAAAATAAACAAACAGGAAATTCTTAACGGTAAATTTTGGAAAGAAACTTGATGTTTTATATTCCCAGTTCAAAATTAGCACCATTATTTGTATTCCTAAACTTAATATCTCAATAATTTCTTGTGATTTTAGACCAATCAACACTTTGGCGTCACTTGAAAAAGTTCTTGAAATATCAATGAATTTTTTATCGGTTCTCAGTTTGGCTTCCGTAAAAATCATTCTTGTAAATCATCTCTTCAATACACTATCAACCTTGAAAAAAGCTTTGGATGTTAATTTTCTCTAAACATTTTAAATTTTTTTTAAACACCTTATTTTTGGAATACAATTATTCATTGGGATGTATATTCACTCATTTTACCATTTGGTACATCTTTCACATCTAAAGGAAGAAAACGAAAAATTGCAAGGAAAAAGAGCCTTCAATAAATTGTTTGTTGCAGGCAACCTCAGGAACAATTTGAAATAACAGCTCTCATTGGCGAACTGATGCCGAAACTTCCCACAGAAGGCATTTTCGCAGTGGATACTCTCCTAGAACGTCCCTCCAGCATTGCCAAAGATCAGCCCATCTGGCAATGGAGAGACGACCGTGGCCTTTGGCACCCTTATGGTGCTGTAGATAGTAGAATAATTGAAGCTGCTCATCTGACCGGTGATGATGAAGTCAGTCTCAACACTCTGGGAAGGATATACACGATAGATTTTCATTCCATGCAGCAAATTAATGAGGATACTGGTAAGTCATTTTAATATAGAACGTGGCAAAGTTTAACATAATATTTCAACCCCTGGAATTAGTCAAAACACTTTGTAGTGATTCTAAAAAAAATACATTAATAACTTTATTGATCGTAAAAAACATACATGTGTATAATAAGGATCTTAAACTACTACATATTACAAACATTCATTGTGAAGCGTAGAGAAGAAAGGGACTGATTTCAACACAAGATGTTTGTTAAACTTCACAAATTAAAATGTATTTTTAACTGCACTTTATAAACGGCGGACATTCACAAATTACATTTACTTGACCTCCAACCCGGGAGCGCCACATGCTCACCAAACCATTGTCAGAGGTCGAATCGAGGTTAACATTTTTGACATGACAGATCACCAAAGAATTCAAACAAGATTCACCCTGTCATCTGTAACTGTAAGCAAAGTTGTAATTGGTGTTGCCAAATTTTAATATTTTACTCGAAGCTATCATAGCAATGTTGTCAAATCAAAAATTGGTACCCAAAAAATTTTGTTTTAAACATGTTTTCAATGTTTTGAATCATGTTTCTTGAACAAATGAAAAAAACATGATTTAAGTCAAATAAAACAGTTTTATTAAAAAAAAAACAATGTTTTTTTTTCTAAAACATGTTTTTTACCAAACCCGTTTCTGCTGTACTTGAACGATCTGGCACATATCAATATTCAAGGAACCTTCACACTCTTTGCTGACGACACCACCCTCCTTGGCATGGAAAAGATACTGTATACCATGACTTAGGCTTGGTGAGACAGAGAGGTGTGATTCAATTACACTATGTTTCAATATCTCTAATACAAATGTTGGTACCTTCAAATTTGACTTTCCAAACTCACATATTGAAACAAACATCATTCAAAATAAAACTTCCTTCAAGTTCCTTGGCCTAGACATTTATATAATTGATTAACCCCTTAGCTGCGGGCGTTTTTTTCCATAGTATCTGTGTATAGCGGGTGTTTTTGAAGGTCGTGGAAACGTATGCTTCCCACTGCGACCCGCGCTATGAGCTATTTCTATTAGGTATCCTTTCAGAAAATTGAGGAGATTTACACAAGATTACTATAGAAAACTTCATTTTCGGAAAATATACAATGATTTATTATATTAACTGAATATATTTTGAGAGTATGATATTTCTCAAAACAGGGGAGTACACAAAGGGGTACATTACACTCTGCACAGTGGTACAGTCATACCAAAGTATTGAAAGCATCGACAACGTACGCCTTCCGTAGCCAGTGCATCTTAATATGCTTTGAAATTTTCCGTTTCCCGCACACTACCGACAAGCGAAAATATTCGTTTCCCGCAGCCAAGGGGTTAAGGTAGTTCTGCCACAAGACAGTTGAATTAGGATATTATGTTCGACGGAATCGAAAAATTTCAAAGGTTTTTTCGATTAGAAACGCGAAAAAAAAAATTTTTTGAAGGGGGGCACTTGCCCCCCCAATTGACTCTAGAAAATTTCTTCGTTATAGAAAGTCGGCGACTCAAAAAATTTATGTCCCTGAAAAGCGCAGCAAAAAAAAAATTCAGACCTGGGCCCGTCCCCCCCTCCCCCCTTCACTAGAAATCATACGTCATTGGAAAAAATTATCGTTTTTCGATATAACTTCAATGGACTTTTTTGTAGTACTCTTTTTGAACTTTTTGGGGGGGGGGGTATCGTTAAAATCGATGGGGTCAACTAGGAGTTTTTTTTTTCGCGTTTAGACCCTCAAATGGTCTCCTGTCCTTCTTTAAAAAGTCCCCTGGCACAATCCGCATTTCTCTACGACCCCCCCCCTTTAGGCTGTGCGCTTCCCCGTGGACTATTTTGAATAACGAGAGTAGTTTTGATTGTATCTGTCTTACTAGATGGCCAATCACTTTGTTTTTTTTTTCACAATTATCTGTGATATCCTGCTCCAGCTCCTACTCGTTTTTCATAAACTTCTTAATTTTAGTGCTATCGGTAGAATTAATACTGTGCGCTTCCCCGTGGACTATTTTGAATAACGAGAGTAGTTTTGATTGTATCTGTCAAATTAGATGGTCAAATCACTTTGATTTTTTTTTTCACAATTATCTGTGATATCCTGCTCTAGCTCCTCCTTGTTTTTCATAAACTTCTTAATTTTAGTGCTAACGGTAGAATTAATAATGTGCGCTTCCCCGTGGACTATTTCGAATAAAGAGAGTAGTTTTGATTATATCTGTCAAACTAGATGGTCAATCACTTTGTTTTTTTTTTCACAATATCTGTGATATCCTGCTCTAGCTCCTCCTCATTTTTCATAAACTTCTTAATTTTAGTACTAACCGTAGAATTAATAATGTGCGCTTCCCCGTGGACTATTTTGAATAATGAGAGTAGTTTTGATTATATCTGTCAAACTAGATGGTCAATCATTTTGATTTTTGTTCACAATATCTGTGATATCCTGCTCTAGCTCCTTCTCGTGTTTCATAAACTTCTTGATTTTAGTACTAACGGTAGAATTAATAATGTGCTGTTTGCCTATGCATGGTCCATATGTTACGTGTTAATTGAGTCAACTTCAATTATATATATCTCGGGTTCGGAATGGTGAAACTTGTTAAAATTTTATAGACATGTTGTTCACATGTTGAACAATACGTAGGCCAAATTTTAATAATTTCCTGATTCAACTGTCTCGTGGCGGTACTACCTTAAGATTCCAAGAGCATTTGACTGCTTTATCTAAAAAACTCCCAACAGGATGCTATGTGTTCAGAACCGTAGCTAGATATGGCAAGGGTAGCTTATTTTTCTTTGATAGAAACCCATCTCAGGTATGGAATAGCTCTCTCTCTCTCTCTCTCTCTCTCTCTTAACTAGCCTATTTATTTTAGAGTCAGTATGTCTTATTCATAAAGTTAATTTAAATACAGTCACTCCGGAATCTGGTTGTATCACATGAACTAACAAAATATTCCACTTCCAATACCCAAGTCATCCCTGACAAAATTTTCAGTTATATACGAGATTTAAAAAAATGTATAATCATTCAATCATTCACCTACCAAACAAAAACCATTAAGCTCCTATCTTTGTTTTGACATGAGGTAAAAATCATGCTGCTTGAGAAGGCCTATTATAGACTGCAGGAATATTGTGATGGTCAATTTTTATTGTGGGCAGAAATACTACTAGTTGTGTTGTATTTTATTCTACTTTTAATTTTTAATCCATATTTTTGACGTTTAAAAAACTGCTTTGTAAGGTTTTTACATCTTTGACAATAAAGTACATTTGATTGATTATATAAATAAAATTATTTATTTAGGTACATCAAGGCCTGTACAACGAAGATTTACTCCGACCAGTGTCCAATCTAGTCCCGTTGAACCTGCACAAGTTCCCAGCAGACCCTTGTCTGCCAGCCGAGATGCCCGTGTTGCTTGTCTAAGAGAAGAGAGAGGTCTCGCAGCTGCTTTCATCCGTTCTCTTTTCTCGGTTCTATATGAGGTGTACTCTTCCAGCGCCGGACCTGCCGTTAGGTAATGCTTTTATCGCATTTGTAAGACGCTGAAAGCTGTGTGATGGCTGGATAATTTCTTGAAGTGAAGTCATTTACTAAACAGTAAAAGATTCGTAATGGGAGACCGAATCCTATGATTTGGATTTTTCAATTGATTTGTTTTTCAAATCATTGGATTGGGTATCCCATCTATCTCCAATTCCAAATCATAAGATTCCGTCAGTAGTTATTTCCTATCAGATATTAGGAAATCTACACACTAATCACACACATAAATTAATACATATTTTCAGATAATTTTTCAAACAACTTCATTTCTTCCCATCAGGTGTAAATGTCTAAGAGCACTGCTGAGGATGGTGTACTATGCCAATTCCGAGTTGCTGAGGGATGTGCTGAAAAATCAGGTGGTGAGCAGCCACATAGCGGGCATGATGGCTTCTAGCGATTTGAGGATTGTGGTGGGCGCTTTGCAAATGGCAGAGATTCTGATTACCAAGCTTCCTGACGAGTTCGGAGTACATTTCAGGAGAGAGGGGGTATTACATCAAATCAACAGATTGGCTGATCCGGAGGCAAGTAGAAGAATAAGTGTATTATATTATTAGTAGTTATTTATGTGAGGCGAGTGTTCTATAGTATTGCTACCAAACTGGGTATGCTTATTGAAACACTCAATTAATCACAATTCAAAATACCGCGCTGTATGAATTGCCAAATAACATCAGTTGATCAACTGTTTGTCCTTCGCATGTGACCCGCTTTTATATTCGTTTGTCACCCACCGCGAATATTCGAGAATGACATCGGTCCCTTTTTATGTCTCACCGCTAAATGGAAACTGGTTGTTCACATTCCATTATATTTGTAAACGGCATTTCTCTGAATGCGTGTGGCACGTTATTTATTCATGCGTGAAATTTCATTCTCTTTGTCGGCGCGAATTCGCTTACCGGACGCAAAAACACAAGCTGGGTCGTATCTACTTATTTTGTAACAGTATTGATTGATCCAAACACATTGTTACCAGTAAAACACCCAAATCGCAAATCTAGTTAACTCTCATTACATCATCAGAGCTAATCGAGTAGTTAGTAACTATTGGAGTTACTATTTTGGAGAATGTTATAGTGAAACACTTTTTGCATTCAATGACATGTTGGAATTACACCAAGAACTAATATTATTCAAATCCTCCTGTAAGTGTTTTATATCGTCATTTGATTGTATAGGTTTGAACAGTTCAAGATCGTCAGCGAATAATAGAAATTGACTGTTTTTGATAACTTGAGAAATATCATTTATGAATAAGTTGAAGAGTAAGGGCCAACTATGGGAGCCTTGCGGAACGCCCAAGGTAACTTGAATCGTACATGAGACAGAGTTTCCAATCTTCACTCTCTGTGTTCTGTCAGACAAATAGCTGGTAATCCATGAAAGCAATGGGTCGCCAAAACCTAAAGCTCTGAGTTGACCCGATCGAAGGCTTTAGAGAAGTCAGTATAGATCGAGTCAACCTGCATTTTACTCTATAAAGCCTGAGTAATAATATTTTGATAACTCAGTAGATTTATTGCTGTAGAGCGACCAGTCATGAAACCAAGTTGCTCACACATATTTATATATTTGCATTCCCAAGATAGATACTTAGTTATGAAAAAATCAAGTAATTTTGGAATCTCTGACTGAATGCAGATGGTTCTATAGTTTTCTGTATTTTGTTTGGACCAGGATTTAAATATCGGTTTTAAAAGGCTGTTTCCAAAATTCAGGGAATTTACTAGAAATTATGGAGGAATCAAAAATGTTCATAAGAGGAATGGCTAAGGTGAATACACAATCTTTTAAAAAGGAAGAAGGAATGCCATCAGGTCCAAAAGAGAGTTTATAAGGTATATCT
The DNA here is from genome assembly GCA_018342105.1 of Gonioctena quinquepunctata. Taxonomy (NCBI): domain Eukaryota; kingdom Metazoa; phylum Arthropoda; class Insecta; order Coleoptera; family Chrysomelidae; genus Gonioctena; species Gonioctena quinquepunctata. The sequence goes on along the minus strand of JAFIRS010000581.1, from coordinate 573,307 downwards.
TGAATACTGTTAATTATATCAATAACATATCATGGCTGGAGAGTTGTTTGGACAGGTTACAGTATGGCCCATGTGATCATTACCCCAGGTTGCCTCTGGAATGTTGTAGTCACCACAAAGAATAAGTCTGCAATCTGGATACTTCAAAGAAATGTCTTCAACAGAGTGACAATGCTTGATATAGATTTCATTGGAAGAATTTGGTGGGATATAACAGCTCCCAATTATCGGCTTTTCAGATCCGCAAAGTATATGTATGAACAACTGTTCAATAGAATCTTCTGTTATCCCAATAAGGCTCGATCTAATATTTTTCTGTACTGTAATTATTATTCCACCCCCGCGCATTTTGGTATTACCAGGTAAGTTGTTATGGTTTGAAAACCCCAAATCAGGATCAGTCGAGAGCCTGGTCTCAAGCAAAATTATGACGTCATATAGATAAGCTTTATTGTCTAAAATTTTACATTTTGTCGACAAAGTTCATACATTTGTGGTATGTGTATTAAAAGTTATTTACATCATCTTATACTTGAGACATTTACATTTTTGTATAAAAGGTCACATGGTAAGAATATAACACATACTTTCGTAGTATGTACATATTAAATATTAAAAATTAAAAGTTTTCAAAAGTCATTTGTTACTAATGATAAATAACAACAGTCACACGGTAAAATATAAAAAGTAATGACGAACAACACACATTGAAAGTATGAATAAACCGCTTTCCGCATCTCACAGTTCACAGAAAGACTAAAACTCATATGCTAAGTATTCCTCTAGAGAGTAGAAGCATTTTCCTATGAGAAGTTTCTTAACATATTTTCTAAATTGCTTTGTTATTTATGTCTGTTAGTACCTTGGGTAAATGATTATAAATTTGTTTGCTTCTGTAAATCAAGGATTGTTTCATCAGGGTGGAAGTGGGAAACGGAAGAACAAGTTTCTTCTCATAAATACAGCATGCTACAGATTTTCTCATCACTGAATTTAGTACATATTCCACCGGCATTGTAATAAAAGGCGAATAGAGTTTTTACAAGCTTTTATTTAGTTTCACCTATCCCAATGTTTGTCACCAAATCTTGCAAATTAAATTTGATCCACTTCCAGTTGCCCGATTAACGTGAAATTTGGCAGGTGTTCATAGTTCCCGTGACAATGCATTATGAAATTTTTGAGAACAAAAAACAAAATGGCGGCTCTAAGATGGCGGACGAGATTTGTGTTTATGGTCCGATTCGACTCAAAATTAGTATGTGGGGGTTTTCGGGGTCGGAGATTATGAATTTTCTTTCAAAATTCACTAATTCAAGATGGCGGACGAGATTTGTGTTTATTGCCTGATTCGACTCAAAATTAGTATGTGGAGGTTTTCGGGGTCAAAGACTATGAATTTATTCTCAAAATTCATAAATTTAAGATGGCGGCTCCACATGGTTGTAATAATGGAACGTTTCTATTCAAAATTGGTATGTCGGGGTTTTTGGGATCAGAGATTATGAAGAAGAAGAAGAAGAAGAACTTTATTTCCAAATAGGCAAGCCTAATATAAACATAATTAATATACTTTATCTACACAGTGCATAGAAATCAAAAATAAATTCAATAAAATAAATTTAAAAACAAATTTTAACAAAAATAACAGAAAATAACAAAAAAAATAACATAAACTATAAAATAACATAAACTAAAAAATAACAAACTATATTGCACATATTCCCTGTATGATACAATTTTATATATTTTACATATTCATTCAAAAACAAAGCCTTAGCTATTAATATATTTTAAGTATAAATTTGTTGTTTGTTTTTCAATTCAGTTTGTCGTTATAAATGTTATCAAGTCCCTCTTGAACATACGGATAGAAGTAGAATTTTTTATATTATTTGGCAGTTTATTAAAACTATCCAGACCCTTGAAAAATAATGAGTTCATACTGCTTTGTGAATTTGTCCTAGGGATGTGAAAATTGGTGTTCGATCTGGTATTATGGTGGTGTACTTCACTATTTTGATTAATAGGTTTTCTAAGTATATTGGTTGCAAATTGTTTATTATTTTAAATATGAATATCATAGTTTGATAGTAAAGTCGTTGTGAGACAGTAAGCCACCTTAAACTACAGAGCATATCTTGTATAGGTGTCATTCTATTGCAGCGTAATATTATTCGCATTCCACGATTCTGTAATTTTTGTAATTGATTAAATTTGTTCTGATTCTGAAGATATAAGAGACTCCCGCAGAAGTCATAATGAGGTTTTATTATACAATTATAGCACGTTATTTTGGCATACATTGATAATAAAGATGACACTCTGGAGAAAAAATACAGTTTCTTTGATATTTTACTTATTACATAGTCAGCATGATCATTTAAAGAAATTGTGTTATCTACAATAAACCCTAGATACTTAATTTTACTCACCATTTCTACATCATTTTCGTTCATTTTAATTTTGACTGTATTTCTCCCAATGTTATTTTGTTCATACCTTGTTGTAATGATCATCGCCTTAGTTTTAGTGATATTAAGTTTCAGTTTATTTGTTCCAAGGTTCCAATATTTTTCAATGAATTATTCATCTTTTCCACAGCGAAGATTATCGTTTTTTTGTCAGAATTCATAAATTGAAGATGGCGTAGGAGTTAATCTTCAGATGGTCTCCTCATTGAAGAACTAGATAGCTCAGAACTTACAGGAAAAAGGCCTTATAATGACTATGCATTAACAAAAATGCATAGATTAAGGTGTACTTACTAAAAAGCACAAAATAAAGTAATTAATAAAAAAACCTTTTTAAAGACAAGCTTTTATTCAAATGCGCTAAAAAGTAAAAAATAATAGCTTTGGATGTGCGACGTAGGTTATTCCGTGAGTTATAGATTCAAAAGCTTGTCGCTTCTGTATTCGAACTGAAAACTTTGCGCGACAAGCTTTTGAATCTATAACTCCCGGAAATACCTTCCCGGAATAACCTACGTCGCACATCCAAAGCTATTATCTTTACTTTTTAGCGCATTTGAATAAAATCTTGTCTATAAAAAGGTTTTTATTAATTATTTTATTTTCTCTTCAACCTTAGAGGTCATGACATTAGTGGGGATACTCGTAATCAGTTTTTTTGCACTAGAAAAATTATTCTAAGAGTGCCGTGAACTGATTTAGAATACTGGCACATGCATGGGCCCCGGTATTCAAAAATAAAATTAATGTAAGATTTTATTGTCTCAGGTTCCGCTAGGAGTCAGTCCCCCCAAATCCAGTTGTAGCTCGACCTCTTTCTCTTCCACTTTGAACGAATCTCAACCGAGCACCTCTCAGTCATCGAGTAGCACTACCGTGCACACTGCTAACGGTTCCGCCACTCTCGGTAGCACTCCCTTATCTTCTGCGATGTACACATCGACTCCAGACGCTCAGAGGTTGCAGGATTCTGAGGCGAGGTCGCCCAGTCCTTCGCACGTTAGACTCAGCGATGTGCTGAAGAGGAAGAGGGTGGCAAAACGTACGTGCGGTACCAGTAGGTCCAAGACGAGGCACGAAGATTTGCCATTGTCGCCTTCGCTCATGCAAGATTTGTTCACCAAGGCTGCCTCTATTGGGAATTCCACACCAAGGTAGGCAATCTGATGAAAATTGATATGACACTTTTAGTTTAATGGATTGACTGTTCTTTTTTAGTAATGCTTCAAGGCCAAGATATTCAAGTTCCAGCTCGAAAACAAGTTTTCTTCAAAGTTTGAATCCTGCAAGATGGGGAAGGAGTATGAATTCTTCACACGACAGAAACTACAGTAAAGATTCATTAAATAATTTATCTAAATCCGCATCTAATTCACATATTACAGCTGGGAATAGGGAGAAAACCAGGACATGGATAAGGGAACAGGTAATGATAATCCTATAATTTTCCTTGAGTAATGTAGACATTTATGTGTTGGATTTTTTTTCTTTTGAGTCTATTTCATACTTAACATGTACATAGATAATTCTAAAAATATTATTTGATTAGCCACAGCTAAATGCAAAATTATTTTTATTAATACCAGATTTTTTTGTAGGCTTCCAAATTCATAGAATCCTACTCGAGCTCAGACGACGACCCACACCCTGCCACGAACGTCATCACCCGTCTCAAATTAGCCATCGACAAACTTCCGACCGTCAAATGTGCCGAAGCTTTGCTCGAACTCAGAGACATACTGATGGAATCGGATATCTCACCCTTTGAAGTCAACTACTCGGGCCTTATAAAAGCTCTCCTCTCCTACTTGGCTGATGTTAATGGACCTTACGACAGAGATCAAAGACTTAGGATATTGCTGAATGTGTTTGCCGGTTGTCCCTGTGACGGCACCGTTACAAGGTATTAATTGCTAATAATGTCTCGAAATGTTTGTGTTGCATAGGCATGATGACTGTGACTAAAAATCACTAAAATTGTGTATTTATTTAAAGAAACTTTAGTCATGGAATACACAAAATATGCATTTATTTTTTTATTAAGAGTGAAATTGAAAATTATTTTGATAAAATAAAACTACAGAATACGACAATCCGCCATGGTATGTTGAACACCAATCAGAGCAAATGATGTCACTTTTGAGTAAACAAAGAAGGAATCTATTCATCTTGTTTTGTTAACAGCACTGGTTGTTATCCTGTGATTTTATTTATGATTCAATTTTATTTACACAGAGTAGTTTAAGTTTTGTGGTGTTATTAAAAGAAAGTGAAATAAGACAAGTCATGGAACAAGGATTTATTAAGTTTTTCGAAATCTGTCGTCATGCCTATTGTCCAAGGTACTTGATTGTTGTGCAATACCAATTTACTTGTTTTTTTTTTAATTTCAGTATACCAGAGCTCAATTCCACATGGATGAGTGCACTAGTCAATAAATTGAATGGGTGTGTATCACAGTTGGAACAGTTTCCCGTCAAAGTTCATGACCTGCCTGCCAGTTCCGGAGCCGGTCGTGGTGGTACAAGCGCATTGAAATTTTTCAATACACATCAGTTGAAGGTGAGTATTTTCGAGTATTTATTTTCCTGCAAACTCCTCTTGGTCCTTTTAGGATTTTGGTACAAAGAAGTTAACTTTCTGAATTATATTTTGGCCCAGAAGAATATACATCTACATTTCATAAAAAAGGAATATTTGTCATAACCAATCCTATTCACAGTTTTTTCAATGTCTTTTATAATAATAATAATATTTATTGTCGTCATAGGATCTTGGACATTGACATGGTCACAGTTTCAATATAAAATTAAAATAAAATATATTAAGTACAAATGCTCAATATCAAGTCATTTAATTGAATTGAAAAATTCAAGATGGCGGCTCCAAAATGGTGGACGAGTTTTGTGATTATGGTCCGATTCTATTCAAAATTGGTATGTGGAGGTTTTTGGAGTCGAATATTATGATTCTTTTGTGAAAATTGAAAAATTCAAGATGGCGGCTCCAAAATGGTGGACGAGTTTTGTGATTATGGTCCGATTCTATTCAAAATTGGTATGCGGGTTTTTGGAGTCGAATATTATGATTCTTTCGTGAAAATTGAAAAATCCAAGATGGCTCACTGTATATATTGAAGAAAAAAATATATTTTATTTTAAAAAAGCTTGAGGTTCTTAATCTGAATCTTAAAAAGCACCCCACGCTTTTTTTTAAATAAAATATTTTTTTTCTTATTTACATTATTAATTTATATTTATTAAATTTTTTTACACTATTCTTAATTCAAATTTATTTTCTATTTTTTTAGTTTGGTTTTCTATAAAAGCGTTTTTTTAGTTTTTTTAAACTATTATTTATTTATTTTTTAGTTGGTTTTTTTTATATAGGTTTTTTTTTTTTTTTTCTTTTTGTTTTTTTAATTTTTTTTTGTTTCATTGAATTTTTCCATTTCAATACCTGGTATATGTCTAGGTTTATCATTGCCTTTTTTGTCATCAATGTTCATGGAATTCCGATTTTTTGTTTCAGTGGGATCCCCTTTGTTTTGTTCAATCTGTGTGAAGGCATCCTTGAGTTCTTTTTTTGGTGTCTGGGGTTTTTTGTGTCTGTTAATGTTTCCACTTGTTTTTGCAGTTCCTCAATGGACTTTTTTCCTTTGCTCAATGGACTTTTTTCCGTTGTGGATCATATGGTTTAAATCTGCTTCCATTTTTGGGATTCTTGATAGAATGTTTTATTTTTTTTGTTCTTTTGTTGATTGTCTCTTGTTAACTCTTCAACGATACTTTTAAAAGCAAGGATCTCTTCATTACCTAGTATGTTTGGGATTTCGCACACACAATCTCCGCAAATTATTGTTTCCTTTGGTGAACTGTTTGGTTTTTATTCTGTGCAAACAACTTTTATGAAACACACTGATACACTTTTCACAGATGAACTAGGCAGGAATTGGTTTATTTTTGCAACATTTGAAGAAGTTATTGTTTGTTTTATCAGACTGACATAAACTGTAACTTTCACTTTCGGTCATCTTGATAATGTTTTAAAACGGGTGTTTTCCCTGATTTCTGGAGAGACATCCTTTCAACACCAATTTTCAATTCAATAAAACAAGATATTATTGAAAACTATTGAGCATGCTATCAGAAATTCCAAAAATATTTGGACTATTGTGTTACCAATAGTGTTTCTTGGATGTGTAAAAGTATATTCATTGACCAAAATCTGAGTATAAATATCGGGTTGTCTCTATCTATACATACTTTTCAAAGGTCTGTGACAGAGTTAACCACGACTACTTGTCAATGGACAGTTGCTCGGTTTGTTCATCGATTTCTTGGTGTAAAAGTGGCTGGATCATATGCTAGAGTGAATTCAGAATTGAGACAGCACAATGGTAGGTAGAGAGTGTCGTGACATAAAGCAGTTGAAAGGTTACGTTTGTTAGTTTGATAATTGGACATCTAGGGTAGTTATAGATATAAAAAATAAATAAATGTTCATTAATAGTCATCGAAAGACACCAGGTACAAGTAACCAACCCTGCAAAATATATTGCCTCGACATAAAAAAATCAAGTTCAAGAATCAAACCACAATACTTGAAAATAAAATTATGCCAAGAACAAAATATGTCCTATCTCTCACCTATGAAAATGATGTATCAGCAGTAGCCACTATAATTTACAAGTCGATATGCAGACCATTTCTAGACTATGCACATCACAAAAATATTTCCAATTACCAGAGTCACTGTTCCTAGACCATCTTTAAACCCGGAGAAATCTGGATTCTGGTAGCACTTCCACTGATTCTATACTTTTTACACGCTTTATATTAGCTTCACTTGTATGTTTGTTTGTAACCGACTCCTTTGGGCGCGATTTTGACCCACTTCCAGACTTACGAATGATTTGAAATTTGGCAGGTGTACATAATTCCGGTGACAATGCATCAAGAAATTTTTTTGTGAAAAAAAAACAAAATGGCGGCTCCAATATGGCAGACGAATTTTGTGATTATGGTCAGATTCGCTTCAAATTTGGTATCTGAGGGTTTTTGTGGTCAGAGATTATGATTCTTTGTCAAAACTAAAAAATTCAAGATGGCGGCTCCAAAATGGAAGACGAGTTTTGTGATTATGGTCCGATTCTATTCAAAATTAGTATGTGGGGGTTTTTGGGGTCCAATATTATGATTTTTTTTGTCAAAACTAAAAAATTCAAGATGGCGGCTCCAAAATGGAAGACGAGTTTTGTGATTATGGTCCGATTCTATTCAAAATTAGTATGTGGGGGTTTTTGGGGTCCAAGATTAGGATTCTTTTGTCAAAACTGAAAAATTCAAGATGGCGGCTCCAAAATGGTAGACGAGTTTCGTGATTATAGTCCGATTCTATTCAAAATTGGTATGTGGGGGTTTTTTGGGGTCCAATATTATGATTCTTTTGTAAAAATTGAAAAATTGTAGATGGCGGCTCCAAAATGGCGGACGAGTTTTGTGATTATGGTCCGATTCTATTCAAAATTGGTATGTGGGGGTTTTTGGAGTCGAATATTATGATTCATTCGTGAAAATTGAAAAATTCCAGATGGCGGCTCCAAAATGGCAGACGAGTTTCGTGATTATAGTCCGATTCTATTCAAAATTGGTATGTGGGGGTTTTTTGGGGTCCAATATTATGATTCTTTTGTAAAAATTTAAAAATTCTAGATGGCGGCTCCAAAATGGCGGACGAGTTTTGTGATTATGGTCCAATTCTATTCAAAATTGGTATGTGGGGGTTTTTGGGGTCGGAGATTATGATTATTTTGTTAAAATTGAAAGATTCAAGATGGCGGCTCCAAAATGGCGGACGATAGTTAAAAAAAATAAATAATAATAATAATAGTTTGATAAACTAAAAAACACTCTTTAATAGAAAACAAAACTAAAAAGTTGAAAATAAATAATAGTTTAAAAACTAAAGAACACACTTTAATAGAAAACTATACTAAAAAGTAGAAAATGAGTTTGAAATAAAAATACAGTGATTAACAACAAATTTATTTCATCATAAAAAAGCGTGGGGTGCTTTTTAAGATATTTTCATAATGATTCTACTTCTACCAATATCTGTCCATGAAATATTAACAACAATTGACATCAAGCACCCCACGCTTTTTTATGATGAAATAAATTAATCACTGTATTCTTATTTCAAACTCATTTAAAATTATTTTCTACTTTTTATTTTAGTTTTCTATTAAAGCTTGTTCTTTAGTTTTTAAACTATTATTTATTGTTTTCATTTACTGATAGACTTATAAATTCATTTCGGAATTGTAACTTTCTACACAATTATTTAAGTTTTTCTTCAGTATTCTATCTCTCAAATGAAATAAAACGAAGATTTGAGCTTATCAATGAAATATAATGGATTTTATTAAGCTCTGGTTCCATGAAATATTTTGTGGCTTTGGATTCCTTAGTAATGACTGTCTCTTTATTATTATTACGTCCGACTTTTCGGTGGTCTTTCTACCTAATCATTTCATTAGTTCTGAATCCCATTGTGTGAGAGTACGTGAGCCTTTGATGTTGCTTCATATTCAATAATGTTTATTTTTCAGTGCAATCTTCAGAGGCATCCAGAGTGCTCCAATTTGAAACAGTGGAAAGGTGGTACAGTGAAGATTGACCCCTTAGCACTCGTACAAGCAATAGAACGTTACTTAGTTGTTAGGGGATATGGTAGGCTTAGGTACGTGTATTCATCAATTGTCTCAATAATCACAATGGTATTTTTGAATCTTATATTTATAAATTGAATTTGGTATTTTTAATAATCAATATAGCTTTGATTATTATTTTGTCAGGGACAAGGATAGTGCCGATAGCGACGATGGCGATACGGACACTGATATAGATGATACTCTGGCTGGAGTTGTGATATCGCAAACGGGCACCAAGCACAAGTTGCAATTTCTCATTGGCAACAACGTGCTGCCTTATAACATGACCGTTTATCAGGCTGTGAGACAATTTAGCAACAATGGTAACGACCAGAGCGAGACTGATACTGATAATGAAACCCCTTTAGGTGAGTGTCTTATGTAACTATCTTGATTGTGATTCATTTTCTCTTATTTTCCACTTCACCACATGTAATTGAGAATAATTCAGTGGCATTTTGGCCTTCATTTGCAAGATATATATGATATAAAATTTCTCATGCCTGAATACATTTTGTTCTAAAATGAATTATATATTTAATCATAATTTGCTGATCTTTGGTGATTTTAATTTGCCGAGGATCACCTGGAGGCATGATAACGTAAATAATCATTGTACCCTACTCAATTTCACAAATTTATTAATCGATACGTTATCTTACTGTGATCTTTCGCAATTTACCCACTGCAAAAATGTTTCGCCCGATCTAGTTGTGAGTAATAATGTTTCTGTAAAAACAATAAATATCGCTGATTCACCTTTGGTAAATGAAGATCACCTTTGAATTTGAATGTGAACTGTTGATAACAAGAAGAATAACCCTCGATTTGTTTGATAATATGAACAGGATGTTCATAAAATCAGATGTGGAATCATCTGCGACTGAAAGACAAACCTTAGTCACTATCTTCCTCGTTCAAGATAACTTCATGGAAGGTATTCATGTTGAAAAGGAAAACATTGAATTCGTATTTTATAAAAACGATTCATCACAGGACATTGTGAGTAATAAAAATATCCATTTGGTAAGTTTTCGGATGACACGTTAAATGTAGAATGGCCTCTATCCTCTTTTATATGTCACCTCTACCCGCTTTGGGTTTTCATCATAGGAAAGAGTTGAGTGCTTTGATAGCACTTTGACTGTCAGATAGAATGTAGATGTGTTTTTTCCTATAACCACTTTCTAGATTCTTCTGAATGCATACCATAATAGCATGTGTTTCAGCTTGGAATATCGTGGAGCATTTGCCAAGTGGTATTATGTAGTCCCTTCTTGGCTTTACCCCATGTATTCCTGCTCCAGTACCTTCAACTGTCTTTGAACCGTCTGTATACCAGACTATGTCCGCAGTTGATTGTGATTCTATACTCGGGGCCCATCCAGATCCGTCAATTCGTGTTTCGAATGAGTATAGGGGTTGCATGTAGTCTGAAATCATTTCGAGTTCTTCGATATTGATTACATGAGTGATTCTGGTATGTCCAGTTGTTCGGATTCTCCAGTTTTTTCTTTGTTTCAGTCTGTATGCACTCATCCTGGCCTCTCCAATGACATGTAAGTCAAGGGGTTTGAGGTTTAGGATGGTTTCCATTGCAGCTGTTGGAGTGTTATTCATTGCACCCGTGATACAGAGACAGGCAAGCATCTGGATTTTCCCAAGGTTGGTTTTTGCCTGTCTTTGATTTGTTTTTGGCAGTGGAGTGATCCATAAGTTACTCTTGGTCTTATTACCGCTGTGTAAAGCCAGTGCATGGCTTTCGGTTTGAGTCCCCAGGTTTTTCCAAAAGCTCTCCTGCACATCATGAAGGTTATCTTGCTTTTATTGGTTACATGTTGAAGATGCGGGTTCCAGGTTAGTTTCTTGTCAAGAATCAGCCCTAGATATTTCACCTGCTCTGTAATGTTTCACCGAATAGATTGAAGAGAGATCTCCCATGTTTCTTCTCCGGGTGAAGAGAATTAGTGTTGTTTTGTTCGGATTTGCCCTTTGGATCTCTCTGTTACACCATTCCTCTACTGTCCTCAGTGCATTTTGCATTAGCTCTGAGGTTGTTCGAGTATACTTTCCTTTGATGAGGATGACCAAGTCTGCATACCCTTGAGAGTAATACTCTTGGTTATTCAGAGAAATTAGCAGTTCATCTACAACCATGTCCCACAGAAGGGGGGAGAGTATGCCCCCCCTGTGGGGTACCTCTGGAAATTTCAACCTGCTCTGTTTCCTCGAACATGTTGGCTTGGACCAGTCTATGGTGAAGCATTGAGTGTATCCACCTGCAGGTGGTTTCGTCAATGCCTCTTCGACTGGCCGAGGTGTTGTCGAAGGTTCCTTCGATATCTAGGAAAGTGCATAGTGCAATTTCTTTGTTTGCTAGAGACTCTTCAAGCCTTGTCTCGCATGATTTTCCTGTTAGATAGGCATGTTGGTTTTGATGTTAGGGCCGTTCTACAAGAGCAGTGTCCCTTATGTCTCTATCTATCAGTTTTTCTAAGCCTTCCAGAAGAAATGACGATAGGCTTATTGGTCTGTATGCCTTTGCCTGGTCGTATGAGTCCCGTCTAGGTTTTGAAATAAAGACCACGTTTACAGTTTTCCAGGTTTGAGGTAGCCATCCCAATGCTAGGCTCAGCCTGTACAGTCTGCACAGTTCTGGTGCTAGATATTCAACTCCGCTCTGAAGTAGTACGGGAAATACTCCATCTGGGCCCGGAGACTTGAAGGAGTTTATTGCCCACACTACTTTTGAGTGAGTTATCGTTCGTTTAGCCACTTCCCAGTCTGCCCTTTTTGCCCTCAAATGAAGGTTTGCAGGGATTTCATATCTGGGGTTTTGGTTTGTGGTGACAGAGGATCCTGGGAAGTGTGTATGGAGCAAGAGTTCTATAGTTTCCTTCCCAGTGGTGGTGTGATTGCCGTTGGGTTTTTTGAGAGGCCTCAATGGATTGATGGGGTCTTTGGAAAGGATGCGGTGGAGTCTTGCTCTTTCTAAGGTTTGTTCTATGTCCTCACAGAACTTCCTCCATGACTTTCTTTGTTCCCTTCCTTTGTTAAATTCTGATCAAATTTCTTTGTATTTTCAATAGATTAAGAAATATCCCTATCATAAGGTTTCGTATGATCAATGAATATTGTTATTAGGTTCAAGAAAGAGGAATCATAATGAAAATGTGCCTATTGAAAATATCCATTGAAACATCGTATCATAATCTTTGATTTATTATGTTAGAAAAAATTTTTTTTATTTCTCTTTAGGTAATGCTGGTATTTGGGTCCAAACACATGTAATATATTACCGGCCACTAAAAGAAGAACCATCATCAACTAAAAGTAGTAGTGGAACTTCTTCAAGTCATTCGAGTAGGAAAGGAAAAGGGTCTTCCGGTAAAAGTACTTCTAGACGTAAGGGTGATGATTTATGGAATGGTGAGTTCAATTGTCATTTATTTGAAAAAGACGAATATCATGTTTTTTCTAATTTTCCAATTTCATTCGTGACAAAACAATTCCCGAATATTATTATAATGTAACCTTAATTTTTATGTTCTATACATTTCTCACTGAATTTTAATAAATTTCACACATTATGCAAAACGGAACTTTATTCTTGAATTTTATTTGCAGAAGGTATAACCCCTATGGTGCAATCTCCCCTCGCCCCATTCCTCACAAACCAACTCCCCGAGACAGTTACCATACAAGACGCCTCTCTGGAGGTGTTGTGCCTTCTCAGAATCCTGAACGCCCTCAACGTGTACTGGAGCCATTTGTATCCCGCCATCGAGTCCAAACCCATCTTACCAATATCGGAATTCCTGAACAGCAAGATTGCCGCCAAGGCGAGCAGGCAGCTCCAGGATCCCCTAGTCATCATGACGGGCAACCTGCCAAATTGGTTGCAGCAAATCGCTTCGGTGTGTCCTTTTCTGTTTCCGTTCGAGACCCGTCAGCTTCTTTTTTATGCTACTTCGTTTGATAGAGATCGTGCCTTACAGAGGTGAGTGAGATTTTTCCAATTGGTGTTTATATATGGTAATTTATTTAAATAATTATTTTTTCAGGTTGCTTGACATGTCACCAGAACTGAGTTCGAGCGACTCTCAAGAACGAGTAACACCAAGACTGGATAGGAGAAAACGGACGATATCGCGAGAAGAAATCCTGAAACAGGCTGAGCAAGTGATGCATGATTTGGCCAATTCGAAAGCTTTACTAGAAGTGCAATACGAAAACGAAGTGGGCACCGGTCTGGGTCCCACTCTGGAGTTTTACGCTTTGGTCTCTAAGGAATTGCAAAAGGCCAATCTGGAGTTGTGGAACGCTCCGGGTACGAGCGAAAGCAGCGAGTATGTACATAGTCCCATGGGTTTGTTCCCGATACCCTTATCAAGAGGGGCGAAAGTTAGTCAGATCACCAAGGTCAAGAGCAAGTTTAGATTTTTGGGGAAGTTCATGGCCAAAGCTGTGATGGATTCGAGAATGGTAATATAATTCTTCTACTATTATTTTATGTCTGAAGTTTCATACAAATGTAGTTGTGAAACTAAGCGAATAATTAAAATTATTTGCAGATGATACTACATTAATTTACGGTAGTTGTGACTTGGATTCCATCAAAATTCATATGAAAAATGATTTCATATTAATAGTTGTATTATTTCTTGGGATAAATCAAGTTGTTATAATTAATATTAATTTTTTTGGGGATTAATGAGGTGATATGTCGACTCAAGTTTTGCCTCACTTTCAGTTGGATCTTCCCTTCTCTGTGACATTCTACCGCTGGCTGTTAGGACAAGAGCACTCTTTGACGTTGGCAGATCTGAAGCATGTCAATCCAGACATTTATAGGACCCTTCGAAAAATGCAACACCTTGTGAAACAAAGGGATGAAATATTGGCCGATCCCAATTTAGGTCCGGATGAGAAAAACGCTGAGGTATTTGATAATTAATGTTTAAATGAAATTCTCACACTTTTCAAAAACAATTTTCTTTACAGTAACTTTATATCTGAGGAGGGTTAAGAAAGTGGCTTCTATAAAGTTTTCTAGAAGTTGCTGATACGTCCCTCCAAAATAAAATAATCGTGGAACAACTTTGTCCTTTTCGAGTATTGTGGCAAGGCTACACCTCGATTGACACAAACACCTTATATAAATAATTTATATTTGAATCTATTTTTACAAGCTAGTCCATTGGTAGGATAGTAATTAAAAAAAAAAACACATTTCACATCTACGTTACTGGATTGACTTAACGTTTGTCGGTTGTGTGACAATACACGTCAACATTTTTATTTTGAGAAAATTCAATGGATTTTGTGATTTATGTTCTGATTCTAGTCAAAATTGGCATTTTCAGAGGTGCGGATTCTGAAGGTTCAGTTGAAATTCAAAAATTCAAGAGATTGGACGAGTTTTGTGTTATCTGGTTCAAACTTGGTCTCCGGGGTTTTTAGAGATTATTATTATGAATTCTTGATCGAAATCCAGGAATACATTATTGCAGAGGAGTTTAGTGATTTATAGCCTTCAAAATGAATTCTTCCTTTATATAAATTCAACTTGAGATATGGATTTGCACCAAATTATATACTGAAGACACAACAATAATTTATGTTTAAAAGAGTTACAGTCAAATCAAAGAACAGATGGGTGCAGATCTAAAAATACTTTGATTTGAAGTTACAAATTAGAAATATTTGGCCCAGAATTTAGCAAACAAAGAATTCAATAAATACTATTAAACACCAACTTTTTAAAGACAAGCTTTTATTTGCATGCCCTTTTTTTTCAGGTTGACAAATTAGAGTTTGACGGTTGTCCTGTTGAAGACCTTGGCCTAGACTTCGTTATACCCGGTCACAACATTGACTTGATGAAAAATGGCAAATCAACGCACCTGACAATCCACAACTTACACCTTTACGTCAAACTAATGACCTACTGGATTTTAAACGAGGGAGTTTCTCGACAAATGGAATCTCTTCGTGAAGGTGAGTTTTTACAAGCTTTTATTTAGTTTCACCCGTCCCGATGTTTGTCATCAAATCTTGCAAGTTACATTTGACCCACTTCTAGTTGTTCGATTAACGTGAAATTTGGCAGGTGTTCATTGTTCCCGCGACAATGCATTATGCATTTGTTAGAGAAAAAAAAACAAAATGGCGGCTCCAAGATGCCGGACGAGATTTGTGTTTATGGTCCGATTCGATTCAAAATTGGTTATGTGGGGGTTTTCAGGGTCGAAGATTATGAATTTTCTGACAAAATTCATAAAATAAAAATGACGGCTTCAAGATGTCCGACGATTTCTGTCAAGTCAAAGTCAAAAAGTAATTTATTCATCTTTCTTTGATTACATTTTCTTATTTTATTCTAAAAAAATTTCCCTATGTCCCCGCTATAGAGCTCTGCGCTCTTTTCAAGGAACGATTTCTGTGATTATGGTCCGATTCTATTCAAAATTGGAATGTGGGGTTTTCGTCGGAGATTATGAATTTTTGTCAAAATTCACAAATTTAAAATGGCTTTTCAAGGAAACGATTTCTGTGATTATGGTCCGATTCGATTCAAAATTGGTATGTGGGGGTTTTCGGGGTCGGAGATTATGAATTTTTTGACAAAATTCATAAAATTTAAAATGGCGGCTTCAAGATGTCCGACGATTTCTGTGATTATGGTCCGATTCTATTCAAAATTGGAATGTGGGGGTTTTTGGTGTCGAAGAT
Organism: Gonioctena quinquepunctata; assembly: GCA_018342105.1. Taxonomy (NCBI): domain Eukaryota; kingdom Metazoa; phylum Arthropoda; class Insecta; order Coleoptera; family Chrysomelidae; genus Gonioctena; species Gonioctena quinquepunctata. The sequence goes on along the minus strand of JAFIRS010000581.1, from coordinate 557,383 downwards.
TATGAATTTTTTGTCAAAATTCATAAAATCAAAATGGCGGCCGGCTCCAAGATGGCGGACAATCTCTGTGATTATGATCCGATTCTATTCATTCAACATTGGTATGTCGGGATTTTCGGGGTCGGAGATTATGAATGTTTTGTCAAAATTTATAAATTTAAGATGGCGGCTCCAAAATGGTGGACGAGTTTTGTGATGATGGAACTAGAACTAAAAAATAAAAATATTGATCGGCCAGGATTCGAACCTGGGACCTTTCGAATTTGAAGAGGGCGGCTCCAAGTGATTATGGACTATTTCTATTCAAAGTTGGTATGATGGGGTTTTTGGGGTTGGAGATTATGAATTTAGTCGAAGATTATTGATTTTTTGTCAAAATCCACAAATTGAAGATGGCAGCTCCAGGATGGCGGACGAGTTAATCTTTAGATGGTCTCCTCTTAAAGAACTAGGTAGCTCAGAACTTAAAGGAAAAAGGCCTCATTGTAACGATGCTTTAACAAAAATGCATAGATTAAGGTGTACTTACTAAAAAGCACAAAATAAAATAATTGATAAAAAACCTTTTCAAAGACAAGCTTTTACTCATATGCGTTAAAAAGTAAAAAATAATTGCTTTGGATGTGTGACGTAGGTTATTCCGTGAGTAATAGATTGAAAAGCTTGTCGCTTTTGTATTAGAACTTAAAATTTTAATAAAATAATTGATAAAAAACCTTTTCAAAGACCAGCTTTTAAAAATCATTAAAATTTTGCGCTACAAGCTCTCGAATCTATAACTCACGGAATAACCTACGTCGCACATCCAAAGCAATTATTTTTTACTTTTTAGCGCATTTGAATAAAAGCTTGTCTTTGAAAAGGTTTTTTATCAATTATTTTTTCATTGTCACACAAAAGGTCACTTTTATTTTTTATCATACAATATAGCTTGAAAGTAATTTTTGGTGAATGTTTTGCTTTATTCTATATCACAACTTATCCAAATATTGGCGTGTCTATCCTTGTTTCCAAAACTCAAGTAGAAAAATGTAAATTGTATTGCAAGAACTTTTTCATAGAATCTACAATAATCAAGAATTATCAAAAATCACTTGTTTTGATAATTCTTGATTATTGTAGATTCTATGAAAAAGTTCTTGCAATACAATTTAAATTTTTCTACGTGAGTTTTGGAAACAAGGATAGACACGCCAATATTTGGATAAGTTGTGATATAGAATAAACCAAAAATTGCTTTTAAGCTATATTGTATGATAAAAATAAAAGTGACCTTTTGTGTGACAATGAAAAAATAATTGATAAAAAACCTTTTCAAAGACAAGCTTTTATTCAAATGTGCTAAAAAGTAAAAAATAATTGCTTTGGTTATTCTGTGAGTTATAGATTCGAGAGCTTGTCGCGAATCTACAATAATCAAGAATTATCAAAACAAGTTATGACCCTCGATGACAAAATCAAATTTAATATACATGTGAGAAATCAACAATTAGTTGAATAACATGTCAAGAGTCTATCATACAGAGACAAAGAAAATAAGATTGGGAATGAAAACAATGATTTGCTAAATTATACTGAGGCACAGCCATTTTTAGGGGTTAAGCAGACCTAGCTTGAAGGCAAATTATTTGAGTGTTGACATGTCAACTGGTTTGTAGACATCAATATGATGTCCAAAATGATTGTAATTTTCCTGAAAATATATCCAAAGAAAAAATAAATAAAAATCGAAATAACATTTAGCAAGGGAATTGGATGAATGGAAAAGGAGTTTTGGGTCGAATGAAAATGCTCTGAGTGTTTCTGCTGAAATGTTGATGGTATTATTATGGAATCAGAAGTGATGAATTACTGGTTACTTTTTCAGAAACGAAATTTTGTTGCAATTCTGCATGAAACCCAATTACATATCTCATTTTTGAAAAATGTGGAAATAATAATATCTGCCTCTTCAGCAAAATGACATCCTGTGATTAAATAAATAAATACTTCATTTATGATTTTTTTTCCACATTCAGGTTTTGAATCAGTGTTTCCTTTGCACAACCTCAGGGTGTTCATGCCTGAAGAACTAGAATCTGTGTTCTGCGGCAGTCCCAAGGACTACGTCCTGGGTTGGGATGTGAAGACATTGATGGAGTGCTGCAGACCGGATCATGGATACACAGCCGATTCAAAGGTTATCAAGTTCCTGTTTGAAGTGCTCAGCTCTTACGATAAAGAGGAGCAAAGGATGTTTGTGCAATTTTTGACGGGTAGCCCTAGGCTTCCAGTTGGAGGTAAGTTATTTTTACATGCTTTATATTAGCTTCACTTGTATGTTTGTTTGTAACCGACTCATTTGGGCGCGATTTTGAGCCACTTCCAGACGTCCGAATGATTTGAAATTTGGCAGGTGTACATAATTCCGGTTTCAATGCATTAAGAGATTTTTGTTTGAAAAAAAACAAAATGGCGGCTCCAATATGGCGGACGAGTTTTGTGATTATGGTCCGATTTGCTACCAAAATTGGTATCTGAGGGTTTTCGTGGTCAGAGATTATGATTCTTTTGTCAAAACTGAAAAATTCTAGATGGCGGCTCCAAAATGGCGGACGAGTTTTGTGATTATGGTCCGATTCTATTCAAAATTGGTATGTGGGGGTTTTTGGAGTCAAATATTATGACTCTTTCGTGAAAATTGAAAAATTCAAGATGGCGGCTCACTGTATATATTGACAACGTTAAAATCTCTGAATGACTTCTAAAATCGAGATTCGACTATTTATACAGCTGTACACATTAATGAATTTGGAAAATAATTACACTTAATAATAGTAATCACGGAATTAATAGTAAATTAGAACAAATAATAGTTTAAAAAAATTTAAAAAACACGCTTTTATAAATAAACCAAACTAAGAAGTAGAAAATAAATAATAGTTTTAAAAAAAAAAATAGTTATAAAAAACCGAACTAAAAAATAAATAAATAATAGTTTAAAAAAACTAAAAACCACGCTTTTATAGAAAACCAAACTAAAAAAATAGAAAATAAATTTCAATAAATTTGAATTAAGAATAATGTAATTTTTTTTAATAAATATAAATTAATAATGTAAATAAGAAGAAAAATTATTGTTTTAAAAAAAAAGGGTGGGGTGCTTAATCTGAATCTTAAAAAGCACCCCACGCTTTTTTTTAAATAAAATAAATGTTTTTCTTATTACATTTTTATTAATTCGTGTTTATTTAAAAAATTTACCCTATTCTTAATTCAAATTTATTAAAATTTATTTTATATTTTTTTAGTTTGCTTTTCTATAAAAGCGTGTTTTTTAGTTTTTTTTTTAACTATTATTTATTTATTTTTTAGTTTGGTTTTTTATAAAAAGCGTGTTTTTTAGTTTTTTAAACTATTATTTATTTTTATGTTGAATTACAGTTTCTTCTGAATAACACCCCCGTGTACAAATGACACTTGAATTAACTTAAACAATTCAGTATTTTACAAATCGAATAAAACTTTCATATATTTTTTCAGTAAATAGAATATTAGTCACTATGTGAGATGAACGAATTGAAAAATATAAAATCTTCGAACCTAGCTAGTTGCTCTATTTACTTCATATAATATAGCCAAACATAAAAAGGGACATCCATAATTACGTGTAGTTCGTTGGTTGTTATTATGGAAACTAAATCTACAGGTATTACTGAAGACAAAATCATAATTGTGCACATTCAAGATAACTTGTTTGTTTTTTATCATTTTAATAAAAGTGTAACAACCAGTTATGAAATTTGTATGTTCTCGACCTCTTGAAACTTGCCAAAGCTTGCAACTCAATGAAATTATTATTAAAAAGTGTAAATGGGCTGAGGTATTCGCTAGTGTCAAAGTGAACAATAAACAAACGTTGAACATTTAAAAAAATTAGGCAATTAAACTATGATGATGAATAGGAGGAAGAAAAATTAAGTGTACGAAGAAGAAGAAACAACGTTTCATCACTCGACTTGGCGATCTAATCGATTTTAAAGTTGAAACTTGGGGTACCATAACTATGTTTGTATCCAGGTTGTTCATGTTGGGAAAACACAATCAACTAAAAAGTTTTGGCGTTTTGATGTCCGGAAACAGACATCAGAATTCATCTGAAACATATTGAGCAGAGAGGGTAGAAATCCGTGTAGAATCCGGTATGTTAAGGTAGTTCCCCCACGAGACAGTTGAATTAGGAAATTATTAAAATTTGGCATACGTATTGTTTAACATGTGAACAACAAATTTTAACAAGTTTCACCATCCCGAACCCGAGATATATATAATTGAAGTTGACTCGATTAACACGTAACATATGGACCATGCATAGGCAAACAGCACATTATTAATTCTACCGTTAGTACTAAAATTAAAAAGTTTATGAAAAATGAGGAGGAGCTAGAGCAGGATATCACAGATATTGTGAAAAAAAATCAAAGTGATTGACCATCTAGTTTGACAGATATAATCAAAACTACTCTCGTTATTCAAAATAAATAGTCCACGGTACCGCGCACAGCCTAAAGGGGGGGTAGAGAAAAGCGGATTATGCCAGGGGACTTTTTAAAGAAGGACGAGAGGACGGGGGACCATTTAAGGGTCTGAAGGCGAAAAAAAACTCCTAGTTGACCCCATCGATTTTAACGATTCCCCCCCCCCAAAGTTCAAAAAAAGTCCATTGAATTTTTATCGAAAAACGATAATTTTTTCCCATGACCTATGATTTCTAGTGAGGTGGGGTCTGAATTATTTTTTTTTGCTGCGCTTTTTGGGGACATGCATTTTTTGAGTCGCCGACTTTCTATAACGAAGAAATTTTGTAGAGTCAATTGGGGGGGGCAAGTGCCTCCCTTAAATTTTTTTTTTCGGGTTTCAAATCGAAAAGTCCTTTTAAATTTTTTTTTCGATTCCGTTGAAAATAATTTCATAATTCAACTGTCTCTTGGCGGAACTACCTTAAGATCAAATCTACAGGGTCGGTCTTCAAAAGTAGTAAGGCTTAGCTGATGCAAACGTTCTTGGTAAGATGGTCTCTTGAGACCAAAAGGCATTCGTGTTGCTCGTCGTTGCCTGATTCTAATATGTTATGATATCTAGCCAATTTTGGACTCCAGACTTGTCCTCCATAATGAGCATCCTGTTCATATTTTCAAACCAATACAATTTTGTATTTGCATATATTTAGACCAGTAGAGATAGACATGATTTTCCAAAAATTTGATAGTAATTACAAAAGTTTTAAAACCTCAGTAGAATGAAGAGTTCAAATGATATCAAGTCCGATTTTGCAACCCTTTTTTCTAAACGGAAGATATTGAAAATAGGGATTTAATGAATTTCCACATTATTATTGCGGAAAAATTTGCAAAAGTTATGCAAACTTTCGAAGTTTTGAAAAATAGCAATTTACATCTGATTAATTTGCAACCGTTCAAACAAAACGGAAATAATCAAAAAAAATTGTTGATCCTAATTTTTTTATGAAAATTCCAAAAGTTCTGCAAACCCGAAAAAATAACTAAAATAATGTTTTTCAGAAGAGTTTTAATTTGCAACCTCTTACGTCAAACAAAAAATATATTTTTTCATGATTTTTTTTTTATTGTAATAAGTATTGTAATTATTACAAAAGTTTCAAATAATGGTTGCAAGTGAAGATATCCTCATGTACAATGTTTTCATTAATTCTGCAACATGGAAATGAGGATAAAATCGAAAGAAAAATATTTTTAATTTGTACTCTACCAAAAAAAGGAAAAGTTCTGCAAATCGGGCAGACAACTCATTTTACCAATTGGTGACAGTATAATAATTTGCAAATTATGTTACAATGCAAAACATTACTAATTAAAAATTATATTTTCATTTTTGCAACACCTGTGTTATCTGAATAATAAAGATTTTTATATAATAAATGACATTCATTGTGTTACCAAGTTAACTATCGACCAAGAAGAAGCTTGTCAATGGTAAGGTGAAATCATTCAATGTTGAAAGCTAACGTTTTCGATATGAATTCATAACATCATATTACAATTAGGAATTTAAAAAAAATATCCTTCGAGTACCTTTGATGTAGGATCAAGAATTTCTCGACACGTTTTCATAATTTTCTTGATTCATTAAAAAATTGAAGAAGTATTGAGATTTATAATTCCAGGTACAAAATATAACATACGCGATGGATAATCAAGTATTTTACTGGACCACTGTAGACATATGTCGGTCTAATATATATATATTAAACCTATTTGCACAATGTTCACAATTTATGGCCAAATTATTGAAAAAAAAAGTTAATTTTTTTTTTCCGTTGAACAATGAGGGTTGCAAATCTTTTTCATCACTTAAAATATTAGTCGTAATTATAACTGGCGAACTTTTGCACTTATTTCGGCAGTTGTAAAAATGCAAAAAATTTATATTAGTTAATAAAAACCTTTCCATAAAAAATGCCAATGTATGTTGAATGCCCATAAGGAATTTTTATTTTTTAGTTTATTCGTGAATGTTATATAAATAGGGGTGGAAATATTAATATTTTGTTATATTAAGTCCAAATTTGGGATTTCCCATCATATTTTGTTGGGAGTTAGGGGTTATAACATATTTGTGGATTATTTAAGATAGTTAAGGTTATGTCATTGTTTTGTTAAAAAAGTATTCATTTCATTTTCCAGGAACTCATTAATGCTAGAAAGCTTTAAAACGTACTTTGAAGTCATTCTAAGCTAGAATTCTGAAAATAAAACGAAATATTTAAGCAAAACATACAGAATAACAATTAAAACAAAACAGTGACATAACCTCAATTCTTTTAAATAAGCCATACATATTTTATAATCCTTACCTCTCTACAAAATACGATGGAAATCCAAAATTTGGCCTTATTTTAACAAAATAATAGTATCCACCCTTATTCATAACACACTCACGAATAAACTGAAAACTAAAAATTCCTTATGGGCATCAACACGTTAAGTCACGCATGTCATTAAACTGATGCCTCACAATGTACCCTTGGGACCACGAAGTATCAGGGTAAAGACACAGCAACATTTAGTTTCAAAATAGTCGTATTTTTTTGTCATAAATGTAATGTCACATTTTTTTTTCAACCAGCTGTTTAAATTGGTTTTTTGCTCAAATTCAATGGTATTGACATTTTAGTTGACAAAATCAGTGATTAAAAAAAGTCAGGTCCCTACTCATACCGGGGCTTAACATGCATTTGCATTTTCGATGGATGGAAAAGTTCGTAAGCTCCTCCCTTTTGTGACGTCAGACTTAGGCAGTCTATTCACTGGTTATGGTAACTCCAATATCATTAGTAGAGCTCGTCCAATATTGAAACGACCACTTTGGCCTTCCCCTACCTACCAACCAATTCTTCTCGAAGATGCCCGAACTGTGGCTATTAATAGAATTATAGCTACAATTATTTGGTATAGGCGATACACGAGACATAGAGAACTTACACTCCTATAACATCTTAATTGAATTTTTTTTTTCCACTACTGAATAGTACTTTCCACTGGGCATTTTGGCTAGGTAACAAGTAAACTATTGCAAAGGTGAATAATACTGCACTACATTTATTAATCAAACAAACCTAACCTTTCAAACGCTGCATGCCAAGACACTGGTGAAGATTCGCCGTAGCATAAGCTGCCACAGCAAATCGTGTCCACTCGTGTTTTCCCCCTCTACCTAGAGCTCTTCCACTATTGAAACGACCGTTTGGTAGGTAGAGAGGAGGAAAATACGAGTGGACACGATTTGCTGTGCTTTGGCGAATCTTCACCAGTGTCTTGGCATGCAGCGTTTGAAAGGTTAGGTTTGTTTGATTAATAAATATGTAGTGCAGTTAATTATTCAACTTTGCAATAGTTTACTCGTTATGTTGCCAAAATGCCCAGTGGTAAGTACTATTCAGTAGCGGAAAAAGAAATAGGAGTGTTGGGAAAGTTATAGGAGAGTAAGTTCCCTACGTGTTGTGAATCGCCTATACCAAATAATTTGGTACGCCTATGGAATTTCTATTAATAGCCACAGTTAGACAATGGTTCGGGTATCTTCGAGAAGAATTGGTTGTTAGGTAGGGGAAGGCCAAAGTGGTTGTTTCATTACTGGACGAGCTATACCAAAAGGTCGTTTCAATAGTGTAGTTTTATCTTGTGTTATATTTACCAAGGTGAAGTACAACACATTTATATTTAATGGTAACAACCATTCAGAGCTTCAGTTGTATAAGGTGATCGAGTCATTTTGCAGTATTTGTTGTGATTTCGGATCATCATAAAGTTTTGTGTCATCAGCATAGAAAGAGCAGGCTGACTTGGGTATGTGTGATAAATCTGATGTGTAACACAAGAACACACAGCAAGGGACCAATCTCTTTGCATTCTGGTCAGGAGGCTGTTTATACCATAGTTTGTCGAATGGAATGGTACATCAAACAATAGACTGTTCTTGATGTAACATTTATGTATAGTTGATTGGGATAGCAAGACAGAATAATCGATATTGCAATTGAAATTTTATATTTGATGGCTTTTTTTGTCTGCAGGTTTCAAAGCTCTATCTCCCCCGTTAACCGTAGTAAGGAAGACGTTGGAACCGAACATGAACCCTGACGACTTCCTCCCATCTGTGATGACTTGTGTGAACTACCTCAAACTACCAGAATATTCCAGCATCGAAGTGATGACACAAAAATTGCGATTGGCCTCTTCGGAAGGGCAACATTCATTCTATCTATCATAAAATAAGAATACTGAAGACTATCCGGAATTTTTGATGAAAGGGATTGACCATTTGAAAATCAAATTTGATCGGATCAACTGATATTGTAATTTACATGTTACCCCCACCTAGTGGGATAAGGTGTCTTACATTTAATTATATCGCTGTATAATTTATTTTTCAAAGAATTCAAAGGTTTTCTCAAATTGTGTTTGATTTTAGTTATTTTTCAGAAGGAAAATGTGGGTTTGCTTCTGATTTTGGATGATGCTGTTTTGTTTATTTTGAGGTGTGAATTTTTTCAGAGGGCCTACGACTGATTTCGTGCAATGGACACAAGTGTATAGTGTAAGGTGTCGCAATGAACAATAATTGAGATGAATTGCTAACTTTCGCATTAATTGCCAAATGTATAGTTTCACTGTGCCTGAGGATGGGGCGCAGTTATTATATTGAATAACAGAATGTAGTTTTAATTTAAAATTATGTTTCAATAAATTTGTACACATGAATTTTCCGTAGTTAATTTCAAATCCCTCTCTAGTCAACCCCAAAAATTGTAGTCTCAAAAAGCACCCAACTTGTCAACTACAACAAACCGTACCATATGTGGTTTCAGCCCCCATTTCATACCAAAAGAGCGTCTTGCCACAATTAATGTGGTCTCCGCTTTTCTGGTCACTTCTGTCAGATGTCGGTTCCAGATCAGTTTCGAGTCCAGTATCACCCCGAGATATTTGAACTCTCTCTTGCTCTGTATTATTTCTCCTCGAAGTTTTATAGGTCCTAACCCCTCTAATTTGCTACTCCGAGTACATATTAGTATGGTGGCCTTTTGAGGGTTGGATGTTCAATCCCTCGAAGTCCATCCATCTGGTTACCAAGTTTAATTATTACATTGTAGGGAAATAATCGGCGGATGTATAGTCACAACGGGCTAATCAATATCGTCATGTGTGGTCGCACTAGAAGTCGGGAAATGTCGAGCACGCCTAAATTGTACTTTGAACTGTATGATGATGCGACTTGAGAGCCGATCAGAAAAATTAGCGCGGAAAGCAGACTGAGGGTGACGTCTGTCGAGCGACAGATGGGTGAAAAAATAGTAGTCGATTACAGAAGGTCTGAGAGAGCGTATCGCGCGCCGCCGCTAAGATGGCCGACGGTTAAGAATCGTAAATAAATATATTTTCGGGAGCTAGAGTTTATATTGTAATAAATAACGAAAATTTCGGCGAGTGTCGGTAGTGATGAACGAGAATAAGATAAAAATATATTTGTTATTGGAAGAGTAAATTGTTGCAGACTTGGTGAGTTGCGACGCTTCTAGTAACCCATGAAATAACCATATTGCAAAGCTTTCATTAGAATACGAGGGTGGACAGTTGAACAAGTCATGAAAAAGTTAAGCTTCTTCCAGCCACAATAAAGTACAAGAGTTCAATTGAGATTTTTTTTATACAGTATATGGATGTGACCATCGGGTCAAATTTTATAGGATTATTTGGGAGTAGAGTTGTTGAAATTTCTACGGGTGACAAATATTTTACTGAAAGATGATAGTAACGGAGAATAATTTGGAAAACAAAGTGTAGTTTTTTGCTTTTCAAGGAGACAGAAAAAGTGTTGAAACATTTTTATTTAGTTTTTTACAAGAAGAAGAACTTTATTTCCAAATAGGCAAGCCTAATATAAACATAATTAATATACTTTATCTACACATAGTGCATAGAAATCAAAAATAAATTTAAAAACAAATTTTAACAAAAATAACAGAAAATAACATAAACTAAAAAATAACGAACTATATCGCACATATTCCCTGTATGATCCAATTTAACATATTCTTTTACATATTATTTAAATTTAATCAGTTTGTTGTTATAAATGTTATCAAGTCCCTTTTGAACATACGGATAGAAGTAGAATTTTTTATATTATTTGGCAGTTTATTAAAACTATCCAGACCCTTGAAAAATAATGAGTTCATACTGCTTCGTGAATTTGTCCTAGGGATATGAAAATTGGTGTTCGATCTGGTATTATGGTGGTGTACTATTTGTGATTAATAGGTTTTCTAAGTATATTGGTTGCAAATTGTTTATTATTTTAAATATAAATATCATAGTTTGATAGTAAAGTCGTTGTGAGACAGTAAGCCACCTCAAACTACAGAGCATATCTTGTATAGGTGTCATTCTATTGCAGCGTAATATTATTCGCATTCCACGATTCTGTAATTTTTGTAATTGATTGAATTTGTTCTGATTCAGAAGATATAAGAGACTCCCGCAGAAGTCATAATGAGGTTTTATTATACAATTATAGCACGTTATTTTGGCATACATTGATAATAAAGATGACACTCTGGAGAAAAAATACAGTTTCTTTGATATTTTACTTATTACATAGTCGGCATGATCATTTAAAGAAATTGTGTTATCTACAATAAACCCTAGATACTTAATTTTACTCACCATTTCTACATCATTTTCGTTTATTTTAATTTTGACTGTATTTCTCCCAATGTTATTTTGTTTTTCATTTATTTGTTCCAAGGTACAATCAATATTTTTCAATGAATTTTCATCTTTTCCTTTTGCAAGGTTTTATCGTAGGTATATATTAATGTATCATCTGCAAATAAGTTTATCACGTGGTCACCATCTACGTAATTGATATCATTTATATAAATTAAAAAAGTAAAGGTCCCAGTACACTACCTTGTGGAACTCCAAGATCATTTACTAACTTTATGAATAGCCCCTATTAATTTTTGTTATTTGACTCCTCAAACTGAGGTAACTTTCCATCCACTTCAATACCACATCACCAATACCATAATATTTGAGCTTTTGGATTAGTATATTTCTGTCTATTGTTTCGAATGCCCTCTTTAAATCCAAGAATGTACAAACAACGTAATTATCTTTATCAATCTTTTCCTTCCAATTTGTTATTGTAAGCTGTAAGGCAGACTCACACGAATGTTTTTTTCTGAAGCCTGACTGACAACCTAAAAATAACCCGTTTTCATCAAAGTATTTGTTGAGTTCCTCATACACTGCTCGTTCCAAGACTTTTTCAAGGGTTGGAAGAGTATTTATAGGACGAAAATTACATGGTTCTAAAGTATTATTTATTTTTGGTATTGGTATTACTGTGCTTGTCTTGAAGTGTTGGGGAAATTGACCAGTTTGAAGAGACGTATTTATAAAGTTCAGTATAACATGCCCCATGGTGTTAAATGTCTCTTTTAAAAATAGACTGTTCATAATCTCAGATCTACTAATCTTATCTATTGAGAATATTATATTTTTCAACTGCGGCAGGTCTATCTGTTTAAATGAGTCTAATTTACAATTTACTATATCAAAACTGTTTGAACTCCATTCTGAGTCATAATTTATACTGTTTACAATTTCACTTATACTATTTACAAAATATTCATTGAACCCATTTGCAATATCAATTTCTGTATTACAAACTTTTATTTGATCACCGACATTGAATACTATCCTTTCAAAATTATAACTTTCAATTGGATTTATAAGTGATTTTAAACATTTCCACATTTCTTTCGAATTATGCTTATTTTCATCAATTTTCTGTTTAGAATAAGTTATTATAAAAAAGACTGCATTTGTGAAGACGCAGCCGAGTCTTCATTCTGGAGGACAATTGGTGACTGAAATAGAGAACAGTGCCTTATATTATAACACTGGTCACAGCAGCCCATATGATATATAAATATTATATCTAAATAATATTCATATTATTGAATAATAACAGATAGATTGACCATTTTACGATGGTGATTTGGGATGACATGATTAAGTATAGAAAATTTTATTATATAAAAATAGTTTTATAGTTGGTCGTACAAACTGGTAGCATTTCAGATAGATAAAAAGAAAAACATTGTAGTTTAATTTCATTGTTTTACACTGGTGACAGCGGTGGGATTTTGTATTATTCAGTCAAAATGACATTGTTCTATTAATGCTAAATTTCTATAAATACCCAATATTTTGTTTTGAAAACCTGACTGGCAAATCCGCGGCGATTTGCGTACTAGTTGCCCATTATAAGTCAAAAAATTATTCATGAAAATCTGAATTATAGTAGTCAAATGAAAACTAGACTATTCCTATCATAAACTGTAATAGGTTCTTAGGATGACAATAAATATATTTGTTGATCACTTCATGATAAAAAATGATATTTCTAATAAATATTTTCACTGACTCGTAAATTAAACACAAAAAATGAGATCACCAACTTCTCTAATAATTATATTATTGAATGAAATTATCAGAGATGATGATAAAATAACAAGAGATAAGAAGAAACCTAAAACTTCTATCAAAAGAAAATGAATTGAGTCCGGAATCCCAGAAGCAAAATTAAAATATACTAGTTACTAGCTTATGCCCGCGTGGATTTCGAGGATGTTATACTTTTTCTACATGTTTTTTATTCGATGCAAGAAATTTTAGATATATAATTTTGATAAATATGGCACCAGCTGACGTTTCTCATTCCTCAGTTTTCTCGTTGAGTTAATTAAAAATAAATTCATATTAGCACAAATGGAATTTTAAAAAAAATCACTTTTAAATTTTTTCAATAACTACACTTAGATGAAGACCAATCATAATTATCATTGTAAAGGAATCCACCAAAATTTAAATCAGTCTTGCTTGCCATTGCTCGACTCGTTCAGACGAACAGGCTTAGGCAATGCCTACTCGAACGGTTTTCAGTCTTGCTTCCCATTGCTCGACTGGTTCAGACGAACGGGCTTTGCAGTGCGTACTCAAAAAGTGTCCAGTCTTGCTTCCTGTTGCTCGTCTGTTTCTGAAGCTCGTAATGTGTTTTTACACGCTTTCTATTAGCTTCACTTGTATGTTTGTAACCGACTCCTTTGGGCGCGATTTTGACCCAGTTCTAGACGTACGAATGATTTGAAATTTGGCAGGTGTACATAATTCCGGTGACAATGCATTGAGAAATTTTTGTTTGAAAAAAAAAACAAAATGGCAGCTCCAATATGGCGGACGAGTTTTGTGATTATGGTCCGATTCGCTTCAAAATTGGTATCTGAGGGTTTTCGTGGTCAGAGATTATGATTCTTTTGTCGAAACTGAAAAATTCAAGATGGCGGCTCCAAAATGGTGGACGAGTTTTGTGATTATGGTCCGATTCTATTCAAAATTGGTATGTGGGGGTTTTTGGGGTCCAATATTATGATTCTTTTGTAAAAATTGAAAAATTCTAGATGGCGGCTCCAAAATGGCGGACGAGTTTTGTGATTATGGTCCAATTCTATTCAAAATTGGTATGTGGGGGTTTTTGGGGTCGGAGATTATGATTTTTTGTCAAATTGAAGGATTCAAGATGGCGGCTCCAAAATGGCGGACGAGTTTTGTGATTATGGTCCGATTCTATTCAAAATTGGAGAATAGTTAAATAAATTAAATAATAATAATAATAGAACAGAATACTTTATTTGCCCAAAATAACAAAAGATGTTTTAGCATCGTCATAAAAATTTGGTTTCTTGTTTGCTTATATATAAAAAGTATATGTAGTAAGTATAAAAAAGAGTACATTCACACATTTCAAGTATGCATAACATTGTATAAAGACATATTAAAATAAATAAAAATAGGAAAGACAATACAGTTCAAATCTTAGTTCTGAGGAGAGATCTGCTTCTATGAATTCTTCGATGGTGTAGATGTTAAGTGCTAGAAGGATTTTCTTTATTTTCAATTTGAATTTTGGTGTTTGAAGGTCCCTAATATGCGTTGGGAGTTTATTGAAGAGTTTAATAGAGATGTTAATAAAGCTTTTGTGAGTTAATGATAGTCTATGTTGGGGAATTATCAAATTATTTTTATTTCTAGTGTCATGTGAATGTAAGGTATTTTGTTTTTTGAAATTGCTTTCTTTAGATTTAATGTAATATAGGCAGTGATAGACAAATAAGGCTGGGAGAGTTAATATGTTTAGGTTTTTAAAGATATGTCTACATGATTCGTTGTAGGGAGTATTTGTTATTGCTCTGATAGCCTTTTTTTGCATGCTAAAAATGTTTTTCCATTCTGTGGCGTTTCCCCATATTAGTATACCATAAGAGATTTGGCTCTGAAATAGTCCCATATAGGCCACTCTGCAGATTTCTGTGGAAGCTGTTTGTGAGAGTTTTCTCAATAAAAAAGTTATACTAGCAAGTTTTTTTGATAGAGTTTGGATATGGTGTTTCCACGTTAGTTTTGTGTCAAGAAAAAGTCCAAGAAATTTTATGTTTTCTATATCCCCATTGAAATCCCTAAGGGTGAAATCTAGAGTGACTGTTTTGCTTAGATTTAGACTTAGTTGGTTTGATGTGAACCAGGGCATTATTTCTTCGCTTATATTTTGGTTTATAGTTTCTGAGTTCAATGGATCTTGGTGGGAGTAAAGGATGGATTTTGCACAGTTGATATTGCTTGAGAAATCATTCACATATAAAATGAAAAGTAAAGGTCCAATGATTGAGCCCTGAGGGACTCCTGTCAGTATGTTTTGTGTTGAAGATCTAACACCGTTGTGTTCTACCAGTTGTGATCTGTTACTCAAGTAAGCCTCTGTGAAATGGTAAGAGTTTCCCCTGATACCATAGAGTTCAAGCTTGCCTAGGAGGATGTTATGGTTGACACAGGCAAAAGCCTTCGAAAGATCGCAGAAGGTAGTTGTTACTATTTCACCCCTTTCGAAGGCTTCTACAATGGTAGTGACTAGTTCTATTATTCCATGGTTGGTGGATAATTTTTCCCTGTAACCAAATTGTGAGGGAGATAAGAAGTTATTTTTATCCAGGTATGAGACTAGTCTATTTTTGTAGGCTATTTCTATAGGTTTGGAGAGAATAGGAATTATTGATATTGGTCTGTGATTGTCAAGAATATTTTCGTCCCCCTTATTTTTAAAGATCGGTATCACCTTAGCGAATTTTAATTTTGTGGGGAAGTCCCCAAGTTCAAAACATTTGTTTATAATAATTGCAAGAGGGTGAGAGATACCTTCACATATGACTTTTAAGAGTTTGTTGCTTAGTCCGTAAATGTCCAAAGCAGAACTATTTGACATGTTTTTTATAATGTTTTCGACTTCTGGGGGTGTAGTGGGGGAGAGAAATAACGATTTTCTGGATCTGTAGATTTGAGGAACTTGCTCAATGGGATCTCTATCTGTTGAGGGTAGTGAGTCTAGGAGAACGGTGGAAATGTTTATGAAAAAATTATTAAAATCTTCTGGAAGTATTTTACAAATGGTGTTTTCCCAGTTTTTCCTTCTGGGTTCATTTATAATTTGCCACATTGCTTTAGAATTGTTTGACGATTCGATTACCTGTTTGGATGTAAAATTTCTTTTTTGTTCCTGAATTTTATTTCTGTAAACTCTTCTTGCTTTCTTAATTTCCTCATCTATGTTAGTTATCTTATTTTTCGCTAATTCAGTGAGAAGTGATAATTCGTTTTATTATCCATTTTTTAGAAAGGTTTTTTAGTGTTTCTTTTTTCTTTTTTGGAAAACATTCTCTATTGTTTTTAGAAGTATGTCAAAGAAAATTTCAAATATATTATCAATATCATGGAGTGTTTATAGGTGATCCCATTTATATTGCTTCAAAAGATAGATGCACTTTTTGATTGCCTCATCTGACATTGGCCTGAATTCAATGATGCAGGTCTCCCCTTTTATTTTGAATTTAGAATCTAGTGTGTATTTATTTTTCAAACCGATATGATCGGACATATAACAGTTAACTAGGGTTATTTCGCTAGCTTTCCTAACATTAGTTATACAATTGTCTATGCAAGTTTCACTATTTTGTGTTATTCTTGTGGATTCATATACTAGTAATTCACAGCCAAAGGAGCTTACAGTGTCACAGAATTCATTGGTCAAATTACAATTATCCTTAATATTTATGTTAAAATCCCCATAGATAAAAATGGGTTTGTGTGTTTTGAGAAGAACGTTCAAAATATGGTTGAGTTTTTGTAGAAAAATACCTGGATCTCCTGATGGTGATCTATACATACATAGCACTATAATGTTTATTGTTTTTACTTCAATTGCTATCACTTCACAATGAATATCCACTGAGAGAGAGTCGATGATTGGTAGTTTTTTTGTCTTAAACTTGGAGTTCACGTAAATCATAACACCTCCATGGTTACTCTGAGTTCGGCAGTAGTTGTTCACTAGAGAGAAATTTTCAATTCCATAGTATTTGATAATGTCTTGATGGAGCCAGTGTTCGCACAGACATATTATGTCTAGTTTTTCATTATCGATAAACAGTTCTAATTCTTCCAACTTATTTCGTAGGCTTCTAATATTTATGAAAAAAGTATTCAGTTCATTACTGTTTTTTTCTTTACTGTTGGGGGGCTCCATTAAAAATTTTCCTGGTTGTTGTAATAGGACTGCTGTTTCTTGAAGTCGTATCTTTTGATTCCGACGCCTCTGGGCCAGAATAGTTTGAAATACTAAAAAACACGCTTTAATAGAAAACAAAACTAAAAAGTTGAAAACAAACAATAGTTTAAACACTAAAAAACACGCTTTAATAGAAAACTAAACTGAAAAGTAGAAAATAATTTGAAATGAGTTTGAAATAAGAATACAGTGATTAACAACAAATTTATTTCATCGTAAAAAAGCGTGGGGTGCTTTTTAAGATATTTTCATAATGATTCTACTTTTACCAATATCTGTCCATGAAATATTAACAACAATTGACATCAAGCACCCCACGCTTTTTTACGATGAAATAAATTTCTTGTTAATCACTGTATTCTTATTTCAAACTCATTTAAAATTATTTTCTACTTTTTAGTTTAGTTTTCTATTAAAGCGTGTTTTTTAGTTTTTAAATTATTATTTATTCTTTCGTACTCGAGGTGTAGGTCTACCAATCGCTTGTCTTTTGGTCGGCATACTTGATATGACAGTGAAAGTAATGCTTTGACTTTCACTTAGAAAAGCAAAGAAAAGGCTTATGTCGACTAGCAATTGGAATTTCATAATTAACATCACTTGTTATGTCACACACGAACTGAAATGTCGCGAAAACACCAAGAACTGCCGCTAAACTATATGATTTGTTGAAACGACTCGCACGTCACCTATTGTAAAATGGTTGTAATCATTCAGAATCTTCAACGGGCACAACAATTCACCAAAGTTTCATCGCAATCTGATGAATGGTATAGGAACGCATACAGGACAAATAAAGAAACATTCATTTTTATGTACATGTACAGGGTGCAATCTAACCTACTCTCTCACAACCGCTAACAGTCCATCAAACATAAACAGATTATTACTTTAAAATTTTCATGATAAGTCCTGAATAAGCCAAAAAAAAATATATTACCCATCAAAACTTCGGTATTTCATGGTTCCCAAAATTTGAACGAATTTGACAAAGAAATTTTTTTTTTCAATTTTTAACCACTGTAATTTGTTATGAAATGGCCGGATCCACTCGTCATTCACGGGTGTTAGATTACACCCTGTATATATATTTAAAAAGGCATTAAAGTTGGAAATCTAGCAGGTATTTGCACTTATATCCAACCATTTGCTCAGCAAACGTTGGTAGAGCAGCGCTTTTTCTTTCGACTTAACATACAAATATTGAGATTTTCAACTGAAAACTTATTTTTATGAAAATAAGTTATAGCTTATGTTACTCAAAATCATTTCTCTTTCTTGCAGTTATTTGAGTTTGTGACTTACCAAACTGGTAGAATTTTCTCCTCGCTATTGTCATCTTCATAATTTTGATAGAAATATTGAATTGAGAAAAAATGGTGGTACTTTGATTTTTTACTTATATAATTTATAACAATAAAAAAGGCGATTATAATCGGATCACAGAACATTAGGAGAAAACACCATATCTATATTGCTTGTACTTGATTCACTCAGTCGTGTCTGGACAGGTTCCTGCTCCACTCTCCTTGCTGCAATAGTTTTGAGAAGAGCCTTTCCTTGTTCTTTAGTCTGAAAATATAAAAATGCAATTACAAGTATTATTTACACAAAATAATAATTTTTTTATTACCAATGTTATGGGAAAATAAATCAGAGTTTTTTATTATTCTGATAGGTATTTTAAAAATATGCTCAATTTCTCTTCTCTGGAGTTGTTTTTCTCTAGTATAAATCATTATTATCATTATTATATGGCCTATGAATTGGCTTTCTTTTTCTCAAAAAATAAAGGCATACATTTGTCAACCACTCAAAATTGAATTAACGAAAACAAATTATTTAAGAAAAAATCAAATTGTTCATATCAGTTCTGACAGTGGAATGAACTTTATTAATATTAAGAAAATCAAACAATTATGTCACTGACCTCCTCACACTCCATGCATTTGTAAGCGTAGGTGTAAGCATCATCCAGTTCTCCTTTCTTGAGGTGGTAATTGGCGAGATACTGAAGTGCATTATAAAACTCCGCTTGTTCCTCTACACACCTCATTTCTCTATCGTCTTCTCTCAAACAGAATTCTGTAAAGGCAGCTGCTGCATTTTCTGTTTCATTTAGTTTATCATATAACCTGAAAATTAATTTGAGCAACTTTATTCTAATATTCTGCTATATTTTCACAGCTGAAAAATTCCTTCATTAATTACGACCAAATTTTAAATTGAGTTGAACGTTAAAAAAATTTAACAACCCACTAGTACGATACCCATCTAATCTTTCAGAACCAGTAAAAATGTTGAGAATAAAAAATCAACTAATAAAATATGGTAATGCAACAGAATTCGAATTTTATATCACCTTCGGGAAATAAGTTTTTTTTTACATAAGTCAACTCACTTGGCCAATTTGAGTAAAGCTGTTCCTTCGACATCCCCCAAATTGCAAGCTTTGTAATAACATTTCAGGGCATTTTCAGTCTTTTCTAATTTTTCGTATGCTTCACCTAAAGCTATCACCATCCGACTGTCATTTGGTTTCAACTGCTGTGCCTGTTTATAATAATGCAGACAATAGTTGGGCATTTTTAAAATTTCATATGTCTGACCTAGTCCATACCACGCCCTGTAATCTCTTGCATTGATCTCTAAAACAAACAAATTAAATGCACAATTAACAATAATTTACATTACCCTTGAATACATTAAATACATAATACCCATATAAATACATACAATTTGTGAATGCAATGAAAATGTTGATATTACACATTCAATTCGGAAGATATCCACATAGTATTATCAGACATATTTTCATAAAATTGATTTAAAAGGAATAACTTTTTATGGAAAAGATATGAAGAAAATTGGGAATTATTTCAGGAAGTTTTGAAAGTATAGACGGATTACTAGATTTGGAAAATTGTAATACTACTTTTTCCAGGCGATGATTATATTGTAAGTTAGCAATTGACACATTTTAACACTTCCCCTTCTGTATCCAAACTTTTGGAGAGTTTCGTCTAGCGACATATTCCAAACTTCAAGATTTTTCAGAGCAGCTGTCACCGTTAATGTACGAAATGATAGATAATATAATAAATAATAAATGCCCTTTATCAAGCGAAGCGGAGTTTAGAAGAGGTATTTTTTCACCCAACCACGGTAAGTACATGAAGAAATGGCATTGTTTTACATACTAAATCAAGTTTAAATAAATATAAGGAAATATATTTTGTACTGCTTACATTCTCTTTTTGAAGAGTGTGAGGAACAACTGTTTTTCTGTCAGAAAAGGAATTGTATATACAGATTTTACAGATTTACAGATTTATTCAGAGTAAAAGTGTACATAACATGGTATACAGTGATTTATCTTAAAGTTTCTAATTGGACCACAAAACTGCACCTAAGCATACTGAATGCTTGTGTTGTGCTTGTCTGCAATCCTCCAAATGGTTACCAAATGTATTTCAGAAGTGACACAAGTCAAAAAGTGAGGATTATGAGATTTTGTGTCAGATAGAGCTTATAAATAATGTTCAATTGGTGCATTATCTTAGCTTTGATACTTAACCTGATAATGGCGCTTGTGTCACTTTTGACAGTTTGAAGTGATTCGGTAGAGCCAGTTTAGTACTGTTCGAACTCTAGTGGTGTCAGTGTGTTTATTTTTGTTTGTGTTCAGGCTCTGTACAAAAACGAATTATTTTGAGTTGTGTCGTTTTTTCGAATGAACAACTACCATATTATTTGAGTATTATTTTGAGTTGAGACAACTTTGTTGACTCAAACATGTATATCGTATTATTTTGTGTTAGGACACTTTAGACAAATTAGGTAAGTGTTATACCATGTATTTTTTCTAGATAATACACTTCAGAACAGTTACTTTAAAATTTGGGGTTGTGACTTTTGATGAGATTTTTTTAAATCATCTTTTTTGCTTAAAATAAACATTTTTAAACTATTCAGAGCTTTTATAATCAATTACAAACACAATTATTGATTATTATATAAATTTAGAAGAAAGTTACTATTACAAAAAATTATTTTGTAAGGGCCAATTAATTTATGTCTAGTCAAAGTCTCTGTCTCAATCATAGAATCGAGTTGAATCTGTATATTTCAATGGGAGCATTTATGCAACTTTTTTAGTTTTAGTCTCAATCATTATCATAAGAATATGACCTTCAAAGTTCGCAAATTTAAATATTTATGCTTATGATTGAGACGACATATAAAACTCGCATGTGCATTGGTACCTATTTGACAAATGATCGTTTCTACTTTTGTTTCTGAATAAAATGGGATAAAAAAGATTAATTTTCAAAGACAAAATCGCTATTGGAAATTCGTGAAAATAATTGCTGAAATAATGCTAAAGACTGTGATGCATATATATAAAAAATTCTTAAGATGACTGAGACTAGGATTGAGACAATGATTGTAACTGTAACTGTTGCATAAGTTGGCCCTAAATTGGAAAAGAATAGGTGCATTTCAACACTAGTAACAAATAGTAAGTAAGATTTCTATTTCAAATGTAGTATTTCTAATATTTTTCAAAACCAAGTAAAATGAATTAATTTTCTAGGTTGATAAGAAGTATCTGTAAATGACCCAATGTAAATGTAATATCAATATTGAAAGAAATTATGATTTTCTTTTCAGATATTCTATAATGCTGCCGTCTACTTTGAAGGAAAGTTTAAAAAGGGATTTAGAAGTGCTTGTAGACCGACTGATTATACCAAAATTATGTTACAATACTCACTATAACTTTTCGTAGTCTCAGTTTTTTTAAATAGAATGTTTTTTTGTGTTCCAGAAACCATTTATTTGGGTATTAACAAAAATTAAGATTTTTCCAAAGTACGTGACAAAATGTACAAGAAATCAGTCACTCACCATAACATAAAAATTGATACAAAGACTATTTACTGGATCAATAATATTGTAATTTGAAATGTTTCATAGCATTATTTAAATGAATATAAAAACTGTCAACTCCAAGAATGGTATAAAGTAATAAATAGTGTACATAAAATGACAGCCGTGCAAGTGTGTATTATATATGTATGTACAATTCGTACCACAGTTTAACTGTGTAATAATCCTTGTTAGTTCAACAAATAACAGTTTTTCGCAATTTCTGAAAAATGTACTTTTTTCACTTGTGTCACATTTGAAATACATGTGCGATATGATTATGATGAAAGATCACTTACAAAGATCAAAATCATATATATTCCTGAGATTCCTTAGGTGAATTTGTTAACCGGGGCTTAATTTGTTGATTATATGCAGGATTCCAGTTAATTCATTTTCAACCAGCCCATTAGTTGATGGTTAGACTTACATTATCCCGGAATTCCAGACCAGATATCAAGACATTTGTGTTTTTTATATTTTTGCAAACGTTCCGGTAATTTAATGCAGATAAAATCAATGAGTCGTAGATCATTGTTTCAAGAGTTTTACTAGGATGATGTGTATTTAAGTACATCTGTTTCAGTAGACCATACGTTATTTGTATCAGAGTATTGCCATGAAAAACATGTAATTTGTTTGACATCTTTTGAAAATAACTTTTTCGAACAATTAGGACTTGATGTCCCACAATGTCACCGTATTCGGCCGTTTTATATTTACATATTCGTTTACAGCCCAAGTAGGTGTAACCCACAATTTAGGAAATCATAGTTCTGCATTGAGTTATAAAAATTATAGATAATTTCTTTTTTATTGAAATGACATTAATATCTATAATGTGAAATAAGGGTATTTTGTTCTTTGATGGATTTTGTATGTATCCTGTAAAGTATTTAACGATTGATTTGTTCGAAATTATGAACATGATGTTCATAAAATCAAATGTGGAATAATCTGCGACTGAAAGATTAACTTTAGTCACTATCTTCCATTGTTCAAGATAACCTTTTGGGGGGGGGTATTCATGTTGAAAAAAGAAATAATTTCTAAAAATTGAAAAATCCACAACAATAAGAATTTTTAATTGAGAATATTTCCCTTTTCTATAAAACGATATTTTGTAATTTAGTTAGATGTTATAGAAGTTTGAAGGAAGGCAGAAATTTTCATCAAGTATGAAATTTTCTGTAAAATTAATTTTAAAAAACGTTTCCTTGAGATGTTACAATATGGAAAGCAATATGAGGAGTAGTCGATTTTAATAATTTGTCAATAATTCCTTCTCGTGAAAACTTTCTGGAAAGTTAGGACTTGTTGAATTACCTATTTTAGTGATGAATAATAAATATTTTAAATCCACAAGGAAAACATTCAAAATCAAGGATGGCCAAATGATAACAAAGTTCCCCCAAGATCATGTTTTTGAATAATAATAATAATAATAAAAGGAACTTTATTGAACCGAACAAAAATTCAATTTTATAAAAAAAAATATATATAAAAAAAAAAAAAAGTTATGCATATTTAATCATGTTCCTGTTGGATTCTTTCCCAGGTAGTCGCCTGAGGGTGTCGATGTATTGCTTGAATTTGTGGGTCTCTTATGAGGGTATATCTGTTGAGGAGCTCTATGTTTATGGGCATGTTTTTGAAAATTATTAAAATCAAGCAAATATAAGTAGATGGAGGCCTCGGCATAAAACCTCTCTCCTCAGTGAATATCAATAAAGACCTACTAAGTCTATTTAATTTAGTAATCATTTCGTAATCTACACTTAAGGCATAAGGTAACAATTATAATGAGAGATATGACAACAAAGCAAAATTCCCCCTACTGCAAACAGAAATGAATGAGTCCGATTGGCAGTTTCCCGGAATTATTATTGATCAGTGTTTCCCTATTACTAATAGATGTCTAATCTTGATCTCTACGCTTCACTGTATCATTTTATCAATGTCGGTCTTACTCACCAATTGCATGCCTATAACTCTGTATAGCAGCATTTGTGTTTTTCATTTCCATGAATTCATGTCCCATCAATGTCCAAGCTGACAAGAACTGAGGATTCAATTTTAGAGCTCTTCGAAAATATAATACGGCTTTCGCATGATCTGATCTCAAACTATAATAATTACCTGAAATAAAAACAAAATATTTTGAACTGGATAACAAACATAATTTTTATTTGATAATACGTTTTTTTAGATTATAAATGGAATGAGCCTCACAGAACCTGTAACGAAGAAAAATATTGATACTGCAATTAAAAATTATTTGATTGACACAATGGCCTATAAAATCTTTGTGTGTCCCAATTAAAATGTTTCAAAGAAATCAAAGATCCATCAGCTTGCCAATTATTACAGAATAATATTGATTGATTCGATTATCTTCAGTCACAGAAATATACTCTCACTTAACATAAATAAGTCTTTCGAGTCACAGATCGAAAGTATAGTTGCATTAGAATAGAATACATTTTTAATAAATTATGAAAACAAATGTGAATTTTGACCAGGAGTGTAGGATCCGATTTCACCGAAAATCAACATCTGTGGGTTTTTGAGGTTCCGAATTAGGACTGATCTATATAGTATACTCAAGATTAAATATTATTAAAACAAATATTCTCTAATTATTTTTTTTGCTGAAATACTTCAAAAAGATAAAATAAGCTTTTTTTTCAGCATCCAAAGCATATTTTCAGACTTGTGTAGAAAACTCGTGGTATGATGACTTGATTTCAAATGTTACTAAAAATACAAGCATGTGGTTGGTACTCAGTCCTAGAATTTTCCCCCGAATACCAAATATGATTCATCCAGCTTATTTTTTTTCAAATAGGTAAAATCAATTCATGTGTATCCTACACAAGTATGGAGACACTCTACATATATATATATATATATATATATATATATATATATATATATATATATATATATATATATATATATATATATGTATATGTATATCTTTTAAAATTTAGAAGAATACTCAACCTATAACACAGCAGGTCTCTACACGATATTTATCCACATTGACAACTTTGTGAGCTAGATCAGCAAGCTCCTTCTTCATTTCCAGTACATAAAGCAGATTGGAGTATGTATCTAAGTTATCCAGCCTATACGGATCCAATTCCAAAATTTTTTGGAACATTTCAATGGCATCATTCAAATCTGAAAAAGATGTCAAGAATTAGATCAATATTATTATCAGATACAATGTAAAGAAAAACACTGCTAAAGATTATCAACTAATAACTACCTATACAATTTCAAGTTCGTCCCTTCAAAATATCTTCTATTTCAAAGAGTAGTACCGGTGATATCATTCAAAATAGTTTTGGTCCCATTGTTCTATGTCGAAGCGTTCAAAAGTCAACAGTGAGGGGTGAAGGGGGGAGGCTATAAAAAGCCACACTCGCAATTGTGATTCCGTAGAACAACCATAGTTGAAAGAAAAATTGAATTACCCTCTCAGCGATGTGCAAATCGACCTCTATGCCTTTCGAAATTTTCAAGTTGATGTGCTCCCAGCGCCCTCTGTCGAGTAATTGTAATGTATCTTCTCTCAAAAAGTAGGACTGGTAATACCATTCAATAAATGTCATGTCTCATTCTTTCACATCAAACCGTTTAAAAGTTATTGAGGTAACGCTACCATTCAGATCCACACTTATATTTGACATTTCAAATGCATATTGTGAAAAAACGATTGAACGAAATTAAAAAAATATAGGATGGTGGAAAAGAGAATTGAATTATCTTTTCAACAATGTGCCATTTGACAACCCCCATGCTATTTGAAATTTTTAAGTTGATGTGCCCCGCGCCATCAATCGGGCAATCACAATGTTTTTCTTTTTAAAAAGTAGTAAGGGTGATATCATTCAATACATTTTTTTTTTCAATGTACTACATCGAACCGTTCAAAAGTTAACAGGGGGAATATTATTGAGGTTATGTCGGGCCGAGAGCAGGTGGATAAGCTAAAAATTGTAAAAAAGTGCAAACATTGCAAGAAAAAAGTTGTTGAATCGATAGATTGTGAAAAATGCAGTTCTAGTTTCCATTCAAGTTGTGGTCATCAGGCAAAAGTCGTGAACTCCAGTGGAAAAGTACTTTGTTGCAAAACACGAAAATCATTAGATGAAAGAAGGATGTTAAATTGTAAAAGTGAGGTTAGGTCAACAAAAACAAATCATTTAGTACATATTTTGATAATATGAATGAAGAACAATTAAGAAACATTATCCGAAGTACATTCTCTGAGTCCATGGAGCCTTTCAAGCAAAAAAAAATCGAAAAGCAATTCGAAAATCTGGAAAGATCTGTCCAGTTTATGTCGGAGACTTTGAAGAGCAAAACAGATGTTAAGTAGTGTGTTGGAGGATCTTAGAGAAGTAAAAGAGAAAATGGAGTGCTGAAGCAGAAAATTCAAATTCTTGAGGCTAAAATTGATGATATTGAGATTAAGGAAAAGGCAAACAACATCGTCATCTTCGGAGTACCACCACAAAATAATGCAGATACAAAAGACATAGTACGGCAGATTTTTGCAGGCATGGACGTACTCTGTGATGATAGTGATATCAATGAGACTTACAGACTAAAAAAAGAAGACGGACCAATTTTAGTAAAGTGTAACAGTTACAATAAAAAAAGAGCTATACTACAAAAAGTCAAGCAATTAAAAGGAATAAAGTCAGAAAATGTAGGGCAGGGAAGAGACAAAAAATTTTTAAAAAAAAGAGCTATACTACAAAAAGTCAAGATAAAAAAAATAAAAAGACAAAAAGACTATAAAGCTGTTTATTACTTGGATGGCAAGATATTCATCAGAAAGAATGAACAAGACTCTGCTATAAAAATTAGAACCGAAAGCGATCTACTAGGATTGTGATCACATGTACCTATAGTATAAAGTAAGTTGTTAACAACCAAAATTAATTAAATTCACTGATCCAAACGATATACTTGATAACTACAAGGACTGTGAAACTCATGAATGTGATAACCTGTCTCAAGTTACCTTCTTTGATGACAGTTTTAGTGATATTAATATAATAAATGTAAACATTAGAAGTATATATAAAAACTTTGATGATTTTCTTGTCTTCTTGGAATCAACAGAAAAAAGTTTCGATGTTATAGTAATGTGCGAAACACATATCTGGAACAATAGTATGCTAAATAAATTTGATGGACGTTTATATATAAGGGAATCATATTTCCAAAATCAAATCCTTATAGAAGAAGGGAATACTAAACTTATCAAATCTACACTCATCAAAAATAATATGCTGGTGGATATTTATGCTACATATAGAACTCATGCTATTAACAAAGATGAATTTATAGGAAATTTAAATAGTATTTTAAGGAGATCATTGCAAGATCAAAATCATATACATATTCTCACTGGAGATATTAACATTGACCTCCTAGATCAAAACTCCGAATCAACAAGCGAGTACTTGAATGTTCTTCAAAGTTATGGATTTGTAAGCTGTATCAATAAAGTTACTAGAAGATCAAAAGAAGCAGCAACATGTATCGATCATTTTTTGTGAAATGTAAACACGAAAAACTCAATGATGTTAATCCTCTTATTTTAATAAGGGACTTCACCGACCACTATCCCATTTTGCTCAACATAAAGGGTAATGCAAATATAGAAGCAGGAAAAAATAAAACTTTTCAAGTACTTAATTACAATAAACTCACAAGCCTAATTTCGCAAGCAGAATGGGATGATGTTCTGGGAAGTGTCAATGTTAACATATGCACAGATATTTTCATAACAAAACTACAAAACTTTATAAGCCAATCCACAAGCACTAAAACGATAACTAGCAGAAAAAAGAGATTAAAACCCTGGATCACTGATGGCCTCCTGGTATCAATTCGTAAAAGGGATCGGTTAAAAAGAGAATGTGCTTTGAACAGAAATTGTAAGGATACTGAAAACAGATATAAAACCTTTAGAAATATGCTCTCAAGACTTATAAAAAAATCCAAATATACCTATTATAAATCCCTTGCCGAAAAAAGTTTAAATGACCCGAAAAAAACATGGAAGATGATACGAGAGGCTACGGGTGAGCAGGTGAACCAAACGGAAATCAGGGGTATTCTGGACAGCAAGGGTGCAAAAATTCATGAACCCAAGCAAATAGCAACTGAATTTAATTCTTATTTTAGCAATATAGGGGAACAATTAGCACACAAAATCTCCCAAGGTAACAATATAAATGCAGCAGTAAATGATTTTATCAATCCCCACTCCTTTTACCTCACCCCTATTACTGATGCCGAACTGGTGACTCAAATGAAAAGTTTGAACTACAGAGTTAAATGCGAGGAAGACAATATTAGTACAGAGATCATTAAAATGAATCACATCTATTTATTAAAACCGTTAAAACATATTGTAAATTGTACCTTCAGTACTGGAATTTTCCCTAAGATTCTCAAGAGTGCAATAATTGTACCAATTTTCAAACAAGGTGATAAAAACTTAACAAGCAACTACAGACCTATTGCACTCTTGAGCTCAATAAGCAAATTGATAGAAAAATGTATTAAATATAAACTAATGCTATTTTTGGAAAAATATGTCTTATTAGATAAAAATCAATTTGCCTTTAGGGAGAATCTCAGTACTGAAAACGCTATGTGTAGAGTAACAGAAAAAATTCTTCAAAATCTTGATCAGGGAAAGAAGGTTATTGGAATATTTCTGGACCTTACCAAAGCATTTGATACTGTGGCACACCCAATCCTGTTAGATAGGCTAAACAACATGGGTATTAGAGGTATTGCTAACGACTTATTTAGATCTTACTTAAGTGAAAGAACGCAATGTGTGAAGATAAGCAATATTTTAAGTAGCCGTCTAAA
Organism: Gonioctena quinquepunctata; assembly: GCA_018342105.1. Classification (NCBI taxonomy): domain Eukaryota; kingdom Metazoa; phylum Arthropoda; class Insecta; order Coleoptera; family Chrysomelidae; genus Gonioctena; species Gonioctena quinquepunctata. The sequence continues at coordinate 528,274 of JAFIRS010000581.1, read as the reverse complement.
GGTAGGATTTGGTGTGCCACAGGGCACAGTACTGGGGCCGCTTCTCTTTAATATCTACGTAAATGGTCTCCTATCACTGTTGGAGGAAGATTCTATCTTCTGTTTTGCCGATGATACTAGGGTCATAATAAGCGGTCCCACATGGAGAGCTACTGTGGAAAATGCAGAACGGGCAATGGCAAAATAAAAAAGTGGTTAGATAATAGCCTTCTTTCCCTGAACGTTGGTAAAACAAAATGTATGACCTTCGCTCTCTCAATCAGATCCCTACCCACCGATGTAACAAACATAAAACTACATGAATCACATTGCACCTTGGAACAACAACAATGTACATGCACACAAAAATTGATAGAGACATGTGTTAAATACTTGGGCATTTTTGTAGATGAACTTTTTACTTGGAAGGAGCACATAAACTACGTTACAAAAAAAAATAAGAAAACTAATTTATAAATTCTATGAATTGCGTAACTTTTGCCCCATAAAACCATAAAAGCAATATATTTCTCTCTTGTAGAATCTATCATAAATTATGGCATCGTTGTGTGGGGAAATGCTTGTAGTATATACTTGTCAAAGCTTGAAGTATCCCAAAAATGGATAATAAAAATAATTATATTTAAAAAAAAGCGTTACCCATCTCAATTAGTATATGAAGAAAGTGGATTACTCACTCCAAACCAACTTTACCTTAAAGCAGTTGCAAGATTTATGTTGAAAACTTCTTATTATAGAAATAATCTCTGTCATAACCTAAACACGCAAACGAGCTCAACTAAATGTCCTTTTGAAAACCCCAAACATGTTGCTTGCCAGAAACATATATATTGTACAGGTCCCAAAGTGTACAACGCTCTCACCAAGAGAATTTTAGAGTAATGCCATATAATAAAATTAAAAAGACATTATAAAATGGATTATACAAACAAACTTCACCCTTATTTACCTTGAATGAAAAAATAAAAATAAATAAATAAAATAAGCTACCTAATGTTCACTTCACTTAAAATAAATTACACACATCAAACTACTTTTCCTTTCTCAACTAATGTAATATATTGTGCCTATGTAAACATTGACATAGTCAGTACCTCAGAAACAATTCTACAAACAGAAGAGTCGCACACACAGTATCTTAGAATACCATAGTGCGCCAAATTCCAGTAATAGTTAAGGTCAAATTGTCTAAATAGATTTTATAGATATATTATTGTAGAATAGAGTTGATTTTTGTCAAATTACTGAACTACTGTATTTCTATTTCTACTGTATTCCTATTTCTATTGCTGAATAAACTTATAAACCTATTATTAAAAGCCGCACTGTATAGATGAAAATAATAATGATGATGAATGAATGTGTTTATTAGAAATAGGAAAAATCCTTATATACATACAAAAATAAAAAACTAAACTAGTACATGACTAATTGAACTATTAAAAAAAAATTAAGAAATAAATGACATTTCTGAAAAATAAACGTCTCATCCTGGTAGGCCAGTTTCTTTTTTTGTGGTGCATCAGATTCCAAATACATAAAGAAAAGAAATTGATGTTTTCATCTCAATTTTTTATGTGTGTCTCAAATTTTTGACAGACAATGCTAACTCATGACAAAGTGATGTCTTTTTTTTAGGGTAATATCAAAAACAAGGGGTTTTATCGCTCCAAAATTTTTGAAAGAAAGGAATCATTTTGCCTGGAAATTTTACTGAGTGCGATTTGCAGTCTTATTATCTGATTAAACTACGAAAGCAAAGCAGGAGTGATTTAATCTTTGATAATAAGGCCGCAAATTGCACGAGTTAAATTTCCTAGAGACAAAATTCTTGAAGGAAAATTTTAAAAATTTTGCGATAAAATCCTCCAGCACGAATGATATTTGATGAGAATATTTCCCAAATCACATTTAAAACTGAATAAAATATATATAATTTTTCACTATGAAATATTATTGTAGCTGGAACTTATTTTGACAAAAAATAGATCCACTGTTAGGAATCAAAACTGAACTTTTCGCGAGAAATGCTGAAAAAAAAGATATGTTTAAAAGTGGTTCTCATTGATCATCGAAATATTGAAAATATATTTTTTTCATCTATAATCATTAACACATTGAAAAGGGAAACATTCTCAATTGAATATTGATAGAAAGATTTTTCTGTGAATTGAAAAATCCACGAGAAAATGAAGTTATTTTTTGTGAATGATTCCACATCTGATTTTATGTACATCCCGTTTATATTTTCAACAAATCATTAACACATTGTTGGACATTATGTCTATAGTGGCTATTCGCTGTGTGCATTAGGCTGGAGGGGATAGATGAAACTATGACAGCGCCCATTGCGGCAGAAGTAGGTAATGATCCTGGTAACCACTAATCACAAGCTGAAAACTTTCTGAGTTTATTCACAATTCTGTTAAAAATATTGTACCATACTTCAGATGAATAAACATTATTATTATCGTAGTGGCAACAGTCACGGTTGGGTAGTATAACAACAATCATACATATAATAACAATGAGCCATCGCTATTGCTGTGTAGTCGATTGCAAACATAGTATGTGTAAATTTTATACATTTCCAACTGCATCCCAAAAACTGCAGCAAAGAGATAAGTGTTCTGTTATTCCACGATATTTCAATCTCTAATTCCGGGACGTGAAGTTTTCACTTGATAAATATTTTAGATGTTTTCCGTTTTTCTATTTGATCGTCTAGAAGTGGATAGTAAAGTTATGTGGGACGGTGTTAGCCGGTGATGGAAAGCAAATAACGACTTAAACTGCGAGTTAGGGAACAGCTGGACGGTGTTGTAAACTGATCAATCAGCCTTATGAACAGAGGACAGAGATACTTTTGATGTCTTTCCAAGTTGTCTATCAAACACGGCATTCTATCAGGACAAAGTACCTCGCAGAGGATTATTAATTTGTGTTTTAATTTTCACGAACTGGTTTCGGTTACAAAAGCAATTGGCCTTACATGTGAACTAATGTTAAATGTAATGCAGTTCAAGTACTAAGAGTAAACATCGTTACTTGTACTGTATAAGCGATACCCAATATTTTGTGGACAATTGTACGATCGTGTTTGTATTATTTAGGGACCATTCCACGTTCTTACATCCTTGCAAGGGTGAAAGTGGGATCCCATATTCAGGTACAATTGTGAACCTCATTCCTTTTCTGATTATTATATTATTTGAGAATTTCATTAAATAGTTTGGAGTTGAATCTATAGTGGTTTCCCGTCATGTTAAAAACTAGCCAGGGTTACCTATATGGGTACTTTTTTTAATTTGTTAAACTACCTACTTGGCTCCCTCACTTTTTTATGTTCTCAGAGCTTATAAACCTGCGACCTTAATAAACTAACAACGAGCAAGCATTACTTGCCGTACCTAAAAGTACACAGCATTACTTTATGATATTCAAAATATCATATAACTTTACATGGATAACCTCCAAATGCGGTGAACTATCATATCAATACACATATTTTTTATCATTTACTTACTTTTTTCTTTGACAGAAAAAAACTTCGATTCATCTGGAACTAGCAGTGAGCACAAAATTGTTACATCGTGGTAGATTATTTAGAAATTGTTAAAAAAATTAAATTGTTACATAGTGAGTATTGGAAATAAAACAGGAAAACTTCAGCTATCGAGTCACTAGAGGGCATTACCAGTCTTGCACACAGCGAATAGCCTTCAACATGATTTTTGTACACAGTGACATAGCGGTTCCTACCATCCTATTTTACGTTTACCACAATTAAAGTGAAGTCGGATGTGTCAGAACATGATATAACAGATATTTAGAGGTGTCAAACTACAGCCTATATTTTGGTCTCCCACGCTATAACCCCCAAAAAATTAAAAAGCCCAAATCTTTCTCAAACTATAAAAATCATACTGTGTCACACTGCACTTCAGCTCCATTTTTCCCTGAAAAGAGCGCAAAGCTCTACAGCGGGGACACAGAATATAATAAGAAAATGTATACAAAGAAAATTGAATAAAATTACTTTTGACTGACGACATGACTGACTCAGCTCCATTTGTTGTGTCCAACAATGTGTTAAAAAAAATGGCAAAAAGGCGGTGTTTGTTTGGAAGCAGTCATTCTGATTCTGGCATTATTTAGACAGGACCTTAGTGTAGTTTTATCGCAAAACAATATCGAATGGACAGTGGTTTTATCAGTATAGAACAGCGAGAAGACGTTTTATCACTATTGATTCTGTTTGAAATTTCGGACATTTCATTGGTTCAAAAATAATGAGGGAAATAGTCAGTACCATACCAATAATTCTTTGTTTAGAATATTCAACATTACTATTAGGTGTTTCATCATCTTTACCTTTACTACTACTGAAGTAAGAGATTCCCATTATTTTTAGCATATTTTATTTTCTGGGAAGAGAATAAAAAACAATTTACACATTACAGACTTTTTTAAACTGACCATCCATTCAATAAGCAAATCAAAGTAGTTAATCAAGTTCTTTTCCTTATGACTACATGATTGTCTATTGTTTTTTGTTGCTATGTCAGGTGTTTGACAGTTCTGTTATAACTACAATTTGTTGAATATGATAGAAGAAACAAAACTGCAAACTGAAACTAAAAATTCAGAAATTTTGGAAAATCCAAGAACAAACGAGAATTCCAGCCAAATGAAACACAATGAAATATCTTTGAACAAATCAGTCAGGCAATTCTTTCCTAAACCAGACACCATTTTCCTCAAGATTTTTCCGGATGACCATCCTCTTTCAGCAGAACAGCAAATATTCTATATCAATATCACGGAAGGGATATTCGGTTACAATGAACAAGTCAGAAACGAAAATTTAAAGGTGATAACAGTTGATTATAATGTGAAATATTTGCTTCCTTATCTCTCCACTTTCGTCAAAGAAGCTATTCATGTCAACATAGCTTTTCCTGATCTGACACTATTAATATACTCCTTACGAATGGTCAAATGTTTGCTCGATAACCCACACATACATATTTTGGAGCATTTGCATGAGTTGATTCCAGCCGTTTTGTCTTGTGCTTTGGCAAGGAAGATCAGCAAATACTACTACGACAACCACTGGACTCTGAGAGACTTTTCCGCCTATGTTATCGCAACGATTTGTAAGAAATATAACAATGAACACAACAATATTACTCACCGAGTTATAAAGATTTATCTGAGACCTCTAAAAGAATTCTCATCGCCTTTGACCACAATGTATGGAGCTATCAAAGGACTGGGATGCTTGGGGGAAGAGACCGTGAGGACTTTTTTATTCCCCTATACCTCAAACGTGAGCAAACGCCTGCACATAATTTTTGAAAGAAAAATGCATTGTTATCATCCTGAGGAGAGAAGTAAGCAGCAAAATTTGGAAGCCATACACGTGAGGGATGCCATTTTGAATTTACTAGCACCAATTCTGTACAAAACAAAAAATGCTGACGATGGAGGATTTTTGTATTCAAGCTATTTTGGTTATCTAGGAAAGTTTCTGTATTTAGAAGTCAAGAATTTGGAAAAAATCGAGCTGGAAAGGCAGAAAGTTCAAGTATTTGAACATAATCACATTATTAATGCGGTTCAAGGTTTCAATAAGCTAACCAATATCAGTTATATTCTTCCTCCGCGTTCCTTCAACCATAGTAACTTACAAACCATAGAAATTGTTTCCGCTATACCAAGAAAAGTATTAGTACCAATAGAAGCACTGGGAAACACTGACTCACGGGATAAATTTTGAATAAATTTACTTTAATTATCATTATTGTTATTTTCTATTCATCATTATCAATCTAATAAATAGTAACCACATTTCACCAAAATCTAATGAAGAAGGACAAAACAGCTGAAATTCTGGATTTAGGTAGTTAAATGTATGAAGTATCCACTAAGCAATTCTTTACCATGCCACAGCCATAAAATAAAATTCCAACAATTCTCCGAATTTTCATATTTTGAACTACAACTCCAGAAGTATTGGAGATATGAAAAAATGTCCAATTTTTATATAACCGAACTAGTCAGTCGATGTTCCTTGCCACTAAGAGCTATTTAAAAAAAATCCAAAGCACATGAAATGTAAAAAAAACTCCCATCTTTCATGAGACCAATATTGAAGTTCATAGAAAATCCAGTGCACATGAAATGTAAAAAAAAACTCCCATCTTTCATGAGACCAGTATCAAAGTTCATACAAAATCCATTCGTAATAAAAAAATGTGTTCAAAGATTTCCGATTGAGTGAGTGAGTACATATTTTGGTTAATAAACACTCGTAAGGAATCATTGCCTCGTTTATTCCTTGGAGCTTTGTGCTCCTCGAGGTGGATATATTAGCCCTGTACAACCTTATTACTCTCCGTTTTGTTGGAAAGAAGTATTCCGACATGTAATTCGGGAGTATTTTTCTTGATAAAGAGTAACTTTGAATTTTGTTGTACATTTGATAATTTAATAAATAATGCCCCTTATAGAAAAAGTAGTTGACCCTACAGATGTCCTGTCCAAATTTCTATATTCCCAATTTTTTTTATTCCTAAAAACTCGCGTCTGCGTAGAATTTTGTTTTCCTATGTTTTTTGTGTTGTTCCATCTAGGTTATGCATTTGACTCTGCCTGATTCCCTTTATCCCGTTACCAAATTATCCCCTTTCCTAGTTATCTTATTTTTCAGTTATCCTGTTTTCCCGTTATCGCTTTCTCCCGTTTTCCCGTTATCGCTTTCTCCCGTCATCATGTTTTTTCGTTATCCCATTATTCCGTTTTCCTGAAACAAAATAGCCAAAACGGTCCAGCTGTTCTCAAGTTATGAGCTTACCAACACAAACAGACATTCATTTTTATTATATATTTCTGAAAACTTCCAGAACAAAGAAATTTCCAATAACTTTTATAAAAATCCTTTCTTTCCCTAAAAACCTTATTTGGAGTACTTATTACGAACATTAAAAAAAACAATTAGCCAAATCAGTCCAACCGTTGTTTTCATAATAAATATAAATTTAAAAAAATGTTACCCTGACGGGGATTCGTTCCTGTGACCTTCTGCTTAGTAGGCAGCAGTGTAAGTACTGAGCTATTTCCTCTTTGGTAATAAATGACTCGTCATTTTCTTCACCAAATTTCTTATATACCAGAATTTTCCAATTTCCTAAATTTGTTTTCCTTATCAACCATTCTCAGGCTATTACGAACAAAAAAAAACAATAGCCAAATCAGTTTCACGTTGTTCGCTAACAAAGAATTGAGATTCATTTTTATCATATAGATAATCGGCTGGTTGATAGGTACATTAAAATATGGCTTTTAAAAAAAAAGTGTTTAATTTCGAATGGAATACCTATTGTACTTTTTGAATTATTTTAAATTCCTGGAGATATGTACAGAATCTGACTTTTAACAAGAAAAATGCTCTTGAATTACATGTCAAATCCGGTATAACAGGGCCAATTTATTCACCTCGAACAGCACAAAGCCTCAAGGAATAAACGTGGCAATAATTCCTTATGAATTTAATAACCAAAATGTGTACTCACTCACAGATATTCTATCGGAAATCCTTGAACACTCTTTGTATTATGATTGGATTTTGTATGAACTTCGAAACTTAGTCTCATGTGAAAGATGGGAGTTTTTTTCTACATTTCATGTGCTTTGGCTTTTTTTTTAAGCAGCTCTTAGTTTAGCGACTGACTAGTCCAGTTATATAAAAATTGGGGTCATAGTACTTCTAGAGTTGTAGCTCAAAATATGAAAAAAACCAATTGTATTTTTAGGGCCGTGGCATGGTAAAGAACCTTAATGGATACTTCATACATTTAACTACTTGAATCCAGAATTTCAGCTGTTCTGAAATTTTTGTTAGGTCAATATCTGGATTATATCAACTTACTTCTGCGATTATGGTGTCCTAGGGCAATTTGGGATAGGATATAAGTGCTATTTTGTAAGCCCATAGAATAAAAACTGTTATACATCTGAAGAGATTCCTCATTACAAAGCTGTTCCAGATATGTATGTGCCATAAAAAAGTATTTCATCCAATGGTCTGGTAGCTGTGTTGAAAATATAGTTCCTTTGTCAGGTATAATTTTTCCAAGTTCGAACCAAGCACTCCATAAGATCGGCTCAACTTGAACCGCCTTAATAAAAATCTCTGTGGCAGTGGAAGTAAGATCTAGTTTTTTCAGTATCACACCATACAAGTACAAACAGTAACCGTCCAGCTTGTTTTCGAAATAATCAATTTTTAATTCTGTGCACAAGTCTGTTAACGCTTCATTTTTGGTAGGGTCTGGAGGACAATTGGTATCCGTCATATTATCCAGCTTTTTCTTTTCTATAGATAAATATCTAGAGTAGAAATACAAATATCTTGCTTTGGGATAGGTGCAATCTTTTATGAAATGTGCACATCGGTCGTACTCTTTTAGGTCATAATACGACTTAGCTAGCAGAAATGCTTCCATTTCATCATCATTGTCGTCCACAATTTTGGGTTTTTCCTCAGGGAACAAACTTATATGCTTCAAAGCATAATTTATTTCGGAAAGCCACTTCACCGAATGATATAGCCCTCTCTGAGAACATTCGTAAATTCCTTTCACTAAATCCGCTTTAACTATTTTGAAGTCAATTTTAATATCTATCGAATTATCCATTATGAAATTAAATAACTATTTTGTTTACAACCTATTTTTGAGGTTAGAAAGTAACAAACTACTTTGCTCTGAACAGTGTTGCCATAGCGGACTTTTTTTATTGTACAACGAAAACTAAAAAGAATAAACTGTCAAACTCTTTTCGACCTTTATAGTGGGTTTATAGATTCAATTAAACTAAGAATGATACTAACAACTAAGAAAGTCAAATTGAAAATGTTCTTAATTGAAAATGCATTTTATAGCACTGAGGAATTCTTGAATTTCTGAAATCTTCACATAGATACTTCATCTATACTTAATTGATATGTATTTTATTTTGTAGTTTGTCTTTTAGTTTAGTTTAAGGTCCTGGACTAGTCTGATATGTTTATACATTTTTTATATATTTATACTGGATGTGTAATCTTGATTGATGTTAATAAATTGTATTGTATTGTATTGTAATGTTGAATGCAAAAGAACGTATATGAAGGTTTATACATTTACGTCTGTCATTTAAATTAAGAATTAATAATTACAAAGTTGGTTAACTTTCAACTTAACAACTAAGAATTTACAAATTTTGTTGATGAAACGCGCAGAACGTGACATTTGAGAATGTCATCAATGTCATTGTTGAATTTGGCGGGCTTGGTATAAATAGTGAGATTTTGGTGAAATTTTTGGTCCAATTTTTCGTGTTAAATTGATTGTTTCTTTAGATATTTGATATGGATTGTGGAAATCAAGACGTTCTGGAAATGATAGGCACTTTTCTGATTATTGTGACTACAACAGTTTTATTTATATAATTTTCATATAATACTTGGGTTTCATCCATCATAATTCTTAGTTGATGTATATAAACACATTCTTAATTCTGTAATGATAATTCTTAATTATAAATTCATAATTGTTAGTTCAGTTGGATCTATAAACCCACTATTACTCGAATAACTTCCCCCAAACACTAGAGCCAATTGTAGTTATTCCAGGAATATTGTCAGACAAAATTATTTTTTACAACCCAAACATAAATTCAACCTTACCTTTAATGTGATGTTCCAGTACTAATTGAAAATACTCTGAAAAATCGTCAATGAAAATATTACTAAAATATACATATAAACGAACCCAAATAAAATTATAGTTAACAGTTCGCAGCAAATGTTACAGCCTTTCATAGCCCTAGTGGTGAAAGCTTGAACTGTGTGAAGTAACGATGCATACGTCCACTAGAAACGTTAATGTCAAAAAATTGGCATTTCGAATTATGAAAAACAAGGAACTTTTTTTTTTCTCCATGTGCAAATCAAAATATTTTTCAAAAAAGACACATATGCGTGTTCTTTATTTGGGTTTAAACATAAAAAGGCATGAAGCAATTGGCTACAAACAGTAAAAAGTATTTTTTAGTCAACAAGGAGATTAAATTACATATTTGGAGAGGTTGGAAGAATTATTTAAATAAACAACGCTGTTGGAGGAAGCACCCAGTGTGTTATAAACGAACAAGCTTTTCATTTGGATGGCAATATTAAGAAGTGGTAATAGCAAATACAGGATTGGAATGTCCGGTGAAATTTGCTCTTGGAAATTAGGTATATTAGCTCTTGTATTCAAAATGATTTTTCCTGTGTTGTTAGATTTGAAAAAATAGATTCAGTGGTTGTTTCAGCTATATTTAGGCAATGATATTTCTGACACCTCCTGGAGTTTAAGGGTATCTTAGATGGAATGTTGGAGTTATTAAGAACATTATATAGGGGTACCGATGGCTGGTCAGGTTGACGAGAGACTTATCGACAACCAGCCCCGCAAGCACGGAGGGCTGCTTTACCAAAACACAGCTCTATTTCATGAAAGATAGCACATACTAACCTGGGCGTACAGTTGCACATTATGGGTGGCATCACTCAATTACAACGGTCGCAGGCTAAAGCAAATTTCTCTCTACCTGGTTTTTTGCCTACCCACTTTTTCCGGGAAACATACTAAATAGTAACACTCCAAACTTCATTTTCTCAATTATCTACCTCAATACCTTCACTTCAGTTCCCGTATAAGCGTTTAACGCAGGAAATAGGAACATAGCTTGGATTTTAGAAAGCATTTCACTTAGATATAGGGCAAAGTCGCTAAGACCAGCGCGACGTCCCCCTACTGCCCCTGTTCTGGGGCGTACGAGACGTTTGGAGGTTGGTGTAACCGTCTAACTTAAATTGCACCCACAAATTCTCCCCGACCCCATTTCCATATCACAAATCCCTGCCGCCCACTAGACCTTCTAGGAATTTGTGATATAAAGAAATGTACATATATAAATGAAATGAGGATGTCCCGTACTAGTAACAGTTTAATAAATTATTTGAAGAAGAAGAGTCTTATCGATATCTGAAGTCAAGCAACGTCGGGCGTGGTTAGTACTTGAATGGGTGACCACCGGACAAGGAAGTTCCACGTTAAATGTCCTAACAACTGTAGCGTAGTAGCATATTCGCAGCTGCAGGCGTCGTCTTATCAATGAGCACGAGATAAGACGATAGATATGCCGTCCTTCGGAGGGGACGTAAAGATGTCGGTCCCGAGTTCATGGATGTTGAGCTCGTTAAAGAACCCTACCTCTGAAACAACAGAGGATTCGACAAAATTTCCGGTTGGGAGGAGTGTGCTCACCGGCGGTCGGTGTTTAGCCTTGGTAGCAGAAATAGGCCGACGTTAAATAAAGAAAGAAAAAAAAAGAACATTATAACTAATCAAAACATTATTGAAATACAACATGTACCAATCGATAAATTGAGACAAATATTTAACATTTTTCAAGAGCCCTTTCGCTAAAAGTTTGTGAAATAACTATGCATTCGATCGTTGAAGGCGCTAGGAGTACGTTTTCGAATAGGATAAGGATAAGCTCTCTGCTCACTAGACCTGATCGTGCTATGACCGTAATCGGACCAACACAACCCATGTATTCAAGTCCATGTGCATGCATGTCGGTTGCGGAACGGTGTAGAGCGTTTTTCCATTATAAACAATAATTTTTTGCATGTGTCGGAACTATTACGGTCAGGTCTAGTGAGCAGATATCTTTAAACCCTCTTTTCACTAGACCTGACCGTGCTCTGACCGTAATCGATCCGACATATGCAAAAAATTATTGTTTGGGTTATTTATAATGGAACAACGCTCACTACACCGTTTCGCAACCGACATGCACCTGACAAAGACCGTACCTGGACTTGAATGACACGGGTTCGTGTTGGACAGGTTATGGTTAGTCTAATGAGCAGAGGGTATATTATCTGTAATTATCCAAAATATCAAATTATTAATGATATTATCCACAGTCCTCAAAATTATCCACAAATCGGATAATTATCCGTAAAATGGCAGCGCTGCTCTCTATATATCGGTCTCTGTAGTGATCCTTGTAAATCATCATGATTGCCATGATCATCTGTTTCACGTTGACACTCTGATTCTATCTTCCATCGATTAAGGGCCACTTTTATAGATTCTAGTTAACCTCTAGTTGAGTTAACTAGTGGTTAGAATAGAAATGATGCTCGTTTTATGATCATTTGAAGGCACATTCTCCTATAAAAGTCGGCCTAACGGAAGACACGGTCAACCAATAATTCAAATGAATACCAAAGAATGAGGCATTTGTCCTTCCGCAAGATTTTTAGGAGTATTGGAAATGAATGGATAGAACTGTCGAAAAAAATCCATCACATATGAAATGCCTGAGAGTCTCTCTCTGAATTATTGTCAGGACATAGACCCCTATGAGAAATCCGTTCCCATCCGGCCTTTAAATCATAATACGATTTCTATGGTTCATACATACAAAACATAAGATACGCTTTATTCAAACACCACACACCACATTGCCGCCAGTGGAAGTGTTTGAAATCGATTTTTGGAAACAAATCGGTATCAGATTGTGACCTTTTTATTGGAACGCACCCTAACCATTCTCCACCGAATCTTTTTAAAGGCGGGTTGTATCCAAAGAGAGTGAACGTTATCTGAGTAGGAGAGTCAATTCCCCATAAGACAATGGTGACACTGATAGAAAGAGATGAAAGATCATTTTGTGAGTCATAGTGACGTATATGGACATGTCATGGCCACCATTCTCTCTCGACAGTGGCGGACTCCGCACTCTGGTATCTGAGAGTTACAGGCTCTTGATTGTATATTGGACCACTCCGTATGTTACGCGGGCCACCTGTACTCATGTCCATGTACGTCACTATGACACGTTAATGCTACAAGATTCTGATAAGTTAGAGCTTATTAGTACCTCCTATTCAGATAACGTTTACTCTCTGTGGGTTGTATCACCTTCGGTCACTAACACCGACATAACCTTAATCTAGACTGCTGATCCCGTATGATGAGAATTCATCCAATTAGAAGATATCAAAGAGCTTTTAGAGCATGCGCATTTTATGTCTGTGACGATTCAAAATCACATAATGGCTCCTCGTTAGATGTCAATGTCTGAAATGACATTATTTGTGCTTTCTGCATTTTGCGCAGACACGTTCACGTAAATTCTATTTGGATGAATTTTTCGAGTGGTGTGGATATGACCTCTAGCGGTTTAGATTAAGGTTATGTCGGTGGTCACTAACCACAGAACTATAACATAGTTATGTTATGTTATGTTATAGTTCTGTGTCACTAACCCTATTCACGAATGAAATAGTGAAATCGTTTCAAAATCCTCCAAATGCTGTCACTTTTGATTTCATTCATAAAATCAGAGTTTGGTTTAGGGTGGGTTTAGCCAATTAGGAGTCAGAAAAGCGTGTCATGTGACATCAAGTGTCGCGAATCGTACACGAGGAAACGCTTTGGACCTTCCGGTGTTTTCGTATTCGTATTGGAAAAATGTAGAAAATATCAAGGTTTTCGAATGGGATGGAATATAGAAATATTAAGAGAATATGTTCTCATTTATATAGGCATGAAATTGAATCGATGAATTGACACAATTTAAATTTCAACATTTCATGATTTATAAATGATTGTTTTAGTCTTCCGAATGCGTCGAAGAGTTTCACTTATTGACGATGGATATATAATATGGATCCATTTTTGTTGGGCAGGTTAGGTTATGTCAATTTATTTATATTAAATTATGAAATTCTCAAAAAGCGAATTTATTTATTGAAATCTGCAATTGACGATCGAACAAAAAAGGTCTACATTAGATTGTAACTATTCAAAGGTTTCAGATTAAATGATTAAATTAATGATTACATTTTTTATGGTTCTTGCTAAGTTCTTCATGACAAGCTGCCTATTCCATGGATACTTCGCTAGGATTGACGAAAATGAAAACAGGTTATTGTTGAGTGTAGTGATTTATATACTAGACAAGTTAATGCATACACAAAAAATCCCATAAGAAGCTGTGTTTTTGTCACTATGACAGTGGCAAAACTTTGCCATAAGTTTTCCAGGGACAAATTGGAACCTAACTTTTAAAACGGTCTAATTCTAGTACGTCTAGCAGAGTTGCTAAGGCCTGATGACGGTTCTTAATCACCTAATATGTAAATTAAATATGTATTCATTAAATTGTACCGAATTACCCTCTAGCTTTTTTTTTATCGAAGTAAACTTAACATTTATAATTCAAGTTTCACTATAGTTCTCGGACTGTGTGTACCTTAAGTAGTGTGAGTATTTTTTTATTAAAGGATCTGCAACTGTAGCTGTATGAATGATGTAAATGTGCCTGATTGGAAATCATAAAAACCCATTTGATGATTGTAATAAAATCAATACTGTGTTTTCAAGCTAAGCTTTATTCATTATCACAAAACATAGTTTAAAATTGTTCATCATAGAACATGCACCACATATGCGAAAATTAAAAGACAGGCATTACAAAATATCCTGAAGTGTTTTTTTTCCTAATAATTGGGAATTACCCTTGCCATCAACACAGCAGCATTTTTTGCTGAAACAAACTTCTCCACTCCACACCTGAAAAATTAATTTTTATTTGAAAACAAATTGAAAATACAATAGACATCACAAGAATAAGAAAATAAAAGTTGAGGTATTATGTAAATAAATCTAAAATTCAAACTATAAGTACTCATAGATATCGGTAACCCAATTTCATTGTTTTTTGGATCGTACTACATTCCACGAAAACCTCATCAGACCAGTTTTCTATAATTGAAATAATTGGAAATCTTATTAGTACCCCAAAACTGATATAGAAGCTTGTATATGCTCTTTCCAAAACATTTTTTAGAAATAAATGCATTATTTTTTCAATTGAACTCCCGCATTCGATCCAGACTGAAAATTATAAGATAAGAACATCAAACATATAATCAATATCTATGCTACCTTCAAAAATCAGCATACCTCAATTTCCTTCTTATTCATGGCGACCTTTGAAATGTCGGGGAAATCAATTTGTACATTGATACTTCTGTTTTGTGGGCCAATGTCAAAACTATTCAGTTTCCTTAAGAGATTTAATGAAAGGACTGTTCAGGAATACATTCTTGTGAGCAATACATGAAACAGAAAACATGGGGTGGAACAAAATAATATGCTATTGTAAAAAAAAGTACTCACAATGGGATTTAATATCCCCAGACATATCCTGACAGTAATCGTAAATTTAAAGTTGCTGAAGAATTTAAACATGTTTTCACTTCATCTTTATATTTGTGCTATAAACTTTGAATATTAAATGATGTAATGACTCATTTTGGTAGGACTATATCATTGAAAAAATATGTTTCTAATATAACAAGCTCACATTTGAATTATTTGTGTTTCAGTATCTGTAACTTTTTCAATTTCTTGGTCCTTCTATTACTAGTTTCTTCACTTTTGAAATTTCGGTTGGCATACTTACTCAATATAAAATATTCTCATTCAAATTTCAATAAATAAATTCGCTTTCTGAAAAATCTATATTCTAGTCTGAAGGAAGTTAACGATGCAGTATTTTGTGATATATCTAAATCTTTTGACTCTTACGTAAGCTTCATATCTACCGCTTCAGTGGACGAAGCTTCAATTGGTTCGAGTCCTATCTAAGTGAAAGAACCTAAATTGTGAAAACTGATAGTGTCTCAGCTTTTGGAAAAATTAAGAGATGTTCACTATTTTGGCAGAACACACGACTATCTTCTTGCAAGAACTCAAATTATCTTTGTAGTAAAATGACTCGTATATATATGAAATGATTTGTATCTTCTCTGAACTACCTCTCATTTGCCCATGAGATGACCATCTCCTGACTCTAAGTATATTTCATTTGGAGATGGAAAATTCTAAATATAGTGGAACCCTCTGTGATGGTTTGGAATTCACTAGCCAAAATCAAGATATCTTCATGGAATAGAAACTCCACGCTTACTTGTGAAATTCATGTGTTTATTAAAAAGTGATATGTATACTAATAATAGTCATTAGCCTTATCGATCTTGACAGTGGGCCTTGTTCTTCGACCAACTGCTTGGTTTAGATCCCCCTGATCCGATTATCACATGCGGGGTGTTACTGAAATAGTATATTAAAGTATAAGTGGATAAAAAGGGCTTTAAAACACGCGCGATTTGTGTTTTTAAGACCAGTTATCCACGAATACTTTACGTTATTTTTTTTTATTGGTGCACTTTGAAATCATATATACTGGTATTATTACTACAAAAAATAGAAATAAGAACTAATAATGCAAGAAGGTTGAATTCGTGATGTGACATCAGTATACCTTTCGTTGTCATGGAAATGAGAAAAACATTCATTTGCAATTTGTTACCAAAGATCAATATTTGTTGTCACCAGAGCTCAAAAATGAATGATTCTAATATCGATTTTTTGAATAGTGAGGCAGAATCGCGGTTAATACCGCGAAAATCCAGTGATATATATAAAAAAGAATATGAAAAGTTCATCAAATGGATGGAGGAGCACATATAAATGAACGAATTGTTAGTAATATTTTATCTGACGTTACAAGGTACTCCTGTCAAATCAATAATAAAAAATTTGTCATTTAGACTTCACGTTTCTCGATTTGTTGATGTTGTCATGGTTACCTTTAAAAAACGCGCGTTTTTTAAAGTTCGATTTAAACACGCTGAGGCGTGCTTTAAATGGGTAAAAAGGGGCACCAATAAAAAAAAAAAAGAAAAACTGTTTTCTCTACGCGTCTTTGTTAGTTTTCTCTACGCGTCTTTGTTAGTAGGGCTCACCTTTTCCGGATAAGTCATTCTAAGATAGCTGGAAGCAGCCTAGACTGTCGCAGATGAGGATGCATCGATTTCTCAACTTCATCAACATATTTTATATCTACAATGAACTCTCTGATTTTGTTCAGGTCAGAAGGTTGGCAGTGAATGGCTTGGTAATAGTTTGTATCGGAAAGTTTAATGAATCAATGTCATCGGGGACATTTTCCAACGCCCTCCATTTTCAAGCCAATTCATCAGTCCACTTTCTTGCCTTTTCTTCTTTCTTCGTGGAAGTTTCCATGATCCCAAAAAGGCCGTTTACGAAGAAATCACTTTGGAAAAATCACCAGATCTTCAAGAAAAATCGGGCAGTCATCTGATTTTTGACAGACAGATGTAAACATTGTAGTAAATTTCAAGGATTTCATCTCATTTTCGAGGCAACTGTTCTGTGAGGGATCTTGTTCGTTTGCTTCGGTTATCTTTGGTTTTGCTAACTGCAGTTTTTCTCTCTTTTTATTGTCATGATCTAGAAAGAGAGAAAACCTGTAGTTAATTTTTACCAACAACCTGCCCTAAAACACAAATAACATTTGACGATTTGACATTTGACGATTTGACATTTGACAACTGCCACTATGCTTCTATGCTATGCAGAATATAAATAAATGTTGATATAATTTGGTTTGAAAATTCTATACAGGAAAAGTTGCTTCAATATTGTTTAGATTCGTCATGTTGATTTGAATTTCTCTTGAAATTATTTCGGCTTATGGTTGGGGTTGATTCATTTCGGCGGATTAATATAAACACGAATACTGAAGAAATGAGTTCTTATTCAATTGCTGGTTAGTTTCAATTTCTAGTTCTTGGTCCTCCTCTAAATGTAAATAATTTTCCATTTTTCAGATTATTTGGACGACATAACGATGTCAAGGCGAAGAACGAAGAGCAATGATGTCAATTATTCCAAACTGCCCACAAGCGATCAGGGCTTCACCGATGCCCAGTTCTTGGTACCAGCACAGAAAGTACCTTGGAAAGCAATAATACTAGCTTCCTTGTTGCTCGTTGTGGGTACCAGCCTATTAGTATTCGGTAGCATGGTCATGGCAGGTCATATCGTCATGGAGTATGCTAACAGAATGTGGCCCATGGTGGTTTTGGGTGCTTTAATGTTCATTCCTGGAGCGTATCATGTCCGAATTGCTTACTATGCTTATAAAAAAGTGCCGGGATATTCTTTTGATGATATTCCAGAGTTTGAATAGTGGGCTCTTTTAGAATTGGAAGTTCTTGCAAAAAATCTGTTATCTAGCAAAGTCACAATTATAGAGCACTTGACTACGTTTTCACATAGCTAATCGCCAAAATGCAGCCCAATTGTTTTTGGGGAAAATATTCAGAATATGATTTAGTTCTTGATGGAAACTTCCTTTGAGATTAACTTTTATTTCTGTGTGCCTTACTCAAAGTCCATATTCTACAAACTAGACTCACATGCAAAAAAATTAATATTTAATACAATTTGAAGTCTGATAATTTTTTTATTTTTAGTTAAAGTTCCATAAATTTTCCAGCAAATTGTAGATGAAATGACTAATTTCAACTTGCATATCCAGTCTTTTATCAAATGCTGGCGTATTAGTCATTATACAGGGTTGATTAAAAGGTTGTACAACGCTAATTTTAAAACACTGGAATAATTTTGTAGCCACATTCTTTCAAAACACCAATTTTAGGTGCACTGGTTCATTTTTAATAGCGAAATGAACTTGTCACCAACAATTAACTTTGAGAAATGTTTTTTTTTGACGAGGCGGCTTTGCTCGAGTCTAGCCCTGGAAAGGCAACAATATTTTGTTTAGTTTTAATAAGCAATTTTTGCAACCTACACAAAAAGAAAAAAACATATTTATGCAAACTTCAATTTAACTTCAAAATCAAACTTCAAAACAAACCAATTCAACTGTAACATAACTAACCTATAGAAACTTACTTTTTACAACAAATTCTGCTTAATATTTTGTATAACTACCTCTAGCTCTGATATCTGCCTGCATGCGTCAGTTCATACTATCAATAAGGTAGGAATATTTTGCCACACTTGCCGAAAGGCTAAACGAAGGTCATTTACTGTTACCACTTCGCGATCTCTGGCTCGCCTACCAAACATGTCCCACATATGCTCCATGGCAAATATGCTGGCCAGTTCATTTTGTTAATACCAACTTCCGCGAGGTATTGTGTAACACACACATTGCTGTATGTGGCTGCGCATTATCCTGCATTAGGATAAAGCCATCGCCGATAAATCCACTAAAAGGAACAACGTAATCGCATATTATTTCCTCTATTTATCAGTGGCCCGTCAAGGATCCATTGATGACCACCATCTCAGTGCTGGCCTCCCAGTTTATTCCTGCCCAAACCATTACTGAACCTACTCCATAGCTCAGATGGGGACTGAACACACTCTGCAAATCTTTCTGCTGTCCTCCGTACTCTTTTCCGTCCATCTGGAGAATGTAAGCAGAATCTGGATTCGTCAGTAAAAAGAACATTGTTCCATTGCCCTAAGTTTCAATGTAAATGTTCAGTGGCAAATTGCAGTCTAGCTACTCGGTGAAGCCAAAGCAATTTGGGTCCAGTTGCTGGTCTGTAACCAAAAACCAAACCCCTTCAATCTTAGGCGAACTGTACACACACTAATATTTGTACCTTGGAGTTGATTCCTTGACTTTACTGATGTTAATGACGATCCCGCAGAGTTATAACGTGAATAAATCTGTCATACTTATTTCTGCCAGTTCGACTACTCTTTTGATGGTAGAGCAATGAACATATTCATAATTATGTCCATCTTCAACAAGAGCAACAGCTTTTGCGCACTTAAAAACATGCGTAAAAAAATCACTGTCAAACTGATATTAGGGCAACAACGATTTTATGAACATCCTGTTCATATTTTCAACAAACCGAGCAAAGCTACCTTGTCAAAAAATAACATTTTTTGACAATTTCATTTCGCTCTCAAAAATGAACCAGTGCACCTAAAGACATGAACCAAAAAACAAAATGTAGAAAAGGGATGGTTCTTAACAAAAATTGGAGTTTTGAAAGAATTTGGCTACAAAATCATTCCACAGAGTATTATTTCCTCTGCAGTTTGCTAAAAAAATTATGAAAGTTGGACTAAAAATAAAAAAAAATATGAGGCCTCAAATATTATCAAATATTAACTTGTTGCATTTTTTTTGCACGTGAGTGTAGTAGGTATGGTTGGTATTTTAATATTCTCATTACAGAAGATGCTTATATGTGATATTATGATTAGAGGTAGATATTTTCTATTAGTTAATGGACCGAAAATTAAAAGAACATTTCCTGTTTCACCTGGAATTGAAAATTTGGTCACATCGGTGATTGATGATAGGAGTACCAATACACCATATGTGGATGCCCTGTTTTTCAAATGCAAATGACAACTACATGGATGAATTATCTATACATTTCATTCAGGCCAATTATCTATCTATTTTACAATGGAAATTCTTCTCCATTTCTCCTCCTAACATCCTGAAAGAAATCAGTGTGTTACCATTAACGAAAAAAGACCAATAGTAATGATATGTTTCAAGAGAACAAGTGTATAAAGCCATTTGTTACCTCTATGAATTTATTTTATAACAAAGGAAATTGTTATTACAATAATAGGAACAAATTGGGCTACCTACTTAGTATTTGTACCCTCTATGAATTAAACTTGTATATTTGTAAATAAACTATAGTTTTGAATTTATTAAGATTTTTTATTTATCTAATGAAAAATTAGTACTGTGATTCACTGGTGTGATACCAGTGGCGCTTTACCTCTTAGGCAATTAATTGGTTCACACACAATATTTGGAGTTCATCTAAAATACAGATAGTTAATTTTTTCAATAACAAATAAATAGCATTGTTTTTTAGGAAATTAAAAAGGTTTAGAAATATATCAGAAGAAATATTCACATTGATATGTTATGGTAATCAATATTTTGAAAATCAAGTACAAACAATATTATACAAAATTTATAAATGCCTACTAATAACTACAACAAATATACGAAAACAGGAGCACTGCAATTTCCAGTATGGAGTAGCCACACTCCTCTTAACAAGTGCACTGCGTAAATCCATTACAATCCTCTCCCAGGAACAACCAATTTCAAGAAGATACTAATTTGACAAATAAGGAGAAGGTAAGAAGCGAAATATTTCTAGGTTTTTCACCTGCCATTGATGACATGGAAGTTATTCAATGCAATAAAAATAGAGTAGTGAGGTATTGGTAACATAATCAAAATATAAAATGAAAACTAAATGATATTTCGAAATACAAGAAAAATCAATAACATCCTACCAATTTTTTGGTAGTTTACAAAACATTCTGTGATACACAAAACATGTTTTTCTAGACAGGTTTTGCAGTGATATAAAGTTTCCTTTCTAATTTTCTGGTGGTACAATTTGCTTTTTTCCAGTCACACTTTTTGCAGTTATTTTACTGGGATAGTGGTCTTGTGATAGTTTATTGGAAGTAAAAGGAGGACTAACAATTGTCTCTGCAAGCAAAACCCTTATTACTCGCGTAGTCTGTATTCATACAATTTTTTTCTCTGAACACTTATGATATAGGTGAAGGCGAAAATAGTTCTGCAAGGAAATCTGAAATATATGTATTGCTAACTTCTTGTACCATCTGATTATCTTATGTGTGGTAGGATAATATGCCAATTGGACTTGACAGTCAATCCCACCATGTACTTATTGTATTCCAGTATGGGAAGAAGCTTTCATTTTTCTTCCCCCCTTTTATTTTTCATTTTCACCATATTGTTTACATACTCTGTAGGGAAATAGAGAGCAAGATTCCATTTTCCTATAAGAATCTCGTCTGGATATATATATATATATATATATATATATATATATATATATATATATATATATAACTCTCACCATTTTTAAGTTTTGCTTTTACCACTTCTCCTGGTTTATCTTTTTTATCGAGTCATAGGGTACCACTGCAATTCGTTTTTGCTGCTAATAATTCTTTAGCCAGGGCAAAGTGGTTGTGAAAATTTCCGATGAATACAGAGTGTCCACTACACATTACTTAGTTTTTCTTGTGATAGATGCAACACTACTTTGTCTACATCTCTAAATCATTTGGCTCGGTAAGGATATATATACCTACTGGCGCCAGTGACATATGCAGCGATAATGTTAGCAATTCCCAATGAAATGAAAACAGTCTCTCATGAATGTATTTTCTAATACCTATGTATTAATTTTTAGTTAGGGCTCCTTTTCTAACAATTATATTGAAGATTTTTTTCCGTAACATATATATATATATATATATATATATATATATATATATATATATATATATATATATATTGAAGGGTTTTGGTTTGTGTTGAGTTTTTTTATTGATAAATCTTTCTTTAGTAGATTATCAGGTCTTGAAAGAGAATACCTAGGTATATCTGATCTATTTTTATTTATATTTCTAGTATGAGAATAAATATATATATGAAGCAACGTCAGCATAAAAGGAAACATGCATGTGCCCCTTTTCTAAAATATTTTGATTGGCACCTGAAGATTGTCACCTAGAAAGCTCAGCAAATTGGAACCCTTTTTTAAAATTTTAATTTAATGAAGGTTACCACCTAGAAACTTCAGCATCGACTTTAGGAATCTAAAAAATAAAAACAACATGAAAATGCAATTTTTTGCATCACATTCAAAAGCGTACTCCTAGCGCCTCTGTTGGACGTATGCATCGTTACTCCACACAGTTCAAACTTTTACCGCTAGTTGCATTGAACTGTCAACTATAACTTCATCCGTCTTCGTTTATATGTTGTACTTAAGTTGTACTAATATTTTTATTATCATAGTTTTTTCAATTGTTACTGAAACATCACATTGAAAGTGAGGTTTGGGTTGTGCGAAATAGTATTGTTTAAAAAGTCTATCAATATTCCTGAAACAACCTCAATTGGCGCTAGTGTTTGGGGGAAGTTATTGAAGTGAAGGTCAAATCAGATTCGACAAAATTTTGGGTTTTGAGAAATTATTTTAACAAAATATAATTTTTGAGGACCGAAGTGATGCAAATAAAGAATAAAATAAAATCATGGGTGTTTCTTATTGTGACGAACGCTGGATTATTGAAGAATACTGGTAGTTTTACCTTAACTATCTGAATTAAAATGTAAATTTTCACTTCCAGATTTTTTCTATTGATGTAGCATCCGTTCACAATATCTATCAGATGTAGTTTAATGTCCAGCGTTACTTTAGCCGGGGAAGTAGTTGTTTTCTATTAGATATTACAAAAAATAACTGAATTTTTGTCGTAGATTTTTCAATTTTCAGAAAAATCTGTCTATTTAAGAATTCATGACATGTTACAACATGTTTTTTCCAACGTGAAATGGCTTTTAAATAATACTTTATTTTATCTCGAGTTCGAACAAACACAACGTAAATGCCACATAATTATTCCCTTTGCTCATCGTGTTTCCTATTTTCTCAGAGCTCTTGATGACTCAAAATACCTAGGATTGTTCTGATATTCACGGCCACCTTCAAAGATGATTGCTTCTGTTTCAAATCAATATGTCATTTCGAGAAAAAGCCACAAAATTTTTAGGTTTTATAGTGTATAGTGATGTGTGTTGTGTTTCACGTGGGTCATGGCTTTTGTCGTCAGAAAACCAAACCATCGAAGTAAGTGAAATAATCTTCTAAAGTTAATCTGTGATTTCCAATGCCATGCATAAAATAAACATATACCTAGTTAGGTATTATCTTTCTCACTTGAATGACTTTGAAGCATGGATCATATGAACGAAAAATGTTTCCACACAATACCTATATTTGTTTCCAATCAGTAAAAAAATGCAATTACGAGGATGACAGAAGCAAAATGTTGCTTTCTTTGAATTCGTTTGTGGCATTTTGTGTCAGGAATGAATGTTTGATGAATTGGAGAATATTTTTTCCAGAAGGCAATCGGCTAATTCCAATGAAGCTTTTGTTTCAACTCATTCTGTCATGTCATATTCTGTAAATTCTGTACTTATTCCTCAAAATGGAAGCTATTTTGTGCTTCTCGCTTATGACAATATCTGTCGTTAGAAAACCAAATAAGCAGCAGTTTGTGAGTTAAATAATGCTAATAATAGAGGTATAATCCCACAGAACTCATAGAATGAGTTCTGTGTATAATCCTCGTGATACCAACATCATCGTGAAAATCGCTGATAGAAAGTAGGTAGGTATCCACTATTCCGTCAAATTTCGTCAGAAATTAATGTTTTGTATTAAAATATGTCTCAATGATGAGTTAATGGCTAACTTTTTTTTATTCTCAAAAATAGAGACAGGGGCGGTCGGGAATTTGGGAAAAATACCGAATGGCCGGTCGGACTCGTTGGATTTGGCCGGTCGGACTCGTTGGATTTGGCCGGTCGGACTCGTTGGATTTAACCGGTCGGACTTGATTGGTCGTTCCGGAAGGCCAGACATAAAAAAAAATTAAAAAAACCGATTGCGTAAAAAGTAAACTTTAAAAAAGATGGAAACAAGATGACCAGAAAATATTGTCAGAAAATTATGTTTTAAGAGATTAACTATTAAACTATACTGTAAACAATCTCACGCAGTCGGAGAGGCATCTTCTTATTTGACTTGACAATGAAGATAAAGGTATTATTGCCTCCCACTGCGTGATATTGTTTTTACAATTAAGCAGGGTCCACATTTAATGACATAACACTGCTATTTAACATGTTACATGCTATAATGAGTTAAAAATCCAGGTTACGTCCACATTATAAATTTAGTGATAATGAATCCGTATCCGTAAGAAAGAGGCTCTGCTGGCAACAACGGCGTGCGTAATTATTTTTGAAGAAAGTAAAAGAAAGACGCGGAAAAGGGTCCGTCGTAGCCTAAAAGCAAGATCCAGATATAGGTAGTTGAACTCTCCAAATTCATACTTTTTGAAATTTCTATCCATGTATCATGCTTTTTTTGTTTTACTTTAAATAAGGGACTACGGACATCCCATAATACTCCCCCCTCGGGCGCCACCTTTTGGTTTATAGTGGAAAAGGCCACTTTTGCTCCGGGCAGTCTCAGTGAAGCAAAACACTCCAGGGGTCAGTATAGTCGTGACAATGTAACGGGGCCAGCAAGGCAGGCTTTAATTGTCTTTAACTGGGTTTCGAACCTGGGTGCCGACTGCACACTAGGTGCTTAAATTCTACTGAAGACAGTAAATAAAAGAATACATGAAAAATAGAGTAATAAAAAGGTATATTATTAAAAGAAATACAGGCAGGGCGGCTGACGGCGGCCTCCAGTTATCACAACAAATAAACAAATGGCAAGCATACAGAGAATGCGGGGTACTTAGCAACCAAAAAGCTCTTGGGGAGCAGCATCACAACAAGTAAGGTGGTAGTGGCCTGCTTCGGTATTTGGCTCACACTCTGGATACTAGTGGTCGGACGCGTGTTTGCTTCTGCTAGGCTCGCCAAGCTAATGATTCTTTGAAATATTTACAAACGGAACTACAGTCGGTTTCCCCCTCTTTTGCGAATGCCTCTCGATGGAATTTTAAGCGCGCGCCGTTTTGAAGCATGCTTCACCCATGTGGTAATTTTGTACTTGCCAAATTTTAAATTGTTTAAATTAAGTTTCTTAAACAATATGTGCGTTTGCAATTGTTTAATTTTATATATATTACTAGTAGTGTTTCATAGTGATATGATTTTGAAAATTTCCTCAATCACAAAATGGTGATTAGATCGCTGTCTTCACTTAACCTCACCTTACTGTCTTGATAATAAAAATAAACATTTTAGAAAGCTTGACAAAATAAGAAAGAGTTTTTCTTTTTTCACTGGCCATTAAATTTGACTGCAACCTCAAGGAATATCCTTTCTACTAAGTTTATTTCAAATTCATAGTTATTTATATATATATATATATATATATATATATATATATATATATATAGAATTTCCAAAGTCATGATTATTATGAATATTGAATGTTAGGGTTGAAACGCGTCTAGAAATTTGGTAATTTCGGCTTTCATTTTGGAGCCATTTTCAAGAAAAGGGAAACAAAATATATTTAAATATAAGTTATTGATAAGAGCAAAAGATTTCCAACAATGTTCTCAATCTGCCAACTCCTAGGCTATAGTCACTGAGGTAGGAATGTGATTTTCCCTGAGGTCTCAATCTGCCTACTCCTCAGGTGTTGTCACTTAGGAAATAAAATGATTTCCAACCGAGGTCCAATCTGCCTACTCCTAGGTTGTAGTCACTTAGGTGGGGTTCAGGATTTTGTAACTCGACACTGGGGTCTCAATCTGCCTACTCCCCAGGTTTTGCCACTAAGGTCTCTCAATCTGCCTATTCCTTCGAGCAAACTGAGGATCAGAGGGTGAATGTGAAGTATTTACGAGTACAAGTACAAGAATAATTGCTGAAGCTCTCAATTCTACTCAGTCCACAGTTTGAAGAACAATCCACGATCAACAATTTTATCCATACCATATTCAAAGGGTACAAGCTCTTTTGCCACGAGACTTTCCCCAACGCATTACTATGTGTCAGTGGTTTTCGAGAAAATTGGCTGAAAATCCTCAATTTTTAAGATATGTACTTTTCACGGACGAGGCAAACTTTTCCCGAAATGCTATCACAAACTTTCATAACAACCATGTTTGGGCTCTGGCTCTGTAAATGTGTGGGCGGCAATAATTGATAATTACTTGATGGGTCCTTTCTTTCTTCCGTTCCGACTAAATGGCGCAACTTACAGAGACTTTTTAGAAAATGAATTGCCGGGACTACTTCAGAATGTACCATTAGAAATCCGTATCCGCATGTTGTTTATGCATGATGGAGCCCATTTTAGCGTTGTAGCCAGGGAACTCCTTAACATTGTCTATCCAAATCGATGGATCGGTAGGGGTGTAGAAGAACCTAACCTGGCGTGGGCACCCGCTAGATTTTTATTTTTAGGGACATTTGAAGTCACTAGTTTATAAAACTCCAGTAGCAACCGAGGAAGATCTAAGAAACCGAATAGTAGACGCCTGTGAAACAATAAGAAACACACCAATAATTTTTGAGCGGGTACGAGATTCAATGACTAGAAGACTGAATGCCTGAATCTTCGCTGAAGGCGGACACTTTGAACAATTTATTTGAATACAATTTAGTTTCCTTTATTTTATTTTATTCTACGTATTGAAAATTTCTTGAAATAAAATGTTGATAATTCTTGCAAATTTATTAAAACAAATACAGATTTTGCACCCTTGATACAAAAATAACTATTTCAACAAGTAAAAATAAATAGAATAGGTGGCGCCCCATACAAAAAACCAAAACTACTTACTTAAACGTCAAATTCATTTCCTAAGCATTCTTGTGAAAAATGCAAAATAATGGTAATAACTTCAACACGCATCGATTATAAAAAAATCGGCTTGAAATTTTCAAATATCTAGAAAACGGTTGCTTATAGCGACTTGTTACAAGGGTAGCTTTTTTACGTAAATATGATAGAGCAATTGATTTTTTTAATAAAAAATGTGCTAGAAGTACCTTCAAAAAAGTTATGAATCTTCAAAAAAGAAAAAGACGTGTAGGTGGCGCCCCCTACGAGTAAGAGCAATAATAAGATTCGATTTCGACACCTCAAAAAACTTCTTAATACCAATTTTCGTTCAATTGAGGTCAGTATTTTGGAAGTTATTGAAAAAAAGCGAAAATAAAAATAAAACTTCAACACCCTGTATCTTGGAAACGGAGCGTTTCCGGACATATATTTATTTGGATAATTCATACTAGAATATTGTGAGGAATCACCTCCTGAAGTTTGTCAAAGTAGAAAAGGGAAACATTCCCAATTGAATATTGATAGAAAGATTTTTCTGTGAATTGAAAAATCCACAATTAAAATGTACTTTTGAATCACCCTGTATACCAATATGATATGTATTATATACGTGCATGACTGTATTCCATTCAGGAGTCATTTGCAACCAAAATCAACTTGCATACAATTTGTCTGCAACTAGCAATATGTTATTTTACTCATTTAAGGTGATTAAATTTTTTTATGGACAAATTTCTTTTGCTTATTTAATCCCTCGGATTACTTTGGCCTATGTACATGCTATAAATATAAAATCACGCAAAATATAACTCATGGGTCAAAGCCAGCCCACAATATGCGGGTAACTATGCACGCCATGTTTTTTTTATATATCCACGTACAAAGTCTCAATCACAATTTAACTTAGCCAATTTGAAAGAGTGGTCAAAGATCAATATTTTGGTATATGATAATACCAATTTATTTTTACAAATTCATCGTAGACATTCTTTGAATTTAAGTAAGCCAAAGTCACCCGAAATTACGGTACCTAGAAACCATTTGGAAGAATGGACAGAAAAATAATTTTTGAATAGATTTCGCTTGCCGAAAGAAAGCGTCCGCAACTAACATACAAACTTTTTAAGAAAAAATTAAACCGACGAAATACGGAAATGGAAAGGGTAAAAATAAAATAAACCTTCTTAGTCTCAGTAACTAAGCTCCTAAACTAATGTAAGTAGCTAATTTTGAGTCGGCGCCAAACAAACAAGCAAATGAATTAGGTAAGGCGTAAAATGATGGCATCGAGTTGCGCGGTGACATTCTGATAATTTTTTTGAAGTAATTTAATGATGTTCGTTGATTGTTTGTTTGGCGCCGATTCAAAATTAGTTACTTACATTAGTTTAGGAGCTTAGTTACTGAGACTAAGAAGGTTTATTTTATTTTTTACTTTTCAGTTCCGTATTTCGTCGGTTTAATTTTTTGTTAAAAAGTTTTTATTTTTAAATTTTTTATGGCTAACCTTAAAAATGATTATCTATTTTACTATTTGTTGTAATATAAATTATTTTTGTTGTTCTGGTTAGTTTATTTCATTACTTTGTATATCATTCCATCCTCTCATAGAATATAATGGTTTTGACGGATGTGGAACAGAAATAATGTCAGTAGCGATCTGTCATTGTCAACTACGTATGTGTGTGCCAATGTTCATAAGTGAAAAATCAATTATCCCCTATTTTTCTACCCGTAAGGGTATATAATTCCATTCGAAATCTAAATATAAGGTATACCCTATCTATTAAAAAAAGAATCATCCAAATCGAAGAACCCAGTACAAAGTTATGCCTGATAGAATCGGTTAACGGACCAGAATTCAGAGGGTGAGTGATCAATATCCTTCATGTTGCTACCCTTAGGGGTGGATTTCATCTTTTAAATTCAAATGAGACCAACTTCGAAGTACACCCTATCCACTGAAAAAAGAATTATCGGAATCGGACGCTTCAGTACAAAGTTATGCGTGATCATACATAAAAAAAAAATGATGGAAAAAAATATACGGGTCGACTAGAGAACCTCCTCCTTTTTGGTTTCGTCGGTTAAAAAATACAAAGAATCGCCCCTCAAATGACTACAAAAGCAAAATCGTAACAAAAAATAAACTTCCTGAGAATCGGCATTCCTAATTTCAATGCTAACTTCCCAAGAATATTTTTGCTGTATCCGATAAAGAAGGGTAGACTTCGAACCGTCGATGCTTAAACTAAAATTACAGCTGACCATTTTTCCGAACCCCAACCAGAAAACTCCCCTCATCCTTCACTTTTCTCCAAACTGGGCTAATGAAATGAAACGGGGTTTCCATTCTTCATATCACAACACACGTTGCCGCTCTAATTACTCCAACCGCCGCCAAAACCTTCGCATGCGTCGCGACGACGTTCGAATTCGTCACGCGGTACGTCCGTCAGTAGGATCGCGACGTTCGACTAGACTGCCTGGCGACGCCGACGTCGCGATTTTCCTTCATTGAGACGCACATCGACGCACGTGTCGCTTCTCGTTCACGTCGGACTCGGTCGTCCTGATATGGGACTTTGTCGACAGTTTTTTTAGAGTAACTGGTGGTTGGATTTTTAGGTTGGTATCTTATGATAATTTGAAAAGTTGAATTTATTTTTGTTTGAATAAACTGTGCGAATGAATTGTACCCAACAAATGATCCTGAACGAAAATGTAAAGCAATCAAATGGTGTATAAGGCGATACTTCCATATACATATACAGTGTAACTCATTTGAAATGAAAGCATCCTTGTCAAAGATATATTTTACAATCAATTGGAATGATTCAGACATTGAAAAACTATACTGGAACACAAATTTAATGAGTGAGTCTCCATTTTCAAAGTTTATTAGCGATTTAAAAAATATGACCACACCACTGGATTCACGAAATTTGAGATGGTTTGTATCGAAATTTTGTTTATCAATAAAATAATTATAAGAAATAACATTTTGATAAAAGAATCAATAAAAATCCTTTTTAAAGAGAAGCTTTTATTCAACGACCTAAAAATAAAAAAATAATTGCTTGGGATGCTACGTCACACATCCCAAACAATTATTTATTACTTTTTAGGTCGTTTGAAAGCTTGTCTTTAAAAATATTTTTTTATTATTTATTTTATTTTGTGCTTTTTAGTTAGTACGCCTTAATCTATGCATTTTTGTTGAAGCATCGTTATTATGAAGCCTTTTTCCTGTAAGTTTTGAGCTATCTAGTTCTTCAGTGAGGATACCATTTAAAGATCAACATGTCCGCCATCCTAGAGCTTCAATTTATGAATTTTGACAAATAAACAATAATTTTCGGCTAAATTCATAATCTCCGACCCCAAAAACCCCCAAGTACCAATTTTGAATCGAATCAGACCATAAACACAAAGCTCGTCCGCCATCTAGGAGACGCCATTCCATAATGCATTGTTACGGGAACTATGAACACCTGCCAAAATTCACGTTAATCGGAGAACTAGAAGTGGGTCAAATTTAACTTGTGAGATTTGATTACACACGGGACAGGTGAAAAGCTTGAAAAAATATACCGTTCGATTCAGTTATAGTTCTATAATATATCGATCTAATCTAATCTATCGAGCCAGAGGATTCACAAAGTCTTCGTATAAAAATGTCCGAAATTTTATTCGAATTATTGTATCCATAGAAAAGTTGTGGGAGGATAGATTTCCATAAATTCCTATGATCGAGGTGTTACGATCAACCTCTATTTTTTATTTTATAGAAAAAACGGGATAACAGGAAAACAGGATAACGGGATAACGAAAAAACGGGAAAACGGGATGACAGGATAAGGGGATAAGGGGAAAACGGGATAACGAGATGAAGAAAAAATGGAATAACAGGAAAACGGGATAACTGGATAATTGGATAACTGGAAAACGTGATAACGAAAAAACGAGAAAATGGGATGACAGGATAAGGGAATAACGGGATAAATAAGAAACGGGATAACAGGAAAACGGGATAACGGGATAATGGGATAACGGGAATAACGGGATAACGAAAAAACGGGATGACAGGATAAGGGGATAACGGGAAAACGGGATAAAGAAAAAAAGGGGTAACAGGAAAATGGGATAACGGGATAACAGGAAAACAAGATAACGGGACAACAGGAAGCTGAAGGAGTCAAAAGCATAATCTAGATGGAACAACATATAAAGGAAAACATAGAAAAAAAGAAATTCTACGCGGACGAGAATTTTCGGGAAAACATTTTAGGGAACATAGAAATTTGGACAGAACAACGTCTGTCGGGTCCGCTATTATATATATATATATATATATATATATATATATATATAT
This sequence comes from Gonioctena quinquepunctata, assembly GCA_018342105.1. Lineage (NCBI taxonomy): Eukaryota > Metazoa > Arthropoda > Insecta > Coleoptera > Chrysomelidae > Gonioctena > Gonioctena quinquepunctata. Next base: position 496,502 of record JAFIRS010000581.1, on the reverse strand, counting down.
ATATAACGAGAAATAGTATAACGGGATGACGGGAAGCGGGCAAAGCTAGATTGAACAATACAAAGAAAATCGTTGGAAAAAATGGAAATTTCACGAGGACGAAGTCTCTGGTAACAAATAGTTTCAAATTAATTAACAAAAACAATCTGTACTTATTTCTAATTGCTAGAAAGTGACGAAAATCAATCTCTCATACCAAATCTAATAAAAAGAATGGAAAATATATGAAATTAAAATTCAAATGAGCAGAATTTTCATTTTTGTTGCTTTTATCAAGCCTCCATTCAAGTCAATGCATTTATCATAATAATAATAATAATAATAAATTTATTCACTCGAATAATAATATAAGCAATACAATACGTTATAATAGAAGTAGTATAAGATAATAATAATGAAAACTCCACTAGAACGTCCTATTGAATATCACACGACAGGCATTAATGAAATGGAGAATGGGTAACAAATACTAAATACTAAAATAAATGATATGATGAGTAAATATACTCGGTAAGTAAAATACTTGTTCCAAGACAGTGTAGCAATTAAGAATATAAATATAAAATATATAAAAATATAAAAAATACACACATATATACTGTAATAACTGAATAATTTATAACAGAACACAATAAAAAATTTAAAATTAAAGCAAGAAGCAGTAGATTTATTCAACATTGACTTTTAGAATATTTGAATTTGGATCAATTTCATCTGGAGATTGGTTGCACGGGAGATGCGATATGGAAACAAAATACTTACCTATCCGGATACCTTATGAAATGTAACTTTATTTGATTATATTTTCGTTTCTATCAAACCATGAACGTATGCCCTAGGGCAGGTCAGCACAAATTTTTTTAGACTTTTTTTAAATGTTTTATTTGACATGTTTTTAAGTTCATCGGGGATGCTGTTGTAGAGTTTGGGCGCTAAGAACTCATTTGATCTTTGTCCTATAGATTTTGTCATGAAGGGAATTAAGTGTGATTTTTTTCTACGTGTGTCATATTCATGATTGCTTTTTTTGAATTTCTTACTTATGTGATAATTGATCATACATTTATAACTGAATTCCTGCCTGAGGTCAAACACTCCTGACTCAGTGTAAGTCAGTTCTGTTGAGTAGTCCCATTTTTTATGTAACATTAGTTTCAAGAATCTTCGTTGTAGTATTTCTAAAGGTGTTATGTGTTTTCTGAGTGCTGCACCCCAAGCCAATATCGAATATTTTTCAAAGTATTTCGTAATTGTTGCGGAGTAATTTCTACACAAGTTTGCTGAATCGATTTGTTGAAAATATGAACAGGATGTTCATAAAATCAGATGTGGAATCATCTGCGACTGAAAGATAAACTTTAGTCACTATCTTCCATCGTCAAGATAACCTCTTGTGGGGTATTCATGTTGAAAAGGGAAACATTCCCAATTGAATATTGAATAGAAATATTTTTCTGTGAATTGAAAAATCCACGATAAAAATGAAGTTATTTTCTGTGGTCTAACAGAAAACAACTACTTCCCCGGCTAAGGCCGCGCTGGATATTGAACTACATCTGATAGATATTCTGTAAAGACCCTAACTCAAACGAAAAAATCTGAAATTGAAAATTTGGATTTTCATTCAGATAGTTATTTGATTTTCTATTCCAGTCTTGATTAAGAACTCATAAAGATGAATGAGACAAAGAAGAATGTTTTCCAAAAGAGAGTACTCACCAGAAATCATTCGTAACATTGACGCAGGAGAGGCAAGCATTCACTAGGTCTTCAATACATTTTTGTCGACGAAAATCTATTTCACGCTTCCACGATCATCAGGAAGTCCGGAAGAAATTCACAAAAAATAACTTCATTTTTATCGTGGATTTTTCAATTCACAGAAAAATCTTTCTATTCAATATTCAATCGAGAATGTTTCCCTTTTCAACTTGCTGAATCCTTGTGCACAGTTCTGCTCGATATTAGTTAACTTTTAACAATAATAGTTAACGTTAAAGCTAGAAAAGTCCACTTGGAACCACAACTGTTGCATCAGTTCCAGCCGATCCAAGGTACAAGATATTGCATTTTTACAAACTTCCTCAATATTCTAGGTTATATTTAAAACTGAAATATGTCATAACAAATTACTCACCAATGGGCAATGATTCAGGAAGAATGTGATTTAAAACTTGTAAAAAAATAAACAGTAGAACCAAAAGTTGTTACTTTTCGAGCTAAAAATTAATATTTATATTTTACTGGAAAACAATAGAACATGGACAACAACTCTTCCGTTTGCTTGCACTCTACTCAGTAAACATTGTCTTGGTACAGTTCTGTTACTTGGAATATTTCCCTCCTGTCAAAAATCCCATGTAAATGCAGTGCAATTATCGCAAAATTACAGCGATAATTGCATTGTAGAAAGCGAAAGAGCCCTGCGATAATTGCACTGTAGACCGATAATTCCACAATTCATATCCATGGCAATTCCATTGTACACTTTGATAATACAGCGACAATTTATAAGTAACGTCAGTTTGACAAGTAATGTCAAAAATATTGTTTATTAAAAATGTCTCGTTTCGGTCGGGCTTCATTACAAGCTATTGAAGAAAATGTGTTGGAAAACGAACCTAATAACACAAAACAGAACAGAAAATACGTGTGGCGTCAGTTTATGAGCTCCTGTGCTGAGAAAAACTATACTTTGGATGAAAAAACACAAATTAATGTTCTGGCAAAAATATTAACGGACTGGGCATTCAATATGCGTAAGAAGAATGGCGCTGAGTACGAAGAATTTACTGTTGAAACGATTTGGAACGTAACCGCTAAATTACTGATGGAAAAATATTTCACTGAATACAACATCAATTTTAACCCTTTTACTAATATTGAGTTCAAAGTAGCCAGAGATGCGAAAAATGTCAAGAGAAAACAACTACAAACAGATCCAGAGAAGAGAACGGAAAGTGCAGTTTTTCTGAAGTACGATGAATTTCATGGTTGTGACGAAAACACCACAGATGGTTTGCAGAAAAAGGTATTTTTTGTTTTTGCTTTTGAATTAGCTTGGCGTGGTGGAGAAGGCCACAAGCTTGATTTCGTACTTCAAAGAAGAAGAAAATAACGTAGGTGAAAAAACAGGAAGGATTATTTACGATCCTTTGTTTACTAAGACGGCGCAAGGAGGGGAAAAACCATGCGCTCCATTGAAATGGCTATTAAACAATAAAATCAATCCTGATTTGTGTCCAATTCGACAATTCCTAGAAAAGCGGACTGGAATAAAAACCAAACGACTCTTTCTCACTGTAAATCCCGCTTGGAAGTTGAACAGAAAATGGTATGAAGATGTTCCTGCTGGACGAAATACAGTAAGCAAATGGACTGTTCTACAAGCCAAAGCTTCTGGTTCAAATACAGATAATATTAAGCTTACTAACCATTCGTTACGAGCTACGGCCGTCTCCAATCTCGCAAAAAGGGGGTGGGCGAGCAGCAACTTATAAAAATCACGGGCTATTCAAAATCAATAACGCCATATCTCCAAATGGATGAAGATCACCATGAAGAAATAGTCAAAAAAATGCGTGTCAATGACGTACCACAGGCTCAGCATGCTCAAACATCCTCTTCAGCCGTTAATGCACCGATAGCTGCATTGTCTAACCAGAATACGTATAATAATTGTGTATTTCACTGCAGTTCCTGCAACTTTTGATTTAGTTTAACCTTGAATAAATAGTTTCATTATATTTTTACGTATACTTCCATAATATATAAATGAAAAATATTGAAACAAACGTATTTCTGCGTATCTTCTTTTTTTTCCAGTTACGGGATGATGGTTATTGATGACAAGCTAAGAATTTATAAATTAATAACGTCAGTTTGACAAGTTGACAGTTTATTCGGGAAATACTCCCCCGAATTACACTCGTGCATCAAAATAACCGGATAATTTCGCATTCTAGCGTGTAATTGTCTTTGAAAAACTGCATTCGGTCATTTTCATATTCAAAAATGAAAATTAACTCATGCAGTTTTTTGACAACACGCTGTCATGCAAAATTATCGGTAATTTTGATGCACTTGTGCAATTACTTACGATAACAGCATTTGTCAAGAAACTGAAGGATGATCCAAGGTACACTATGATCAAGGTACAACAGTCGCCCCTACCCTTTACTCTTCGTATACAACTTTTTTTTGACCGACATAATGATGGTTCCGAATGAATGCGAATAAATTAATCCTCTCTCAGGTTCTATCAGAATTCGACTCTTTGGAAACTAGGGTTTCCTATTCAAATTGCTTGGAGAGTATCTACGGCACAATTATATAGACCCCTCTTTCGCTTTCGTAATCGTTTTGTCGTCCTGTGCAAACTTTCCAGAAGGCTCATTCATTAGGGCAATAATGAAATAATGTTTGCGCAGTGGATCCTGAGTCAACCGTTCGGAGTTGATAATGAATTATTCAGTCATTTGCATACCAATCGGAAGGATTTGTATCACTTCGCGATGCAATTTAAGAGAAGTTTAACTTTTCGGGTTTATCTAATCGACTGGAAAAAAAGTTCGCACCAAGATAAAAACTCAAATTCATTTAGATTCCTTGAAAAGTAGCATGAGCAAACGATAATTAAACTTAAATAAAAAATTTAAAAACCCCCGACACAAAAAAAAATCTCTGGAAAGTAAAAAAATAATATGTATTGGCCCTTTAAGTTTAATATAAATAGTAATATTATGACCCAAGCGTAGTCGCGTCGGGGGACCTACTTTATCATTTTTAGTTGTATTCTGTTTTTATTTTATTTACTTACCGGTCCCCAGGCACAGTGGTTCCAAATCCCAAATGACTGGCCAAATATAGAAGAGGTATTGTTCAATCGCTATGAAATTTAGTACTCGGGGGTTTTTGAAGTCAACTTTTCCAAAAACAAGAAGGCGGCCTAAAAATGGCGGACCATTTCTTCCAAATTCGTATCAATCGCTACGAAATTTAGTACTCGGAGATTTTTGAGATCGATGAACCCAAATCTGAAGTCAAGTTTTCAAAAACCAAGATGGCGGCCTAAAAATAGCGGTCCATTTCCTCCACATTTGATTTATTTGCTACGAAATTTGATGCTCGGGGGGTTTTGAAGTCGCTAAACACGAATCTGACGTCAAATTTATCAAAAACAAGATGGCGGCCTAAACATGGCGGACCATTTCTTCCAAATTCGTATCAATCGCTACGGAATTTAGTACTCTGAGATTTTTGAGATCGATGAATACGAATCTAAAGTTAAGTTTCCCAAAAAAAAGATGGCGGCCTAAAAATGGCGGATCATTTCCTCCAAATTTGAATCATTTGCAACGAAATTTGGTACCAAGATCGCGGCCTGAAAATGTTTTTAAAAAAGGGGAAAATGGCGGCCATTTCTCAAATTGAATCAATCCTACAAATTTGGTATCGGAGGTTTTAAGGTCGCTGAACACGATTTTCTTTTGATAGAACGAAAGAATATATTAATACATACATGTATTTGGGATATAGTAGATTGGGAAAGCATGTAAATACAAATACACTTTGAATATAAATACTAGTTTATTGAAAATTACATTGAATATTACTTTTGTGTGAAAAAAATACAAAAAGACGCTTAGACTTATAGAGTCCAATTGCTGTCCGAATTTCCAATTATTCGAACAACTCCTGTCGCTTGAAACCAACTGCAACCACTTCACTGCTTTTCCGAGAGCCTGAAAAAATCAATTCAACAGTGAGACAATAATACATAATTAACAAAATAATACTACTTATAATACTTAATGCAATAAAACTCAATGCTCGTATCGATTCACGCCAAATTCAATTCCAAATATCCATGGTAGATACTCAATGTCCAAAAAAAAAAAAATTTGCAAAAGTTAAAGGTGCCCAGACATTTTTTGAAAATTAAAAAATTTCAAATGAGTTGAATTCCTTAAGCGAATCTCGCCAAACTTAATAGCAACTATTCTTGTCTCCTAGCGTATTTGTGTAAAAAAAATGTAGCCCGATATCTCAAAATTTGCGAAGTGGGCAACCACAGACATTTTTCGATAATTAAAAAATTTCAATAAATTTTAACACCCTAAGAAATTCTTCCCAAATTGAATGCCAACCATTGAAATTTGCGAATGTTAGAGCGATCACAGACATTTTTCTAAAATTTCAAAACTTTAGAAAATCTCAATCCCTTAGGCGATGTTGGCCTAATTCAATAAAAACCATCTTTATCCCCAAGCCTATTTGTTTGCAAAAATTAGCCCGATATCTTAATATTTCCGGATGATTTATTTGAACTCCTTAAGCGAATCTCGCCAAACTTAATAGCAATTATCCTTGTCTCCTAGCGCATTTGTGTGAAAAAAATGTAGCCCGATATCTCAAAATTTGCGAATGTAAGGGCAACCAAATACATTTTTGGATAATTGAAAAAATTCAATAAATTTCAACACCCTAAGCGATTCTTGCCAAATTGAATACCAACCATTGAAATTTGCGAATGTTAGAGCGATCACAGACATTTTTCGAAAATTTCATAACTTTAGAAAATCTTAACCCCTTAGGCGATTTAGGCCTGATTCAATAAAAACCATCTTTATCCCCTAGCCTATTTGTTTGAGAATTTCCGGAAATTAGAGCGACCAGAAACAATTTTAGAAAATTTCAAAATTTTGAAAAATTCAAACACCCCAAAGCGATTTTTTTCCAAATCAATACCAACCGTCCTTATCCCCTAGCCTATTTGTATAACAAAATTTTGCCCGATATATCAAAATTTGCGAAAGTTAGAGCGTGCATACATCCGGAATTGTTTTCTAAATGTGATTTCTCGAAGAAACAAAATTCATCGTAACCAAAGGGGCAATTTGGAGCAGCTAATTTTTGGTGGTGTATTACTCAAGAGTATAAAGAATAACGTGACACTTGATTGGTCGCTGAATTATGTTGAATTATTAACTTTTACTCAATGTAAACATAACTTTTTTTCGCCGCGGGCACGAGAATTTATAGTAGATGTTTACATTTTTTGTTGCTCGGTGTGTGGTTTATATGATAAATCCCAATGATCTTCCAGGAAGAGATTCCATTTTGAAGAATTCAAATTGCTCAATTCTACTACAAGTTATTTCACTTCAAACACAACGTAATTTTAAGACCGTACCGCATGGGCGTTCCGGCCAGAATGGTATCCCAACGGCTATATATAACACCTGCCACTTCCCGACCCTGGAAGGGACGTGGGAAATACCCATCTACCTAGCCCAACAGTTAGAATTCCTTAAATATAACCTTTATTTTTCGATTTTTTGCCAGATATTTGAGATTTGGGACCACTGTGCGACGCTTGGATCAAAATATTACTACTTATATTAAATTTAAACTTTCGATTTTTAAACGGGACATCCTATATACTTTTACTTATTTCGATCGAGAATGACATTCTAAATCCAACAACACCTCACTTGTCAATATTTGACAAATAAAGTCATTTGTATTCCAATTTTTATTTTTTGATCTAGAATGTCTTGCATCGTGTAAATCGCTTCATTTTTGATCAAGTAACATGGGAAACATAGGAAGAATTCTAGAAAGTGATATCCCGACCGCAGATGCGAATGTACGACCTCGGTAGCTCGGTTGGAAGAGCACCTGACTAGTAATCATAAGGACGCGGGTTCTATCCCTGCCCGAGGATATCTTTTTCTAGAATTTGAAAATTCATGTCTGCACGCCGCCAACTGTCTTTCACATTCTCATTTCACTAGTAAAAAAATACCAAGATATTGTAGATTGTAAAAAAAAACTGACGCAGTTACTAATTCGCAAAAATTGAAGGCGGGAGCTATAATAAGTAATGAATACAATACCATCTGCGGAGGTCTAAAGAAAAAGGATTAGCACCTTAATATTTAAAGACAAACTTTCTAATTGGGGCTCTGCCCATCATTCGAAGAACACAAGTTGAAATTAATACACACGAGAGAAAAACACCAACTTTTCTTGGAACAACAGAGGGAGGAGTAGAATATAGAGAGAACCCATATGATTGAGATATACAGTGCTCGTTTAAAGTCTATTCCTCCCCTACTAATTTTTGAACCACCTGGTATATCGCAACGAAATCTGGAGGTCTCAAATAGGAGAAAAAAACCTACTTTTTCATGAAAAAATCACAGCTAAAAGTTTTAAAATGGCAGCTGAGCGCCATCTTCAATAATTTTTTTTGCTGCTCATAATTTTTAACAGTTTTCTCTAATTCACTTTACTCCTAAATTCAATTGTTTTCGAAATATTAACGTTTGAAAAGTGACATTTTGGTCATTTCAAACCCAACCAAAAACACTAATGTTGCTTTCAATCAAGTTTGCATTGGGAAAAATCGTTGTCGCGGTAACATCTTGTTTACTGTCAAACTGAACTGCTAACTGTCAAATAGTCCGTTGAGCGCCTAAAACCTTTTATGAAAAGTGTGATCATGGCTCGTTGTTTAGAAGATGAATTTGAAGCAGTTTTGATATTTGGAGAAGCTGGAAGAAATTATCATCTAGCAGTCCGTATGTTTAATGATAGATTTCCCGAGAATCCCATTTTGAGGTCATATTTGCGCAAACTTTTAAATAAGCTCCAACTAACTGGTACGCTGAAAGATGCTCCAAGATAAGGAAGACCGCCTCTATCAGAAGAAAAAAAGGTAGAAATTGTTGCTGAAATGGTAATCAATCGGACTCAGTCGACGTCTGCAGTTGCTGAATCCTGTAAAGTGAGTTCAAAAAGTGTTCAAAGAGTCCTAAAAAAATGAAAGTTTCATCCCTATAAAAGAAAATCCTGCATGCTCTCACGAAGGATGATCCAGACCGGAGGGTTGAATTTTGTGAGTGGTTAACAAGAACAATTGCAGGAGAACGGGGCTTCCTAAAACGTGTATGTTTCGCATGTTTTTTCTTAATGGAAAAGTCAACAAACAGAATGTACGATACTGGAGCGATACTAATCCGTTTATTTTTAGAGAGGGACATACCCAGTTTCCTAAAAAGGTGAATGTTTGGGCGGGGATTTTGGGCAATCGCGTTGTTGGACCGATTTTCATCAGAGGCAATCTTACAGGAGTTCTTTACAGAAATCTTTTAGAAACTGAAATTGAACCTCGAATAAGACAAATTGTATTAAACAATCAGGAAGAGTTTGAAAATCGTGAAATCATATTTCAGCAGGATGGGGCACCTCCCCATTTGGATCGCATGGCTAGAGAGTCCGTCGATACAAACTTTCCTGGGCGATGGATAGGTCGCAGGGGAAGTACAGAATGGCCACCAAGATCTCCAGATCTCACACCTCTAGATTTTTTCCTTTAGGGGTATCCGAAGTCGAGAATCTACGCCACTGAATGCCAAACAATAGAAAAGAGTTGGAACGCAGAATAATAGATACATGTGGAGAAATAGATGAACAGACTGTCATCAACGTGAGAGAAGCTATTTATAATAGGGCACTTTATGGTCAAGATTTGGGAGGGGGCCACATTGAACACTTGATGAAATAATTGTTGGGGTTAAATAAAAGTGTTATTCAAAAATAAATTATAATTTTTTTAGCTAACTAATTTGTTTTGATTGTGAATTTACAGAACACATTCGTAGGCTTCGAGATTTGCCGGTAAGCGGTACTGTTTATCCTTAATAAACTCTCTTTACGCCTCTATCAGTCGAATTCATTAAGAGATTTAACTACAAATTAATAACAACGTTTAGTTAGGAAAATGTTTTACCGGAAGTGACGAAAATCCGTACTTCATTTTAAACCGGAATGTCACTTCTCAAACGTTAATATTTCGAAAACAATTGAATTTAGGACTAAAGTGTATTAGAGAAAACTGTTGTTCTATTTAAAAAAATTATTGAAGATGGCGCTCAGCCGTCATTTTAAAACTTCTAGCTGTGATTTTTCATGAAAAAGTAGGTTTTTATCTCCTATTCTAGAAAAATCGAATTAAACGGTTTTCTTCACATAAAAGATTCAATATGAATTGAACCAGAAATTGGTAGATCTCAGGTGTAAAACAACTACTTTCCTGGCAAATACCACGCAGAACGTTGAATGATATTCACCTGAAAATCCATGCATACCTCCATATGAATGGACATTGAATGCAAATGTTTCTTTCTGATAAGCTCGATTATGTTTAATTTATGTCGTGTTCACCTAACAATCCGCATACCGGTTTCAGGCTTTTTTGGCCCTCATCAGTACGGAGTAGTCAACCAGCCAAAGGTCCGAAGAGCTCTGGCTGAAGCGAGACACAACATAACCAAAACCATCATCAAGTCTATAACACCTATAGGTACGCCGGAAAAGAAAACTCTCAACTGGCGGTACCTAGTGACAGAAAGAAACACTCCGATAATCTCCCACCTCGATAGGTTTCTAAATAAAAGATTCCTCCTCAGTAGGAGTGGCAAGCCCGACTAGCATCTAGTGAAAGATAAACGCCATGTGAAGTGGAATAAATAGAAAAATCGAATTAAACGGTTTTCTTCACATAAAAGATTCAATATGAATGGAACCAGAAATTGGTAGATCTCAGGTGTAAAACAACTACTTTCCTGGCAAATACCACGCAGAACGTTGAATGATATTCACCTGGAAATCCATGCATACCTCCATATAAATGGACATTGAATGCAAATGTTTCTTTCTGATAAGCTCGATTATGTTTAATTTATGTCGTGTTCACCTAACAATCCGCATACCGGTTTCAGGCTTTTTACTGATGAGGGCCAAAAAAGCCTGAAACCTGTATGCGGATTGTTAGGTGAACACGACATAAATTAAACATAATCAGCTTATCAGAAAGAAACATTTGCATTCAATGTCCATTTATATGGAGGTATGCATGGATTTTCAGGTGAATATCATTCAACGTTCTATGATCCAGGAAAGTGTTTTCACTGAGATCTCAATTCGGTTCAATTCATATTGAATCTTTATGAAAAACCGTTTAATCGATTTTCTATTATTCCACTTCAAGCGTAACTTCCTTGATATATTCTATTGCAGTGTGAGACAAATTAAGAACGTTTACTTTCAGCAGTAACATTCCTGTATTAGACTCAAGCTTTCTTCTATTGTTAGTCTTTTGTGCAAATTGCGTATAAGTCTTAGGTTTCTACTAATGTAGGTATTATTGTGCAATTTTTTTTCCTACTCAATTCCTGTTATGGAATTAAAAATCTTTTTCTGTAAAACAGTGTAAATAAATAAATAAAAAATGTATCATAGTGGTATAGGCAACTAAACATACACGAATTCGAATATTATTCAAATTCCAAACCATATCACCTGTGCGCTGTCAAATTTATGTATTTTCAAAACCAAATATTGTAAGTTTCCTCCTAGTTGAAGAAAATGGGTATCGAAAATTTCACTTCAACCCCAGGAACGAGGTCGACGGATTTTTTTTTGTAATCAACTCGCCCAGATAACACATGAATATCCTATGGATATCCATTGGACATCCTTAATGAATTTTATGGATATACTATGGACATCCAATTATATCCAAAAGACATCTTATGGACATCCGATGGATGTCCAAAGTGGAACAACCTGTACATCCATAGAATATCCTTCAAGGATATCCATAAGATATCCTCCAGAGATGTCCATAAGATATCTTTCAAAGATATCCATAAGATATACTTCATCCTTCAGGGATATTCAAAAGCTATCTGAAAGATTCCTTGAGAGATATTCTAAAAATATCCTTCGGGGATATCCATCGAAGATAAAATATAGTAATAGCGATCTGGACGGAAATGAAATAATGGTATTGAACAAAAAAAATGTATTAATAAACTCTGGTATCAAAAAAAATTCTAATAAACTTTGGGGTAATCAACAAATAAAATGTATATGTAAACTCTAAAATAAAAACAGAATATTAAATGCAGAATAATCATAAAAATAAAGTTACAGAAAAAATAAAATGCTATTTTCTTCGTCCATCAGGTGTTTCCTTTATTCTAGAAGATGAGAGATGCCTTTCTTCGGCCCTTTTCGGCCAAGCTTAGATGGCTTCTTCAGTAGCTTTTTTATTTTCCGTCGAATCGCTGAGGTCAGCCGCTTCTGAAATGATATGTATATATTCACGGGTATAATTGATGTTAAAATCTACAAAAAAATACTGAGAAATATTATGCTTTCTTTTGAATTCGAATACTGATGTTGATAATATATAATATATATATATATATATATATATATACAAGCATTATTGACATAAACTTTTCTTGGAAATTTTGCATTCTCACTGAACTAGCAGTCTGTTTTGAGGCAATACAAATTATTATCAAATAAACAGAACAACTGAATGGGCTTTTCACCTAGTGATAATTCAGCCAGTTTTAGTTGTCCAGTTTATTTTTTTTGCTCCATACCAGCAATATTTGGAGGCAAACATATTAGTGAGCATGGAAGAAAGGCATCGTTCCACAAAGTCATATTTTTAAGATTTCATTTAGGTACCTAAAAAAAGAGTTTTAGAAAAAGGAATAGAAAAACATACAACTTACCTACAGCAGCTTTGAATTTCGATCCAGTTCCCAAATATTATTCCGAAAGATTCATTTTTTCAGTGCAATCAATAGGAAAATGTTCGAATCTACTGATGAATCATCTTCATCACATGTCCACTGTTGTAGGCATTCACACCATTTTTAATCTGGGTACTGTGACATTTGAAAAACTCGTGTAATGTGGCAAATGTAACGACGTGCTTTTTAGCATTTCTGAAAATATTGAAACTCAAACAGCAAACACATAAATGCATTGGAAATAATGGATTTTTATAGGTTATGTCCTTTTCAATTCATATATTTACCTGTATTCGGCCGATATATAATTCCCATTGGAAACAATCAATTGCTATAGATGAAAACCATTAGGTCCAGACCAACAGGGTATCAAAAACGAAGGAAAATAGAAAAAAAACACGACTTTTGTTTGGATTCAGTGCTATGACATGACTAATATGACCTTCCTCAACAAAATAAAATGACAGACGTAATAATGCGTTATGCGTATAGTATGGCCTGTCGCAGACACATGTATATCTGTTCTGTGGTCGCAGAGGGTCCCCGCGACAAAGGTACAATTTGTGTATCTACGAGAATGTTCAAATTCATTTATGATTGCTTTGGATATCTCATGGCCATCCCTAGGATATCTATTTCAAATCCGTCGATGGATATCCATTTCAAATCAAGTAAAAAAACTATACATGAGATTTTTCCAAAAAAATTAATCCATATGTACGAGCATGAAAGAAACTCAGAAATTGACACAATAAAAATCATTCTTGGAATTTAAACTTATCCATATTTGCTCCGGATATCTTATGGCCATCCATATGATATCTTCTGGAGGATATCCATTTCAAATCCGTCGACGGATATCTTATGGATGTCCATTTCAAATCCAGGGATATCCCGACCAGAATTGGACATGAAATGGATATCCATAGGATATCCTGTGTTATCTGGGCGTATATTGAAATGGCGATTAATGATCTCGAACATTAATCGCCACCACTAGTTGATTAAATAACTATTTCTTTTCTACAAAAACATATGTTAATGATATTAATTTTATTTTCACTGTCGCCATAGCCTTGAGGAGATTAATACAATTTATGTAATTTTATTCATCATTGAAACCCTACCCGCGTTACTGTGATGATATTAATGGAATACGAATTCAACCCAGCCTTTGCGCACGACTCGGGTAACCCATTAATTTGTACCTTCCATTAATTCTTCCAGCGTTTCGTTTCGTCTTTTCGGTAGTATCGGATAGATGTAACCTCATTTAGGGTTAGCTCTGTACGCTTTTGTTTGCCAGATCGGAGTCGGATTAATGTTTTCCGATTTCAAAAGGGTGTAAATTGAAATGCGGTCGTGGAAAATTCGTTTTTTTCAACCCCTTCACAACTTTCCACTTTGCCTCGCCTTCTCAGAAGAATAATTTTGGGTTTTGCAAGTCATTTTATAAACCATCCTTATTCTGAAATCCCCTCTGTGATGAACGTCAGATTTTGGGTTTTTTGTCCTAAAATGCGATCTGATTGGAAAACAACGATTTCATAGATTTTTAATTGAGCATTTTTAACATGTATTTAAACTAAGATGCCTAAAAACCCTGGTGTATTCACTGATTCGATTTTGTTTAGAATTTTTGGGGGACAACAAATGAAAAACGTTAAATTCTGCTTGGAACTTCATTAGTAGATGGCGCGGTTAAGGAATGTTTGTTGTTTGTGTCACGCAAAATATCAAACTTCAAACCTATGAAATTTTATTTTTCTGTCAACATTACTTCATGCAAAAATTGTGAATTGATCGTATACAAAGATTATCGTGCTACGAACAGGATCCCGCTCAGAACGGTTGGCGCGAAAATGAGATGAAATCCTCGAAACTTACTAGAATGTTTACATCTGTCTGTCAAAAATCAGATTTTTCTTGAGGTCTACCTTGCGATTTTTTCAAAGTGATTTCTTCTCAAATGGCCTTTTTCGGATCATGGAAACTTCCTCGAAGGAATGAAAAAAGGTAGGAGAGTGGACTGATGTCTCTAGATGATGAATTATCATGAAAATTGAGGGGATTGGAAAATGTCCCCGATGACATTGTTCCATTAAACATTCCGATACAAACTATTACCAAGCCATTCACTCCCCATCTCTGCCGGACTATTATCTCTCTAACAACCTTCTGACATGAACAAAATCAGAGAGTTCATTGTAGATATCATAAAATCTGTTGATGAAGTTGAGAAATCGATGAATCCTGGTGTCTTCCAGCTTCCAGTTATCTTAGAATGACTTCCCCGGAAAAGGTGAGTCCTACTAACAAAGATGAGGGGAGAAAAAAATAATCTGAATGCTTTTATTTTATTTTTTAGTAACACCCCGCATGAGATAATCGGAGAAGGAGGGCGATCTAAACTAAGCAGTTATTCGGAAGAACAAGGCCCACTCCCAAGATCGATAAGGCTAATGACTATGATTAGGATGATTATCACTTTTTAATAAACATATGAATTTCAAAAGTAAGCGTGGACTTTTCATTCTATGAAGATATATTGATTTTGGCTAGTGAATTCCGAACCGTCCCATAGGGTCCCATAGCTCTTTGGAAGAAAATATCCACTATATCTGGAATTTTCCAATACTTTTAGTTAGAAGACTGTCATCTCATGGGAAAAATTTTATACAAAATATATATATAAAAAATAAATATAAAAGTAATAATAAAATTATTTGACTTGCTAGTTACTAGATACATTATTGGGATCAAACTGTCGGGCAAATACACAGCAAAGTCATGGTAGGGCATCCAAACCGGACCCTGACGGCTGACCTTTTGAACCTGAACAGAACGAAGGCTCGTATAATAATAGGTCTGTTGACTGGACACTACGGCCTAAGAAAACACCTAAACACCATGGGAGTACGCAGGGAAACCGTGGAGTGTAGGCTGTGTGATGAAGAGGAGGAAACAGCCTCTCATATTATCTTCGACTGTGACGCCCTAAGTAGTAGGCGACACAGAACCTTTGGAGAGATCAGCCTGGAAACAGGCATGAATCCGAAGAACCTCATCAACAGGCTTCTTAACCTAATTAAAGGCACAAACCTGTTTGAATGAGGAACCACTGACGACAGAGTGATACAATAGACCCCAGCTGGTCGCAGTGTCAAGGGAAGCTAAGTGCCAACCCTGTCTCTGGCTCGTCAGCCTTCAACCAACCAACCAACCAACCAACTAGATACATTACAATCACAAGTTGAAAAAAATTATTACAAAATGGTCCAATAGTCTCAAAATGGCAGCTGTTGAAAAACTTCGCAATATTTCATTTCCATACCCAATATCGGCAAACTATAAGTCGTTTCATAAAGCTTCACTATCTCACAAATTTTACCAGTTTTTTTTTTCTCTTAGATGTACACATAAATAACAAATAGGTAGCTGTACATTATCATTCATGAAATCTACCTTTACGACTGGCCACGCCATCGTTTTTTCAATGTGATATTCTGGTTCAGCGACCTCAAAAACCCCTATAGCATCAATTTGGATAAAATTTTCCTAACAAAATTGTTTTTCATTGTTTAAACAATTTATAAACAAGTAGGGCACGAATATAAGTTTATAACTTCTTTCTGCAAGCAATTTCTAAGTAATATCAGATGGTTTTAGGAAAATCCATGGAGTCCTCCAGGATTCCAAAATAATGCATGATTTTAAGCTATTTTTACTCCGCTATATGAAGATTATTTGAGTTCTTGCGATAAGATAGTCGTGTTGTCTGCCAAAATAGTGAACACCTCTCAATTTGTCAAAAAGCTAAGAGGTTCTTCCACTCAGAAAGGATTTGAACCAATTGAAGCTTCGTCCTCTGAAGCTGTAGAGATGAAGCTTATGTAACAGTCAAAAGCTTTAGATATGTCGCAAAACACTTCCTTCAGACTAGAATATAGATTTTTCAGAAAGCGAAAGAGATTGCATCTCCCGTACTTTTATTGGTTTGAAAGTTCAATTAAGTAATTGTATGTAATTTACAGCACTTCATAAAATCATTATCCGCTCCATCATGAGATTTTTATGACGAGCAAACAGGGACAGAAATACATAAGTACCAACTCAGTGGAGCTGTATCAATAGAAAATTAACCATAGAAAATAAATTGGTACGGTTCATAATTAGAATTATTTCGGAACCCTCTCGAAAATTCTATAGAACACTCAGGGTTATTATATATACAATACTGACAATATATGATAACCCTGACATTAGTACATGGAATAGTTTGTTCTAAAATATGTTACATCGATCGATCATCCTCAAAATATTTCACAACGAATTGACATAACCCTAAAGGCGACAAAAGCACAATCACAGAACGGATCAGGAGACCCAAATCACAAAAACACCCTGTGCGGTATGAAATTGCAGTTTACTGAATTATGACAAGAAACGACATCGGCGCCATCTGAAACTCTAGGTAACTCCCTTTATCAAGTGGGCTGTTGTCCCCCAGTTTGTCCCAATATTTTACAGGTATAAGTGAATACACCACGTTTTTAGACATCTTAATTTAAACCAATCAGAAGATTCAATTTGACAGTCTTACTAAAATTTTAAATGTATTACCAAAAAGTTTCTCTAGTTTGACAGCAAATACATAATGTACATATATTTTATGATTTGAAAGTTACATCAATATGAACGAGTCAATTCAATCTACACGAAAATTGATCGTTGATGACCCTTAACCTTCAATTAATAATCTGTAAATGGTCGATTTTTACATTAATGCATTATTGTGGTATAGGCAACTAAACATTCGCGAATTCGAATATTATTCAAATTCCAATCATATAACTTTTGGGCTGTCAAATTTATGTATTTTCGAATCCAAATATTGTAAATTTCCTCTCAGTTGAAGGAAATGGATATCGTAAATTTCATGTTGACCCTAGGAACGAGGTCGACGGAATTTTTTTGTAATCAACTCGTATATTGGAATGACGATTAATGCTCATATTTCAACGCGAGAGCCAAGATGTTACCATCAATACACTAGTTGAATAAATAACTATTAATTATCAATATATTATTTAAGATTAGGCAGTATATTTCTTGATTCATTAATTTCCAATGTCTAATTCTAAATACTTTGAAAATTCTTCTCTTCTACATATCCTTTTCTAATTGAAGAACAGACTAAAGAACATGTCTTCCTTTTTACAAGCTTTTATTTAGTTTCACCTGTCCCGGTGTCTCTGTCTCTGTCTATCTGCGTGTCTGTCTGTCTGTAATCAAATTTTGCAAGTTAAATTTGCCCACTTCTAATCGTCCGATTGCTTTGAAATTTGGCAGGTGTACATAATTCCGGTGACAATGCATTATTAATTTTTTGTTATGACTAAAACAAAATGGCGGCTCCAATATGGCGCACAATGTTTGTGATTGTAGTCCGATTCTATTCAAAATTCAAAAATAAATCAGATAGAAATGACTAAACTAGTTATGTAACATAATAATTACTAAAAAATAAAATTAAAAAGAAGCTTTTAATAGTTGTTCATGAAAACAGAACTTGAAAGTTAAAAATAAAAATTATAAAAAAAAACATTTTTTAAAGACAAGCTTTTATACAAATGCACTGGAAAGGAAAAAATAATTCATTTCATTGTTTGATCTAGGTTATTCTGTGAGTAACATACAAAATAGGTAATCTCGCGCGGCAAGATTTTGAACATGTTACTCACAGAATAACCTAGATGATCAAACAATGAAAGAAATATTTTTTTCCTTTTGAGTGCATTTGTATAAAAGCTTTTGTATATTTGTATGAATGTTTTTTTTAATATTTTTTGTATAACATGCCTGTGTTTCATGTAATAAAAATAATACTGCGATACCAATTTGTTCTTGTGAATGCTAGATTTGTGGTCAAAAGAAGGCAAAATTTCGCAAAGAATATTATTGATCTCCTTAAATAGATTTTCTTGTTCAGGATTCAGTCCAGATTTTTCTACTAAATATGAGGTAAAACTTCATTTTGGGGAAAGTAACCACAGTTATTACCGCTGGCATGCCTCAAGATATCATCAATGTAGGATTGATCATTGAATTTTTTTTTTGTATGTCCCGATTGACCCCGAATGAGTGGTCAATCAAGACACCTTGTTTATCGACCTGAAATGTTCAAGTAGCCCCGCGTAAGGGGTTAGGGTTAATTGCGACGAAAAAAATTGAAAAAATATATTACAATATAATACAATTGACAAAAAAATAATTACAACGGAAATAAAATAACATTCAGCTATTTGTAGAGGTATCATATAATTGGATGAGAAACAACAAAAATAAAACTTCTTTAGCAATTACAAAACAAATTTCCATTTCTCATAAAATAATAAAATAACTAATAAAAAACCTTTTATCCGAACCGTATACTAAAACGTATTAAACACGTTTAAGTCATCGCTGACAATGATTTAATTATTTTTTGTTGAATTATTTGGTTACAAAAACCTTGCCGCGGGAAGTGTTCATAAAAGTAGGTACCACTTAATTTCATTGGACAATGATTGGTTGGTAAGTAACAACTTGTCGAAGTATTAATTTTATAACAATTCGCGCGACAAGCTTTTTGAAATCGAATAATTCAACAAAAAATTATTAAATCATTGTCAGCGATGACTTGAACTCATTTTATACGTTTTAGTACACGGCTTGAATGAAAGCTTGTCTTTAAAAAGGTTTTTTATTAGTTATTTTATTTTTTGCTTTTTAGTTAGTTCGCCTCAACCTGTTCATTTCTAATAGAGCATCGTTATTACAAGGTCTCTTCTCTGTAAGTTTTGAGCTGAAAGAAATCATGATCTCCGACCCCCAAAACTTCCGCATACCAATTTTGAATAGAATCTGACCATAATCAGAAAACTGGTCCTCCATCTTGGGGCCGCCATCTTGAATTTATAATTGTTGACAAAAAATTCCTAATCTCCGACCGCGAAAACTTCCGCATACCAATTTTGAATCGAATCGGACCATAATCACAAAACTCGTCCTCCATCTTGGGGCCGCCATCTTAAATTTATGAAAAATAATGGAGGAGTAGTCAATGTTAAATTTATGAATTTTGACAAAAATGTCATAATTTCTGCTGGTGACTTTGCACACCAAGTTTTTTTGTATATATCCACATACAAAGTCTCAATGACAATCTGACATTTTGGTATATAATAATACCAATTTATTTTTTCAAATCAATCGTAGACATTCTTTGAATTTTTAAAGTGAGCTAAAGTCACCCGAAATTACGGTACCTGAAATTTTAGTGAATGTGAAGCTTATAAATTTTTTTTAGATAATATTTCTTTTTTTTCTGTATTAATCAGACACTATGCACTTAGTATCATATTATTTCTTTTGGATATTTTTTTTACACCTTATTTTACTAGAATTCGAGGATAATGAACAAAAGGAAATAAATACCTAGAAATTATTAATATTATAGATTACAAAGCAAAAAAGTCTAACAATATTCTCAACAGATAATTTTCGAACAAACCCAAAAAGCATTGATTGAACTCCTACAATAATCAATTATTATTGGTTATATTAAATAAACAATTGTTATTAACAATATTATTGAGATTTATTGTTGATTTTTTAGCCATGTTCAAATGAAATTTCACTGCTATGATTTTTGCTGATGTTCAACGAATGCTCACTAATTGAGCTCCTAAACTAATGTGAGTAACTAATTTTGAGTTGCGCCAAACAAAATAGCAATTGAATTAGGTAAAGCGTAAAATGATGGCAGCGAGATGCACAGAGGCGTTTTGATTAATTCTTCAAAGTAATATAATGATCTTCGATAATTGTTTGTTTGGCGTCGACTCAAAATTAGTTACTCACATTAGTTTAGGAGCTCAATTATCATTAAGACTAAGAAGGTTTATTTTATTTTTTGCTTTTCAGTTGATTTTTTCGTCGGTTTAATTTTTGTTATTCCATACATTTTTCAAGCAGTCATAACGGACCCTCATCAGGATTTTTGATGTTTCTTACCAACCACTTTCTATCAGCTATTTTTTTTGCTTGACCTTGACTTGTTTAAATGAAAACAGGCTTGTACTCAATTCATCCTGTGAAGTTAACATTTCAAATAACGTTTAATTCTTTAAGAAAATAGTTGGAATTCATTAAAATATATCGATTACAAAATGTTCAATTAAAGGTGATCGCGGCTGATGTTTAATAGACTACCCGATAGCAAAGTATTACATTGTCATTAATCATTCATTTGAATTAAGTTTCATTGAAAAAATAGATACCTGTAGGAATCAGATCCCGGATCTTGTTCTACAGGGTGTCCCTAGACTTCCTCTCGGGAATGTATAGATGGGGTCAAAATATCATCAGTACGTCATATAACTTTCGTTCCTAAAAGCCTTCGTTACCAAGTTACGGGACCTCAAAGTTACGAAATGAAAAATGTTTTTTTTTGATAACTTTCAAAGTGAATATTCAAAATCATCTAAATTTTGGTGATTGACTAAACAAATGAATTTCTTCGATGAGCTTTCATGCAGGAGTCAGTTATTTTGCTACAAAGTCAAGAACGAACTACCCCCGATGGTCCACACCCCAAAACTTTGAAATGACTGGAATTTGTCAATATGTTTTGACAAAACAAGGTTACCTGGACAATTTCCTGAATAAAAGTACTCGTGTGGAAAATCGATCAGAGCAACGATTTTTGATAAAAATGCATTTTTGTTCGACGACATCCAACCTGAGATGTCCATTATTCGAAGAGATTAATTTGTAATGAAAAAAGAAATTATAGGTACAATGTCCATAACTAATTTTTATCATGCAAACACGTTTACCTTACAAAACTCATGGTGTAAATAATCAATCGCAAGCCTCAAGAGCAAACAGAAATGCAAAATCCGCTACAAAAACTGCTCGATATGACCCCCGTCTCTCTCAACATTTTCTTAGTCGGCGTAAACACCCTCTCTGCACTTGAAATAGCATGCCAGGGTCGTTTCTTATGGCTTCACAATGTAATGTAATTCTATTCAACAAGGCATCTCTGGTGTGAATAGGTGTAGCGTAAACGAGGCTCTTCAGATACCCCCACAAAAATAAATCCAATAGATTTAAATCCGGAGACCGCGGTGGCCATGAATATGGCCCACCTCTACCAATCTATCTATTGGGGAAAATCTGGTTCAGATGGTCCCGCACAATCAAACTGATATGAGGAGGAGCGCCATCATGCATAAACCACATATCTCTTCGGGTTTGCAATGGAACATGTTCCAAAAGTCCATTCAAATCGTTCTGAATGAACTCCAAATAACGTTCTCCATTCAATCGGTCATGTAGAACGAATGGCCCTCTAGGATGGTTTCCTATGATACCAGCCCAAACATTCACGTTGAATTTCCGTTGGTGTTTGGTTTGCAATATCCCATGGGGATATTATTCAGCCCATATGTGGAGATTATGAGAGTTGATTACTCCATCTCTACTGAAACCTGCTTCATCAGTGAATAAAACTCGAGTAATAAAAGTCATATCCTCTCTTTGCTTATCCAGGAACCAATTGGCATATTCCATGTATGTATGTATGTATGGAACTGTTCTGATAGGTTTCTGATGCTTATTGAAGGATCATCAGCGACAGCTTCCAAAGGTATGCACAGCCCTAGGAGCGCCCTCACCACCTCGTTTTAGCAAAACTGAACCTACAATAATATCGAAATAAAACAACAGGCTCCAATTAATTATCCATTAGACATACCTGTCTCCCTCAAGCTGCGATCGACACTCTCGAACGTTTCTCTTGCCGGTAACGTTCGATTGGGGAAATGCTCGGCATACAGACGACGGGCTTCTGCAGCATATTCGTTGAATGTAAACTGTTCGGCAATATCAAAACACTTCAAACTGTCCTATTAGAATATTGACAATACAATGACAACGCACCACTCAACAAAACAAAATCGCATTCCAGTTGTCATTTTTTATCCACACTAATTTTGTTTCTTTATACTAGGTGTTTTTGTCAACATCTGTGGAAGGAATGGAACATACATTTATTCACCGGATATTTTTCACCTATTCAGGTGCAGCTGTTTTTGTAGTTTATTCGTTTGCTTTTTATTAGTTATGTCTTCCGATGTGCGTTTTTCAGCTGAATTTATCTTTGGGTTAAAGATGTTCTCCCATGAAATTATACTTATCAGTGAAACTCCTCAACATTTAAGCTGTGAATACGAATTTGCAACATCCAAATGTTGAGTTTCATGAGATTCAGATAACACAACACGAAACGTGCTTATTACACGCGTACATACAAAACATGGACTGAATTCGATATTTCATAGTGGAGTAGCTTGTTAGTTCAAAAACACCACGAATCTACATAACTTGCTATTTCATTTGAAAAAATATCTACATTGTGAATTAAACTTTCAACTAGGTACTGTACTTTTTGTTCACGACTTTATTTTAGCATATTTTGTATTATCCCTGTTATAAATGTTGTTGAATTAACGTTAGCATTATTATTTCTACTATGAAAATTTTTCATTTCAATTAATGGTGGACGATCGGGTTTGATGTCGTCGAGGAAAACTGCATTTTTATTAAGAATCGTTGCTCCGATCGACTCACACGAATACTTTTATTCAGAAAATTGTCTACGTAACCTTATTTTGTTGAAAACTATTGAAAAATTATCTGTCAATTCAAAGTTTTGGGGTTTGGACCATCGGGGTTAGTCCGTTCCTGACTTTGTGGCAGAACAACTGACTCCTGCATGGAAGCTCATCGAAGGAATTCATTTGTTTAGTCAATCACCAAAATTTAGATGATTTTGAATATTCACTTTGAAAGTTATCAAAGAAAAACATATTGTAACTTTGAGGGCACGTAACTTGGTAACGAAGGCTTTTAGGAACAAAAGTTATATGAAGTACTGGTGATATTTTGACCTCATCTATACATTCCCGAGAGGAAAAGAGGAAGTCCAGGGACACCCTGTATATAGTCTCCACAATAGCTACCTAATACGAAAATAATAATTGTTGAAACACTATATACTACATTGAAAATGCTGTGAGAAACTGCAAAAGGGTATTCCTCTGCTCTTTATGAAGTTATTCCAGATTTTTTCCACGAGTTGATCAGTTTTGGTCTATATTATTCTATGATATAGAAAAATGTTATATATTGAGTATGAGTGGATCTCTCCATCAATGGTTATATTCCGTTTATCTTCAAGATATTCCTGCCTATATGAAATTATTTTTTATCATACATCATACCTGCATCAAAATCCTTGTTTTATGATCTAAAAAGCGTGCGAAATCTCAAGATTTAAACACGCCGTCTTTTAAAGGAAAATGCGTGCAAAATTTCAAGATTAAAACACACCGTGTTTTAAAGGTTGCTAGGTAACGAAAACAAGTACAACTTTTTATTTATGTGTTGAATTCATCAAAAATATGGAACAATTTGAGTCTGTTTCTTCCCGATACATATCGTTAACTTATAATATTCTCTTTAATACGAATTTTCGGATTTTTCTGGTATTAATTTTGATTCAGCATCCTCGGTTAACTTTAAAATTTTGGATGAGAGTTCTCCTTGATTCACAACGATTTTGAAATTATCAATCATATGAACTGTCAATTAAGCTTGTAAACAACAATTGCTATATCCATGTCAACAAGACCTGACATCAGATGTCCATCACATACCTGAATAGATGTATTAAAATATAAGAAACATTATCCTGATCTAAAATTCATTTCCAGCATTGTTCTTGAAGTTATGATGCAGGTATAATAAAAAATAGCGTATGATACGCGTGTATAAGTGCCTTTAAAGCACTTGCAACGTTGAGTGCACGCCGCTCCGCGTCGTGCCCTCAAACTCGTTGCGCGTGCTTTAAAGGCCCACTTATACGCTTGTATCATGATATACTATTCTGAACCCTAATAATATATGTAGTCATAGTATATCCTTGTAGCTAAACTAATTTTATCTTTCCAGAAGGGATCCGAAGAAAATGGACACCTTGTACTCGACCCGTATACACGGCTTCCCCAATTTGAGCAAAGCCGGATTAGAGCCGGCTCTAACCGAGGAGAGCCTCCTCTCGCTGTTAGTAGTGTTAGGAAGCAGTATTTCGTTGGTGGCGCTCGTTTTTGCCTTCATTACCTACAGGTAAGGAAACTTTATTTAGGAAAATACTCGAGGAAATCGGATTTAGTCTATTGAATGGACGTCACGTTCGGTTGATCTGCGTAGAAAGACTTCCGGAAGAATAGAGCGGATATTTTTACCCCAAAAATAGGTATTTATTATAGAAAGGAAAAGAGGAAACCATTTCAGCACGAGATGTGACGCTCGTCTTCTGAAGCGAAGACATTTTTTTCTGTGGCCGTTCAATAGCCACTACAAAACAATAACAATGAACACAATCGGAAAACTGAGAGATGAAAATTATAAATTGATTAGAAATGTAGGTCCTGGTAGCGGCAATTGACATCCCCAGTTTCACACATACAGTGCTCGTCTAAAGTCCGTTCCCCCCCTACTAATTTTTGAACCACCTGGTATATCGCAACGAAATTTGCAGGGCTTGAATAGGAGATAAAAACCTACTTTTTCATGAAAAACTCACAGTTAAAAGTTTTAAAATGGCGGCTGAGCGCCATCTTCAATAATTTTTTTTAAATAGAACACCCCGTATATTATCCCATTTTCAAAATCTGCTCATAATTCTCAACAGTTTTCTCTAATATACTCTATATACTCCTGAATTCAATTATTTTCGAAATATTAACGTTTGAAAAATGACATTCCGTATGGATTTTGGTCACTTCCGGTAAAACATTTTGCTAACTAAACGTTGTTATTAATTTGTAGTTAAATCTCTTAATGAAATCGACTAATAAGTGGCGTAAAGAGAGTTCATTAAGGATAAACAGTACCGCTTACCGGAGAATCTCGAAGCCTACGAATGTGTTCTGCAAATTCACAATCAAAACAAATTAGTTAGCTAAAAAATTATAATTTTTTTCTGAATAACACTTTTATTTAACCCCAACAATTATTTCATCAAGGGTTCAATGTGGCTCCCTCCTAAATCTTGACAATAAAGTGCCCTATTATTAATTAATTAAATAAATAAAATAAATTAATCTCACGTTGATGAAAGTCTGTTCATCTATTTCTTCACATGTATCTATTATTCTGCGTTCCAACTCTTCTATTGTTTGGCATTCAGTGGCGTAGATTTTTGACTTCAGATACCTCCCAAAGGAAAAAATCTAGAGGTGTAAGATCCGAAGATCTTGGTGGCCATTCTGTACTTCCCCTGCGACCTATCCATCGCCCAGGAAAGTTTGTATCGAGGAACTCTCTAGCCATGCGATCGAAATGGGGAGGTGCCCCATCCTGCTAAAATATGATTTCAAGATTCTCAAACTCTTCCTGATTGTTTAAAACAATTTGTCTTATTTGAGGTTCAATTTCAGTTTCTAAAAAAATTCTGTAAAGAACTCCTGTAAGATTGCTTCTGATGAAAATCGGTCCAACAAGGCGATTGCCCAAAATCCCCACCCAAACATTCACCTTTTACGGAAACTGGGTATATCCCTCTCTAAAAATATGCGGATTAGTATCGCTCCACTATCGTACATTCTGTTTGTTGACTTTTCCATTGAGAAAAATCGTGCATTCGTCTGCGAAACATACACGTTTTAGGAAGCCCGGGCCCGTTCTCCTTCAATTGTTCTTGTTAACCACTCACAAAATTCAATCCTCCGGTCTTGATCATCCTCCGTGAGAGCATGCCGGATTTTAATTTTATAGGGATGAAACTTATATTTTTTTAGGACTCTTTGGACACTTTTCGAACTTACTCCACAGGATTCAGCAACTGCAGACGTCGACTGAGTCGGATTGATTTCCATTTCTGCAACAATTTCTCCCTTTTTTTTCTTCTGAAAGAGGCGGTCTTCCTGATCTTAGAGCATCTTTCAGCGTACCAGTTGCTTGGAGCTTATTTAAAAGTTTACGCAAATATGACCTCGAACTAGGATTCTCGGGAAATCTATCATTAAACATACGTACTGCTAGATGATAATTTCTTCCAGCTTCTCCAAATATCAAAACTGCTTCAAATTTATCGTCTAAACTACGAGCCATGATCACACTTTTCATAAAAGGATTTAGGGTGGGTATTATAAAACTATTTAGACAGATAACTAGAAGTTAACTTGTGGATGACGTCACATGTTATAGTTAACTTCAAAATGTAGCAGTTAACTTTATCGGGTGGAACGGGTGTCGGTTAGAGTTAACTTTGTAGAAAATGGTGGTTTTCGATCGTCGACAATCCTCCTGCTCCTGTCAATATTGCATATGAGTCATATAACCTCAATTTTTCGTTTTCGCAAAATGTTAGCAAACGATATCCACGTTATTATTGAGGAACTTTTAACCACTCACAAAATTCAATCCTCCGGTCTTGATCATCCTCCGTGAGAGCATGCCGGATTTTAATTTTATAGGGATGAAACTTTTATTTTTTTAGGACTCTTTGGGACACTTTTCGAACTTACTCCACAGGATTCAGCAACTGCAGACGTCGACTGAGTCGGATTGATTTCCATTTCTGCAACAATTTCTCCCTTTTTTTCTTCTGAAAGAGGCGGTCTTCCTGATCTTGGAGCATCTTTCAGCGTACCAGTTGCTTGGAGCTTATTTAAAAGTTTGCGCAAATATGACCTCGAACTAGGATTCTCGGGAAATCTATCATTAAACATACGTACTGCTAGATGATAATTTCTTCCAGCTTCTCCAAATATCAAAACTGCTTCAAATTTATCGTCTAAACTACGAGCCATGATCACACTTTTCATAAAAGGATTTAGGGTGGGTATTATAAAACTATTTCGACAGATAACTAGAAGTTAACTTGTGGATGACGTCACATGTTATAGTTAACTTAAAAATGTAGCAGTTAACTTTATCGGGTGGAACGGGTGTCGGTTAGAGTTAACTTTGTAGAAAATGGTGGTTTTCGATCGTCGACAATACTCCTGCTCCTGTCAATATTGCATATGAGTCATATAACCTCAATTTTTCGTTTTCGCAAAATGTTAGCAAACGATATCCACGTTATTTTTGAGGAACTTTTAACCGATGATGAAGAATATGATGTGAATATTGTTGAAGCCCCTCGGCGACAAAGGATATTTAGAAATCGGTTAGACCATTTCACCTTGTGGAACGAAACAGAATTTAAAAACCGATTTCGACCATCAAGAGAGTCTGTATGCTTGTTAATGGGACACATTGAAGCAAATTTACAAAGACCAACTAATAGGTCAGCATTTCTAGTACCTATTTTGATTATTGTAGAATTATAAATATTTTTATTTTTAGAAATCATCCACTATCGCCAGTAACACAAGTGTTGATTATGCAACTGGTTCATTCTTGGTAGTTGCTGGAGATTTTGGGGGTATTCACAAGTCAACTGCTAGCAGTGTTATTAGAAAGGTCACAGGAGAAATTGCATTGTTATCATCGAATTAAAAATAAAACTAACAAAAACAGTTTTTTTATTCCATTTGAAATAAACAAGATGGTGTGAAAATGTGTCCTTATCACCTAGATAATCATATAGTCTTTTTCCATACTGTATGAATAATCTTCGGTATGTCGAATATCTCTTGTTTCTCTTCTTAAGTCTCTTTTTTTTTTCTTCTCAACTCTCTTCGAAGGTTCTCTTTTTAACTTTTTTTCTTGGCCACACACAATAGTCAACAGAATATTCATCAGGTAAACCAGAATTTCATTGAATGTCAACAATCACAAGAGATTCGACAAGTTTAAGTTTACAATGGCTAAAATCATATAAACATTAATGTTTCGAAAAGTAAACAATGTGTCATCACCTAGATATACATTTATAGTCACCCTTTTTCCATACTGTATGAATAATTTTCGCTATGTTGAATAATCTCTCTTTTTTCTCTTCTTAACTCTATTTTCTTTCCTCACAACTCTCTTTGAAGGTTCTCTTTTTCACTTTTATCTTGCGCACAGACGATACAGGAGGATTTTGGGAAGGGACTGGATTCTTCTTCAAGAGCCCATCGTCTGTCTAAAAACTCGCTCAATCCTAGATCAGTCTGCACCAGAACGTTACGTTAATTTTCTCATGGAAAATGATGAAAACTTATTCCAGTTCAACGGGATCGTTTTGCCAAGAGAAAAATTGTAGGTTACCTTTTTGCCTTCTTCTTCTTTTTATTTAAAAAATGGTACCTTTATAAAACTGACATTTTGAAGCTCGAATTAACTTGACTGATAAAATTGAAGTTAACTTCAAAACATATTTATAATACCGGCCCTTAGGCGCTCAACAGACTATTTGACAGTTAGCAGTTCAGTTTGACAGTAAACAAGATGTTACCGCGACAACGATTTTTTCCAATGCAAACTTTATTGAAAGCAACATTAGTGTTTTTGGTTGGGTTTGAAATGACCAAAACGTCACTTTTCAAACGTTAATATTTCGAAAACAATTGAATTTAGGGGTAAAGTGTTTCGGAGAACACTGTTACGAATTATGAGCAGATTTCTAAAATAAAATAATATATGGGGTGTTCTATTTAAAAAAAATATTGAAGAGGGCACTCAATCGCCATTTTAAAACTTTTAGTTGTGATTTTTTCATGAAAAAGTAGGTTTTTATCTCCTATTTGAGCCCTCCAAACTTCGTTGCGATATACCAGGTGGTTCAAAAATTAGTAGGGGGGGCGGACTTTAGACGAGCACTGAATATTGCAACAATATTGATCCAATATTATTAAAATTTTCGTGAAATATTGCAAAGAAAAAGAAATATATTAGTACAATATTATTTGAGATATATTGAGGTAATATTGTCAATATATTGAAATGTTGACATGAAAATATGGATGAAATATTCCGAAGGTACTGTTTGCTGGGTGAGGGAATCATATCTCTCATTCCACCCAAGCAGTTTTCATCGTTCAGCTCAAAACTTGCCAAACATCGCTTTATTAGGAGGTTGCGTCTCATGTGGGGATGTAAAACATTTTGTGTGGAGTAGAGGGTCGTGTTCACGCGTCCTACCCAAAGAGGTCGAGGAATTGAAGACGTGACGAGAAATTATGTAAAATATATGAATTTCCAATATTTCTGCGTTCAGTTGAGGTTCGAGGCCTTTTTCAGCATTCTTTGAGTGGTTTTTCATCAATATGATTTTAAAGAAATTTCATTTGTAGTTTTACAATGACATTCTTGTTTCCGGTATATTTCATTAAAATTATTATCTTCCCTTAATAATGACACATGTTTCTATTGCATTTTTTTAAGGTAAATAATATTCAGTCCAAGAATATTATTTTTGTGCGATCAAAACTCATAAAATGTAATCAATATATCAGTTTCAATATGAAGATCTAGCATGCTATGAAGTGTGTACATTGACCGGATTTTTCAGTACTTACCTTCAAAATCGGCTAAAATCTTACAAATATTGAAAAATCGTATCACTTAACAATCACAAGAAAAACACAAGTAATGACATCAGTAACAGAAAAAAAATTGGCCACAGAGTAACATCAAATAAAAACTTTTTAACAAAAACTTAAACCGACGAAATACGGAACTGAAAAGTAAAAAATAAAATAAACCTTCTTAGTCTCAATAACTAAGCTCCTAAACTAATGTAAGTAACTAATTTTGAGTCGGCGCCAAACAAGCAGGCAAATGAATTAGGTAAGGCGTAAAATGCGCGGTGACATTCTGATAATTTTTTTTAAGTAATTTAATGATCTTCGTTGATTGTTCGTTTGGCGCCGACTCAAAATTAGTTACTTACATTAGTTTGGGAGCTTAATTATTGAGTCTAAAAAGGTTTATTTTATTTTTTACTTTTCAGTTCCGTATTTCGTCGGTTTAATTTTTTGTAAAAAAGTTTTTATTTTTCAATTTTTTGTGGCTGAAATCTATTAATTACTTACTACCTACTTGTTTTTTGATTACTTCCAAAATACTTACTTACCCACCTTACCTCAACTATTACCAGTTGAATAATATGATTATCTACTTTTACTATTTGTTGTAATATGAATTATTTTTGTTGTTCTGGTAAGTTCATTTCCTTCCTCTCATAGAATTTAATGATTGTGACGGATGTGGAACATAAATAATGACAGTAGCGATCTGTCATTGTTAACTACATATGTGTGTGCCAATGTTCACAAGTAAAAAATCAATTATTCCCTATTTTTCTACCCGTAAGGGTGAATAATTCCATTCGAAATCCAAATATGAGGTAGTCCCTGTCTATTAAAAAAAGAATCATCCAAATCGAAGAACCCAGTACAGTAACGGACCAGACAGTAACGGACCAGAATTCAGAGGGTGAGTGATCAATATCCTTCATGTTGCTACCCTTAGAGGTGGATTTGATTTTTTAAATTCGAATGGGACCAACTTCGAAGTACACCCTATCCACTGAAAAAAAAATGATCGGAATCGGACTTCTCACTAAAAAGTTATGCGTGATCATACATAAAAAAAAAAATAAAAAAAAATACGCGTCGACTAGAGAACCTCCTCCTTTTTGGTATCATCGGTTAAAAAGAGAACCTGCAGAGAAATCACAAGATAACAGAAAAGTTTCCCAAATGTAGGTGTGGATGTCAAGTAAATAAATAGAAACGTCATTCAGTTCTAGAATGACTGTCTATGGTGTATATTTTCCTCCTAGATAGTTACAATCTGCATTTATTATGTAAAACCAACACAAAAATGTATTAAAACTACAATATACGTAGAATTAAAAAAACCATCATTATATGATTCATATAGCTGGAAAAATAATACTAGAAGAAATCACCCATAGAAGCTGTTGAAGTTGGATTGTCTCTGAACGAAGATATGCCGCATGAGTAGTACAGAAATGGCGTGAAAGCCCTACCAGTGCTGTAGGAAAACGAGTTGCTCATCTATAAATTTGGTCTGTCTTGGCGTTACTAGGAGATGAACTCATCAAATAGTTCATCTCTTAGACCTCAAACATAATTTACTGTTCAATACCGAAGAACTCCTAGAAAGTTATCATATTGAATCCATGCTCATCTTCAGAGAAACGCAATTTCGGTATAACTATATTGTGCGACACAAACTCAAAGAGCGTACAGGTTTGGATTCAGGCTATTTGTTATGCAGCAACATAATAAAGCACCCACTGAATTTGATTTTCTAATGTTTTTCGGAATTATCATTCAAACAATGCAGCAAAAATACGTTTATTTTTTTACAATACATAAATGCATACAATATTTTTTTTCTACGTTCATGCAAAAAACAAAACTATTTAGTGAAAAAAGTGGTTCTTTATTGCACTCTGCAATAAAATGTTTATTGCACTCATCTGTCATTATATATCTGTCATTTGTGATCATGACAAACATAAACGTCAAATCGACGCAATTTTTAGTACACTTAGTGCCATCTGAATAAAACATTTTTTTGTTTTTGCATGGACGTAGAAAAAATATTGTATGCAACTCGTGCAAAAAGTGTTTATTGCACTCGACGTGTTGTCCAACTCGGCCTGGCGCCCTCGTTGGACAACTTCACGTCGAGTACAATAAACACTTACTTTTTGCACTTGATGCACAAATAACTATTCTACGTTCATGCAAAAACCAAAAAATGTTTTATTCAGATTGAAAATAAAAAGCGTACTAAAAATTGCGTCATTTGTGATATGACAGATGTAGAATGACAGATGAGTGCAATAAACATTTTATGCACAGTGCAATAAAGAACCACATTTTTTACTAAATATAGTTCAATAAAGTTTTGTTTTTTGCATGAACTTAGAAAACATATTTTTTTTCACTATTTTGATTATAATTTTGAAAAAATGTATGCAGTAGAGGGATAAATGATGAAATTCGTGAATCTACCTATAATCTGAACCGTACGCGGTTTTGTCGGCCGCGGCCTCTTTTTTCAGAGAGAGCGTGAGAGAGAGAGAGGTAATTATAACCCTTAGCCATTGATAAAAAAATAACACCCTTCTCAAAATCCATACAAGTAAAACCTCGGCCATAAGCTGGTCAAATTTCATTACCCTCTCAAGGACAAACAATTGAATGTGATTGAAATCTTGTAACATGAACAGGGTTCAACCCATTCCGCTTTTTGAACCAAAGTGTAGTTTCTACCGTATATTCGAAGAGATGGAAAATCCGGTCCTGGTGTTGGAACGGGAACGGGGTAGGTGAGTAACGAAATCATGAGTGTTTTCAGGAGTTGTTCGAAATTGAATCAGACTTATAATATAAGTAAACGAGAAGTGACAAAGTAAACCACTTCGAAGATTCAATTAATTTGAAGTTCCGTTTATTACCAGACCGTAGACGCGATAAAGGTATTGCTGTCATCGCCAAATTCAGATGTCTTACCGGAGAATTTAATGAGAATATCGAGTCCTTGAAAACAAGGCCATACCCAGAGAAAAATTTCGGGGGGGGGAGGTTGGTTCTAAAGTAAATAATGCAATGTACATTTTACCAAATTTTATTACACATCATTAAACAGAAAGATGGAATCAGATTGTACAGTGTAGAAAGTACCACTTTATGGTCGCAAAATCTGTTTCTTAGTTGACTTATTAAGTCATCTGAGGTTGGAACAGCAACTTTTACCCGGAAATACTTCTCAGAACCATTAGTTGGAATATTACGAATAGTTTATATTTAGAAAAACTAGGGGTATTTAAACAAAATTGAAAAATGTGAATTAGTGTATGGTATGTACATAAAACTACTGATTTTCACCTTATTCCAGATATATTTTACAGATTTTGGGGGGGGGGGTTAACCCCCCCCCCCTGCTTGCTTGAAAATGATTAATGATGAAGGTGTTATTCCAAAGATTATTTACATATTTCTGGTACGTTTTTGGAGGAATAAAACCTCGCACAAAAAATGAGGATGAATCATGAAATCTGTAATGCAAATGTGGAAGTGTAGACGTATCTATGAATTTGTCGAATTTATATATAAACAACAAGAAAATTGTTGGGGCATTATTCTTTGATCTCACTAATGCTTTTGATAGCCTTAATTTAGATTTTGTGGAAAAAAACTATATGCCATATTTCGTGGGAACGTGCTGACTTGGCTGATGTCATACTTGAGATTTAGGTAAATAGCAGTCAAAATAAATCAAACTCAGTCAAATGAAGTAATTGGTAATCGGGGTGTTCCACAGGGTTCTGTACTGGATCCACTTATATTTACAATGTTTATTAATGATCTACCAGAATTTATGAAAACGAAGTGTAAGCTTATATATGCGGACGATGTTTCCTTTGCAACTTGTGGCAATTCTCCTGAAGAACTGGCAGATATTAAGTGTACTATATAATAAATTCACCGAATGGTGTTTGAACAATCATCTAATTCTAAATCATGGGAAAACGGTTCTAATGAAATTCAACATAACAAATGATTCCAACACTTCTTTTGACGTATATACTGAAAATATTAATTTGACGTCCTCTGAGGCAACAAAATTCCTTGGAACCTTTCTTGACTCATCACTCACTTTTCAGGCATGTACTGATCATATATCAAAGAAGATATGTAGCAGCTACTATGCAATTTTACAACTTAAAAACATACTCTCCCAACAACAACTAATAAATATCTACTATGTGATGACATAATCTCAATTATCCTATAATGTTATAATATGGGAAAACTCTAGATTTTCAACAAAATTGTTTATTTTACAAAAAAAAATACATCTCATCTTTGGGATACATAAGAGAACTTCCTGTAGATGCCTCTTCCAATCAAACAAAATTCTAACTCTCCCCTGTATCTACATCTACAAAAATATTATATTCGTTAAAAATCCATCTCATACTGGCATACAGTTGTATAATGTACTACCAAGCTCTAAAAGAGAAATCCAAAACTTTAATGTATTCAATTTATGGAATGTAGCTTTTAACCCAATTGTATTTCTTTTTATATTTATCTATGATATAACATATTCTATGTATTCTCTTTTCTCTACTGACTTCTCCTAATATCATGTAAATGATCTCAATGGAATAAAAGATTATTTATTTATTATTTATCAGTTTGCCCGGACGGGTTAGTGCGTACATCAAATTATTATTTTAAGGAAAGAAAAATATATTCAGCCAGTTAGTTAATAAGTCACATTTTGAAATTTGAGTGTTAACAAAATATATTGATTGGAAGATAACTTTGGAGGCACAATTGACGATTTGTTAAAATTTTATGTTCTTGATTACAAAACCTGGGGAGACATGATTAAAGTTGATGCAGATTTTTTATGATTTCGAGTTTGACTGGTCCGCTTCTGGTGATCACCTGAGTTGTAGAACTTTCTTCAAAAATCTAACACAGCTAGAAACCTGAGATTATCTTCCATAATCGTTTGTTTATTGGTAAGTTATTTATGCCTGCTCGCCCACTTCTGTTGCCACGCATTAGAAATTGCAGTGACTTTTCAATTTATGATTCAATGAAAGAGATAATAATTCGTTGAAACAAACAGATTCCTAATAGAAACTACATATATAATTATAACAATACTCCTATTTGTTCTAGGAATGATCTCCATGTTGCTTCCTTTGTCTGTCTTCAAGAAACTCTGCAACAATCAACTTAATACACGGACGGTGTCTTCAATCCGCATGTTCCGTTGTTTGTATCTTTTTATTTTTCGTTGATCCCTTCGAAGCTTATCATTTACGAATTTCGACTGTGATCTGAAACTAAAATATAATTCAAAATTATCTTGCACTATTTTATAATTTTGGTAATAGAAGTGTAACGACAAAGTGCTAGGTACTTAGAAAAACCCAGGCTATGCAGTAAAGAGCGGTGTGGGATTCTTTGTACTGATTTGCTAGTTTCTGTTTTTTTGTATTTGGCAAAGGGTTTCAAAAATTGAAATTATGAATAGGACTCCAGAATCTTTTTTACTTATAGGATCAAACTTGCACGAGTAATCCCTTTACCACATTAAATCACTTCACACCTATATGCGCTTCGATAACTGAGTTATCATCAGTATGTAAACTACACTAAATTAATTGTTACGTGTTACTACAATATATACGTGGTATTTCTAATTGGGTAATTTTATACTAATTAATGTTCCCTCAAATCGCTAATGGGATCTTGATGGTTCTATGAGGATTAAAGTAAACAAGGTGGAATAGATCGGTCCCTTATTTTCATTTTGTTGATTTTTATCATGGTTTTTGTGGATAACTATAGTCTCCAGGTATTTTTCTACTTGATTACTCTCGTTTCGGACGTCCAATGGATTTGAAAGGTTTTCTCGACGTTTCGAAAATTTGTATCTACGTCTTCAGGTGAATACTGACAAGGTTCGGTGCTACTTACCTATTTATATGTCTGTCGGTGCTGTGGTGCGTATAATTCTGCCATGTGCACTGGTGCCTCTGATTTCGCGTGGTGTGGTGGCGCGTGAAGCTTCGCACCTCTGCAGTCCGTCAGAAAGAGCAATTAGTGGTTTCCATACGTTCCTGATCTCAAGGCTTGGTTGACTAAAGGCGTTATTGGCTTCGATGTAGGCGGCATCTTTGAACTTCAGTTTGAACCAATGCACTCAACGCGGTGTAACTGCAAAATCGGGAATTGTTGACCACGCCTGGACTGAGCAACATCGAATTCTATGGGACGACGCAAGTGTTCTACATAGAGGGGAGCATTGGTTCAAACGGAAGTCAAAGCCAATAACGCCTTTAGTCAACCAAGCGTTGAGATCAAGAACGTATGGAAGCCACTAATTGCCCTTTCTGGCGGACTGCAGAGGCGCGTAACTCGCACCATTGCCTCGACAGACATGTGAATGAGTAAGTGGCCCCTAAGCTTGTCAGTATTCACCTGAAGACGATTACAGTTACAAGCATCGAAACGTCGTGAAAACGTTTCAAATCCATTGAGACGATAGACGTCCGAAACGAGAGTAATCAATTTTGAGCCTATCTTGCCCCCTAATATTATTTTTCGTAAAAATCGTTCCCAGGCGCACAGTGAAGGTCACTCAGGTTAACCCCAGAAGAGATTTAGACTCGTCCTCGGTATATTCAACGATCGTGAAAATTACAGCATTCTACTACAATAATTCCAGCGAAAATATGAATTGTATTGAAGTTGATGTCTTGATCACGAATCCGTAGGAATTTTGAGCATATCTTGCTCCTCTTCGTCTCTCCAATCTATGAATCTCCGCATTCACATGGAACTTTATAAATGCAATACTTACTGATTTCATTTTTGTTATCAGGTTTGGTCTTGGTGAGGAAACTCTTGTTTTCGATCCTTCTGATCTTCTCGGATACACCTCTGATGTACGGAAAACAGATCACTGTGCTTTGTTGCCTTTGGTCTCTGGAGTTGTTTTGATACTTCTCCTAGGAGTTTCTTGGGGTATCCATTCTGGTGAAGGTTCTCTCTGATGTGAAGGTTCTCACTAGATGCCGAATTAAAATTCGGCATCTAGTGACTCCTCGTTGTTGCATATGTGCATCGCTCTTTCTAGCATAAAAAACAGGTTTCACAGTCTTTGAGCAGCATAGGCGGAGATAACTGATTTTATTCAGTTATTCAAATATTTTAAAAATATGTTAAAATAAAAGAATACGACATAAGCGAGGGAGTATGTATTAATAGGCAATCGGATCATCATAATTTCATTTTCTTACGGTCGAAAAAAGCCATATTTTCCAACAAAACACAACAGAACTATAAAATATTTCAAAACCTGTTTCGATCCCAGACCAAAGACGCTACTGGCTTTTATTTATTCAGACCTCTTGAAACATAAATATAAGTTTATTAGTTTTCTCGGCCTCTCAGCGTATCGACACACCTACAAGCATTATCATTGGCTTGCGGTCCGTTTTGATTGGCTCAGGCGAATCTGCTGTGGAACGAGACATGTTACTCAAACCCACGTTGACTGTCGGCTCTTGTGATCTCCTTTTGATCTTCCGTTCGGCGACGGAGAATGTTTACGAGTAGTATAGTTGAACCATTTACAATTGCAGAAGCATAAAAAACAAGTTTCGCAGTCTTGAAGCGGTATCCTTTGAGCAGCAGAGGCGGAGGTAACTGATTTTATTTAGATATTTAAATATTTCAAAAATACGTTGTAATAAAAAAAATATGCCATACGCGAGGAAGTATGCATCAATAGGCAATCGGATCATCATAATTTCATTTTCCTATGATCGAAAAAAAGTCGTATTTTCGAACAAAACACAACAGAGCTATATAATATTTTAAAACCCATTTTGATCCCAGACCAGAGACGCCACTGGCTTTTATTTATTCAGACCTCTTCAAACACAAATATAACTCGTGATTTATTAGTTTTATTGGCCTCCAACGTATGGACACACCTACAAGCATTATCATTGGATTGCGGTCCGTTTTGATTGGCTCAGGCGAATCTGGTGTAGAACTAGACAGCTATCACTCAAACCCACGTTGACTGTCAGCTCTTTTGATCCTCCGTTCGGCGACGGAGAATGTTTACGAGTAGTACACATTATTTTTCGTGAGTTTTTGATTTGCTCCTTATAGAAACAGCTTCTGCAATTGAAAATGGTTAAACTATACACATTATTTTTCGTTCCGTTACTTCGCATATACGCTCGTGTAAGCGAAGTGAGTTTTTTATTTGATCCTTATAGAAACAGCTTCTGCGATTCAAAATGGTTAAATATACAACCAAAAATCTGAAGAGAAATCTATTCGCTTAGCAATTTCTGTTGGAACTACGATTGATCTAAACAGTCTCGGGAAATAAATTATCATCTTAGTCATTTTCATAGAAATGAACGCTAATGGATCCTCAGCTAAGCAATATTCGAGAGTAGATAAACTAGGGTTTTAGAGTGAAGGCTAATAATGATAACTTATAGGTTTGGTGTTAATTACATGAATATCAAATTGACAGTCTTCGAAATAATGTCAAAATATCTCTCGGAAATTAGGATCGGGTATGGATCAAATGTCAGATACAAAAAAAAACATGAGGCAAGCTTCCTACAATAATGACTAAATTAATAATTGAATAAAAATCAAGAACAAGTGACAGTTTTCCACAGCTAGGCCCCACTAAGTACTAATAAATTTCATCAAATGGTAGAGATAACAAGAAAAAGTTCCCAGAAATGCAATAAATGTATTTTCTCTGGTCGCTGAACTGTGATGAATCGACGAAAGAGGAAATATCTGCCCACGCCATCAGTGCGGGAGATTAAATAGTTGTTTACAGAGCCCCCATAAAGTTTTTCATTATTACGGAACAAAAGCTTCTGAAATGTATTTACCCGTTTTAGGAGCGGATTTGATGGAACAGCAAAGTAAACAATGGTTCTTGGAACTAAAAATAATATGTAGGTATATTATGAAGGTTGTAGTAACCCTGCCTAGTCATAATCATTTAGAAAAAGAAATAACCATTATCAAGTTCTAACACATGCCCCATTAACTTTTGAAGGAATGCATAATTATCTCAGATTGTTCATTTAATGACCTAATACGGTTGAAGAGTAACTCTTGTTCGCGGTGAATATCACAGGAGATATTCTTGTTCTGTAATAAATTAACTTGTTAATGTAACCGACATGTCTAGAGACGGATGCCGACCGCACATAAAAATCTTTAAATACATCATTGGATGGGCGGTCTATTTGAAGCATTCCTATGCGCTGGTATAATAAACCCCATTAATGAGTACACATATAAATCACAAATGAAATGACTGAAATAACACAAACGAGAGGAGGGAACCGAGACTATATATAAAGAAACTTGAATCTAAAAGGATATAGAGTTATAATTCGACAGTCATCAGATATACTTGACTCCATGTACGCGAGCATTTAATTAGAAATCATTATTACAAGTACAATTAAATTCAATGCTGAAATAAGTGATGTAACACATACGAGAAATTCAAGATAATTCATAATGAAGCTAAATTGGTTGCATCATCAATCTCTACCTTAGTGCGAATTAAGTTTTTGTTCAAAGAGAAATCTACAATGTCAAATCGGCTCGACAAATACAATAACTACCGGGTCATCATCTGTTTATTAGTGCTACCATAAACCTTGCATATTTTCAACGCCAATTTCATAATCTCTATTCATAGTCCAGGAAAAGTAGCTAAATAAAGTCAAGACACGAAAGTAAATAATAAAACCATAATAACCCAAATTAATGAAGGCGCGAATAAAATTAATAATTTCTATTCGTCTAACCAATTGTTAATGTAAGTGCAAGTGATTTACCTGAGAATTATGTAAGTACGTTTGAAAGATCATGTTTGGAAAGTCAATTCTCCAAGTACCTTATTCCTAAATATTTTGGTTACTATCATATACAGGGTTATGCGTTATGCCTTAGTCGAAAGTAAAAAGGATAAGAATGAAGAGAAATATTGATATTAGTGACTAACCTTTTGTAGACCAAAACTTGACATACTATCATCTTCTATAATTGTTTAATAGTGAAATAGCATATTTTGTTTTGATTGGTTATGTTATACGATTGTGCATGTATTTTAAGATTAGATTAATTATATTCATTTTTATTTCCTTTTTCCCGTGCATTATTTCCTGTGAATTCGAATAATAGTAAGGTCTGTAAATCTGAATTATAAATGAACAACCCACGCTCAACTATCTCTCAGGGCAGAGAGGAAGACTAAAGCCGCTCTTAGATCTTCTTCTATGTTATTCGAAGATCTCTTTGATTAACAACTCCCTGGGCGATTAAGATCTCCCTTTCAATACATACTTGGGGTAATTATTAAAACCACCGACCATCTACCCATTTGGTAGGCGGTTAGGTACTTTATTAATTAACATCTCGAGTGTGGAGCAACCCATAACATTTGGCGATCAGGTGGGTGGTTGTTATACCTAACACCTGGGAGCCACGACAAGGTGAGCGCTATTTTCTTTGGATGTTTTGGATCTCTTCACAATATTGAAACCAATTTCTCCATTAATTGTTTTATAACTGAATCTTCATCTATTTTCTGGAACTGTAAAGTTCTTCCGATTCGATGTATTCATCATAAGGAGACATTATGCATGGAAGTAAAATGAAAAATTGGTTTCGTTTTGTTTTCATCGTACGGGTGAAATTCTTGGAAAAAAACACTCCACGAGAATGAAATGCAGAACTGAACTATTATATAGTAAAATCACTACTGCTGTGTACACGACGATTCCAATTCAAAAATTAAAATTCTGTACTTCGTGTAAAATTTTGTATATTAAAGCAAAGCGCTTTCGGCCTAAGGCCATCTTCAGTGCTCATCTAAAATGTTCATGATATAATTA
This sequence comes from Gonioctena quinquepunctata, assembly GCA_018342105.1. Lineage (NCBI taxonomy): Eukaryota > Metazoa > Arthropoda > Insecta > Coleoptera > Chrysomelidae > Gonioctena > Gonioctena quinquepunctata. The sequence goes on along the minus strand of JAFIRS010000581.1, from coordinate 455,360 downwards.
TGATGTACAAATATAAAAAATTGTTCAGTACCTGTCATGAGAATAAAAAATCATTTCGATTAAGATAAAGCTTGTGAGCATTCTCAGATGTGTTGGATGTTCCTGGTTCTCAGAATCACATTTATAATGTTCAAAACAATGAAAATTTCCTAACTCTGGTCTATTTCAACACTAAGAAATGAAATGCATAAAGCACACAAAGTCGTCTTCACAGAAGGTTCAATATAAATTGAAACACAATTAGTAGACCGACAGGCGAAAAACAACTACTTTCCTAGCAAATACCACGCAGAAAGTTGAATGATATTCACCTGACAATCCATGTAAACTTCCATATAAATGGATATTGTTCGCAAATTTTTCTTTCTGATAAGCTCGATTATGTTTAAATCCATGTCGTGTCCGCCTAACAATCCGCATACCGGTATACGGCTTCGGCCCTCATCAGTACGGAGTAGTCACCAGCCAGAAATCCGGAGAGCTCTGGCCGAAGCGAGACACAACATAAATAAAATCATCATCGAGCTTAAAACATCTTTAGGTGCGTCGGAAAAGAACTTTGTGTGCTTTATGCATTTCATTTCTTATTTTCTCTCCCTTCAAATGGCTTTTTGTTTCATTAAATATGCCAGTCGGGCAATTGAGCCACTCCTACTGAGAAGGAATCTTTTATTTAGAATCCTATCGAGGTAGGAGAAATGTATGGAGTGTTTCTTTCTGTCACTAGGTGCCGCCGGTTAAAAGTTATCTTTTCCGACGCACCTAAAGATGTTTTAAGCTCGATGATGATTTTATTTATGTTGTGTCTCGCTTCGGCCAGAGCTCTCCGGATCTCTGGCTGGTGACTACTCCGTACTGATGAGGGCCAAAGCCTGAAACCGGTATGCGGATTGTTAGGCGGACACGACATGAATTTAAACATAATCGAGCTTATCAGAAAGAAACATTTGCGAACAATATCCATTTATATGGAAGTTTGCATGGATTGTCAGGTGAATATCATTCAACGTTCTGCGTGGTATTTGCTAGGAAAGTAGTTGTTTTTCGCCTGTCGGTCTACCAATTGTGTTTCAATTTATATTGAACCTTTTGTGAAGACGACTTTGTGTGCTTTATGCATTTCATTTCTTATTTTCTCTCCCTTCATATGGCTTTTTCTTTCATTATTTCAACATTGTTTAAACTTTTGAGAATTGTTTTGGCCAACGACTAGACAGCCGTGGTGAGACAGCGTGCTTTCAAGTGTCACGTTGTGTGCGATGTTGTCAGATTTACAAGTTTATGATTATGGGTAATGACATCATTTAAAAAGGGAAACATTCTCAATTGAAGAGAATGATTTTTCTGTCAATTGATAAATCCACGATAAAAATATAGAAGCAGTGTGGCTTGTATGGTTGAGAGAAATGTCGAGAGGAACTAAATAGTGAATTTCAAGTTTTTGATGCGAATCAGGCGCAATAGGATTATCACAAGAGGTTTGAAAGGCATACATATTTGACAAGTGTGATGTTGACTTGACAGATGCAAAGGTGGGGTTGGTGGCGCGGAAGTAGAAAATCTGCTGGAGAAGAAGAATTAATTGAATTAAATAACGATAATGAACTGGTGGAAGGACTTTCAAACTCCTTAAGTAATATAGGTTGGTTTGACAAAGTCGATATTTTGTATAATAAACTGGTGAAAAGATTAGTAAAGAATAGTATTTTTTGGATTCTTGAGACATGTGGTTATTTGAGCTGGATTTCGAATATATCCCGAATGAACTAGCAATTATTTATTTTTGAAGATATCGAAACACGAAACATTTGGGGAAAAATATCACTATAAGTTCCATTTTCCGTTGCGCACCTTCAATCTGTTTTCGATATAGGGACCATAGTAACTATCCATCAAGAGTCGGTGGTTTCAGGGAATTGTGCGATGTAGCAACTCTGTCACGGTGGTTTTGGATCTTTGGTGAAGCAATTTTATGTTCTAGTTCTTCTCGCACCGCACTAAATTTTGTTATCTTACCGTCCGTCGATACTATCCATTGTCCCCCAGACTGTGTTGTTTCAGCTCCAATTTTATCAACATTCCCTTTCAGGCCTATGATCAGCCCCTCAGTTTTCCGGATAATCTGTTCGAGAAGTGCTTTCTGTTGTTGTCGTTGTCCCTTCTATTGTTTTTCTCTTTCTCGTCATTCTTTCACCTTTTGTCGACAAATATCTTCCTCTTGTTTTTCCCTTCGCCATCGTTCCTCATCCTCTTGTTTTTATCTCTGCTGTCGTTTCCCATCCTCTGGTATTTTTTTCTGCCGTTGTCTCTTTTGCTTGGCAAACTACTGTTTGATAATTTCCATTATGGCTTCCATTTCGCCGTAGGGGGTATTTCTCGTATTGTTCTCACTTTTTCCAGCTGTTACGAAACTGGGTCTTTGACTATAACAATTACTCGATTGAATTCAATGTCCGTTTATTCCAATTTGAAAAACCCAACACAATAATGCCCTCTGACACTGAAATAATGATAATAATACCGCGCAATACTAACTTCGAATGAATCACACGCGTGCGTCTCGCATATACAGTATCGGAAAATATTTATCTTGGGTATGGTGGTTTCATGAGAGCGTAAGGAATAGCTTGCTGTATGTTGAGAGAGCATTACAATTTCTCCTCGACTCGCTCGAGGAAGGGATATCGACGTCACGCCACAGAGATAGGAGAGTCAGGGTGGTTAGCTCAGGACGTCAGTATCATACCAGCAGCAATCGAGAGAATGTGTGCGCTGCAATGAAGAAAAATTTTTGACGATAATTTCACATCAGATAATTTGAACAAATTAAACTGAATCATTGATTCAATTTAATCTGTCGGACGACAGGTAGATCAAAATATCTTTGGTGCCGCGGTGGCCGCGAAAACAAAAGAAAATTCTTGAACATAAACAAAAGCAAACGATATTTCTGTAAGAAAAAAAACTTATTTCTAACAGAAAAATAATTATTTCTTGAATGGAGAGAAAAAAAATATTTACAAGAAAAAACAAACCAAATTAAATATTTTCTGTACGGAATTATTTTATTGAATGTTCGAACAAACCACCATTTTGGGCCAAACAATAGCCGAATCTATTGTACAATTCTGTTCTGGTAGCCGCAAGGGTAACTGGTGTTACCTGAGCACACAACTGAATAATGTTTGCCCTCAGTTCATCTAAATTGGTGGCATGTTCGAACTCATGCCGATATACCTCCGATTTTAGCATGCCCCAGAAATAAAAATCGAGAGGTGCTACATCTGGTGATCGAGGTGGCCAGTTGATTGTACCTCGCGTACAAATAAACCGATCGGGAAATAATTGATTCAAAAATGTAACCAACGTACCTGCATTGTGGGCAGGACAACCATCTTGTTGAAACCACACGTCGTTAAAGTCAATCGGAAGAGCGCGAACTGCAGGAATAATTTGATTTTGCAAAAGTTGCGAATATTTTGCTGAATTTAAATTCCCTTCAATAAAAAATGGGCCTATGACGTGATCGCCTAAAAGTCCCGTCCATACATTTAATTTTCTTGGGTACAATGTCCTCACAGCAATGCTCAAATGTTTATTTTCACGAGACCAATAACGTACTACGGATGGGTTGTGTTTCCGATGAATTGAGAAGGACGATTCATCGGTAAATAACACCTTTTTTAGAAAGTCATCATTTACACGAAATGCCCTATTGCATTTTTCGACCATCGTTTCACAAAACTCCATACGTCTGAAATGGTCTCCAGGCAAAAGTTCTTCAGTGGTCTTGACTTTGAAACAATGATAACCGTTTCTCTTCAAAATATCCCTTACATTTCTTTCATTCAAATTAACTTCGTCGGCGATCTGTCTACTCGAACAAGGTGTCGTTTCTGCCAATGCACACACTTGTGTTTCTCTTATTTCCCGTTCCTCGGGTATTTGTCTAGGATGCGGTGGTGGATTTGTGGGACAACATTTTTTGCAATGTGCTGCCACACACCCAAAATTCTGAAATTTATTAATAATTGAAAGGACAGTCGCTTCCGTAGGTACAGGTCGATCTGCAAAAGCCACTATGAATAGATTTCTAGTATCTTGTACAGAATTACCCCCAAAGTACCACTTGACGATCCGTACTTTCTCTGCGGTTGTGTAAATAGGCGGCATGTTTCAAAAGGTAATAATTGTCACGGTCTTTTGTTTTCGCAACCACGACTCGGCAAGAATGAGTCGAGTCGCTGTGCGCTGTGTCGCATTGCCTTGTGGTCAATTAATGTGTCGGGTGGGGGAACAGTAGTGCGTCTCTCTTGTTTATGTGGTATTATCATATCATTGCATTCCTTGTTGCTCGTGTAGATTTCTGTCTATACTCCAGATAAATTGTTTCCGATACTGTATGGTCCAGCACTTGCGGGATAAACAGGGGTGTTCTCTACTTATTTCCGTTACAATATATTGAAACCGTACAACGACACTCTAGCTTGTACTTGTCTCAGGATATTTGCGGCTTAGCTAGAGTGAAGATGGGGAGGTTCGTTAAGTAGTCACTGAAATTATTAAAGTTGGAAATGGGTGCCAGGTAAATCTATTCCCCGCCAAATATCCAATAATAGTCTGGTTCAAACTTTGATTTACCAAAGGATTGAAAAACAAAAGCAAAAAAAATACGAAGTACGACTCTAAGAATTTTATTGATTTACAAGAAAAATAAAATAACACTCTATGGTCTGTATCTGTAAGCATACCATGTATAAAGAAAAAGAACAGTTGAATCTAAATAAAATACAAAATACTTCAAGTCCTTGAGTGCAAGCAATAGCCTTCGAGCACGAATACCAATCAAGATTACAAGTGTAACTAAATATCAAGCATTAAACATTGAGGAACAAACGATAGCTCAGTTCATTCATATTCATAGCCACAAACCAGTGGTTTGATCAAAATGACAAAAAAAATGGTAATAACAATTAAAATTAAGGAGCGGTTGCAGAAATTAAGCAGTTCACTCAACGAATTTTTATATACCAGGTTTACTATACGTGAGCGCTTGAGCTCAGGCGTTACGCATGCGTGAATATAAAATATTCAGATAATTGAATTAGGCTTTAGATCATCTCAAATTCCGCTTACTGATAAATATTAAATCTGGTGCCTGCTTACATATTATCAAAACCGCAGGTGGAATAATATCTAGTATGGCATGAACCACTACGCAAGAGAATACAACAGCGAGTTGAGTATAATACAATACCGATGAATAATTTCCGTGGTACGTTCCATACTCCTGTGATAGCTCCCTCGTGGAATCACCCTGTAGACGTAGGGACTGCACTCCACCAGCATTCAAGATTGCTCACCCTGTGTATTATCAACTGGGACATCCTGTACACCCAAGCAGTCAAAGGTACCCCAACACAAATCCAAAACCGACTTCAAAATCCAAACCAGGACCAAAATCCAAAACCAAAGAAAACCCTATGGAAGGAAACACTGAATTAGAATTACCCTTCTCAGATAAAGGAATAAAAGAGCCACATTATTCAACTCCATTGGCTTCTAGCAACCCAAAATATTAAGCTCTATTTCATCCATAAGAATCACAACATTATATGATTCTAGGAAACAAAATATATCCTAATATATGAACTTCCAAATTATTATTTAATTAATTGGATCACCCTTGGATGACCATAAAAAAGGGAATATTCTACCCCTAAGACTAAGAGCTTTCATAACCCTTGTAATTCCCTCTAATGACCGTAGCACTAGATGAAAATGACCTGTATATTAAATGAAAACCCAACCAATGATCGTATCATTGATTAAAATAATAATGGACATCCCAATCTATCATTTCATGAAGAATTTTGACTTCCAAAGTGGAATTATTCACACATGAATTAATTCATAAAAATATATACTTTTCCAGGCGAAACATTTCACTGGCAACGCCGCATCAGATAAAATTCAGGGACGAACGTGAAGCTTCTGGAAAGAAACGATCGTTCGGAGACAAAGAAAAATTATTCGATCTGACAAAATGTCGTTAGGTTCATGAAAATTATCATACCCTTAGGGGTTCTGCCCTTGGGACAATACCAAACTGCGTCTTGTAGTTGATATGGATGGTTCAGTTGCACAAAATAGTGTTCCGCCTTAACGCATCTGTTGATAGGAAAAATCATTTTTCACTTAGGGTATTCAGACAAAAGATTTCGAAGCCTTGTTAGACATAAACGAGCAACACATACCTGGTAAAATCGATGTACCTTGCCCCAAAAGTTCGAAAAGCCGGTCGGCGTGAAGTTTTTCAAATCCTCCTCAGAGTTTCGAATCCGGATAAATAAGCACACAGGCTCCACCAATAAACGTTGCCCAATCAACGTCGACCCCCACAAATATAGTGTACAAACTCGCCTACAGATGCCGCTGTTCCAGAGTTTCCCTCAGGATCTAGAACCTCCCTTTCGGATAGTTCCCGTGTTTCATCTCGTGAAATTCACATGCACTTCGACACGATGAACCTATGATAACAGACACTTACGATAAAATAGACGACAATATTTCTCCAACTCTAGACGATATGTCCAGAGAAAATTATACTTGGATGCTTGGCAACATGTATCCCAGTCAATCGGATTTCCGATTTGCGCAGAATGAAATCCATTGCAGAGTTGGCCAAGAGCCTAAGACGATTATACTTCAAATAAGCTATAAGTATGCTAAATAAAAATAAAAGTATTTTACAATAAAAATTGTTCATTTATTCTAGAGGAGAATGTTCTAGGGTCAAAAATAAACATAACAATATATATATATATATATATATATATATATATATATATATATATATATATATATATATATACAGTGACCGCCAGAAAGTACGCATCATATGGGAGTTTTTTTTAATATAATATTTTGACAAATGTCGATACATGCAATCGCTTCTGCATCAAAAGAAACCCCAAAAGAGGCTGTACAGTGCCGTTTATCTCTTCTTGTTTGGCGGGAAATTTAAAAATTATGTCTCAAAACACACTTATTTGGGAAAATATTGAAAAATGTTATTTGGAAAAGTTGTTAAGAACGACATTTTATAGCTATTTACAAGTTTGGAAAAAAATCTGAGATGAAAAAATAAAAATCAATTTTTGCCATAAAAAAAAAACAATTTGGAAAAATACATTTCTGACAAAGAAACTCATTAGTAAAGCCCCAAAGTAATATTTTGAATAATATTTTGTAAAGATTCACCAGCTACTTCTATTTTATTCGAAGAAAATTTTAAATCTGTGGATTTGCCATGTGTTCAGCTGCTTCATAAGAGGTTACAGAAATATCTTCAGGACATTATAATCCCGATACTGTTTATTATTGACAAAGAACCATGTATCTACAGAATTTTAATATAATTATTATTTACAAATTACATTTTTAATAAAATTAAATAAAAATTAAACCAAAAATTTAAAAATTTAAAATTTTTTTTTTTTGAATAAAAAATTCAATTTGAAATTATGTAGATACAAGGACCTTTATTAATAATGAACAGTATCGGGATTATAATGTCCTGGAGATATTTCAGTGACCTCTTATGAAGCAGCTGAATACATGGCAAATCCATAGATTTCAATTTTTTTCCGAATAAAATAGAATTAGCTTGCGACTATTTACAAAATATCATTTAAAATATTACTGTTGGCCTTCTAATGAGTTTCTTTGTCTAAAATGTATTTTTCCAAATTGAAATTTTTATTATGGCAAAAAATTTATTTATATTTTTTTATCTCAGATTTCTTTCAAAACTTGTACATAGCTATAAAATGTCGTTATAAACAACTTTTCCAAATAACATTTTTCAATATTTTCACAAATAAGTGTGTTTTGAGACATAATTTTTAAATTTTTAAAATTTCCCGCCAAACACGAAAAGACGAACGGCACTGTACAACGTCTTTTGGGGTTGCTTTTGAAGCACATATCGATATTCGTCAAAATTTATTAATAAAAGAATTTCCCATATGATGCGTACTTTCTGCCGGTCACTATATATATATATATATATATATATATATATATTTTAGAGGGGAGGGTTTTTTCTTGGGTTATGGTTTTTTAGACAATTTATAGACTTATTATTGTACGAACTTTTCATTCTAACGTTTCGCCTGGAGGCCTCCAGGCTTCATCAGATTTCTGCAAAAAAAAACAAATATACCTTCTATCCTACCGGAACAACCTCGCGTCTAAATTTAGGCGATTATTATATCAGAAAGAGCATTCGCAAAAATGTAAGTAATGGATATCTATCCCGTTATTGTAGTTTTTTTTCATATCGATTCTCAAAACAAAAAATCGGGCTTTTTGCAAGTTAAAAAGCGCTGAATAATCATTATCATCATTATTATTCTTTCAAAATAAATGCCAAAGTTGACAAGTCAAACACATCTCCTCACCCTATGACATAATCAAATTTCAATGAATTCATTTGCTATACAATTCTATGAAATCCCCTTGAAGTACGCACTTTCATAACAAGGAACGCAATTTTTTTATCAAATGTAATATCCATGAAAAAATCATAGAAATCTGTTGATATGTTCTCGACCTGGAGCTGCCTTGATTCTATGATTACTTTTTTTTGTTCCTCCAACGACATAAATTATATTACACGACTCCCGGAGTCGCTTTGCAGGCCAGAAGAGTATGTTTGCTTTATGCTGAGAGGAATCTTGTGTTCCAGCTATTATTCAGACTGACACGTAATGTCTGCTGTGCCAGATTGGGTAATCTGATTTAGCGACTGGCTCGTTTCCAGAAGCTTTATTTCTTCCATTGTTTGGATTGTCATAATTCCCGATTGTTGTCTCCCTCGAAGAACATGATAACGATATTCTCAATTGGATTTCGGAAGCTGCATCGAGGTTTTGTAGATGTATAAAAAATAAAATTCAATGAACTCAGCAGCAATATCCAGTATTGTTCCCTTGCTTACTATCCATTCCCAGGGTATGATGATATGATTTTCAAATAAGGATGAGTTGTGGTAGTTGCCTTGAAGTCTCACGTGGATATCAGTAATAGTTTTCCAGTGTTCGCTCATTTGCAGATACAATTACTACTAATTTAAATGGTTATATAAGAAGTCGTCTATCAACTCACACAACTCGAACTTGATGTACCCTATGATAATCTTCAATGCACAAAGACAAGGATACTCATTGACTGAGGACCCTTATGAGCTTCAAATATGTATCAACCATTTAAAAGTTATTGAGTATGTGGAGACGACACTGAGTTTTGTTTTTGCTATAAAAACCTCACTCCACTTTGAGCCATAAACTACTTCATACAATCATATACAGGCTGCTCTCAGAAGTAATAATATTTTTTTTGACGTGATGAAGAATGCAATGATTTATTTTAGCAAAAATTGCCCACACAAAAGTTTGATAATAACCAAAATATTCTTAATTGAAAATTTTATAAAATTCAACTACGGTCCTGGTGGAACAACTTTTGTCGGCGTAATGCCGCATTCATATTGTTGAGAATCCACTGCGCCACTTACTAGGTTCCTGGATATGGTCTTCTAGTAGTGGCATCTGCATTACTATGTAGTCATCCAGGGCGATGTTTGATTTTGATATGGCACTGGTTTGCCTCACTATCCATCTAGCTATTTGTCCTTCCGGGTTTTTCATTCCCAGTTGACACTTTAGCGCCCCATAATCGATCCTGATGGGAAGCTTCCTTCCGTATAAGGATTTGTGAAAGTGATCTATCGCCATGACAATTGCCAAATGTTCCTACCTGGTGACACAGTTATTCTTTTCCCGTTTAAACATCACCCTGCGATAGTATTAGATGACTTTTTCTCGACTATCTTGTACATGGAGAAGCACAGCTCGAAGTCTGGTATTGCTCGCATTTCAGCATGAACAGGCTTTTCCGTTGTGGGTAAATCAAGATTTGACTTGAGCAAAGCGCTACTTTCAACTTGCGAAAATCTTCATCTTTTCCGATAGACCAGTTGAAGTTGACCCGATCTCCTGTGCAGTGGAGCTGCTATATCTGCAAATCCTTAAAAAATTGCGTTAGTAAGTACACTGGCCTAGAAAGCTACTTACCTTTTCTAGTCTCGGCCAGTCTCGAATAGCCTATATTGATTTGTTTGAATAGCCTATATTGATTTGTTTGAATTTCTTCTGCCGAGACGTTGTGGCCCAAAAAATCAACTTGTTTCTAGAATAGAGAGGATTCTAAAGATTCATTTTGAATATGGAAAGCATCAAATTATAGGTAGGGACACCTATAATCTGTGCGGTGAAGCTTAGACCTGTTGTCGTGGAATTTTAATGACACGATATTCGTGCACATTAATAGGTCGCCAACTATGTCGCCTACCCACGACATTTTGAAGTTGACACTTCTTCATCCGAAAACTTCACGCACGTTAGCCAGATTTTTTCATGTATGCCCATTTGCCAGTATCCGCTGTTGAAAACCATTGTGAGCCTGCCAATGTGGTAAGTATCGTTGTATGCGTGACGTCATTAAGTGTCCTACAATTCACACAGAATCTCGTAGATCCAGCCTTCTTGGAAATCAGTACCACGCACTCGCTGATTCTTCGATTACGCCATCTTTGGTGGTTTTCACGACACACTTTCTCACTTCTCGTCGTTTGGCTAATGATAATCTTCTTGGTGGTTGTCGAATTGGATGGGTTTGACCGATGACTAGCCTGTGATATTCGTCCTGTTGGTGACTCTGCGGATTCAAATATGTTACTTTCTTCAGCAATTAATATTTGGCGGCATCCTATTCATTTGAGGACAAATGATCCAAGGATCAGAACCCGTGCCACTTCTGTCCGGATATCTACTGATTTTGCAGTCTACTATCCACTAAACTGGCTCGCATACTCCTATAATGTCTCATTTAGGTACTGTTATTCCATCAGAAAATACATTAGCAATTGTGACGGGGATATCTTGTTCTATCCTAATAAGAGCTGGTGCAAGTGATAATCCTCTAGGATTCTTCACATTCTTCCAACGCAGCACCAAAGGTGCTGATAGAGCCTCAACAATTTCCTCAGATGAACAGTTGTACCGACAGTTTTTGTTATCCGAAGTTTGTTAGAACGCCCACTTTCGACTGGTGTTGTTGAAATGAATTTTTCTCCACCAAATTGTATAGTTTTCTGCTAACCTTTGGAAAAAATCCATAGCCACTCATCAGATCCATCCCAAGAATGAACGCCACAAAAACTATTTTCATTGTTCGTAGTCTTGCGAGGGTTAATGTGATACCAGCTTCCCCTCGATTGGTGCATTTTTTCCAGTGACTGTTCGTATGACGAAGTTTTCTCAAAAATCAAATCGGACAAATTCATGAATCCGTTTCCGTTTCCGAAGGGTCAGTTCATCTGATAATTCAAATCTATAAAATTAATACCATTCATGATTTCCACCATGTTATTTTTTTCTGCTGGGTACAATTTCATATAACAAGAGATCGAGATGAGCCTATAGATGAGAAGGTGACTTGTCTAGTGGATGTCCTAGTCTCGTTTCGATGGAAGATATAGTTACGAAAACGATACACTACGCCACTGCATGTTGTCTGCCACCTGTCTCGTGACGTAAGATTCCGTGAAATTCTTCTAGAACAAACAGGATGATTCTAGCGATTCCAAGGAAGGACTCATAATGTATGTGTTACATCATGGAAAATACGAGTTATTTGTAAGATTCAAAAGGCAGTGAAGTGCGCGGTACTGTAGTTGTAGATTCCGATTGTGTTATATTGTCAGAGTTCATTATTGTTTCGCGTTGTGAAGTGTAAATGATCGTAGATAATTAATTCAGTATTTTGATATCCACGAACCCGGGACTTATAACAGTATTACTAGAAATGAATAAAAACTCGTTTTTCGAAAATGTTTTCAATTTCAACTATTTTCGATTGAGACATATCTTCTGGTAAATACAGTGATATATCTGAGGAAAAAATATAACTAGATATCGATCAATTCAGAGATGGAAATGAATGAATGTAGGAAACATTCGAATCCTCTGAATATCACCCATGATGTGCAGGGAAAAAGTGACTGGAAATACTAATCCGACATCACTTGGATACAAATCCTCGTTTACATCTCTTGTCGGCGTCCATTACGAGTGTAATTTAGCATGACCCGACAGAAAAAAGCACGCTAATCCTTCCTTAATCGTAGATCCCTTTCAGTGAGGGATTTGTCTGTCAACTTCGGGTAATTCGCAGGATAGACGATGTCAATTCGCGTTAGGCGGGAATAGTTCGAGTCAATGAAGTGAAGTAGATCGATTATTAGGCAACTGGAAATGGATTGATTTCGGTGTAATTCACCATTCAGCAGACAATGACATGATATACTTAGTGAACAATCTTCGTTAGCTTTATACAAGCATATGTTCCATTTCAGAAAGTTATTATGGGAATGAGTACGCATACTTCTTATGCAAAAACAATTAGGTTAAATTTGGTTGAGATTCTCATTGGTATGTATCAAATCACCAGTACAGTGAGTGGTGGTGGTGTGCAGTTGTGTTTAATCCAAGCAGGTAGCACAAGAGAAAAACCGTGCCGAAAATTTGATGATACCAACCATACCGAAAAGAGAAATAAATGACCAACGCCAAGACATGCTAAAAAAAGGGCAGCAGATAGGACAAATAAACATTCTAGTGTTATAAAACCCTTGACCAACTCTCAATCTATGAGGGTGATAATATCCCAAATATTAAATTAGCCTCAGATCTAACTAGGAAACAAGAATTACTTGAGGAAAAACCTGAGGATAATTCTTGAAGAACGTTAGAATGCGGGTGAGACAAATCTGACTATAGGATACATAAGAGGGGTTCCTAAAATCGTTCAAAAAACCAAGCTGTCCGGATGAACCTACCCAATATGAAGTGTTTCCGATTTTCTGTGGAATCAGTATTCGATAGAACCGAATTCTGGTCCATAAATATATGAATGGCACTGTCGATATTGATGGTTTAGTGGAGCATAATAATAATAATAATAATAATATTATAATATTTATGTACCATTCAATTTTACAGATATAAGTAATATTGGTTGGATATTATTATGCATTAAGTTTTCATTCGAATAATATGATTAATATTTATGTTTGAAATTTACAAAGAATATAGTAATATGATATACAACACAATAATGATAATAATACAATCTCAATAATACAATAGTGATAAAGATGCCACCTAGCGCTGAATAATGTATAAATCATAATAACAGAATTCACTGTTATGAAAATACTAATAATAATACAATAACATACAATTTAAAATTTTAATTAATTGAGTTCAATTGAATATATATATATATATATATATATATATATATATATATTGTAATGTAATGATGAATTGTATAAATAAAGAATTCTGTTATTATTATTATTAATATATTTTTGCACCGCGTTGGGCACCACTTGTAATGTTTTGATATATCGAAATATATAAATTGTTTTTATATAATGAATGAAGCTAATAGTTTTTGCTATTTCTTTGTGAGCCAAATTGATATGATATAAATAGATATTTCTGCCCCTGTATTGTATGCTGTAATAATAATTGCCAGCGAACGTCACTGTTCTCTCGTCACGCTACCAACAATTATTATTTTCCTCACCACGGCTAAACTACAGTTGGTACGCCCTTATCTCAAGGTGGCCGGTTCAAAGCAATAGAGCCACTTGCCACTGCTGCTAACTTCAGTTTATTGAATGGTCTTTGGTAGGTTATTGATCATTGTGAGAAAACAAACATCAAAATATCATAAAGCAATTATGTCCTTTATTCAGAAAGACTTGAAATACCTGGCCTACGAGAAATAACTTATACTAGGGTGAATCAAACAAATATTCACGGATAAATAATAAATCAGATCATGGATAGATAAACAGAACCTCACTTTTTCCGTGAGAATGACGTTTTCTGTTATTGTTCAAAATAGGGTGACATAAAGTTCTTCGAATGTGAAATAGTTCAGGACCGAAAGAGCACTATTAAAGTTTTATACCTGGTTGGAACTGTTGGTGTTCTAATTATACCATGAATCAGGATGTCTCCTCTCTCCAATCGCTGTCAGGACTGCAATATCATGAATCAGGAACTATATAGATGCGGAAATCAGCATTTGGATCCGTGGATATGTTATCATTAAGGTAATATTGGTTTTGTTTACCAAAAGATGGGATTATTCCAGTTTTCTTTTTGTAAAATTTTTGCGTGGCATCCGCTTGGAAATTTATTTTCGATATCCTTGAAGCTTTGTTTTTCTATCGCCTAGCTACATCCTTTTCTCCTTGTTTTTTCATTTGAATTTTTGAATTGGTGCACTAAATTGTCACTTTTCACTGTTTATATTTATATTGCATGATTTATATATACAATTATTTTTCCACTATTATCATTATTTACAAATTTCAATAATAATTGCTTCTGACACCATCTCATTGCTAATCTCTCACAATTTCCAATTTTACACCTGACCATCTATTCCCTGATTGGCTATTTTTATAAAGACGTTTGCTGTTCTACTTTTGGCTTGGCTACTTTTTGTTAGCTACAGTTTCATATACTGTATGTTTCAAATTTATAAATGTGTTGATTACTGTTTATTCCTGAAAATTTTGTAAATTTAGACTTTTTATTGTCTTTTGAGCAATTATGAGTTATAATAATTTTGACAGTGTATGAAATTGATTGTTTTATAGTATTTTGACATTTTTATCTATCCATATTCTACCTAGGCTCACAATATACATAGAATTTCAAAAGTTATTCACAAACAAACTCTTGAAACCATTAACCATCTAGTAATTATTCTTTTTGTGGGTTTTTAGTCTTTTAAAATTTACAACTGGCATAACATAACATAACAATATATATATACATACATATATACATATATATATATATACATACATATATACATATATATATATATATATATATATATATATAAATATGAATTTGAAATAAACTTAGTAGAAAGGATATTCCTTGAGGTTGCAGTCAAATTTAATGGCCAGTGAAAGAAGAAAAACTCTTTCTTATTTTGTCAAGCTTTCGGAAATGTTTATTTCCATTATCAAGACATCTGTGAGAAAAGGAAAGACACAATTTGAGACACCTTCTGTCTTGCACTTCCTGTCATCCACCATTTGATTTGCAGTCATGCTTTAACCATGTGGTACTTGTCCTGTCAAATTTTAAATAGTTATTTTTAAATTATGTTCCTAAACAATATGTTCCTTTACAATTGTTTAATTTTTATCTATATTACTAGTAGTGCTTTATAGTGATATGATTTGAAATAGTATATTGTGCAACTAGTGCGGAAAATAGGATATTTCATACGAGTTTGACCACTCGCCTACGGCTCGTGGTTCATCATCTTGTCAAACGAGTATGAAATATCCAATTTCCGCACGAGTTGTACACTATACTTTTCCGACGACCTACATGAAAAACATAGGTAAGTCGGATTTTAATTTCGCATGACTGTATTACCTACTTACAAATCATTTTTACAGGAAACCAATTCAATTGCCTGTTCAATTGCACTAGTGCGAAATATCTTATTTTGTGTACTAGTTTACAGTGCGAAATGATACGTATTTCAGGTATGTCGTCGGAAAAAAATATTTAATCACACAATGATGATTAGATCGCTGTCTTCACTTAACCTCACCTTAGTAAGTTCATTTAAATTTGTTTAAAATCGTATTTCACAAATTGTGTCTTTCCTTTTTTCACAGATGTCTTGATGATGATAATAAACATTTTCGAAAGCTTGACAAAATAAGAAAGAGTTTTTCTTCTTTCACTGGCCATTAAATTTGATTGCAACCTCAAGGAATATCCTTTCTACTAAGGTTATTTCAAATTCATAGTTATTTTCAACTAGTCCAGTCACGAGACTACCCTTCTATATACAGGGTGTAACTGAATAAGTGTAAAACATTTAAGGAGGTGATTCCTCATCGAAAAAAAGATAGGATCTTTCATATAAAGAAACTTCATTGGATCATCCCTTGTTAAGATACAGCCCCTTAAAGGGGGTACATAAAATTTGTATAACAATTTTTTTCACAAGCACTGAAAAAGTTACAATATTGAAATTAACCTGATGTTTTGTACTACCAAAAAGACACTTAGCCAGTAATTTATTTGGTTTACCCCATGGTTGTAAGGGGTGAAAAACGCAACCCCTAAAATTTATTTCCAATGTAACTTTTTGTCTTATTATTTGTTTACCATTTAAAAATTTATTTCCGATAGCCTGTTTCATTCTAAACAAAAAATGTCTCTTGGGTTTTTTGCCCAAAATAAACCAGTAAGCAGCAAAACATTATTTTACGAACAACTACAGAGATACATCGTCATAAATGCGAAAATACGTAGGTCGCTATTAGCGATAGTGACAATTAAATTGGTATGACGCTGTCAGTTTGGGAATTTTCGAAATTGAATTAATACTAATTGTGTGTTGTTGTTCTGTTCTTAATTTGTTACTTTAATAATTCACTTGTTAATAAAATGGCATACACAAATGAGGAAATGGCTGATATGCATTACGTTTACGGTCTGTCGCAGGGGAATGGGTTAGAAGCTTCTAGAAGATATGCTGAAATGTATCCTCAACGGCAGCATCCTTCACATAGAATATTTGCTCGACTTCATCAACGATTACGAGAATATGGTTCATTCGACAAAAGAACGCAGGATTGTGGTCGCCATCGAGAAATACGAACACCACAGCTTGAGGAAGCAGTACTTAATTTGATTGAAGAACAACCTACTACCAGTACTAGAAGATTGCTTTCCAGCTAAATGTTGATCATATGACGGTATTTCAATTTTAAAGGAACAACTCTTATACCCTTACCATCTGCAACGAGTACGGGCACTGTTACCGCGCGACTTTACGAACCGTCTTGAATCTTGCAATTGGATGCTGGAAATGATTAGAAGAAATTGTGTCTTTCTGAAGACGATAGAATTCACAGACGAATGTAGTTTTTCTCGGGCCGAGATTATTAATTTTCATAATTACCACATATGGGCTGATGAAAACCCTCACGCTATTGTCGAAACTAGCCATCAAGAACAGTTTTCTCTTAACGTGTGGCTCGGGTTATTGGGGATGATTTAATTGGGCCTCATTTTCTACCTCCTCGATTAAATGGTGAGGCATACGTTCAATTTTTAAGAGAAGTGCATCCAGTAATGCTGGAGGAAGTTCCATTGGGCGTCAGAAGGGATATGTTTTTTATGCATGATGGGGCTCCCGCCCATTTTAGTCAAGTAGCACGTCAGCATTTAACTGAAACATATGCAAATCAGTGGATAGGTCGAGGAGGACCACATAAATGGCCCGCTCGATCCCCGGATCTCAATCCTCTCGATTTCTCATTTGGGGCCATTCACAGCATTTGGTATATCGTACTCCTGTTCGCGATGTAGAGGACTTAAGAAACCGCATCATCGATGCGTGCAGGGTAATCAGAGACTCCAGGAATATTTGAGCGAATACGTGGCTCAATGCGCCGACGTCTAGACGCATGCGTAATGTTTGAAGGTAGACATATTGAACATTCACTATGATTTCTACATGTTGTGTGTTTTGTTATTAATAACTTAGTTTTGTTTATTACCCTTTAATCGTTTAATGCAGGTACTAACTACAAAATAACAATAAATCCAGTTCGCATTTATGACGATGTATCTCTGTAGTTGTTTGTAAAATAATGTTTTGCTGCTTACTGGTTTATTTTGGGCAAAAAACCCAAGAGACATTTTTTGTTTAGAATGAAACAGGCTATCGGAAATAAATGGTAAACAAATAATAAGACAAAAAGTTACATTGGAAATAAATTTTAGGGGTTGCGATTTTCACCCCTTACAACCATGGGGTAAACCAAATAAATTACTGGCTAAGTGTCTTTTGGTAGTACAAAACGTCAGGTTAATTTCAATATTGTAACTTTTTCAGTGCTTGTGAAAAAATTGTTATACAAATTTTATGTACCCCTTTAAGGGGCTGTATCTTAACAAGGGATGCTCCAATGAAGTTTCTTTATATGAAAGATCCTATCTTTTTTTCGATGAGGAATCGCCTCCTTAAATGTTTTACACTTATTCAGTTACACCCTGTATATATATATATATATATATATATATATATATATATATATATTTATATATATTATTGTGGTTTATTAAATGTTGTATCTCCCTCCTAGTTTCATTAGGAATCTATTTCTTAGCTAGTGATAATGAGTTGAGATTCTTCATTTCAATTGTGATTCTATTGTATAGTTTGCAAGAAATATACTGTCCGTATTTTTATGTCGTACCACTATTGGTATCTCGAAAACGGTAAATGATATGAACTAGAGAAAAATTGCCTATTTTAGTGAACAATGAAACGATTTTTCCAAATCGAAAATATCACGAATCGATTTCAAAAGCTACGGGGAAAACCGAAATGGCCGGTTTCCTTTTCTTCGCGCTGGCGCCTCTATTTTAAGGAATATGGAAATGTGTTGAAGAAACTTTCTTCTCTGTTTTGAGTTTGCTTCGAAATGCTGTACTTTGATTCTCAATACGAAGTTTCGTTCTTCGGGGGCCACCCTCAACACATTTTTTTCGAATACAGACCTCTATTTTTTTAAATGAATTTAGGTAGTTTTCATGTCTCTCACCTGGTTTTTGTTTCTACATTTCTGCCCATAAATTCCATCATCAAGGTCCGAACAGTGAAAATCATCTCCTCTGGAATACGGTCCTGATTTTATTTTTGTTCGTATTTGAAAGGGTATTTGACTTAAGTTGCGAGGATAACGAAAGATATATTTTCCTGTTGCCTAGCCAATAATTGAACATAGGAGGTTTTGAGTAATCTTATGGATTTGTTGTAATGATAATATTTATTCGACTGATTTTTCAGTTTTTGAAGAACATCATGTAACTATTTCGCGGCTGGTTTTTCAGATGATATATGCCCCCGAACAGAAAACATTTCCTATAATGTTGCCAAATTTAACAGCACCCAAAATAGGTTTCGCATCGAGCTCTTTTAAATATTCAGCAAGGAAATGGACCAGAACTCGATCAATCTCCTCTGAATAATTCAAATGGAGCTGATCTTCTGCGATTCCACCTCATAGAGACAATGTATTTCGCCTTGTTTTCCAAACGTGGAAATAAATCTCAAATGCTGGCCACAATAGGGTTGAGAAAAATGTTATTCACCAATGGAGAGCGAAAATGCATTATCGTGAGAAAGTTTTACAGCTAATTTTATTCATTAAAGAGGATACAGATGCTCGGATAGTGCACATTCGCACAGGTCGTTATATAAATAACTGCAAAATATTATGCATCATGACTATCCATGGCACACTCGACAAAAGTAAATAAATTAATATCCAGTATTTTCCTTAGTAATATTTAATTTGTGTTCTTACTTTTAATCCAATCGCAAATGAATTAGTATCTTTAGATTCGTCAAATGCTTGTCAAAAATGGTCGTCATAGTTAGACACGAAAATGTAATTTGCCAACTTGTCTTATTCCTTATCATACTAGTCACTAAAACTTTGCGATTGAAATTTTCTGACACCATCTGAGGTCCTCAGATTAGTTTACGTCCGATAATGGCCACCCAGATGCAATATTAAAAGTGACTCTAAAAAAATGAAGTAGGCGTAAAAACTTTTTGAAATGTCACATTCTGATCCAGAATTGTCTCAGAAATCCAAAAATGTTGCAATATACAAGGTGTTCCATTTGAAAGTTCAAAACGGGAGCCATTTCCGGTGAAATCGGAAGTGACCAGAAAGTGAAAAATATGCGAAAACTCTCCCTTTCACATAACATTTACCTATACCAAATCCCAAATTGTTTCCCATATTATTGTCGGATTTCACGGTGGCATCATTCCTTGTTCTCAAGATATACGTCTTAAAAATGGCAAAAACAAAAATTGTTTTAAAAAATTCTCGATCATAATGGAAAAACAATTTTTTCCATATTATTGTGGATTTCACGTGGCATCATTCCTTGTTCTCAAATATACGTCTTAAAAATGGCAAACAATAAAAAATTGGGATTTTAATTCCATTTCGACTTTCCGACCGGATTTTAAAAATTTTCTCGATCATAGATGGAAAGGACACATTATTCTCCATATTATTGTCGGATTTCACGGTGGCATCATTCCTTGTTCTCAAGATATACGTCTTAAAAATAACGAAAACAATAAAAAATCGGGGTTTTAATTACTTTTCGACTCTCCGACTGACCCTAAATCCCCCCACATACCAATTTTTATTACAAAACTCGTCCGCCATCTTGAATGAAATAATTTTGACATAAAATCATAATCTCCGACCTCAAAACCCCACATACCAATTTTGAATCGGACCACAAATCTCGTCGGACGTCTTGGAGCCGCCATTTTGCTTTTTTGCCAACAAAAATTCTCTAATACATTGTCAACGGAATTATAACCACCTGCAAAATTCCAAGTTATCGGACGCCTAGGGTTCAACTTTACTTGCAAGATTTGACCCAAACTAATGAACAAATACACAAGTGGAAAAACTTAATGAAAGCTTGTGAAAAAATATTCGATAACCATTGAAAAGACCACATAATTTTTCATAATCTGATAGAATTCCAAGGTGACCTTTTTCTTCGTTCTTGAGTTACATGTAGATTCATTGATAATATTCGAATTTTCTTGCTTCATTCTCAAATTTTCAATTTATTTAACTGTGATACATAGGCACAATGGTTTTCATTGTATTACGTTCATTTCAAACTCTATTTGTGAGATTCCTCACCTCAAGAACTATAAAAAATAATTTTGAACTGCATGAAATCCGCCCCATCAAACCGTTGCTAGCAACGATTTTTCCAGAAACGTTGCTGACGAATTCGTTGCTAACTTCACTCACATATTTTGATACACCTAATATTCTAGAAGTTATGACTTGTCTAATAGATTCGTTGACACCCGGTATACTCAGTAGTAATACTATGAGTACTTCAAATATACATCGATAACTTGTTGCATAATTACAAAGAGTGTCAGTTTGACAGTTTTAATAATCCGACCGCGTAGCGGGAGGATTATTCTGTCAAACTGACACGATTTGTAATTATGTAGGAAGTTTGAGATGTATAAACGTATTTATTTTGAAGTACGTATTGTATTTAATACTATTATTTTTTGAGTTAATTGAGTAAATATAAACAATTTATCAATTTGAATTCAAATTGGTACAATGAAAATTACAATTATCATACAGTGAGCGTCAAAATTATAGAACAAATTCGATATTTCGCAAGCCATGTACTTTCGACAAAAATCCTAAAATAGGTCGATTTTTATTTTAAAATGCCGATTTTTTTATGTATATTCTAAAGAGGTTATGTCACTGGTTTTGACATGGTGACGTAATCGGTAATTTTTTTAAATTGGAATAGATGTCTTGTGATACTTCATCTGAAAGGCCTTCCAATACTGCATTCAATGATAATAATTAATTAGATTTTTTTTTACAGGGTGAACAAAAATTAATATTTTAATTCAATAAGAGAATAACTTTATATCCAACAAAATAGAACAGTTGAATAAGATGTTCGAAATGCCATCCACCAGTCTCTTGACAATAAGCAAATCTACGGACACATTCCTCTTGCACATTGCGAATAACTTCCGGAGTAATTCTGTTAATTTCGATCCTAATTCGATTTTTTCAACTCTTGTAGATTTTGCGGCCTATCTACATAGACCTTCGATTTCAAATAACCCCACAAGAAAAAAATCCAGGGGCGTACGATCTGGAGATCTTAGGGCCACTCTATCGGTCCGCGTCTACCATTCCACCTCCTAGGAAAACAGTTATTCAAAAACTCGCGAACATCACGTGCATAGTGCGGGGGTGCACCATCTTGTTGCAACCAAATACTTTCATTTGGTGAGTTAGGATTGTTGGCGTTTGGAAAAATATATTTTTATCATTATTACATTATGATTATGAAATTCTTGTATTGTCATCGGTCCTTGATATGTGTGACAAATTTCAGATTATTCGGAAGATTGGAAGTGGGCGAATATTTACTAGTTACAAGTAAAGATAATAGAAGCGTGTTAAAAAATGCAAAATTTTACTCTTTTGAGCCAAGGCTCTAATCCCTTAGACTGCCCTGGCAGACTAGTGAGTCAGTGCTCTACTACACCAATGGATCCTTTCCAAATGTTGATAGTTAGCTATTTCCTAGTCTAAAATGGAAACAAAAGACAATCACAAATGAATGCCATAATAGGCAAGTTAGTGTCAAATAAATGTCAGTTGAAATATCAACAAATATTCTTCACAAATTCTAAGTGAAAAGGTTCTAAGAGTAAACTATGGCTACTTCAAGTGAAACCCAACGCATAGAAATTTTAATTTTTATTGGATGCGGAGATAGAACCAGAACTCAGCAAGAGGTATGCGACTTGTTCAATGCGAAGTATCCAAATAGACCTATCAGTCGTTCAACAGTCAGTAAGATTGAGAAAAAATTCAGAGAAACTGGTCATGTCGAACATATTCCGAATGCTGGACGTCCTAAAATAGAAGAAAACGTGAAACTTGATGTTCTATTGGGTATAGAAAATAATCCTCACAATACTTCACGACAAATTGCAGCAGACCTTGACATATCCCAAAGTTCTGTATTACGTATTCTAAAAGCAGAAAAGTACCATCCATACAAAGTACAGCTACATCAACAACTCAATGATGATGATCCCGATCGCCGTGTGGAGTTCTGTGAAATAATGCAGGATTTGTGTAACCGCAATCTACGTTTTATAAAACAAATTCTGTTTTTCAATGAGGCTACGTTTTGCCTAAATGGTTCGGTAAATCGTCAGAATTGCAGATATTGGAGTAGGGATAATCCTCACTAGATGATGGACGGGCATACTCAATACCCTCAGAAAGTCAATGTTTGGGCAGGGATAATAAACGACAGGATTATTGGCCCGTATTTTTTCGAAGGAAATCTCACAGGGGAGCGTTTCTTGGAATTTTTAAGAAATGAACTCATACCTAGCCTTGCCGATATTTTTCCAAACGCCAACAATCCTAACTCACCAAATGAAAGTATTTGGTTGCAACAAGATGGTGTACCCTCTCACTATGCACGTGATGTTCGCGAGTTTTTGAATAACTGTTTCCCTAGGAGGTGGATTGGTAGACGCGGATCGATAGAGTGGCCCCCAAGATCTCCAGATCTTACGCCCCTGGATTTTTTCTTGTGGGGTTATTTGAAATCGAAGGTCTATGTAGATAGGCCGCAAAATCTACAAGAGTTGAAAAATCGAATTAGGATCGAAATTAACAGAATTACTCCGGAAGTTATTCGCAATGTGCAAGAGGAATGTGTCCGTAGATTTGCTTATTGTCAAGAGACTGGTGGTTGGCATTTCGAACATCTTATTCAACTGTTCTATTTTGTTGGATATAAAGTTATTCTCTCATTGAAATACAATATTAATTTTTGTTCACCCTGTGAAAAAATATCTAATTAAATATTATCATTGAATGCAGTGTCGAAAGGCCTTTCAGATGAGGTATCACAAGACATCTATTCCAATTTAAAAAAATTACCGATTAAGTCACCATGTCAAAACCAGTGACATAACCTCTTTAAAATATACATAAAAAAAAAATTCAAAATAAAAATCGACCTATTTCAGGATTTTTGTCAAAAGTACATGGCTTGCGAAATATCGAATTTGTTCCATAATTTTGACGAGCACTGTATACTACGTTTTTTAACTGAGTTATTTTTTTGCGTTGCAAACGTGGCTACTGCTCTTCGAAGTGCTGGAAATACCGAAGGTGTCATTACTTGAACCTGTAGCGTTTTTAAAATTGGATCTCATCTTATTTATTATGTTTTGGTAATGTTGAATCAATACACCTGCTTTCGCCAATTGTGAAACAGCAGTGGCTCGGTGCAGAGCCAAGGGTTTTTTGTTTTCTCCAGTTAGGATTTACTGTCAGAAAAAACCTATCTGTTTCAATATTGATGTTTTCGCTTCTTTTTATCATTAGGTTAGCTAGAAGTCTCACTGGATAACGACTTACTTCATTTTTTCAAATATTGCCCCTAGTTATCGGAATGAAATTTTACCCATTTTACATCATAATATTGATCAATTCAAGAAAGAAATAAAATCACAGCTGCTTACTGTTCAGTGCTAATATAAGATTCAATGTATAATATTGTTATGTATTCGTTAAGTTGACCAATGGAATGTCAAGAATATTGATAGCTATTAGCACCTTTATAATTGTATAATTTTGTTTTTGTTTTTCCTTTCTCTCTTCATTATTGATTTTTTTCTTCTTTTTCTAACATTGTGTTGGTAGTAAATAAGTATTTTTCTTTTTTATTTTATCATTATTTTCTTACACACACTATATAATTTTTGGAAGGGGTGGAAGATAGCCTTTGGCTAACCCTTTTCCTTTTATTATAAAATGTACTTCTTTTATGCCTAATAAACGATTTTATTATTATTATTATTACGGTTGGGTACAAGCCATTTATTATTAGCACACGGTTTTGCTCCTCCCTGTGTGGTTTTGGTAAAAATAGGATTATTTCCAGTTTCCTTTTGAAAATAATGAGTCAAGCATGACGCTCCTTCATTTCCTCTCCACGCAAGTTCTATAGAAGCAATTAAGATTTTTTTTATTTGTAATCCTTCCGGTGTATTTTCATCCCACGCTTCTATTAAATGCTGATGCACTAACTTTTCTCTTGTCCGGTAACATTTGAAGTTCCTTTCTTTTTGAATTTCTTGCGTTTCGTGCCGCTAAAAATACGGGACTAGAGAATGTATCAATTACTCTATTAAACTCCTTCATATATTTTCCTTGTATTCGTTTTGCCGTTACGTTCCACATCGTTTTAACCACATTTTCTTTATAATTTTCTCCATTACCTTTCGCATATTGAAAGCCCAATCTTTCAAAATGGATGCTATCATTTCAGTGGCAATTGATTCATTTAGTACATAGTTTCTTTCACTTCAAAACGTAAGAAATTGTTTCCATACGTACTTTTTTGTTTTCACTGTATTATGAGGCTCAGTATTTTGTATACTTTCGTCTATTGCAGTTAATGATAAATCTCGGAATCGGCTCATTTTTAAACAATTATTGATAAACGTAAAAATTTTAGGGTCCTGTTAGTTTGTGTATTGTTATATATTGATGTCGATGTGGTAATCAGGTATTATCGAAATTATACTTCACTAAATTGAACGTTCTGATTGGTTAAAAATTACACGAAAAAAATAATCAAAGAAATATGAAAATATAACGAGTTGAACCTTAGTTGCTCCAAAGAGAAAACTGGTGGAAGGTAGATTTTAATGCTCATTCTGACTGTTACCAGGTCAATATGTGTATGTGTGTATGTGTATATGTATTCCAGAACAAAAACAATTTTTTACTGAATGCCAATATTCATAATTTGAACACAAGGAACCGAGAATTGTTACATGTTCCATACGCAAGATTCAAAATAACTTCCGACTCCCCAAACTATCTTGGCCCTAAAATGTTCAATCATTTACCAGATTTGATCAAAAACAGTAATAATATTCCTGTGTTCAAAAGTAGACTTAGATCCTTTTTACAAGAAAAATGTTTTTATAGTGTGGGAGAATTTTTCTCTTGATACTTTTGTCTTCATCAACTTGACTATTCCTATATAATTTTGTAAATTATCTTATGGAAAATAAATGATGATTATTATTATTATTATTAATACCTTTCATTAATACTACCTGATCGAAGGATCAGCGAAATGATAAATCATTCTTCACCGCACCGCAGGAAGTAAAACCACTTCATGAAACAATCCGAAGCTTAATGTACCCTAGAGTAAACTTTACTCTAAACTTCGCAAAACCCAATTTATCAGCCGTGGTCTAGCCGCGGCGTGCGTGACAGAAATCAGACAAATTGGATCAGTGCATCCAACAAAACCGTGCTGTATCTTTCGACGTAAACTCCCATAACCATTTCCACGAAAGATTAAAAACTTTCCAATCATTCTCACAGGGGTATCAGAAGTTTTTCTATCAAGCGACGAATTTGTAGTGTTATTGGATCAATTTGTCAGATCTTTGTCTGGCTTTGGACTTCGGGCGCTACTCAATCACTCACAGAAAAGACGCCGAAAGCGAAAGTTACAATTAAGGAAACCTGACAGCTACTCCAACTGATTGATCCTTTGAACTCCCGTTAGGGTTATTGACGCATCTTATACTCCATTCTGATGGTGGAGTGTATACACTTTATATATTAATTCTACAAGCTATTTTCCATTCTTGGTTCTTTTAATGAGTTCAATCCTTTTCTGTTGGACTTTCCAGAAATAAAAAGTACGATTCAATTTGAAAAACTGTGGTGGGATTGATGGAATGAACAAGCGTAAAGGGAAACATTCTCAATTGAATATTGAACAGAAAGATTTTTCTGCGAATTGAAAAATCCACTATGAAAATTAAGTTATTTTTTGTGAATGATTCCACATCTGAATTTATGAACATCCTGTTCATATTTCCAAACGAATCGAACAATCGTACTTTTTGTCATATCGGCAACACACGCAAATATTTATATAGGAAACATTGAAGAAAATCCTACTAAAATATTTTCGTTATTGTGACACTTCCGTTTCTCTGTATATTAACTGCCTGAAATTTTGATTTTCTCTAGTAAGTTGGGCATACCTACCGACAAATGAATTGAAGTTGTTTACTGTCAAATTAATTGTCTAAAAAAATGCAATATGGCTTGTGTTGTAATAATCAAAATTTCGTTAATTTATAGTGATTTATGGCAAATGTACTAAGGTTTTCACAAGAACATATGATAGTAGATTTGTAGTCATACAAGATCTGATATTCATAAATCAATGAACATAAAAAGTAATTATAATAATAATAATAAGTTACCTACATCTACTGCAATCAATATTCAAACCTTACAATACTACTACAGTAATAATTGTAAAGTGAATAAAATGTAATAATAATTCATATACCTTTTGATTCATAGCATAGATGTAGGTAACATACCAAAGGATGATGGGGCATACATTGTTTGCCCTTCAATAGATAAAGATCTGTACGTAGGGCATGACAGGGTATGTGTGCAGTTAATCCAGACACTTAAGGTAGTAACATATTTAAAAGACACATAATCAATGAGGGTAATAATTATAATATTAGATCTAAAATATCAATATGTAAGATTAATATTTCTCATGTTGACACACATTAAGATATAGCATATGTACATGCAGATGATCAAGTAGTTAAATCACATAAAAAAATGAAATGGTCATTAAATTTTTTTTTAAATGATGTCTAAGGCAGTAAAATGGTAAGTTTGATTTAATTTCTGTCACACAGTCAACTTTATCATACATACTTGAGGCATATTAGAATAAAATTACATTTGAAAGTGATGACATGTAGTATAAAATTGTAAAAATAAAATAAAAGAAATGAGAAAATTTGTCTAACTATTTTTCAATTATCGCACTATACACTTTAACGTAAGTAATAAACCCACAATAGCTAGAGCCGCGCGTAGGTTTTTCCTTGCCGAAAAGTATGTGTAATTATTTGAACAATTATATATTTTCTTTGGGTATAATCTCAAATTGTATAGAATTGAGATATTAGAAGTTTGTATTTCCGAGATAGGCATTCTATGACAGTAGACTGCTAATGATCTTGAAATTGGTGCCAAGTATAAATTTTTTCAGTTTCTTTTTGTACATATTGCGCGAGTTTATTTCAAATACTTCGTTTTTATGTTTTTCGGGTAGAAAGTTGAACGCTTTGACAGAAAGGTAAGTAAAGCTTCTCTGTCCAATTTTGTTTATTGATAAAGGTATTTTCATGAAGTTTCCAGTTTTTTGTCTTGTAGAGTATCTATGATCCACATTTTCAGGAAGAGCTTTGTGAGAATAAAAGTGGAGGATTAGATTGTAAAATAATATTTGACGAATACTCAGGACTTCTGCTTCTGCATATAGAGATTCACTAGAATAAGTGGGGTCTTTACTGAGCATGATTTTCAAAAGGCGCTTTCGTAGATTCTCAAGTTTAGTTAAATGTACACTAGCTGCTCCACCCCATGCTAAATTGCAATCTAGATTCAACAAGTGCCGAGTATATGATTTTCAGGTGGTAAGTGTCCAAAATTTTTTTGTAATTGAAAGAAGATATGATATTCTTGAATCAATAAACATAAAAAGTAATTTCTGGTATTTCTAATTGGATTAATTTATACTAATAACTGTTTTTCAAATCGCTAATGTGATCCTGATGCTTCCATGGGGATTACAGTAAATAAGGTGGAATATATTGGTGCTTCAACCTTACTAAGTAGATTTTTATTTGGGTTTTTGTGGATAACTATACCCTCTGAGCAATCTAATTTACCAGTATAGTTGACCGGTTTGATGATTTTTCAATTATGAATATTAATAATGTGACCAGATTCGATCATATGGTCCACTACACTCGACTTATTATCCCATCGGTAGGTAGCATCTTCGTGGAACCTTTTAGAAATTGAACGTTTCAGCTGACTTTCGGATTTCTTAATAACGTTTGCAAGTTATTTCTGTTGCTATAAACTGCTTGGAGATTTATATTCCGGAGTATAGTGTTGAGGCCTCTCGCGAATTTTGGATTGAAAGGGATTCTCATGAATCATTTACATTCCGTCGTTTTTCTCAGAGTCCATTGATTGTTGCTATTTCATTGGATATACACCGGACATTATTGATAATCTTTTGAGAAAGAAGCGTTTAACACGTTCAGTAATTGAAACGGCCACTCTGAGAAAACGACGGAAAGCAAAAGATTCATGAGAACCATTTCAATCCAAAACTCACGATAGGTCTCAACACTATACTCCGGAATGTAAATCTCCAAGCAGCTCATAGCAATAGAAGTAACTTGCAAACGTTTTTAGGAAACCCGAAGGACAAAACTGACATGCTGGATCAGTCGGGAAGTTAGTTATGAAATTAGAAAGTATATTACTGTCACGCCACTGATCTGTTATTGGGGGATCACTCCTTCAAGAAAAGACCAAATAACGCTAAGGACATCATCCAATTTAGGGTTACTATATGTGATTAATCCTTCCTCGTAAAGTTGCTCGCCAAAGTTGATCACTTTGACGTAAAGGGAGCATCAATTACTTGGGAATAATTGAACCGAGATTATTTCCCGAGAGCGGCTTCAAGAAAATATCTCTTTCTCTAACTTGGGAGTGTGGGCGTTTATCTAGGAAGCACGTACCGTCTCAGAAATATTGTGAAATAATGCACTTGGAAACGCATTAGAATATACATATAGATTTTATGAAAGTTACAAAACATTTCCATCCGTTCTATATACTGATAAAAAGATACATTGGTCAAAGAACAGTCTCAAAGTCAAGTAGACTGAATATGAGTGATAAAATGTCATCAATTGGTAGCCGACTATTGATAATTATTAATTGAAAATATATGGTAACACAAAATATGGAGATACCTTCAAAAACAGATACCGATTATAAATGATTCAATTTGCCCCACCATAAATCCAGAAAAATATATGAAACTTACTCCATACCACCAGGTTTCAACATTTATTCACTCGATTATTTGTTTTACATGATATTACTTTCATTTGATTACTATTCTATTTATTTCCGCGAAAGTTTTCCATTTACTTTTGGATTTCACTGTATATTAGACTATAGTTATATGGATACAATTTTTCTATGAGGTCATGAACTATCGATTAGAGGTTTTCGTTGACGTATCTCTTGAAGCATTGATAAAATAATGTTTAATTTTGGTAAATACTGTTTACTTGTGTATTCACTTTGTTGAGTCATTACTAGTGCAATTCCGGTTTAACTTGATTTTAATTTTCTTTCTTGATAGTCTCGCAAGTTCACTGCAAGATGATTATATGCGTACACTTCTCATCTTTATTTCACTACATGGTAATCGAATGAAAGCTAGCCTCCTTTGAGAGGACATGTTACTTGAGCAACGTCTGTGTACCGAATCATCCTGTTGTCCGCGTGGTCGCGCCTTTTATATCCCCTACCCTTCCACGGATCGTTCGCGGGTCAAATTCCTAACATTACTCATCTTCTAGCTGTCACAATAAATCACCGGCTTGGTAATTAATGGCTTGTTATTGTCTCCAAAAAAAGTATAAAAACGAATGATTTATTTATTTCGTGGTCGGGTTGCAATTAAAACTTATGATTTATAGCGTATTTGTTTACTCTTGAAATTCCTTAGATATGCCTAACATCGGAAGTGATGAGTTGTTTATGACTCATTTGTAAAAGGGGGATTTTTTTTCATATGCATTCCTTGTCTGGCGGGCGACAAAATATTTTTAACGGGCCTTGTGTATCAGTTTGGTCGCGTACTTGATTTCAAACTTTATGTTCATTCGTAGTGAATTATGTGGAGTTCATATTCATTAATATCTTGTTGGTTTCTTATGCTTGAAAGTTTTTTTGTACTTACCGAAAGGAGAATGAGTCAAGTGTAGCGGACCGAATGATCGAATCTGGTCACAAAATTAATATTCTGAGCAAACTTGGCCGATGTATAATTGGAAATGTCCACCATAATGTTAGCAATATAAATGATCATTCAAGATGTTTTTACACTTAGTTGTATTATATTGTTCCAAATCGTATTCTATTCTTCGACTGAAGAAGGGTTTTCTAAACCCGAAACATGTTTCTGTTTCAACCATTTCACCTAACTAACCTTAATTATAAACATGTGGAGATGACTTTGAGTTTAATTCATGGACTTCTACACTAATCTAATATTCATAATTTGAAAATGATCAAACCGGTCAACGACAGTAGAAAATTAGATTGCCTGGATAGTATAGTTATCCACAAAAACCATAATAAAAATCCACTTAATGAGGATTAAGGGCCTTATTCCACCTTGTTTACTTTGATCCCCATAGAACCATCAAGATACCATTAGCGATTTGAGGAACACTAGTATGAAATAATCCAATTTATTTAGTGCAGTTCACCTACTGATGATGATAACTTAGATATTGAAATGCGCATATAGTGTGAAGTGATTTGGTGTAGAAAAGGGGTTGTTTGTGCAATTTTTTACGCTGCGCTCTATATGATGAGGAATGAAGAACCTAATCGACCCATGAGGGATATCGAATGAATCCTGGAAAATTATTCCATGGGATAAGGATTATTGAAAAGCCTCAACGATCAAAAGAAAAGTGAGACAATGTGATATTCACGCACGACCCAGTAAAGAGCAGTTTTAGGGAAAACACAGCCGCCTGGCGACCGCATGATTGGGTTTTTCAGCTCAATCCGAGACGTGCGAAATGAAAGCTTTTCAGTCGTTTGACCGTGATCGGCCTCCGAAAGGCGGGTTATGTACCTCCGGGGAATACGGATGTGAGTACATTCTGCCAAAATGGTCTCACATCTCTCGAAAGGTGCAACGGAATTTTCTTATTCACGTCACATGAACGTTAATATCAATTCCGTCAATTTTCGAGGCTTGGCTCCCTACCAACAAGGAAATGGGTGTTCTTCAGTTCTGAGAATTGCTCGTCGGATATACCATAAATCCAAGAATATGAATGACGCTGCAGTGAAAACAATTTTAGGAGAAATCGAGTGAAATCAAATTGAGCTGAAGAATGCTATAGAAGCTAGTGAAACCAGATTACTACTAGCAAGTAAAATCAGGAAATCAGAATTGAGAAACAAAAAACTTTTTGACAAAAAATTAAACCGACGAAAAAATCAACTGAAAAGCAAAAAATTAAATAAACCTTTTTAGTCTTAATGAGAATTGAGCTCGTAAACTAATGTGAGTAACTAATTTTGATTCGGCGCCAAACGAACAATTATCGAAGATCATTATATTACTTTGAAGTAGTAATCAAAACGCCGCTATGCAACTCCCTGCCATCGTTTTACCTAATTCAATTGCTAATTTGTTTGGCGACGACTCAAATTAGTTACTTACATTAGTTTATGAGCTCAATTCTCATTAAGACTGAAAAGGTTAATTTAATTTTTTGCTTTTCAGTTGATTTTTTTGTCGGTTTAATTTTTTGTTAAAGAGTTTTTATTTTAAAATTTTTTGTGGCTGAAATCTACTAATTATTACCTACTTAATCTTTGATTACTTCCAAAATTTCACTTACCTAGCTTACCTCAACTATTAACTGTTAAATAATATGATTATCTACTGTAATTATTTATTGTTATATAATATAAAATATTTTTGGAAGTTCTGGTTAGTTGATTTTATCACTTTGTATATAATTCCATCCTTCCATAGAATGTAATTATTGTGACGGATGTAGGAGGATCTGTCAATGTCAACTACATATGTGTGGCAATGTTCACATGTGAAAAATCAATCATCCCCTATTTTTCTACCCATAGGGGTGGATTATTCTATTCCAAATTGGGATATGATCAACTATGAGGTTTATTCTATCCGATGAAGGAAGAATTATCCAAATCAGAAAACCCACTACAAAGTTATGCGTGATAGAATCGATTAACGCACCAAAATTCAGAGGGTGAACGATCAATATCCTCCATTTTGCTACCCTTAGGGATGGACTTTTTCTCCAAATTCAAATGGGACCAACTTCGATTTACACCCTATCCAATGAAAAAAGAATCATCGGAATCGAACTGCTCTGTGAAAAGTTATGCGTGACCATACATAAAAAAAAATATACGCGACGACTAGAGAACCTCCTCCTTTTTTAACCGACGAAACCAAAAAGGAGAAGGATCTCTATTCGACCCGTATATTCTATGTTTTTCCATCATATTTTTTTATGTATGACCACGCATAACTTTTTACTGAGGCGTCCGATTCCGATAATTCTTTTTTCAGTGGATAGGGTATACTTCGACTTTGGTCCCATTTGGATTCAAAAGATGAAATCCACCCCTAACCGTAGCGAAATGAAGGATATTGATCACTCACCCTCTGAATTCTAGTCCTTTAACCGATTCTATCAGGCATAACTTTGTACTGGGTTCTTCGATTTGGATGATTCTTTTTTTGATAGATAGGGTATACCTTATATTTGGATTTTGGAAGGAATTAGCTACCCTTACGGGTAGAAAAATAGGGGATAATTGATTTTCCACTAGAGAACATTAGCACACACATACGTAGTTGACAATGACAGATCGCTACTGACATTATTCCAGAGAGAATTATCGGAATCGGACGCCTCAGTAAAAAGTTATGCGTGATCATACATAAAAAAATATGATGGAAAAACATAAAATATACGGGTCGAATAGAGAACCTCCTCCTCTTTGGTTTCGTCGGTTAATGGTTTCGTCGGTTAAAAAGGAAAAAGTGTCCATACAAGCTATGATTGAAGACCTGAATAAACTACTTGGAGAAAATATTACTAACAAATAATTTTTTAGCAAACTGTACATAAAATGACTAATTTCAACTTGCATATTCAGTCTTTTGTTAAATGCTGGCGTATTGGTCATCATACAGGGTTAAATAAAAGGTTGTTGAAGCAAACTGAAAAACACTTCACTACGATTTTCACAAAAATTGGTTTACAAAACCCCCGACTCGTGTTTCGCTATACTATAGCTTTTTCAAGTAGAAACTAAATTATAATTACTGTGGTTTGCTATAAATAACAGAAGCCAGTCAGTTGGATGTTAGGTAATTAAGTGATGCTTGGACGAAAGATTATTCAATTTCTAGTAAACAGATTGGACAAGGGGCGAATTATTTAAATTAATCTGGTCATTTAATAAGTATTGTGAATTATTGCCTGTGTTGATCTCTAAGCTCTCTAAGAGATCGAGTTTTTTACCTTTCTTTTCTACATGTAGAAGTTCAAAGTCATTAGCAAAGCAATTGTTAAGTTGAATCTCTAGTTAGATGTTCTACCAACTGAGCTCGATTGAAACTGTCACGTCGATAGTGATGTTAGGGTGGAAGTTTAATTGGTCTTGATGACCACTGATGAGTACTACTCGGAATTTTTTCTACCTTCCTAACACTAACATTAAATTATGGGAAAAAGCGATTCACAAATATGCGGATGGAATCTATGTCCTCAATAGCTCAGTTGGTAGAGCATCTAACTAGATATACAGGGGTCGTGGGTTCGAATCCCGCTTGAGGATGTTTTTTTTTCTTTAATTTATTAATTTGCCTGATATGCCATAATTTTCCATTTCATAGTAATTTACTATTATTACACCGAGTTCATTTCTCACTGCATGGACTCTCGCATACAGGTGAATTTTGGATTTCAGCAAAGCTTTTATAAAATTAACAATAATATTATTTTAATCAAATCAGCCGAAGTCGGTGTACACGGCAATCTGATGAGGTGGATAGCATCCTATGTTAGCAATAGGTCGCAAATAATTTCAGTCCTTTAGTGGAAATCATCAACATCTTACGCAACATCTGGGACCATTTCTATTCTCAATTTACATCAACGACATAAACCAGTGTGTCAATCATTGTAAATTCTTCCTCTCTGCTGATGACTTGAAGTTATTTACTGTGATTGAAAAAATTTAAGATGGTTATAAGATCCAGCAAGATTTGAATAACCTTATGCTTCATTGTGAAATTAACTGTTTGTTTATCAAAAACAAAAAATGTTCAGCAATTTAATTTACCAAAAATATTCGTTATTTCAAAATATAATATTTTATTAATTATGAAGTTATTACTAAGAAAAATAATGTAAAAGATCTTGGTATTATTTTTTATTCTAAAATGTCCTTTAGTTTACACATTGATTATATAGCTATAAAATGACATAAGTTAATAAGGTATATTTTCTGTATCTGCCGAGACTTAAGATCTGCGAAAGCTCTCAAATCAATATACAGGGTGATTCAAAAGTACTTTGACAAACATCAGGATGTGATTCCTCACAATATTATAATATGAATTGTTCAATTAAATATATGTCCGGAAACGCTTCGTTTCCAAGATACAGGGTGTTTAATTTTATTTTTATTTTCGTTTTTTTTTAATAACTTTCGAAATACTGACCTCAATTGAACGAAAATTGGTATTGAAAGGTTTTTTGAGGTGTCAAATTCGGACCTGATGTTATTATTGCTCTTACTTCTAGGGGGCGCCACCTACACGTCTTTTTGTTTTTTGAAGATTCATAACTTTTTTGAGCGTACATCTGGCACATTTTTTAGTGCAAAAATCAATTTCTCTATCATATCTACGTAAAAAAGCTACCCCTGTTACAAGTCGCTATAAGTAACCGTTTTCTAGATATTTGGACTTGAAAATTTCAAGTCGATTATTTGATAATCGATGCCTGTTGAAGTTATTATCATTATTTTGCATTTTTCACAAGAATGCTTAGGAAATGAATTTGACGTTTGAGTAAGTAGTTTTGGTAGTTACATATTATGTGACAATTAAACGTTTTGTTGAAGTTTCTGTAAGTTTTAAAAGACTAATTTTGAAAAAATGGATAATTCAAACAATAATGCTCATTTAGCCGATATGCATTTCGTTTATGGCCTTGTCGATGGCAATGCGCGCGAAGCAAGACGTATTTACCAGGAGCGATTTCCTAATCGAGTACTGCCTTCAGCTCCAATATTTACCAGTCTCCACCGTCGTTTGGCAGAAACAGGTAGCTTCAAGAGGGCAGCTGATATTATTGGAAGACCACGGGCAGTCCGAACCCCAGAATTGGAAGAAGGTGTTTTGAACGCTCTCGAGGAGAATCCAGAAACAGGTACAAGAATAATTGCTGAAGCTCTCAATTCTACTCAGTCCACAGGATAATTATCCACGATCAACAATTTTATCCATAACATATTCAAAGGGTACCAGCTCTTTTGCCACGAGACTTTCCCCAACGCATTACTATGTGTCAGTGGTTTTTGAGAAAATTGGCTGGAAATCCTCAATTTTTAAGATATGTACTCTTCACGGACGAGGCAAACTTCTCCCGAAATGCTATCACAAACTTTCATAACAACCATGTTTGGGCTCTGGAAAATCCGCACGCAGTTAGTGAAATACATTAACAGTATCAATTTTCTGTTAATGTATGGGCGGCATAATTGATAATTACTTGATATCTCCTTTCTTTCTTCCGTTCCGACTGAATGGCGCAACTTACAGACTTCTCAGAAAATGAATTGCCGGGACTACTTCAGAATTCGTATCCGCATGGGGTTCATGGATGATGGGGCTCTGGCCATTTCAGCGTTGTAGCCAGGGAATTCCTTAAGACTGTCTATCCAAATCGATGGATCGGTAGGGGTGTAGAAGAACCTAACCAGGCGTGGGCACCAAGGTCTAAACCAGCTAGATTTTAATTTTTGGGGACATTTGAAGTCACTAGATTATAAAACTCCAGTAGCGAACGAGGAAGATCTGAAAAGCCGAATAGTAGACGCCTGAGAAACAATAAGAAACAATAATTTTTGAGCGGGTACGAGATTTAATGACTAGAAGACTGAATGCCTGTATCTTCGCTGAAGGTGGACACTTTGAATAATTCATTTAAATACAATTCAGTTTCATTTATTTTATTTTATTCTACATATTCAAAAATTTTTGAAATAAAATGTTGATATTTCTTGCAGATTTTATTAAAACAAATACAGATTTTGCATCCTTGACACTAAAATAACTATTTCAAACGAGTAAAAATAAATAGCGCCCTCTACAAAAGACCAAAACAACTTACTTGAACGTCAAATTAATTTCCTAAGCATTCTTGTGAAAAATGCAAAATAATGGTTATAACTTTAACACGCATCGATTTTCAAATAATCGAATTTTCAAGTCCAAATATCTAGAAAACGGTAGCTTATAGCGACTTGTAACAAGGGTGCCTTTTTACGGAAATATGATAAGGGAATTGATTTTTCTACTGAAAAATGTGCTAGAAGTACGCTCAAAAAAGTTATGAATCTTCAAAAATGAAAAAGACGAGTAGGTGGCGCCCCCTACGAGTAAGAGCAATAATAACATCAGGTTCGATTTGATACCTCAAAAAACCTCTCAATACCAGTTTTCGTTTGATCAAGGTCAGTATTTCGAAAGTTATTTGAAAAAAACGAAAATAAAAATAAAACTTTAACACCCTATATCTTGGAAACGAAGTGTTTCCGGGCATATATTTATTTGGACAATTCATATTAGAATATTGTGAGGAATCACCTCCTGAAGTTTGTCAAAGTACTTTTGAATCACCCTGTATTTTGCCCTTATTTGCAGTAGGCAGAATTTTGGATCAGCCATTTGGTCGGCAAGGTATTGCCTTCATGTAACAAGATTTGAAAGAATTAAAAAAATCATTAGTTAGCTGAATTTAAAAGTAACGGATAATTACCAACTTTCTGAATAGGGGTCGAGTGGCACATCGTTTGAAACCCCGTTGAATTCTCTAAACAACGGTGTACAATTTTTTTCAATTGGAATTAACCATATTGAGTCTAGAGTTCAATTTACTTACATTAGTCTCATCTTAGGAATTGCCCGAAATGCGCACCTTCAACTTCCATGCAATTATATAGATTCTGCTGAAAACGTTCTCGTACATTTTGGAGCATTTCTGGGGTGATTTGGCGACATTCATTTGTGATTCGTTGCCGTAAATCTTCGAGTGGAGCAGGTGGAGTAGCATAAATTCTGCTTTTCAAATGACCCCACAGACAGAAATCTGAAAAGACAGGTCTGGTGATCGTGGGGGCTATTCTATAGAACCTCGCCTTCCAATCCAGTGACCCGGGAAGTGTTGATCTAAATACTGCCGAACAGGCCGAGCATAGTGGAGGAGCCTCCATCTTGTTGGAATATCAGCTGATCCTCCAGATAATTTGTTTAATGTTTGGGGATGTTGCGTATGTACCTAATGAAATATGTGGGGATTAGCATCAGCCCAATATCGATAATTATGGGTATTAACTATACCATTAAAAAAAAATGCAATGCTAAAAATTAATAATCCATCCATTTATTTCAATAAATATGTAGATATGTAAATGTATGTTTGTGTGAATGTGTATATATGTGTAAATGTGTATATTCATTGGAAATATTTTATCCCACGCATAGGTTCATCCTTCTGAGTAGTAGAATCATCTCGCCTCGTCCCACTCAGATTTGTTACTCTTAAGCAAATCGTAAATTCATTTTTGCCACTCTGAAGACGGGAAATCTCGAACAAGCAAATGTTCAAGTAGGCTTTGAAACTTCAGGAAGATTTCCGGGAAGAGCATATTTGTTTGGAGAGAATCCGAACCTCTCTATATTCCGGTATAATTTGCTTTCGTGTTTTCGTACTCAAACTAGTTCATTTTTCTATCATTACAAAGGTATCGATGTATTCTATAATAATAATAATTATTGAATAACAGTTATTTTCTTGATTCCTAAATCCAATTGGCATTTTTCACAAAACCAGGTTTGGGTCCATACCAAATGCAGATGCATCCAAACTCACTGAAACCACAATACGTTCTCATTCGTTAGTGCCCGGAATAAATTTTAATGTAAGCTTCCGAGATGGAACTTTCTCACTGCATCGCCAGAAAAAGTTGCAGTTTCAGTAAATACATTGAAACGAAAAAAGTAAATGAAAGAACTTTCGACAGTAGAGCGTAGAGTGATGTAATTAATTTAATTGAAATCGAGAAAGTAGGATATGCAGCAAACAAAATGAAGTAGCACAGTAGTGCACTTTTTGAAGTTGCCAGACGATAATGAGAGATTGACAATTTCCGTAATGAAATCCATTCATTCCCTTCATTTTTGGGCCATCATACTAAATAAACTGATAGCCCATTTATGTTCCCAGGGATCAAGGTATATATATATATATATATATATATATATATATATATAAAAAAGAAGAATTTATTTTACAGATTCTCAATCAAAGTAATTATTCTAAATTCCATCAGCAAAAAGAATGACAATATTTGAAACAGAAGTAAATTAAATGAAATTGAAACTATTAGATCAGTATATAAATATATATATATATATATATATATATATATATATATATATACCTTGATCCCTGGGAACATAAATGGGCTATCAGTTTATTTAGTATGATGGCCCAAAAATGAAGGGAATGAATGGATTTCATTAAATATATATATATATTTATAGTCGAGTTCGAAACAATCGAATGAATCAGTCATCACCTGAAGATGGCAAATGTGAATTTACCGAAACGTCGTGAAATCGGACCTTTTGAGGACAATGAACAGACGGACAGAAACCCGACAAACTATGTCAATATATATATATATATATATATATATGTGAGTCAACAGGATTCCCGTGGTTCATTGCTCCTCAGTGTATCACTATTTTGTTTTTTTTTGTCAAAGGGACCATCTAAGACCACCTTCCAAAATTATTCTCATTCATACAGGGTGCATCATTGATGCGTGGCTAACCAAAGTTGTTCTTTTTCAAATGAAACACCCGGTATATTTTCATATATTCCGATCGGCTGTTCCATTGGCTGCTCAACGATTTTTTCAATTTTGAATTCTGTTGCGGCGTTGCCGAGTTATTCAAAAGAAATCTATTTTGTAGACTTCTTTTCGGAAAATTACCTATGTCACATTTAGAAATATTCAGTAAAGATCATTGGGAAATCGTTGGTGGATATGATGATGTTCATTGAGAATATCAAGAATTTTGAATAAATTGTACAGAATGTTCGATACAACAACACAAACTTAGCCATTTTCA
This sequence comes from Gonioctena quinquepunctata, assembly GCA_018342105.1. Taxonomy (NCBI): domain Eukaryota; kingdom Metazoa; phylum Arthropoda; class Insecta; order Coleoptera; family Chrysomelidae; genus Gonioctena; species Gonioctena quinquepunctata. The sequence continues at coordinate 415,344 of JAFIRS010000581.1, read as the reverse complement.
AACCTCGGTATTTTGATTTTTTTAAATGGAACACCCTGTATATTTTCATTTTAATCAACTAATTTTTGATAATTCAACACTTTTCCTTTCCTATATCATGTACCTAAAACAACTCGTTTCCGAGATATTGTGGTTTGAAGGAATTGGTAAATATCAAATCAACAATTCTATAGATTTTTTTATCTACATGTTTGTTCATAGGAAATACTGATACTGAATGATGTTTCAATTATTTTTTTCCATTTTCAAAAGCATTCTTGGTAACTCATGAATAACTAGCATAGCAAAAGAAATTTTCAAATGTAACTATTTTTTCTAGTTTAGTTATCCATGACTACCGCTGAAAAAATGATTATCGGAATTTGTAAATAGAGGTAAGTGTCAAACTACAATCCAGTTGTGTTAAAAATATTGTGTCATTATGAATGGTTAAAATGGTGTATGCTTTGAGGGAAAGTGATGGCAATTGCTTACTGGCAACTAGATTATACGAACAAAAGTTTCCTGAGAGAAGACATCCAGACCAGCGAGCATTTCGAGAGCTCAATACAAGATTTGAGGAAACCTGAAAAATATTTTACAAAAAGTTTGATCGAGCTTGTCCTGTAACGAATGATGAAAATACTCTTGATATTGCATTGCATATTACCGAGAATCCCCATGTGCGTACACGTATTTTCAGTAGGGAGTTGGGAATATCTCAATGTGGTGTTTCTCGGATGGTGAGAAAATGCAATTACCATCCATATCATATGCAGTTAATGCAGGAGCTGACTGAAAAAGATTTTCCGAAGCGAATGCGGTTTTGCCAATGGAGTGTAGATAAAATCAACCAAGAACCTGACTTTTTTAAGTATGTTCTATTTTCGGACGAAGCCACGTTTCACAACAATGGCCATGTGAATCGGCTTGATATGCACTATGATGCAACTGAAATTCATTTTGTTAGATATGTCAATCACCAACAACGTTGGTCACTGATTGTTTGGGAAGGTATCATTGGACGGCGTGTAATTGGGCCCTTTTTTTTCAACGGTCATCTCAATGGAAGAAAATATCTAAGATTTCTGCGAAGTCAGTTATCAAATTTATTAGATGATATTCCTTTGGCAATAAGGCAGAGAATGTAGCTACAATAAGATGGCGCGCCTGCATATTACCACACTGATGTGCGGAAATACATTGATAATGAATTCCGTGAAAAATGGATAGGTAGAGGAGGGCCAGTTCAGTGGCCTCCAAGGTCACCGGACATTACAAAAATTGTTTTTCTCTATAGGGATACATTAAATGGGTTGTCTATCAAACTCCGCCTACAACTACTGAAAATATGAAAGCAAGAATTCTACTGCTTTCAGGGAAATTTCAGAAGAAAAGCTAGCACATGTGGATACTAATTTCCGAAACAGATTGAGAGTGTGTATTGGTGAAAATGGCAGGCACATTGAACATTTGCTGCATTATATACTGTTATTTTTGGTTAGATTCAAATAAATATGATTTTCATGCAAAGTTTTATTCCAAATATGATACCAAAGGCGAACATTATCAATATTTTCTGTGGAAAAATATCCATTTTCTGGATGTAGAATATCTCGGAAACGAGTTGTTTTAGGTACATGACATGGAGAATGAAAAGTGTATGGTTATTGAAAAGGAGTTAATTAAGATGAAAATAAACAGGGTGTTCCATTTAAAAAAATCAAAATACCGATTTTTGAAAATGGCTAAGTTTGTGCTCTTGTATCGAACATCCTGTACAATTTATTCCAAATTCTTGGTATTCTCAATGAACATCATCATATCGATCATCGATTCCCCAATTATCTTTACTAAATATTTCGAAATGTGAAATAGGTAATTTTTCGAAAAGAAGTCTACAATATAGATTTTTTTGAATAACGGAATTCAAAATTGAAAAAATCGTTGAGCAGCCAATGGAACAGTCGATTGGATTATATGAAAATATACTGGGTGTTTCATTTGAAAAAGAACAACTTTGGTTAGCCACGCATCAATGATGCACCCTGTATGATTGAGAATAATTTTTGAAGGTGGTCTTAGATGGTCCCTTTGACAAAAAAATATAAGAAATCGAAATAGTGATACATTAAGGAGCAATGAACCACGGGAATCCTGTTGACTCACCCTGTATATAAGAAAAAAAATTGTATCTTGAATCGAAAAGTATTTACGAAAGGAGGGTTAGAGGAGAAAAAATGGATTTTTTTTTATCTCTCTCCTGAGGTTGTAGTCAGTGCAAAAGGCCAATGTAATGAGTACTCTCAGTTATTTGTCAAGCTTTCGAAATTTATTTTATTTCATTTTCAAGATTTCTAGAAACAAGAAAACAATTGCTAATCACAAAAGGAACTTGGAAAAGTATAAGAAACTTACCAACGTGAGACTGTTACATACAAAAAATAGCGAAACACATAACATTAAAACATACTTAAAATGCAATTCACTAAAACACAAACACTTTTATTATACAGGTATATGATATTTCGAGGGACAATGAGACCTCTGTCTACTTCGACTATGAAAGAAAGAGATTGAAAACAAAGGTGAAATCGTACAAATATCTATTATCGATTAGTTTTTCTCACTACTGGAAAAAGATGCAAGGTGCTTTATTTTACGGATTATCAGGGAGGGCTCTGCTCTTGTTGCCCATTTTCAACACATAGCTATAGATTACGCTCAAATTTGATATGTCAGAACATTTATTCATGCACGCCGGTTGATTATTTATGTGAACTATTTCCAGAAAATTCCTTTTTACTTGGTTTCTTTCTATCGCTAATATTTTTGGATTATTGAAATTACAGAAGTGATTAAGTTTTATCGTGTGTTCTGCAAGTGCTCAACTGTTTTTATTCAGGTTGCAGTGACTTTTGTGTGAGGTAATGCGTGCTGCTAAATTCCTGCTAGTTTGGCCGATATATAATTTACCACAAATGAAGCATGCTTCAGAAGTATTTTTATTTTTGCAACTGGAGTGCGTTGGACCCATCCGATGCCAATCTGATATACATGAATGATGAGTAAAAAATATTAAATGACAGTTTTTTCGCCTAGCTGAGTACCTATGGCGGTTTGATATTTCCAAAACCATTAATTGTGACACACATGCCTTAGATTATAATTTTCACGACGAATCCATTGATGGTTTCGAATGGAAAATCGGATGGATAACAACCCTATTACACTAATTATTTGTCGAAAAATTGGGATATATCGCTCATCAATTATGCTGTGGATACAATTGAACGAAACCAGATTCATAACTTCAATTTTACAATCAGAATGGAAGGTTTATTTATTTTGCGAATAAATAAATTTTTAAATAAGTCAAACATTTAAAGGCACCTTCGGAACTGAATCAAACTTTGAAATTCTAGATAGAACGATCTGTATAATTATACATTTTTTGATTCTGCCAACATATCTAAGAAGGTCTACTCAGTTTCGGAAAAGAATAGTGCTCACTCAATTTCTCAGATTTATTCCCATTCTCATCACAGAATTCTCATTGTTTGGTGAAAGAACTTTAAAAATCAAAAGTGTGCTATTGAATCAAAAATAACTTTGACAAGTAAGAAATTAGTGGCGAAAGTAGTCCATTCTTACTCGAAGTGGATATTGTAGAATTTGTAGGGGGGTGGGGGAGGACCTCGAAGTCTAATCCACAAAATAAAACAAAGTGTTTTTTAAGAAACTTGATGCATTTCGGGTGCTCAAGTACCCATCTTCAGCAGAACATTAATATTACATGGCAACTTTATAGTATGGTTAACCTTGAAAAATAGAATGAAAAGTGGTTAAATCAGTAATGAGAACCCAAAGGCGAGAGTGGTTTTTCCTTTTTTATATTTTCGGATAAACATGTTGTCCTTATCTGGATAAGGTAACATCCTTGAGCAAAATGTATAACAATTTATGGTAACGTGAAATTGCGTGCCATCAAAATGGAAACAGTGAAAATATTAGAAAGATTCTATATTGGGTTTTCGCTACTGATTTAGCAACTTTTCATTCTGTTTTTCAAGGTTAACCATACTATAGAGTTGCCATGTAATATTCAAGTTCTGCTGAAGATGGGTACTTAAGCACCCGAAATGATTCCAGTTTCCCAAAAAACACTTTGTTTATTTTTGTGGATAAGACTTCGAGATCCCACCCCCTACAAAATAAGAAATTGGTGTTCATCAATAACCTAGTGAGTTGTGTATCTAGTGCTTTAAGTCATTGAATTATCCAACAGACATGTAAACGAGAAATGAAAAAGTGGACATGCTATTAATTTATGGCCAATGCAAGAAGAATTCGAGGATCGCAGCAACTTTGTATGCAACAGACATCATCCATGTTTTCAATATTTCCCCGTTGTGGAGGAACAACTCAGACAAGAAACTCCCATTCATGAAACTTTTATCATTGATGAGGTGACGGAAATAAATGTTTTAGCATTCATAGAAGTGAATCCTACCGCTTCTACTGGGGATATTAACCATTAATTAGAAATTAGTTATGAGTCAGCAAAGAAGATTTTGAAAAATCATATGTATAGGTCGTTAGAGTATCAAGTGCACCAGCATTTGTATGAAAATGATGGAAATCGAAGATTAGTTTATTGTGATTGGTTACTGCTTGCTAATCACGACTTTGTTTCCTCGATATTGTTTTCCAACGAGTCAAAATTTACGAACAATGGAGTGTTTAACCGACAAAAGTAAAGATATTGGACGCAACATTGGGCGCAACAAAATCCTCATTTGATGAAGGAAAGGGTAAACGTATGGACTGGTGTAATCGGAAGTAAAATATTTGAACCATTTTTTTTTCAGGGACAGTTGACAGGGGTAAGGTATTTGAAATTCCTTCAGAATTATATTTTGAAAAAGTGTTAATGGACTTACCACTTGCTGTTCCTGAAGTGATGTATTTTTAACAAGAGGGGGCTCCGCCTCATGATACCATCCAAATCATGAACTATTTAATGAATCGGTTTGATGAGCGAGTAATTGCAACGAATGGTCTTGTACGTTGACCTGCCCGATCACCTGATCTCAATGTTTTAGACTTTATTGTGTGGGGTTATGTGGAAGAACGAGCGTTTTATACACTTTTTTTCACAATTAGAGGTTCTGAAAATATTGAAACGGCCTAGGTACTCAACTTGGCGGAAAACACTGTCATACAGGGTGATTCAAAAGTACTTTGACAAACTTCAGGAGGTGATTCCTCACAATATTCTCATATGAATTGTCAAATAAATATATGTACGGAAACGTTTCGTTTCCAAAATACAGGATGTTGAAGTTTCATTTTTATTTTCGTTTTTTTAAATAACTTTCGAAATACTGACCTGAATCAAACGGAAATTGGTATTGAGAGGTTTTTTGAGGTGTCAAATTCGAACCTGATGTTATTATTGCTCTTACTCGTAGGGGGCGCCACCTACACGTCTTTTTCTTTTTTGAAGATTCATAACTTTTTTGAGCGAACTTCTAGCACATTTTCTAGTGGAAAAATCAGTTCCTCTATCATATCTACGTGAAAAAGCTACTCTTGTTACAAGTCGCTATAAGCAACCGTTTTCTAGATATGTGGACTTGAAAATTTCAAGTCGATTATTTGATAATCGATGCGTGTTGAAGTTATTACCATTATTTTGTCTTTTTCACAAGAATGCTTAAGAAATGAATTTGACGTTCAAGTAACTAGTTTTGGTAATTACATTTTATGTGACAGTTAAACGTTTTGTTGTTTTTTGATGTTTCTGTAAGTTTTAAAACACTAATTTTGAAAAAATGAGCATTATTTAAACAATAATGCTCATTTAGCCGATATGCATTTCGTTTATGGCCTTGCGGATAGCAATGCGCGCGAAGCAAGATGTATTTAGCAGGAGCGATTTCCTAATCGAGTACTGCCTTCAGCTCCAACATTTACCAGTCTCCACCGTCGTTTGGCAGAAACAGGTAGCTTTTGAAGGGCAGCTGATATCATTGGAAGACCACGAGCAGTCCAAACCCCAGAATTGGTAGAAGCTGTTTTGAACGCTCTCGAGGAGAATCCAGAAACAAGCACAAGAATAATTGCTGAAGCTCTCAATTCTACTCAGTCCACAGTTTGGAGAATTATCCACGATTAACAATTTTATCCATACCATATTCAAACGGTATAAGCTCTTTTGCCACCAGACTTTCCCCAACGCATTACTATGTATCAGTGGTTTTTGAGAAAATTGGCTGGAAATCCTCAATTTTTAAGATTTGTACTCTCCACGGACGAGGCAAACTTCTCCCGAAATGCTATCACAAACTTTTATAACAACCATGTTTGGGCTCTGGAAAATCCGCACGCAGTTAGTGAAAGACATTATCAGTATCAATTTTCTATAAATGTATGGGCAGCAATAATTGATAATTACTTGATAGGACCTTTCTTTCTTCCGTTCCGACTGAATGGCGCAACTTACAGAGACTTTTTAGAAAATGAATCGCCGGGACTACTTCAGAATGTACCATTAGAAATTCGTATCCGCATGTGGTTTATGCATGATGGGGCTCCAGCCCATTCTAGCGTTGTAGTCAGGGAAATTCCTTAACACTGTCTATCCAAATCGATGGATCGGTAGTGGTGTAGAAGAACCTAACCAGGCGTGGGCACCAAGGTCCCCAGATCTAAACCCGCTAGATTTTTATTTTTGGGGCCTTTGAAGTCACTAGTTTATAAAACTTCAGTAGCGAACGAAAAAGATCTAAGAAACCGAATAGTAGAGGCCTGGGAAACGATAAGAAACACACCAATAACTTTTGAGCAGGTACGAGATTCAATGACTAGAAGACTGAATGCCTGTATCTTCCCTGAAGGTGGACACTTTGAACAATTAATTTGAATACAATTTAATTTCCTTTATTTTATTTTATTCTACATCTTCAAAATTCCTTGAAATAAAATGTTGATATTTCTTGCAGATTTTATTGAAACAAATACAGATTTTGCACCCTTGATACAAAAATAACTATTTCAAAAGAGTAAAAATAAATAGAATGGGTGGCGCCCCCTACAAAAAAACAAAACTACTTACTTAAACGTCAAATTCATTTTCTAAGCATTCTTGTGAAAAATGCAAAATAATGGTAATAACTTCAACACGCATTGATTTTCAAATAATCGACTCGAAATTTTCAAGTCCAAATATCTAAAACACGGTTGCTTATAGCGACTGGTAACAGGGGTAGCTTTTTTACGTAGATATGATAGAGAAATTGATTTTTCTACTGAAAAATGTGCTTGAAATACGCTAAAAAAAGAAAAAGACGTGTGGGTGGCGCCCCCACGAGTAAGAGCAATAATAACATCGGATTCGAATTCGATACCTTCAAAAAACCTCTCAATACCAATTTTCGTTCAATCAAAGTCAGTATTTCGAAAGTTATTTGAAAAATACGCGAATAAAAATCAAACTTTAACACCTTCTATCTTGGAAACGAAGCGTTTCCGGACATATATTCATTTGAACAATTCATATTAGAATATTGTTAGGAATCACCTCCTGAAGTTTGTCAAAGAACTTTTGAATCACCCTGTATAATATTTTTCACTCATCATTCATGTCCATCAAATTGATTGAAGTGGCTCCAAGACAGTCAGAAAAAAAAATAAAAATGCTTCTGAAATATCAATTGTACCAATTTTTCGACTCAAAACTTCGTAGTCATCCCTAGAATCCAAAAAAGTGAAAATATACAGGGTGTTCTATTTGAAACTCCCAAGTTGAGGTCGTTTGCGGTGAAACCAGAAGTGATGGTAGAGTATGAAATATTGAAAAATATTCCAATTCTTGAATCCGACACCACTGCCAAGATTGAATCTCATACCTTCGGAACTCTGGAAAACATGGCTTTTCTAAAGGATACGTTGACACCCAGTATGCAGAAAGTTTCATGCGAATCCGTCGGGTAACTATGAAAAAAGTTTCATTTGAAACCAAAAAAAATTATAGTAGAATGAAAGGAAGAGAATATAACAAAAATGAAAGGAAAAATAATTTACGGGCGATCTGAGGTCGGGAAGTGGAAGGGGGTGAGTTTTTAAGGGTAAAAAACGGTTTATCTCGATTTCCGGCAAAACTACAAGTCCTATAGAAAAAAATTGAAGGGCAAAGTTGTAGGTAATAAAAAGATCTACAACTTTGGTACTCTCACTTTTCTCACATAATCTCAAAATTTATGTGAAAAATTCAAATAACCAAGTTTTTGGTTTTCCAAAAAAAAAAATTTTCACGAAATTTGGTGAAAACTTACTTTTTTATGTCCCAAACACACTGTAATTTTTGTTATTTAAAATATTTATTTTTCCACCTTATTTTGACTTAATATCGAAAAAGCACCCTAATTTTCAATCAAAATATCAGGTTTTTTGAAAAAGTCGGTAGGCTTTTTGTTCGTTAAAATCTCTACTTTGTGATAGTGTAAAAAAAATACATTACTATGGTAAATGTTCTCAGAAAATGCAAAGAAATAACAGGTAGTAAGGCCCAGACCCTCCTAGCCCCTTCCCCACTTCTCTATGAAATACCTTTTGATGGGCTAAAATTTTCCGTAGGTCACTCAGGTATATAAGTTATCTTGGAATAGCACTAAATAGGCATCTACGCATATAATTTAAAGAAGATTCTGCAACCTTCTCAAAATATTGTAGATGTCTTATTAAATTCGGATTCGAGTTTTTTTCGTTTCTTTGCATTTCCTGTTATAGTAATGTACTTTTCTTTATACCATCAGGAAGTAGAGATTTCAACGAACAAAAAGCCCACCGACTTTTTTAAAAAGCTGATATTTTAACGGGAGAATTTTCGATTGAAAATTAGGGTGCTTTTTCAATATTAAGTCAAAATAAGGTAAGAAAATGAATATTTTAAATAAAAAAAAATAACATTGTGTTTAGAACATGAAAAAGGAGATTTTCACCAAAATTTCGTGTAAAAAAAATTGTTGTAGAAGATAAAAATAAAAAACCAAAAACTCGGTTATTTGAATTTTTCACATAAAGTTTGGGGTAATGTGAAAAAAGTATTGATACAAAAGTTGTAGATCACCTACAACTTTTCTATTTAAGTTTTTTCAATAGGACTTGTAGTTTTGCCGGAAATCGAGATAAACCGTTTTTTACCCTTAAAAACTCACCCCCTTCCACTTCCCGACCTCAGATCGCCCGTAAATCATTTTTCCTTTCATTTTTGTTATATTCCCTTCCTTCTCCAATGGGTTCCATCCTTCTTTTATTTTTTTTCACTCTTTACCATTTTCAAAGGCTTCAGCACTGTTCTAATTGGTCAGCTTCCGAGAAAGTCTTTGATATACATAATAACGTTCGGTAACACATTCTCCTGTTCTGAAAATACTCAGCAATGATTAATAATTCATGGAAATGATTTCATGAAAAATGGGATAATTATTGCGTCATTCGAATTTGCAGTTTCGTACTGCATGTTGTTGGAATTACATTTACATGCCAAAATAGACAGTCCAATGGCTCACTCAATCTATTGGAAATCGAACAGCGAAACAAATTTGCATAAAATCAATTAGAGCTGTCCCGCTCGAGTATCAAATTATATTGGCAAAGTCATGTTCGTTTCGTGAATGAATGAATGATCGTGATATGATGGAACCGGACCATTATTATTATTGTGTACGCGAATTAGGCATATAGACAATCATTTTTTTTTTTTTTATGTTCTGGTTCTTACGAAAAGAGACATCCTATAATGTTCAGAGAACATCGTGGGAACCTAGGAAAAGAAGGTAGGAGTTGGTGTTCTTCTTAAATTTCTGAAGGCAATGAGTTCCAAAGCCTCGCTGTTCGTTGGATGAACGAGTCTTTGGAAAGTGATGTTCTGCAGGTCTCCAAAGTGACCACGAAGGGGTGTGATGACTGAACTTGACGGGTTAATCTCGAATAGACTGCCAAAGCAGGAACGATTGTTGATATTTCAGAAGAGCATCGCCCATGAAAATATCTATAAAATAGAGACAAATCGCCAACTTTTCTACGGTGTTCCAGACAAGTGAGCGAGTTTGTAAGCGAGGCATCACCGACGAGACGAATTGCCCTTTTTTGGACAGAATCCAATAGACTCAGGATATGTTTAGGTGCCGCACTCCAAATATGGGAACAGTATTCCAGGACAGGTCGGATCTGTGCCTTATAGATCATAAGCAGCTGACTGGGGGTGAAATAGCTCTTGGCACGAAACAGAAAACCAAGTTTTTGGGATGCACTTTTGGCAATGGACCTCACGTGATTTTCCCAGGAAAGGTTATTGCTGATAGTAATACCAAGCATCGATATGGATGGCTTCAGTGGTATGGTTACTCCTGACAAAGTTATGTTAGGCACAGTGAGTTCGGCTTTTCTAGAGAAAAGACATGCTTGTGTTTTGTTTGCATTGAATTCTACCAAGTTATTAGATCCCCATTCGAGAATTGTTGCTAAGTCCATATTTATATTATTAACATTTCTTCCTCGTTCATTTCTGGTTTCACGGGCTGATATAGGGGCCCTGGAAGAGAAAGCGGTATGGAGGGTACTATCATCGGCAAAGCTGTGTACTGGACATGAAGTTGCTTTCAACAGGTCGTTGATGTGGAGTAGAAATAGTGTTGGTGCGAGAATGGATCCTTGCGGAACACCAGCATTTATGAGTAGAGTGTCAGATGAAACTCCATCGACCACTACATGGAGAGACCTGTTTGAGAGAAAACTAGCAAGCAGAGAACACAGCTGAGGGGGCAAGCCATAAGACGGAAGCTTGGCGAGGAGTCCCTGGTGCCAAACTCGATCGAACGCCTTGGAGATATCTAATGCCACAGCTAAAGTTTCTCCATACTTTTCAATAGATAGCTGCCATATATGTGAGACGTAAGCGAGCAGGTCACCAGTTGATCTCTGATGGCGGAAGCCATATTGCCTATCGTTGACAATTCCTGAGTCTTCCAGATATTTCATGAGCTCGATGTTGATGGCTTTTTCCATGACCTTTGAAATAATAGATAGCAGTGCGATAGGTCTGTAGTTGCTAGGTAGGGCCTTTTTGCCTTTTTTAGGGACTGGCTGTACTCTTGCAATTTTCCAATTGGACGGAAATACCCCAAATTGTAAGAGTGGTTGAACAACTTGCAAAGAACAGGTGTTAGTTCGGGGGCACATTTCTTGAGAACAATCGGCGGGATTCCGTCAGATCCACAGGCTTTGTTGGTGTTGAGACCCAGCAAAATTTTTCTGATAGTACGTTGGCGAAAGGTGATCTCGGGCATGTGACTGTCAATAGGTGTAATGTTCGGGGTTGTTTTCCGATGAATCCAGAGAGGAATTTCCAGCAAATAGGTGCGCAAAGATATTGGCTTTTTCCTGGGCAGTCGTTGCTAGTGTTCCATCTTCTTTGGTTAGGGGAGGAAATGAGCTGGAAGTGAAGTTTCTTCCCACAGCTTTGGCGAAAGACCAAAATGAACGGGATCCGTTAGGACATTCAGCAAGTTTTGATCTTATTTTGGCTTTGTGGGCATCTTTTGAGCTTCTATTGTCTCTTTACATATGCCTCTAGCCTCGACATATGCTGCTCTGGTCTCAGGGCCCGGATTTTTTAGCCATCGATGGTATGCTGCCTGTTTGGGAGCCATAGCTCTAGAGCAGTTTCTGTTGAACCAGGTCTTATCGGATGATGTTCTTCTTCGGTATTTGGTATGTTAGTTTGGATCCCCAACATGATGATTTCAGAAATTGTCTCAGCACATCGTGTTGGATCTACTGAAGAGAAACAAACTCTCTTCCATGGAAACGCTGAGAAAAACATACGAAGACCTTCCCAGTCGGCCGAATTGTAATGCCACATGAGACGGGGTGGTATTGTGCAGCTCGATGGTAAATGGATAGAGCATGTTGTGGAGATGAGGGTGTGGTCAGAGTTTCCAAGTGGGGCACAAACTTCTATTCTATACGGGTCAGGATTGGTGGTGAGAAAAAGATCTAGTGTATTGGCAGACTGGTTGTTGACATCAGGGATGCGGGTTGCTAGCTCGACCAGTTGTTCTAGACCATGAGTGATGGCGAAGGCCTCGGCTTGACGACCTGCATCATCTGTTTTGTTAGAGAATTTGAGCCAGGCAGCGTTATGTACATTAAAGTCTCCCATGATTATGGTTTCAGCTGTTGGATGGTTCTCCTGAATGTGGTCCAGTTTGAGTGATAAAAACTCAAAGAGGTCGTTATATGAAGGTTCATTAGGTGATAGGTAAAGGCAGCAGAGGAACTTAGTCAGTTTGGTATCAGATAGCTTGAACCACATCACATCAAAGTCTTTCGGTTCCAAACTCTCTTCACGCTGGCATGAAAGGTTAGCCTTGGCGTAAAGGCAGACTCCACCTTTGAACCTGAATCGAGAATGGAGTTCGTAACCAGGACAAAGCATATGGACCTTGTTGGTGGACGAGTTTACTTGTGTTTCTGTTAGAGCCAGAATATCCGGTTTTTCCGTCTGTAGGTGATGGTGGACGTCATTGATGTTCTTGTTGAGTCCACGGATGTTGCAAAAATTAATTTTTAATGTTGAGTCCCCTCGAGTACCTCTCGCCCGGAAATCCGAATGGAGAGGTATTTTACTTCCGGAGTGTTTTACTCTAGGAGACTTCATCATTATTACTTAGGATGCACCTGGAAATAAAGGAGGAATTGGGGAAAAGGAAAGAGGGAGACCGGAAAGTATCGACCGAACACTGAAACATGGAATGGTCCATTTCACAGCACACAAAGTCGATATGGTGGTATATCACCGGGCGATGAGACCATCTTCCACCTACGGTTATCCTTTTAGTCGCCTCTTACGACAGGCAGGATTTACCATGGGGCTATTCTAAAGCCGACCCCATACGACTACCGACCCCATACGACTAATTACATTAATTCCAAAAGTTTTCAAACTTCAATGGTATGTTAGTGCATTGATGAAAACAAACTATAACATTTTGAAGAAGTCTGCGATTAACGGAACATTGTTTTGATTGCAAAAAACGTTTTCATGCTTTATTATTGCACTGAGAATTCCAAAAGTTCTGCAAACTAGGCATACCTATGGTAATGGTGTTTCACAACATGCATTAAGTTTGCAACCTTGTAAAAGTTACGGAACCTTGTTTTTATTTTTTTAATTTTTTTCCAATTTTTTAAAAAAATTACAAAAGTTCTAAAAATTGGACAAGTGAACGAAAAATGAAGTTTTAAATATTCACGTACATTTGCAACCATTTCTGAAAAACGCATCGTTTATTTATCAAACTTCTTTATCGACGCTCCCATTTCCAATTGTAATAAGATTCAAGTTAATTGTTGTAATAGAATGCCCAGACTATTCAGTGAAGAGCGGTGTGGAGTTCTTTGGACCGCCTTGCTAGTTTCAAATTTTTTATGTTTCAAGTAAAGTTTTAGAAATTGTGAATTTGAATGGACGCCAGAATGTTTATTTGAACTAGGACACAAATCCAAATTCCCTATTCAATAATGATTGCAAATCGAATAACTTTCCTTCTGTGAATACCTACAGCAATAAAACAAATACCAACTTATAACAATCTATTTACAAATTTTTACATCTTCCAATTCTTTAACATTGAATGAATTTAAATTCCAACACGAGAAAACTAATAAAGTTTTTGCCTGCTGAACCTGTCAGTTTATCGACGTCGATGTACCTTGATTGTATTTTTGTGTAGACGTAGCTACACTTTACGAAGTTGTTTGGCTCGCAATCAGGGGGTACTTATAGCTGCTGGGCGACCGATCAGGTGGACACAAGCATCTGCTTCTGGTCCATTGAGTGTGTTCTCAGCGATTCAACATGAAAAACAATATTGTTTGTGTCAGATTTTGATATACAAAAATTCTACTTCTTGAAACTTGGAATCTTTTCAATGCACTCCTCAACTCATTGTTGTTACAATGGACCTTTACATTTACGAAAAAAAAATTCCAAAACTCATATAGGTCGATTATATTTCATATGAAACGTCCAATTGACTTGGAATTCCATCATATATTTTTTATTTCGAAAAGATATTGCGTTTCAAAGTGTACCCGTGACGTCACGTTCATCGAAAACTACCCCCTCCATAATCCACGTTCAGAAACACGCATTACTGCTCTTGTCAAAAATATAGCTCACTGCTTGATATACACCATTAATATATAATTGAACACTGTTTATTGATAGACTTATCAACAAAAAAACCCATTTCAACAACGGTTTTCTGTATTTAAAACATTCAAAGTTTCTGAACGGGCCTTCCTTTTGATGAAGAGCGACCATTGGCAACACCGCAAATATCAAAGACAGTTCCCATTAAAGTCATATTGACATTTGAGGTTATGTTTAATGTTTATTTTTATCAACTTATTAATTTCTCAACATCACAAACGATTTGGTGTGTTTATAATGAAACAAGGCTTCGTAAAAGCAGGTTCGGAAAATTTGCCAAGGGTGGATTATGAGATGATTGACTCTTTTTATTTATTTTTATGCTTTGTTTATGCAACGTTCCCAAGAACTAAGTGAACTAATAACTAAGGATTCAACACTAGCAAATCAATGAGCGCGTTTATGGAACCCCTAGTACAAGAACTAAGAACCATGACTAGAAAGTTGCCCAACTTTTAACTAAGAACTTTGGTTCTTAGTTAAAACGTTCGTGATTGTTTAAATATAATCAATCATAAATGCATTATACTGTGAATATATATGTAGACTTTGTCTGTTTGTATTATAATATAAATAAATTCATATTCGGTACCTGTTAGTGTTTCCTTCATGTGATGAGTCAAATATTTATTAAGTTTGAACTACTGAAAATATAATTAATAATTTAGAATGAATAGACTTGAAGTATGTTCATACAAATTTCGTAAATTTTTTGCAAAATTATTTACTTATTTCACACTAATTTTTTGTTGAGGGATACTAATCTATTTTTTACAAATACAGGCTTACATTTTCTATGGTAAAAATTTTCCCTATGGTTACAAAGCTATGGAAAAAAAAAAATTTCTGAAGATATTGGCATTCAAGAGAATGTGACAACAAACCTTAGAAAACTTTGACATAATACTGCACATTCTAGTTATTCAAAGTATTTATGAATTTCAATCAATCAAAATAAAAGAAATTATTCTTATCGACAAAGTTGTTAAAGAATTCGTCCACCGTATGCTCCTGAAATGAATTGTATTGTGCCATTTGGAGTAGCAGATATTAAAATTTTTACAGTATTGCATTTTTTCTATTCTGACCAAGTCATGGACAGACGAACAGGATCAGAGGGTTTTCCAATTTCCAGACAATAATTGAATTAACTTTCTTATAGCGAGCTCTGAAAGGGATCGGCAAATTTGTTTCAATTTCAGATATGTCAGGCCAATATATAAGCTCTTATAAACAATTTGCCATCATAGGCACAGCTTTTGTGAAAATCTTGTGAACACTTGATTTACTCATATCAAAGTCATCAGCCAATCGAGAGTATACATCCCCAACCCGTATCTTTTTTAAACTCATCAGAACATCCATATATTTAATTTCTCCAATTTTGGTAATGTATTTCACAATGTGGTAAACATTTTCAGGGAGCCCCAAATAATATTACTCTTCTTTTCTATAAGTGCAATAGATAAGCGCTGGCGCTGCTGTCCTTCGATATTTTCACAATCAGGATGAAGACTGACTAGGAATATATTTTTTTTGGTGGTGTTATTTTGGTGAATCGGATAATGTACTAGCTTGGCTACTGCTAGGAGAAGAACTATTCGAAACTCTTGAGTAAATATTTCCCATGGATGTAATGTCACTCAACACAGTTTTACTAGCTGAAGGAGTGATGTTTTCATTTGGTTTGGGTTTCTTCATCGTTGGTAGGTCATGTACTTATGATGAAACATTGTCAGACCAATGTCGTTTCAGGTTGATATGTGGACAGACATCTTTCTTCAACATAAATTTGGATCCCGTTGTTCTAGCATATTCCCAATTCGTAGTATCTTCTTTCAACTGGAACCAAAGAACAATATGTTTATAGGACTGGATATAAAATACAGTACTGATCGATGATTTTGCAAACTTGCATTGAGTGAAATAAAGATCGTTCCTGGATGTACTCACCTGGAAATGTTCTGCACAAAAGCATATATTTCCGCTTTTTACAAAAGTTTGATTCACTTTCACTGGTGTTCAGACAACCAGGCACATAGCACTTTTTAGACATTTTCATAGTTATTAAAATTAGAAAATAATTTCCGAAATTTTTCAATACCAAACATTCATGGCGAGCTTATTCATTTGCAGCAGTTCTCTGCATATCTCGTGTCTCGTATCAGTCGTATTAGATATATGCAAGAAAAAGAGCTGAAGAGAGAAAAACGATTGATAATATTCTATTCCGTGAAGCAAACGAACCTATCAAAGTATCAAATAACAAATGTCATTACGTCACAATTCCATGATTCGCAACTCATACAACGATGCCAAATCAACTTTTAGTGAACGTGACGTCACGAAACCACTTTTTTCCGGATTATGGAAAAACTACCCATCAGAAAAATAAAATAAAAAATCCCAAGTGATATTAGCACATATACTTTCTAATTACAGTGTTTTCACATAGTGCATAAAAAGGTCCATTGAGTGTAATCTCATCAAGAGATTATTACTTAAAATTATCTGAGTATACAAATGAGTAATATCCAATACTGAAATCGAAGAATTATTCTAATAATTTTTATGAATTAATAAAAATTGATATTTGCTTCATATATGGAAAAGATGATTTTTTTCTCTGATCGTGAACAACCAAGATTATACGTTATCAAGAATTAAAAATCAGAATTTGGCACAATCAAATTTGTTGAATATGATATACGAAAATGACTTCAATTTCTGCGATATTCAAGAAAGGTATATGAGAATCGATGTTTGACCAGCCGTCAAATACTTCTTCAAAAAGGTTTCTATAAATTCTAAGAAAATTCCAAATTCCAAGTACCAAATTTATACATGAAAATATATATATATATATATATATATATATATATATATATATATATATATATATATATATATATATATATATATATATATATATATATATATATATATATAGATGTACACGGTCATTGTGAATCCCGTGAAGCATATGAAGAGACGCAGTTTAGCCCGGAGTAACCTTGTTAGTCCCGATATCGGGCTCTACAAAGTATCACCCTGTATCTCTTCACTGGGGGATCAGAATTGAATGCAGGTCATTTCCCCACGTTTTAGATCGGGACACACAATATACCATTTCCATAACCAACATACGCGATATAGTTCTTTGGTTCGAACTGTAGGGGGCGCTTTCCGTAAATAGGGATATACACTGCAGAATTATATACTTCTTTGTAGAGCCCACAAACTTTTGTATCATTGTGTTGCCCTAAATTTGACAACATCGCAATCGCTGCCTTCATGAATGTAATATATATGAATTGCTGGATCCGTGATCTGTCCTAGCGCAAGGAGTAATTCATAATTCAATATAAAAAATATTTAGCGTTCATTTTTCAGATTAGGGAATTTGAGTTTGAAATAGTAACAATATTTACCAATTCTTTTTCTAAGGAGAATTTCGTGCGATCAGTCCATCTAAATAAAGGATGGTTGGAAAAAAGTACAATATAACCAATATTGGCTTACAAGCCTTATTCTTCAGTTTTCATCGTAGATTTAATTTTTGTGCATCAAACGATAAAAATACATTTACACTGATGTAGACCATATAGGGGAGACGGTCTACCAAGAATATTAGGCAAATATAATTTCCAACTGAGGAGCGATATAATGATTTCAACCATCGTGAAGATTGGATATCGAAATTGTCAACAATTTTTTGAGGCAAAGGCAATTTTTTATTGACTTTCTTGGAATGCAATTTTGCGGTCTTTTGAAGTTAAAATTTATAGAACTTTTCATGTTTTTTTTTCATCAAATCCACTTACATTAATTGATAAAAAAGGGGGAAGGAAAGAACAGTTCACCTATACAAAATAGGTTGAACCACCTGAAATCATCACATTAAATTCAAGCCCAGATGAGTCTGTTGAGGAAAGAGATTTTGCATTGTACACAGGGAATACTCTCATCAGTTCTCAATCGCGGAAAAATACATACACATGAAGTTCCAGTTCATTAATTTATTTTTTCAATCTTAGAAAGCTGCAACATCGACAATATTGAAGTAATAACTCGACAATATGCATCTTTTTGTTGGTAATTCAAAGATCTGGTTGAATCTTCAGTGGTTCAGAATTAATTGTTCTCTACAAAATCTGGTTTTATAATGCTTGATCAAGATTAACCCCTGTTTTATTTGGATAATAAAAAATATTAATGTCAGGAGGGTGCTTAGAGATCGATTGTAAATAAACGACAAAGAATTAAAATACAAGTAGTATATATTTCATCCAATTGAATTAAAGTATGCAGAAATATATGATGGAAAAAAATATCTCGAAAAAGCTAGTTTCAGGAACAACTAGAGATAACAAAATTGAGCTTCTCAGAAAAGTAGGCAATTGTTTTTTTTGTGCATGTTTTTCGACTATAGATATCTTTAGATATGGGGAACGAATCAGAACCAAACAAAAACTTAATTATTCGCTGATGAGTACTCAATATTTTTTTGGGGTATTCCAACCACATGAAACCATAAATTTACTTGGAATAAAAACAAAGAAATCTATATTTTCATAATAATTATTTCCATGGAAAACTGTCTAGATCAATCAAAGGCAAATTTTATGTGAGCAGCAGTTCGTAGAGTGATATTTTTTTCTTCTATCGGAAAGTTTTTATTATCTTTTGAGTATTGATATTGATGAAATATTGAACAGAAATTCATCATCCACTTTTTTCCTATCTTACTTCTAAATCAAAATTTAAAACTCCTAAATTTTAGAATGAAATATCAATTTAATGAATATATGAGATATTGAATTTGTTGTTCCTTCTCTTCCCGCTAAGGAAGCGATCGACTATACAAAAAGCCTGAACAAACAATTGGATGAGAGATTGGTCATCTTATTTTTACTCCATATTTGACCCTGAATGGAAGTAACGTTATGTTCTCATGATGTTCTGATCGGTGCTATTTCATGAATTATTCATAAAAATAATGTATATTATGCCGAATAGGATTCAATCATTCAGAAATACTTCCCGAAAACTCGGACCTAAAACAGTAATAGGTATGTTTTTTTGTAGAGGAGAAAAACACAAGGAGTTGAATATTCCAGTTTCTGATAGAGGTACAGATTTTTTTTTATTCTCAAATCTTTCAGAGAATTTTTCATCTATTGATATTTCATTGCAAAATTTTGGAGATAAATATTTGTTTGGGAGTAAAACTTAAAATGATCGAAAAAACAGTTTCTGTTCGAAATTTTTTCCTCGGAATCATTTGCCGAATGATAATGGAAACCTTATTGAAAAAAATAAATATATTGCCTGTTGCTTAAAGAAACTCCTTCTTTGACTTTTAGAATTTTGTGATTTTTGTGAAGAATTATCTGACGTTCTCTTTAAAATTATTTGAATGTGACATACTTGAAATATAATTGGTCAAAACATCGTTTTTAATACGTACCCTCTTGACATCACTCACAACTCACTGATTCGAAATCATATTCGCGGAGAAAGGAAAATGCTCTATTTAATAAATTATTTCAACATGACATATTCTACTCCATTGATTAATGGCCGTCGAGCTTCAGAAAACCATATATCTTGATTGCCGGAAGATCAGAAAAAGGGACGAGAATCCCATGCACATCGCCTTAAATATCATCGTACTGTCAGATTCTTTGCGACAGTTCTTCTTCCCTAGCCGTAATGATTGTTCCATTACCCACGGTTAGATGTCGCTAAGATTTTCAATAGGGAAGGAAGTGAATGAATCTCGAGCATATCTATAAGAAATGTAACAGATACATCGTTACACAATACACACAAGCATTGAAATAATTACAAAAGTTTTTTCATTGTGGTTGCAAATAAAGAGAATTTTAGTCTCAGTAGATATGTAGCTTTGCAACCTCATACGGAAAACGGAACCTATTTATCCACCATTTTTTTTTTTGCATTATTACAACTTTTGGAAAAATTGCAAATTGCAATTAGAATTACTACTAATATTTTACGTGATGCAAGAGATTTGCAACCGTCATTGTTCAACGGATTTTTTTTTTGTATTATTGATTTGTTTTTCTATAATTCGGCCATAAATTGCAAACATTGTGCAAATAGGTTTGAGATATATATTAGACCGACATATCTACGGTGGTCCAGTTGAATAGCTGATTATCAATCGCATATATCTGTTATACTTTGTACTGGTTGATTGAAATTTCATCCAAAGATTGATGCGGTTACGTAGTTAACCATCAAAATATTTGAAACTAATTATTGATCTCAGAAGCAATCACTGTTTTCGAATAATCAGCGAAATAAATTTAATCTAATATTTTCGACTGCAACAATCGAAAGAATACAAAATTTTGATGAATTCTGCTAAATCGAAGACATCAATTTTTTATCGCATTAGAAATGAGATGCAATCATTTTTCATTTAAAATTTTCACTTGTCACAACATAACTTTATAGCAATCGACGATATTTTAAAATGAAGAATCGATGCTCTATGGAAGTAAGGATATCAAAACGTCATCGATTGTATATCTTGCAAGTACATAATTTTCATCGTCAAACAGAAATGTTGCTGAAAAATAAAATTTGTAAAATAGATATTACACCTCAAATTCAATTTTTACATGTATGTATTTCTTGAATTAAATAAAATTGTAATTTACCTTTCCACTCGACTTTCTAACTCCAATTTTGGTTTCGCATGAAAAATTCTATTGAATCCAAATGGAGGACTAAAATCAAATTGACAAATTAATTGAAATGAGTACTATAATATGATTTGAAATTCCATTAAATGTAATCGATACGTGAGAATCGTTTTCTTGATTTATAAAAATTTTGAAAATAAAGAGGAAAAAACATGTTGGTGTGCAATTTTTTTCAGTTGTAGCTCTAGGACTATTAGATGAATGTGCATTGTTTTTGGTTAGTTATATAGTTGTCTGTCATAAAAATACAATTGTCAGTCTTCTTGTTATTCCGGTAAAAATCATTACTCTGTAAACAAAACACTTTGACGTAACACAGTTGTAGGCTAATCGTACACCTGTACGAGTGTTTTTTAAATCTCAATATTTCCTCCACTTTTTGATAAATCAAGAAAATTATGAAAACGTGTCGGGAAATTCTCGATCCTTCATCAAACGTACTCAAGAGTATTTTTTATGCAAATTCCTACTTGTAATATGATGTTTTGAATTCATATCGAAAACGTTAGCTTTCAACATTGAATGATTCCACCTACCGTTGACGAGCTTCTTTTTGGTCTATAGTTAACTTGGTGATACAATGAATGTCATCTATTGGATATAAAAAAAATATTTATTATTCAGATAACACAGGTGTTGCACTAATAAATATTTTTTAAAGCCCTAATGTTCCACATTGTAACATAGTTGGCAAATTATTATACTGTCACCAACTGGTAAAATGAGTTGTCTGACCGATTCGCAAAACTTTTTTTGGTAGAGTACAAATACGGAAATATTTTTCTTTTGATTTCACCTTCATTTCCGTGTTGCATACGAGGTTGCAAATTAATGAAAACATTCTACGTCAGGACATCTTCACTTGCAACCATTAATTGAAACTTTTGTAATAATTCCAATACTTATTTCAATAAAAAAAATCAATTTAAAAATATATATTCCATTTGGCGCAAGAAGTTGCAAATTAAAACTCCTGCCAAGAACATTATTTAAGTTATTTTTTCGAGTTTGCAGAACTTTTGGAATTTTCATCGGAAAATTAGGACTAACAACAATTTTTTTTCGATAAAACAGATATTTAGTTTTGTATGAGTGGTTGCAAATTTACCAAAGGATGTAAATTGCTATTTTTCAAAACTTCGGAAGTTTGCAGAACTTTTGCAAATTTTTCCACGGTAATGATGTGAAAAGTCATTAAATCCTGATTTTCAACATCTTCCGTTCAGAAAAAAGGGTTGCAAAATCTGACTGCATATGACATGAAAGACCTTTCCACTCTACTGAAGTTTTGAAACTTTTGGAATTATTATTAAATTTTGGGAAAATCATGTCTATCTCTACTGGCCTAAATGCACGTATCTGTAATTATGGAGATTCGGAAAATCTACGATCAGTACAGCGGGAAGTGTTAAAAAATAGCTGAAAGCTGGTATTTTTTTTATAAAAACTTAACCAAATGTTTCAAGTTGAGTCGGATGAAACAAGAGCACCATTTCCGCATCAACAAGTCGAAATATACAAAAAACGACAAACATAAAAATTTCCGGATGGAAATTTTCAGTCTTAGTTGTATAAAAATCGATTGATTTTCGATATGGGAATTATGAAGACAGATGACGCTGCGTATTTGCAGATATTCATGATAACAAATTTGGAATAATCTGTGGCTGGTTCATATTCATTCTCTCACTCCACTCTCGATTTCATTTGCTACCGACTTTTTCGATATTTTCAACAAAATACTCCGTATTCCGTTTGTTGGTTGGGGATATTTTTTCTGTATGCTTGTTTACCTCTAATTTTGTATATTATTCAAGGTTTTTTACGGCCGTTTCACTCCTCAATAACATGTTATATATTTTTTATATTATTTCTGTTCTTCAGAGTTTTATATTCATGAAACATATATTTTGTTATTTTAATGGTGAATATAAACATGTCAGTTTACGACATGTTTATATTTATCTTCATCTTGTGGGTTATTTCAGATCCTGCATACCTCTTTTCTTCCCCAGATATTCTTCAATATTCCCCTGGTAATACACGGTTTGAGTTTTTTCTTTCTGATTTTAATTACTTCCCTGCTTTCAGTGAATCATCCTAACAGTTCACCAAAGCTATCCATTTATTTAGACACTGGTAGCTTCCCAATTCCGATGTCTTCTCTAGTTGTTTTTAAATAAGAGTTTTCACTAATGATCGTGTATCTCCAAAATTAATGTCCACTTATTAGTATGGTAGAACCAGAAATCTAAGAAGGTCGTAAATCACCAACCACTTGAGTTATCGCAGGCGGTGGATTCTACGCAGAGTTGTACCTGCCCTAGCCATTAACTTTTGTTTTATAGGTAGGTATAATGATATTGGGTTAAAACGCGGTTTTTGGGAATTTTAGTGTATGCATTAAATTGTCAGTATGAAACAGCGAGAAGACATCACTATAAAATTGATTTGATTGGTTGTATCTGAGAAATTTCAGGCCGTTTGATTGGTTAAAAAATAATGGGGAGAATAGTCGCATCAAAACCTCCAAAGGACACAGTTCCACCTGTCCGGTCGATTTTATCGTCGAAGTTTCCAACGACTTGTATTCTGTAGTAGATCAAAGCTCAACCTGTACGGTGTTCTTTAAGTATTAAATTAATTTCAGTGATAGATGCCATTAAATATATCGGTGTTGACCTGTTAGGAATACTGTGATATGATTCGGAATACTGTGATATGCAGTCAATGTATGTCATTTAGTATTTTTCTGTGGGTGGTAGTAACACTTGAAAAAAAAAGTCACTCCTCACCAAGCAATGTTTTTGGTAAATTGTATTCGTTGTATTTTGTGTCCAGTCTGATGAAGGGGAAGTGATTTGGCTGAGTTCTTCGCGTTACTTGAGATAAGTCGAAGTTATAGAAGCAATAGATTTTATTCATTTTGCTACTTTCTCACTCGTTTTGATGGGGACAACCTATTGGCTAATTTGAGGTAAATAACTTTGTGTATATAGTAATATCTTCAGTGCATTCAAATGAAAGCTCATCATATTCGATATTCCGAACATGTCTTAGCGGCACTTTGGGCATGCATTTTATGGAAAACTGGAAAAATAATGCATCTCTCAAATTAACTTTAACTACACACCCACCATGAACAGAAATTACACAATATTTTCATAATTCCTCTACCCCAAGGATCAATGTGGGGTTTTAAAGAGCTGGATGGTTAATAACTTCTTTGATTAATCTGTCTGCAGCAAAATTACTTTCCCTCTGATAGGCCATTTCGTGTTCATGGCGTTTTCAATGGCAGTATTCCAAGATGAAACTGTTTTAGCTTTCGCTGCTATTATATTTCACCATCAATCAACTTGGAAAAGTTATTACCAACGCAACAGCATTGAGAATACAATATTTGAATTGGATTAGTTGTTTCAAACTTCGTTCTGCTGTTCGTGTTTTTTCCAAACTCACCCGTTCGATGAAATCACTATCGAAAGTCTCCTAAAAAATTATGGCACCATGAAGTACAGTATAAAATAGGTTAATGGTGTGATATCGTGCCGGTATAAAGTCGGAGTGGCCTTGGATCGATATTCATTTGTCCATAAACATAAATTCCAACATCGGGGTATAAATTATGGGCATTAACCCGGCAATGCTTTCAAGAAGACTCCATTTGAAATTATTTGCGGAGCAATTTTGCGGAATGGGGGTGAATAAATCAAATGGTGGTAGCGGAATGAATTTTTGCATTTTTTGTATAAGGTGATGCTGAAGATCGTGAATAGAAAAGTGTGATGTATGCTTTGTTTTTCTGTGGTTAGTACATTGCAAGAAATATTTGATGACGTCAAAAACAAACAACAATAGCAACGGTTGGGATCACAATATGAAGGGTTAAACTATAAACAAAATGTTACATAAAATCAGGTGTCTATCAATTTGATGAACTCAATATGGTTTTTATTCCTCAGTATCCAGTTGCATTGAATAACTCAGAGGGTTTCAGTTCCTTAAAGGCAATTAACTCTAATTCCATTTTATTACTAAGGGGGTGGGTGAATTTTTCGTATAATGTATTTTTATGATATTTTTTCGTGGAACTATAATAGCACTGATTAGACTCAGAAAAAGTCAAGGTTTTATATAAATATATATACATATATATATGTATATATATACATATATATATGTATATATATACATATATATATATATATATATATATATATATATATATATATATATTATTATATCAAATATATGTTAACTATTAAAAGAAAAAAAAAATGATAAAATGATACTTGTACATCACATGAGTACCTGCTATGGTGGTTTTACAATTTATCTGTGCACTTTGCAATTCTGAAACCTTTTACCATCTCATGTTCGACGCAGATCATCAAAGAGTTTAGCAGTGGAGCTTTTTCATTGACATCAATAGGTTTCCAACTATCCATTTAGATTGCACAACCTATAAAAAGAATAGAATCCAAACAGATAAAAATTATATATAAGCAAGAACATCCTGTATGCTAACTTAGAAACTTAAGGGAACATGACAGGGACATGTCAAATAATTTCTCATGAAATAATGATGAAATATCAAATCTTAGAACAGAAAATGGTTGAATAAGAATTTATAACCACTTTGTATGAATAATATTAAGTATAGAAATATAAGCTGTACATAAAATAAGTTTCATAGTGTAGAATAAGGGAAGTTTATTTTAAAAGTGTGTGGAAACTAAAATTTCGTGCCGAAAAACAAAAATTGCTACGGGAGGAAAAAAACAATAAAAAAAAAATGACTAGAAGACTGAATGCCTGTATCTTTGCTGAAGGTGGACACTTTGAACAATTCATTTGAATACAATTTAGTTTCCTTTGTTTTATTCTATTCTACATATTCAAAATTTCTTGAAATAAAATCTTGATATTTCTTGCAAATTTTATCAAAACAAAGACAGATTTTGCACCCTTGATACAAAAATAACTATTTCAAACGAGTAAAAATAAATAGAATAGGTGGCGCCCCCTACAAAAAACCAAAACTACTTACTTAAACGTCAAATTCATTTCCCAAGCATTCTTGTGAAAACTGCAAAATAATGGTAATAACTTCAACACGCATCGATTATCAAATAATCGACTTGAAATTTTCAAGTCCAAATATCTAGAAAACGGTTGCTTATAGCGACTCGTAACAGGGGTAGCTTTTTTACGTAGACATAATAGAGGAATTGATTTATGCTAGAAGTACGCTCAAAAAAGTTAAGAATCTTCAAAAAAGAAAAAGACGTGTAGGTGGCGCCTCCTACGAGTAAGAGCAATAATAACATCAGGTTCGAATTCGACACCTCAAAAAACCTCTCAATACCAATGTTCATTCAATTAAGGTCAGTATTTCGAAAGTTATTTAAAAAAAACGAAAATAAAAATAAAACTTTAACACCCTGTATCTTGGAAACGAAGCGTTTCCGGGCATATATTTATTTGGACAATTCATATAAGAATATTGTGAGGAATCACCTCCTGAAGTTTGTTAAAGTACTTTTGAATCACCCTGTATATTATTAATTATTGATTCCACTTTTGAGTTTTCTCTATGTGTGTTTTATTCCTCATTTATATTCTGTTATTGTCAATGTCCTCAAGGCCTCAAGGCATACGTCAAAATAGGGATCACTACTTTTGCGAGTATTTCAACTTTTTCTTCTTTCCAAAGAAAATTTCCAATGCTATTGAATAATCTTCCACCTTTTGTAACACTTCTTTGAGAAAGCGTTAAAAAAAATTTCATCAGATAAATCAATCCAAATGAGCAGAAAACACGACTGTGAGAGCAATTCCAATCAATAATCCAAACCAAGAAACAGCCTACAACTATTGGAGCAAGAAACCACTTACCTGCTATCCAGATCACATTCCACACAGGACATAACCAACAATAAAAAGGAGCCAACGTCGGACAGGTTCACTTTCCAAAGCACTGGACACAGCCAGGAGTCTTCGTGAGTGCACAAATTGAAAACACAAATGAACGAAGTGATATCATTGGTATTAGTAACTTTTTTGGGGTCTTTGATAATATTGATCAACAGTGGTGAACTTTATTTCATAC
Source organism: Gonioctena quinquepunctata (assembly GCA_018342105.1). Classification (NCBI taxonomy): domain Eukaryota; kingdom Metazoa; phylum Arthropoda; class Insecta; order Coleoptera; family Chrysomelidae; genus Gonioctena; species Gonioctena quinquepunctata. The sequence goes on along the minus strand of JAFIRS010000581.1, from coordinate 388,229 downwards.
TTATAAACACTTTGTAAATGTAACCTGTAAATATTATTTGCTCATCATTCTATTGTGCATGAGCAAGTCATGTGATGATTTTTTTCAAGTTCATAGACAATTAATTTAATATAAGCTAGATATCGCAGAAGAGGGATTTTGAAACCTTTAGAAATTCATTTCAATGGAAGAAAAAACAAATTTACCTATTTTTTGTTTCGTTATTCATCATTTGATCATATCACGAACTATATTTTCATGAAACAATAACTTGACTTTAAACAAAGCAACTGGATGGCGCAACTAAACTCTTGAGCTGTAGGATGATCAAGTCTCCATTGACGTACCGGACTGAGCTGGAATAAGGTAACAAAGGAAAGGTAAAATGGTGTTTGAAGGAGAGTAAGAACAACATAGCCGGATTTTCTATTGTTATGATAAGTATTTTTGTTAAAGAATCAAGTAAAATTGATAATAAATCAAAAAGCTTAGTATCATAACAAATTGCAAAATTATTGTGATGACTAGTGGTTAATAGAATAATAATAATAATACTAAGCAATCAATAAAAAACAAAATAAAATAAACAACCCACATCATCATAATATATATATATATATATATATATATATATATATATATATGTCTTCGGGAAATGTGGTTTAGGTTTTTAAAATTATGCCTCAATATGAAATTACAGCAAACTACTGAAAAATCGGTGAATTTTGAATAACTCTCACTTGGGTCTAAAACACATACTATCAATGAACCTAGGCAATATATAGTTATTTGATCCAGAATTGCAATCAATAATATTATTCATTTATGTTTTATTAACAACATAATTTGTACCTATTGCATGGGAATTTAACTAAAATGTGTGGTTGGGAACTAAACAACTAAACATGTTCACCCAAAAACAATCAAACCTTCAGTCATAGAAATACAACACAAATTAAACATAATCAAGTTTATCAGAAAGAAAATTTGCAATCAATTTTCATTGCATAGATTTTCAGGTGGATATCATTCCTAATATATTACACTTCACATGGCTCTCTTGTTTGATATACCGGGTAATTCTCTAACTTTTTTATTATTGCAGATAGACAAACGAAATTTGGGGGTTGTGTATTATAGTTCAATTTACATTTTTTGACATATTTACTTGCTTTCCTGTACTTCCGGTTTGACTGGATATGACCCCAACTTTCGATTTTTAAATGGGACATCCTATATATTTTTACTTATTTCGATCGAGAATGACATTCTAAATCCAACAACACCTCAATATTTGACGAACAAAGTCATTTTTATTCCAATTTTTATTTTTTGATCTAGAATGCCATGGATCGCGTATAGAATAGTTTGTGCCCCACTTGGAAACTCTGACCAACTAACATGCACAACATACTCTTTCCAGTTTACCATCGACTTCACATACCGTCTCATTGTAGATTACAATTCGGCCGACTGGGAAGTTCTGAAAGTTTTCTCAGTTTCATGGAAGAGTTGTTTTTTCATAGATCAACACGGGCTGAGACAATTTCTGAAATCATATTTGTGAGATGCAAATTTACTCAATCGAAGAAGAACATCATCCGATAAGACCTGGTTTAACGACTCTTAGAGCTTGGTTCAACAGGACATATATCGATGGTAATAATCGCCCGAACAGCAGCATGTCGAGCTAGCATACTAAGAACAATAACTCAAATGCCCACAAGCCAAATAAGATCAAAACTTGCTGAATGTCCTAACGATCCTGTTATTTGGTCTTCGTGACGTGGGAAGAAATTAGCTTCAGCTATCTCCTAACCAAGAAGATGGAACACTAGCAACGACTGTCACTGGAAAAAGCCAATTCTTTGCGCACCTTTAAATTCACTCTGATTCATCGGAAAACAACGAACATTACACTATTGAAGTCATGCCGATCACCTTTCGAACGTATATCAGAAAGATTTGCTAGGTCTAGCACCAACAAAGCCTGTGGATCTGAGAGATCACCGATTGTTCTCAAATGTGCCTCCCGAACTAACACCTGTTCTTTGCAAGTTGTTCAACCATCTTACAATTTGGGGTATTTCCGTCCAATTGGAAAATTGCAAGAGTACAGCCAGTCCCTAAAAAAGGCAAAAGGCCCTACCTAGCAACTACAGACCTATCGCACTGCTATCTATTATTTCAAAGGTCATGGAAAAGCCATCAACATCGAGCTCATGGAAATATCTGGAAGACTCAGGAATTGTCAACGATAGGCAATATGGCTTCCGCCATCAGAGATCAACTGGTGACCTGCTCGCTTACGTCTCACATATATGGCAGCTATCTATTGAAAAGCATGGAGAAACTTTAGCTGTGGCATTAGATATCTCCAAGGCGTTCGATCGAGTTTGGCACCAGGGACTCCTCGCCAAGCTTCCATCTTATGGCTTGCCCCTCAGCTGTGTTCTCTGCTGCTAGTTTTCTCTCAAACAGGTCTCTCCATGTAGTGGTCGATGGAGTTTCATCTGACACTCTACTCATAAATGCTGGTGTTCCGCAAGGATCCATTCTCGCACCAACACTATTTCTACTTCACATCAACGACCTGTTGAAAGCAACTTCATGTCCAGTACACAGCTTTGCCGATGATAGTACCCTCCATACCGCTTTCTCCAGGGCCCTATATCAGCCCGTGAAACCAGAAATGAACGAGGAAGAAATGTTAATAATATAAATATGGACTTGGCATCAATTCTCGAATGAGGGTCTAATAGAGCTTGGTAGAATTCCATGCAAACAAAACAGAAGCGTGTCTTGTCTCTATAAAAGCCGATCTCACTGTGCCTAACATAACTTTGTCGGTAGTAACCATTCCACTGATGCCCTTCATGTCGATGCTTGGTATTACTATCAGCAATAACCTTTCCTGGGAAAATCACGTGAGGTCCATTGCCAAAAGTGCATCCCAAAACTTGGTTTTCTGTTTCGTGCCAAGAGCTATTTCACCCCAGTCAGCTGCTTATGATCTATAAGGCACAGATCCGACCTGTCCTGGAATACTGTTCCCATATTTGGAGTGCGGCACCTAAACATATCCTGAGGCTATTGGATTCTGTCCAAAAAAGGGCAATTCGTCTCGTCGGTGATGCCTCGCTTACAAACTCGCTCACTTGTCTGGAACACCGTAGAAAAGTTGGCGATTTGTCTCTATTTTATAGATATTTTCATGGGCGATGCTCTTCTGAAATATCAACAATCGTTCCTGCTTTGGCAGTCTCTTCGAGATTAACCCGTCAAGTTCAGTCATCACACCCCTTCGTGGTCACTTTGGAAACCTGCAGAACATCACTTTCCAAAGACTCGTTCATCCAACGAACAGCGAGGCTTTGGAACTCATTGCCTAGGGAGGTGTTCCCCGAGGCATACAACCTTCAGAAATTTAAGAAGAACACCAACTCCTACCTTCTTTCCCTAGGTTCCCACGATGTTCTCTGAACATTACAGGATATCCCTTTTCGTGGGAACCAGAACATATAAAAATCGCTTCATTCTTGATCAAGTAACATGGGCAAAATACGACTTTGAGGCTTATGACTTCACAGTCGTTTTGAGAATTATTGAAAAGTAGCAAATCTGAATTTTTCCAGTTAACTTGATTTTTTTAAATGGAAAGGGGGTGGCTCGTCGGATTTTTGTGTAAGATGATTTTCTCACGAATAATTTGATACCACACACTTTCACTTTATTTTCACAATTTTACTGAATAATTGCAAGAAGCGATCATACCTAATAACAAATAATACGTATTCGGTATACTTATGCACTAAGTCCTGTTATTCTAGTTATCCGTGACAAACAATTGAAGCTGTTCTAGTACTACCTAAACAAATAGGCTGATAAATATGCTATCACTTTTAAAAATGTATTTGTTTCGTGGTTTATAATTTGATATGGAAAATTATGACGGAAACAGAAAATTGGCATGTTGTCAGAGTTTACGGAGAAGCAACAATCAGATTAATGATGCAGCTCAATTTATGCTCAGAGATTCCTGAATCGTCCCTATCCCACTCGGCATTATTTTCCAAAACTGGAAAGGAAAATGCGAAATGAACCAGAAGGAAATGCCAATAACTTCATCGTCAGTGAAGAAAAAGAAGTAGACGTGTTGGCCTATGTTGAAGTGAATTGTATGGCGTCAATTCGCCAAATTGTTTCTGAGTGTGATATAAGTTATTCGTCCGTTTGGAGAATTCTTCACAAATATAATTATAGATCATTCAAGTACCAACTTCACCAACATCTTTACGACAACGACCACAACCGAAGATTAACTTATTGCAACTGGTTTTTGACTAAATACAGAGAAGATGTACGTTTTTCATTTAAAATTATTTATTCAGTTGGAACTCGATTCACCAACTTGGGTCTGTATTCAATCGGAATAATAAAAGGTACTGGTCTCAAACAAATTTATATCTGATGCAAGAAGGACATTTACAAGAGTGATTTGGTTTCAATTGCTGGATGGGTATCAACGGAGGAAAACTTTTGGGGCCAATAATTTTTCGACGAGCAACTTACTGCGGAAAGATAGCTTAAGTTCCTTAGAAATCAAATTAATGATTTCATTGAAGATTTGCCAATGGCTAACCAAGTTGATATCTATTTCCAACAAGATGGAGCGCCACCTCACAATTCTCAAGTCGTAAGAGAACATCTGAATGACACCTTCCCAGAAAAGTGGATTGGCACTTATGGATCTATTCAGTGGCCTGCAAGGTACATTCTTAAGTTGTCATATTCTTTCATAATGTATTATTTCTTTTCCATATTCTAGATCACCAGATCTTACTCCACTAGATTTTTTTCTCTGGGGAACAATTAAAAGGCATTCCAGAACATCACTGCGGAACACCTAATCAATGTGGTGCGCGCAACAATAGAAAAAGTTGAACTTTGCCGTGATCAAGGAGGTCATTTCGAAAATTTAGAGCCTCAATGGACTAATTTGCGATTTTAAAATAATTCTTAAAATGACTAAAAATAAAAATTGGAATGAAAATTACTTTACTTGTCAAATATTGACAAGTGAGGTGTTGTTGGATTAGAATGTCATTCTCGATCGAATAAGTAAAAATATATAGGATCTCCCATTTGAAAATCGAAAGTTGAGGTATTTTCCGGTCAAACCGGAAGTAAGGCAAAGCAAGTAAATATGTCAAAAAATGTTAATTGAACTATTATACACAAGCCCCAAATTTCGTTTTTCTATCTTTAATAATAAAAAAGTTATAGGGGTGAACCACCTTGGAGATAGAATCCTATTGCGATAGGTGAATAGTATGTTTAACTTCATGATATGAATTATTACTGCAAAGAGAACAAAAAAAAACAAATGGACACGTTCAGATATTTTTGAGGTTGAATTAGATTGATATTTACCATAGAAAACACACTCTCATATCACATCTTCCTAATAAATCATCGAGACGTCACGATTCATTCAAAGCAGGAACACTGAACTAGTTTTCCAGAAAGAGAACTAGCTACTGCAGTAATATGGAATTCAATTCTAAACTGTTGCATTTCGCATTATTTCATAATAGGAATGGAAAGCTAACATGGAAACTGAAGTGAAGTCGATATGAATATTTCATCCTGTCGTCCTCGTCCTCGGAGAGAATCGAATACGCCTTGTGACACCTGTTGCCAGATGATGGATTGAACTGGTTTAGAATAAAATTGAAGGTTCCGAACTCGATACTGGAAGTTGTTCTCTTTTTCATGCATTAATCGAAGGTAAAACCATGAGTACTAGATATTTGAAGTCACACAAATCTCATATATTTATGTGGAAGCATTTCGCCTGAAATTCTAATTAAAGTCAATAATGCGGAAAAATAAAACTGCTGAACCCACCTAAACGTTTGTAATACTCAATTACTAGAAATGTAATGCAGATGATTTCTTGAACTCCAAATTATTATTTTTTAATTATGTTTGCAAAATTTAAGTTTTTTATATATTGGTTGGGAGAGGTTTTCGAAAGAAAATGCTAAGTGGTTTTTGAGATTACTGAATATAATAAATTCTCAAAAAAAGAGTTTTTCTAGAAGTTTTCCGATTTTTGTATTGTGAATTATACAGGTTTTTTGGATCGTCATCGTAAAATTGGGAAATATTAGCCATACATATCTTCCACGTACAAATATACAGAACACCCTAGAACTAACAATTTCGGTTACATAACATTCAAAATAATGCGAAACAGGAAATAAATTGGTTTCAATTTCCATTGAAATTCGTGACTTGAGAGATTTCATTGTCAATCTATCACTGGAAAATTGCACTCATTCACACTGAAAACAATGTATATAAGGGCAGTGAGACCTCTCTTTTCATTGTCACATGCTAATCCGCATCCTGTTTTGCGAGAACAGAAATTGCTTCTTTTCAAAATATTGTGCAACCCCATATCACTATAGTCCGTTATCATTAATTCACTTTAATTCAACAATTCTTACTCACTGTCAAATAGATCAATTGTCAATGTTAATATCATAAACTGAGACAGTTGTTGAATAAAAAAAAACTCCAAGCCTGACTCCATTGGTATGACCCACAATACAGGGTGTTGTTTAAAAGAAAACCCACACCTGTAAGACTATTGATATGAACTGGCCCTACACTTTATTTACTTGGTTAAGATGTTTCGGAAGGGCTATACTGAGTGTGATTAATTTATAAAAAAATCACTGGAGATCTTTATCGACGGCGATAAAAATAGTTCTCCCGATATATCGATGTTATACATTTTTAGAGAGTGGAATCCTTCAAATTGTGTACCTCGCCAATCTAGTTAAGGAAATTATGCAAATTATCAAAGCACTTATAAAAACCAACAAACTATATTAAAAAAAACATACTTCGTCACAACAAATATAAACTGTATGGTATGACATTCTAATCCATACAACTTCAGTACTTCCATAGTACTGAATACCTGTTCCAAATAATGTAATACAACCTGTATAATAATTTTATTCCACTGACAGTGAGTTGTACCAATTTTCTAAAGTCCGTATATAGAAGAACTGAGGTTTCAAGTATCTAGCGAATACAAAAAATGAATTTATGATGATCAAGAATTTTCTTATGATATAATCTGTCAAGTTATAAACTAAATTCAGTTTTCTTCCAACACACTGTTTTTCATATCTGGTATTTCGCTAACTTAGCAATCTAAAATAAGAAAACTATGTTGGATGAACAAGTATCATTCCAAATCAACTGTATGAACGTTTTACAATTATAAGTCAGTGTTTACACATACTCTAGTACCAAATATCTGAACTATACTAAAAGAGTAAATTAAACAATGATGAAAATATTTTTGAATGAGCATTTATCATTCAACGAAACTGGGCGACTGATTCATAAATATCCGTATATCTTTACACTTACTGGGTATTCAATTATTTGATTCAACAATAAAACTGTGAAATAATACTAGATTTAGGTTCACATTAACAACAATATGTTAACATATTACAGAATGTATTTTAAAGTAATGGAAGTCTTGTTTTTATTCATGATACTACAAATAACTGGAGATTCTTTGGAGTAATTCAAAGTTCGAAGCTAAATCAATTTATGATTTGACAAAACAATAAATGACCATACTCAAATATGTGGTATAAAATCAAATATACTTTTCAAATGAATTATATTTGGAAAATATCTGACAGGCCAAATTAATACATTAGTTATTATTTTTAGCACTTAGGTATTGAATTTTCACTGGCGTGCACTGATTCTAGTTGAAACATTTTCCCGTTCCGAAATTCTCATAACACTTTTAAATATACATTTCAAATATTTCTATTTTGACTGTTACTGAATTTTAACCTGACTACATTGAATACTGGTACCCAAAATGGTTGGTACTTCGAAGAAATGTGACTGATCTGTGAATGACTGAGACTTGAGTGAGCGTGAGTTAATATTTTTATTCCTGTTTATATCCCACTAGTGGATGACTCTCACCTCACCCGAAGGCTATTAGTCTACCCACATAACAGGTCATGATGACAGGTTTTATTATTATTTACGACTTTAATTTATAATACTCGCGTTCCTTTGTTCCCTATTTACGATTTTTTTTATCAGCGAGCCAGATATGACCCACATATGTTAAGATTATTCTTGATGGTATATTTCATTTGAGAGTTATTTTTATCGAGCAGATGTCATTAATAAATGTTTTTATAAATAAAAATCTGAATTTTTGTTATCTCTGAGCAGGAGACATTTCTAATCTTGTGAACACTTCGAAATGTTGTGGTTTTCAATAGCTTAATGAGTCTTAATATATCTGATGGTAGGTAATTTTCTATCTCAAGGTCTGGCATCACACGTTTTAGTTCATAAAGATAATATTTTTTAGGTCTTATGTATTCCTTATTTTATCTTTCTTGACATGTTTATCACTAAATGGCGTTTTCAAATTCATGCGGTAGCGATTACGTTCGTCTACATTTTCGACGCGTTTTTATACGTTAAAATATCTTTTCATATTTGAGCTGGACATTTCTTCACATATAAATTCGTTGTATATTATATATATATATATATATATAAATATACATATATATATATATATATATATATATATATATATATGAACTGCATCAGATTATTGATAGTGACACCTATAATCTGTGCGGTGAAGCTTAAACCTAATATCGTGGAATTTCAATAGCACGAAATTTCGTGCATATTAACAGGTCACCAACAAATGTGTCAGATAGGCCTACCCACGATACCAATAGTCGTACTCCTCATGCGTTTAACGCTCGATATATATATATATATATATATATATATATATGTATACATATACATATATATATATATATATATATATTCTCGCGTCATAACATAAAAAAAGCATATATGATCTCAAAACGCATTTCTAAAATCATAAGACTTCTGCGCGTGCAATCACCAGAAAGAGAGGGGAAACGGTAAAACTTTTGATTGTAAAAACACTTTGAAATTTACAGAGGGTCTATTTCACTCCCAAGAGGTATTTTAATGTATGTAATTCTACTAATAGATTCTATTATCTATACCCCAAACCCGATAAAGTATAATCTATAGTGCTTAAGGTAATTGTTGCTATGAGCGGTCAGCGAAGTTATCGGCTGGTTTTAACACGGGAATAGTTTTCACTCTATTTGGTCTACTATACACCTTATACGGGGAATCATATTTATTTCCCTTTCCGGATTTCTCCATAATTCAACATTATAATATGTTCGAACGAACCCTACTATATACTATAGATGTGAATATTATTCATAAACTAAAATATCCACGTCACTATATATGCAAACGATATATCTGTCCTCGCGTAGATAAATCTCATGAGACTTTAGAATTGAAATGTAATGAATTGATTCAATCTTCAGCATCGTGGTTACTCAAAAATTCCCTCTTTTTCAATATTGAAAATACACAGTATCACAATAGGCAAAGAGTTTGTTATAAACCTGACTTTGATAGTTGAAGATGTCCCAATATCTAGTGTTACGCCACTGGCCTGTTATGGAATTATTGTAAAAACTATACCCGGCCACCTTGATGGTGACGCCACTGGATAATAGTGAAATTAATAACTCTACATTAGCTGCCAATTATGCGCTGAATAATTCAAGATATTATGAATGAATCACTCTATCCTGTACTACTTCCGTTAGGATTGCTCGAAAGAACTAATTTTAAATATACAGAGCGTTGTTAATCAAAATGATCATCAACGTAGAAGAATTACCCGGAGCGGTTACAGGTATACTTCCTCACCCTGTAGATTTTGGGGTAATGTTGAAAAATTATTGTCACAAATGTTTTAGATATTTTAATTATCTACAACTTTTGCATTAAACTTTTTCCGATAGGATGCATATTCCAGCCACAAATCGTAAAAAACCAATATTTAGCTACCCCCCTTCCGGAACTTTTACTGAGTCGTCTTGATTTTTCTCAATTCACTTATAATTGACTCTAATTTTCCGACCACCCACATACTGCTAAGAATTTTTCGTGAATTATGGTATATAAAATCGGTGTGGCCCTGGACTAATGGCGGAATGCCGCTATGAATTTTTTTATTAAAAGGGTGATATCTATTTTTAAACTCGTAGGCTTGTGTGATTCATAAGTGATTCGTAATACAAAATGTTATTCATCTCCGAGAAATATAGCTTTCTGTTCTCTTTTGTTCACAGTTGCCGGTGGTATTGAAATCCTCATTTTTTATATAATTTTCTGTATTAGTACGGGGTTGTGACACTAGCTCTATTTTTTTATTGCTTTAAAAATACTCGAAGAAAACCAACTAAAAATGTTATACTACACACTCTTCGAACCCCACTTGAACTATGGAATCATCGGATGGGGAGCAGGAACGAATGTACACCTGAAGAAAATCGAAGTCATCCAGAGAAGAATAATAAAAACAATATATAAAAAGCCACCACGTTATCCCACAGAACTCCTATACCTAGATACAAAAATAATCGATGTAAAACAACTATACTTCTTGAGTCTGGCAACAAATCAATTTACAAACAAACAAGAATTGATTAGAAAAGAGTATGAACAAAACACAAGAGGACGTAACCCCAATATGCCAGAGGACTTACAGTTACCTAGGACAAAAAATATTCAATACAATCCCAGAAAGCCTGAGAAACGGGAAACTAATAAAAAAAAATCAAAAAACAAATGAAAAAATATGTCATCGAAAATCCTCGGCAAAAAATATATGAAATAATAGGTATATAATAATGAGGATAATAATATTTTATGCAGGGGCGTATCCAGGAATGATGCTCGGGGGGGAGTAATGACATAAAAATTAAATACCTCTACTTATAGGTACACAAAACATAAGTATTTTTTTTCATTCAAATTCAAACAAAAATACAAAATGTTATAAAATAAAAGATATATATGCTTATAAGTGGGTACACAAACAAAGATTTCTTTCGTTAACCACTGAATAAGTTGACTATTTTTCAGAAATTGTTTTTTTGCATTAGATTGCTGAGAGTTTATTATGATTGAAAAAATATATTCCATTTTTTTTTCAATTGTTTATAATAGTTTTTTTTTGTTTTTTATTATTTAAATAATATATTAAGATTGGTTATTCTCCACCTAATGAGAAAAAAATGTTTTTATCAATTATGTAATTGTTTATTCACTTAACAATATGTTATTAGCAAACTTTGATTGTTATTTTTTTTTTGAATGGAAAAAAAATAACAAAAACATATATATACGACAAACTGTTCAAAATATTTATTCAATAATTTTTTTAAAAATTAAAAATTCACTTTTTTTGAACATTTTGCCGTATATGGTTTTTTTGTTATTTCTTGTACCATTAAAAAACAAATTGCCAATCAAAGTTTGTTCAATTGTTGAGTAAATACACAATTACAATATTCATGGAAAAAATCTTATTAGATAGAGAAGAACTTATTATAAATTTTAAAGAAAAAAAATTCCTTATATATTATTTAAATAATGAAAAAATTTAAGAAACTATTATAAACATGAAAAACAAAAAATTTTTATTTTTTTTCCAATCATAATACACTCTTGACAACATAATGAAAAAAAAATTTAGAAAAATATTCAACTTATCCATTTGTTAATATATATTTCATAAACAAATATCGATTTATTTTCAAAACGTTGTGAAATGCCTTTGTCAGACATAAAACTGATAATAATGTGAAATATCAATTAAAAAAATTACAATATCTACTCGATTTCTCATATTTTGTTAACTTCAGAAATACCTGATTAACAATCAACTTCTAAACAATTTTTTAGCGTGATATTCAGTACACATGTAAAATGTGCTCCTAGAAGCAAAAAAATTATGGCGTCATTATGCGAACAATTCGATTTCCAATAAAATCAGCGGTTTCAAAAAACTACTTAATTAACAATAGCCTCACATTATCAAAATTCAATGTTTTTTTTTTCTAACGGAATCATTTTCTTTTAAGTATTCAGATGATACTTTAATTCTTTTGAATTTTTAAATTAATATTCAATAGTATAAAAAAATATTTTATGTGTATTGCTCGAGAGGTGCTGTACTCCTGCATTAACGCCCACGCGTTGAACATTGAATTGATATTATAAATACTTGAGATAGAGTTTCTCTTCATGAACCTGTTTTTTTATTTTCTCTAGCATCAATAGTTTTTGAGCTATTGCCAAAAAACCAAGTCGGTTTTTTTAAATGGCAAATTAATTTAAAAAAAATCTGTTTCTTGTGGGGGATAATTACCCCCATTAACCCCCTCCCCCCTTAAATACGCGCTTGATATTATGACTATAATGAATATAATAATACATACATCTACATATACACTTTTTAAATATATTAAACACTCTGAATTCAAAAAAATGCTACATCTCTACATTTTACCTCCTCCACTATTTGAAATTTAATTTTTAATTTTTAACTTTTAAATTTTAATTTTTAAATTTTAACTTTTAATTTTTAAGTTTAAGTTCAACTCTAAATCATGTAACCCTTATTAAATTGTGTCCTTATATCCTATAACAGTGTATCACGTATTATATAGATTTTACATATTTAATATTTTCAAGTATGGATTTATTATAATTCATATATTAAGTGAATATGAACCTAGCTTAGTTTTATAAGATTAGTAATAAAAGCACCACTGTCGAATACGTCCACAAACAAGCAGGATCTACTGCTTCGTGGTATATTCTCCATTCACCTCTGTAATATCCTTCTGTGAATAAATATTATTATTATTATTATTATTTCTGCGACCAGAGCTAAACACTGACGCCGGTGAGCACACTCCTCCAACCGGAAATTTTGCCGAATCCTCTGTTGTTTCAGAGGTAGGGCTCTTTAACGAGCTCAACATCTATGAACTCGGGACCGCCATCTTAACGTCCCCTACGAAGGACGGCACATCTATCTTGTACAAATCTAATTTGCATTCTTCACTCTCGATGTTATTTATTGAAAAATTGCGAACAATTCTCACCTTTAATCTTCATTATGATGTTTGTTTCTGGGTTGCTGATCATGACGGATGATGCATTTATAGACCGAAAACAAAGGAGGCGCATTGCTAATGTGACTAACACAACCAGTTGCAAAACTATATTTATCAATCATAAAATATTGAGGCTCTTGTTTTCATATCCATTCGAATGATGTCTTTACATATTAAGGACTAAGAAAAATTCCCTAAGAATGTGGGGTCCATAAAAAAAAACTAGTAATCGAAAAAAATTTCATGTAGCGTTCTGCAAAAACATTGTTGAATTCAATTCTCCAATATAAATGGTTTTCATTCGACAAAAGAATAATTTGCTAGCACCTAGTGAATTAAGTAGTTTTCATTGCTAAATACTTTATTGTGTTTCAAATGTATTCTTTGTTCTGATACGATTGCTGTATAAATATTTTTATTACTGTCTATTCCAATCCAATCGTCATATGGAGAGTATTATTATTATCATTGCGATAGCAATGGAAAACAAAAAGGAAATATGAAAGTTCCACCGTAACTCCCTTTATATTGAAGGCACAAGAGTCAAATCATTTTGAATTGCATGAAGTGTGAATTGAAAATCAAAAGATAATCTCATTCCACAAACGAATCTAATTAAATATGGATGCGTCCAAAGAGTAGCTCCAAATATGAACATAAATGTCAAGCTGATCGGAGGAAAATACTCTTTGATATTTCAGAGTGAATCTTTTCTCAAACATTCTCAGGTAATTACATTTTCGCTAATTAAGAAATTACCTGAATATTCATTCCGATTTTTTAATGAGTTCGAGTTCACAGATATCTCTTTGATAGATGTGATAAAATCAAATAGTCTCTAATTGCAGATAATTTTCTGCTTTCAATTAAAATTTGATATGAACATCAGATAGATGAAATATAAAACTATGATTTTCAATAGTGGGCAATCTCACGATAAAATATGTTCTCATTCATACAGGACGGCTGACTGATATTAACCTATACGATAGGTGTAGTGGTTCGAATATTCTTTCAAAAAACAACTTTTCTCCATTACAACTGCAGCCAAAATAATTGGCTGCCTGACTAATCTTGTGCTAATAAGCAGAAAATACCCCGAAACCGATGTACCGGGTTATTCACTATAAATTACCCACCCTTTACCAATGTTATTATTGCCTTTAGAAAAAAAAAATACGTATGGTGCGACCGGACTTCTAAGAAGGTCGTAAATCACCAACCACTTGAGTTATCAGCAGGCGGCGGATTCTACAAAGAGTTATACCTGCCCTAGCCATTAAATTTGTTTTATAGGTAGGTATTGGGTTAGGATCATTATTAAGAAAAATCGCTTGAATATAATTGAGATGTGGTTATTTATATATATGATAATAATAATAATAATATATATATATATATATAATTATATTATATTATATTATATAATATATGATATACCTAACTAATGTAAAATGTCAAACTTTATACTTTATAGAAAGTTCAGTTTCTCGATAAAAGGTATTTATAAACAAAATTACTCACGAAGATCAGTTTCACTTTCACTATCGTCACCCAAATTGATAATAAACTTTTCTTTGGGATTTTTTTCTATATCCATATATGACTTTTTTTCACCTTCTTAATATGAGAAACACACTTGGCACAGCTGCTATCAGGAATGTTTGCAGTTTCTGTTTGAATAAGAGCTATCACAGTTGAACTTAAGGAGATGTATTATTTCTTTGAACTGCTGACTTAAGCTGATGCCGTATATGTTCAATTGGGTTAAACATACAGTGATAAGGAGGAAGTCTGAGCACCGTATGTCCCAAGCTTTCAGCCAATGAATCACAAAAATATTTATTTTTTATCGAATAACTGCGTAAAACTTCTTTTAACTGTTTTTTTGTGTACTTTTCCTCATAGTAAAAGAGTAGTACAAATTATAGCATATGCTGATGACATAGTGATTGTTTCACAAAACAGTAAAACAAGTGTGAAAATGCAAGAAAAAATGCTAGAAGAAATTATAACAGAAAGTATCAAATGGGACTGTAAATAAAAATAAAATAAGAAAATAATGAGAATGGACCAAACACATTCGTAGACAGATCTATAACAAATGACGCAGAATATTGGATGAAAGAATAATGAATTTAAACAGGGTGTATAGTATAACCATTTTCATTTGAACAAATTCCAATGCACTTATAAATATATAGATATCAATTATGCATTGACAATAATGTTAGACACATTGAACATCTTTTATGAGTCATCATGTTATTTAAATTTCCTAAATAAATCTTTGTTAACTTTTGTATAAATATTTGAACTTTTTCTTCCTCACTGTAAACCGTTTTGATTATTCCATTAAAGAAATGTCACTGAACAAACATAATATAGATGTCAAGTTATTCGACGTTTAATAACTCAAAAACGGTATCAGCTAGGGCTAACATATGGTACATTTTTTAAATCAGGAAAAAAAGATCATTCCAAAAATTAAATAATATACAGAGTATCCCATTTGAAAAAAAACCTCAAATCTACACGCCACTGTATTTTTGATAGCATTGTATCAAAAGTCAGTCGTAACCACACAACTTTTACATTTATCTTTTTTTTCTATAGGCAATAATAACGATGATGAGGGGTAGGTAATTTATCAATATGTTCCATTCCTAGGAAGCATGTGTGAAGTAACCCCTTGAAACTTTGCACGTTCAGATGTAATCCAATATCCGTCGTAATATTAGCCAGGAAAGTAGTTGTTTTCTTACTGATTTTCTACCATATCTATTGTATAGCTTATTTGCATTGATAAATCAGTCAATTGATAGCAGAAAAGCTTTAGGCGTGTTTGTTGGCCTAGCTGAAGTCTTTGATAGGGTCTGCCATAGGTTGTTGCTAGAAAAACTAGAATGCCTAGGGATTCGCGAAGTGACGGGCAATCTCTTGATAAACTTTTCAACGAACCGAAAACAATGCGTCCCAACTGATGGTGAAGTGAGCTCTGGAATATCAATGAGCCTTTGGTGCGCATGTTACATTAACACATGACAGTACATATATATATATATATATATACCTATATATATATATTGTTTTCGATTCGTATATATATATATATATATAGTACCATTATATCACTTATTATTCTTTTCACATTGAACTAATATTTCTCATCATAACAATATATATATATATATATATATATATATATATATATATATATATATATATATATATATATATATATATATATATATATATATATTGTTATGATGAGAAATATTAGTTCAATGTAAAAAGAATAATAAGTGATATAATGGTACTTATATATCACATAAAAACCTGCTAGTTTGTTTTTCAATTTTCCTATACATTTTACTGTTCTGCAAAAGTTCAGCACTGGTGTTTCTCTATTGTCATAAGTATGTTGCCAACAATACATTCAATTTGCACAACCTATAAAAATAATATAGAAATCAAAATTCATGAATGAACTTTGGATCTCAATTAGACAAAATAATACTCAAGTTGGAACATCCTGTATGTAAAATCTAAGCAGAAGGAAACATGAGAGTGAACTGTCAAAACATTTAATGGAATGTGATTAAAAATAAAAAAGTAAGTACAGGAATTCAAAGATGAATTTCAACAAACTTTAAAAATAGATATATATAAATTATAAATAAAATCCATAGAATAGTGTAGAATGAGAAAAAAATTCCTAGAAATTGAGCAACAAACCTAAATTTTGTGATATTAAACAAAAAGTGATGGTTGCCAGGAAGGAAAATAACAAGCTGGAGGAAAAATGTAGAAATTTAAAAAAAAAGGAAGCCGTACAAAAATTTGTTCAGCAATAAAATGTGAACATTCTACAAGAAAGTAAGGAGATCAACCAGTATACTATATAAAACATTCAGAGACAAACAAGAGTAGATACCACTCTCCTCTCAAAATATAGTCGAAGTCCTAGCCGTGACGCTGCTACAACAAAGGGGACCTTCCACAGAGAAGCTACAAACGAAAAACACTTCCAGAATTCTCAAGAATACCCAACAGAAACTAATCACAGTCACTTTTGAACACAAAACAAACCGAGTGAATGTGTAGGTATCAGACTCTTATTTCGGGTACTTTTTATGACCTTTATCCACGGTTTTTGGACATAACTCGTTGTTTATGCTCATAAATTGAATATAACCCATGAACTCATATTTATTAGTTACATTATTGCGCATGAGCAAATATCTTGACATTATTATTTCACTATTTATTGAATTAAGTTAGATAACGCAGGTTAGGTCGTTTTTAAGGATTTATTTGAATAAGAGAAACATTATTTGACCATATTCTGAATAAAATCAAGATAGTATTTGAAAAAGAATAAGCATACATAGCCGGATATTTATTACTGTGCTGATAAATATTTAATTTTCAAAATTATCAAATAAAAAAAAACAATTAACCAATTTATCACAACAAATATTTATTATGATGATTAGTTGTTATATAAAAAAAAATAGCAATAACAATCATTATATCGAATTAGTCCCATCATAATAATTGGCGACCAACGTGGGCCAATAATAAATAAATATACAGAGTCATCATAATAATATATATATAAAATATATATATATATATATATACATATATATTTATATATATATTGCACTTCCATTAATATTATAAAGAATTAATTACACGAATGACAAAATCAATCACTTACTTGTGAAAATGTGTGTTTCGCACTTTGAAGAAATGAATTCCATCCTCTAATACAGATGAAATATTGAGCTGAGCATTTGTTATCTGCTGTTCCGACAAAGCAAAAGCCAGATTCCATTAGCGTTATTAATGCACATAAAATTCCGTTTCCCATCTAATCCCCTTGTTACCTTCTCAGCCCCGAATAATTATCCGGCATTCCATTTCCATTATTTTGCTTTGGAATATCTTTCTTCCACGTTTGCGAAATGCATTTTTCATCAGTATCTGGAAAACTTGGTGGTGATAAGGTGGTGAATTAATTTTTCAAGAAAGCTCATGAGTCAGGTTTGTTGGGAATGATTGGAATCATTAGTTTGAGAGAAAATGTGCCG
This sequence comes from Gonioctena quinquepunctata, assembly GCA_018342105.1. Lineage (NCBI taxonomy): Eukaryota > Metazoa > Arthropoda > Insecta > Coleoptera > Chrysomelidae > Gonioctena > Gonioctena quinquepunctata. Next base: position 370,033 of record JAFIRS010000581.1, on the reverse strand, counting down.
AATCTCATGAAAATCTATAACAAATATGTCAAAATTAAGAAAATATGTGAGTAGAGAAAATATGTGAGAAGCGTATCCCAAGTTGAATTTAAGGTCCCACAAGGAACCATAGACGGATCCATGTTATTCATCATGTATATGAACAATATACTCAAATCTCACTTTCCATGCGATAATTCTTCCAAAGATTATTGTTGTATATTTAGTATTGATATCATTTAACTATGTCCGATCTATTTTTCTGGTACCTCAAACAATTCAACCAACTCATTAATTTTGACGATATTTTCCATTTGATATTTTTTTTACCAACGGAAAAAAAAGGAGAAGGTTTTTTAGTCGACGCGTATACTTTTTTTTTTATGTTTGACCACGAATAATTTTTTACAGAGTAGTCCGATTTTGATGACTCTTTTTTAATGGGTATGAGGATATACCTCGAAGATTTGAAGATTTGAAAAAAAGTCCACTCCTAAGAGTAGGAAAATGGGGATGATTGTTGGTTCGCCCACTGAATTTTTTACTTCTATACCAATTCTACCACGCATAACTTTGTACTAGGTTATCCGATTCACTTGATTCTTTTCTATTGTATAGGGTATGCTTGGAAGTTTGTTGGATTTCTGAGACAATTCTGGATCAGAATGTGACTTTTTTAAAAGTTTTCACGCCTACTTAATTTTTTTAGAGTCACTTTTAATATTGCATCTAGGTGGCATGATCGGAAAATTACAATCGCAAAGTTTTAGTGACTAGTATGATAGATAGGAATAAGACAATTTGACAAAATTTCATTTTCGTGTCTAACTATTATTTTTCAAATGATGACCATTTTTTGACAAGCACTTTCCGAAAAAAGGATTTTTTGACGAATCTAAGGATACCATTTTATTTGCGATTGGATTAAAAATGAGAACGTAAATTAAATATTACTAAGGAAAATACTGGATAATAATATATTTACTTTTGTCAAGTGTGCCATGGATATCCATGATGCATAATATTTTGCAGTTATTTTGATCAAGTCGTCTTTGGAAAACAAAACACTCACTTAGATAATGACAGTGACATAATAAGCTCTATGAGCAGACAGTAAAAGTTTCTGAATTTTCGTTAAATTTCAGTTTAATTTTTCTTCAAAAATACTTAAAATGAAAAAGTGGATTTGTTACTAATATTTGGAGAATGTCATATAAATTCAAGGAATGCTTCTGAGTTGTATGTTCAGAGATATCCCAATCGGCAACATCCAGCCCATCAGTATTTTCCGTATGTTGAGAATCGTTTTAGGCAAGAAGGAAATCGAGAGACGGAACAGAGGTTTATCATAAATGAAGAGACTGAGATTAACGTTCTTGCTACGGTTGAGGTTGATAAAACGGTTTCTTTAAGATACATTTTTCAAGAAATGCGGAAAGTCACGAATTAGCAAGAAAAATACTGGAAAAGCACGGATATCGAGCATTTGAATATCAGTTACATCAACATTTGTATGCTGACCATAACGATAGACAGGTAGTGTTTTGTGATTGGCTGCTTCAAAATCATACAGTTAACCCAAATTTTATCAACTTTATTCTATTTTCCGACGAATCACGATTTACAAATGATGGTATGTTCAATAAGCTAAATACTTGGTACTGGACCCAACAAAATCAACATGCAATGAGAGAGGGCAATTTTCAAGAAAGGTTTGGCGTCATTTTCTGGGCTGGTATCGTTGGAAACAGAATAATTGAGCCAATATTGTTTCAAGGTCAGTTAACAGGGGTTAGGTACTCAGGTTTTCTTCAAAATGAAATCGAGGATCATCTTAATAATCTACCTTTAGCAGTTTTACGGCGAATTTACTTCCAAGAAGATGAAGCATCCCCTCATTATACCAGAGAAGTTCTTAATTACTTGATAGATCATTTTAATAAGCAAGTTATTGCAACCAATGGTCCAGTACGGTGGTCAGCCCGCTCACCAGATCTCACTGTGCTCGATTTCTTTATTTGGGGATATGTTGAAGAAAGGGTTTACTATGCAACAGCCCCAGCCACTCCTGAAATCTCAGAAGGAAGAATTCCACGGGCATTTAGAAGTATAACGCCTCAAATGTTACGAAACGTGTTGGGAGAAACAATTGAACGAGAAGAAATGTGTCTTGAACAAAGAGGAATGCACTCTAAAAATTTTATACCAGTCATTTTCAACCAATCAGATGCTTTATTTCGACATTGTTACTATGGTAACCAGCAAATTTTCAGAAAATTTTCCATACACATTAGCATGTAGACGTAGAATTAATAAGTGGAAATTTCCCGGCACATGACAGCTATCATATAATTAGACAAAAATAATATTGAAATAATATTGACAATATTTTTTATTTACTGACTTTATAAGTTGGAAATATTACAACAATTTATCAAGGTGTAAATTCTATAATATCATTAATTAATTTTAAATTCTTCAAAAATTCCACTTCTACCTCCTCTTTCCTAAGTGGTGAATGAAACACAGAACCGGTGTCTTTTTTAACAATATGCCTGTGTTTCTTTCATTAAATGAAAATAATACTGAAACCCCAGTTTATTTCTTTGGTTATTAGATTTGTGTCCAAAAGAAGGCACAATACACGCAGAATGTTGCCAATCTCTTCAAATAAGTTTTCTTGCTCAGGGTTTAATCCAGATTCTTCCACTAGGTATGTTAGATATTTTACATTTTTATGGTACATTTTAATGTGCTGTGATTCTTTGCAAAAGTAACACAATTCATACGATTGAAAGTTCATTTTATTATCACTTTTTTACTAACTTATGATTGTATACAATGTTATGAGGAACTTATGAATGCCACAAATAAAATAGTGATTGACAGGAGTAGTGAATGTCAAATCCATGGCTAACTTTACAAAATATTTTTTCAACCCGAAACATACGCCAACAACATTCTATTTAGAATAAAGAATAAAATATCCCGATTTCCTGAATAATTTGAAAAACAAATTATTACCGCTAATTTTAATGTTTCTTAGAATTAAACCTGAAAGAATATGAAAAATATTTAAGTATATATGTATAGGTATAGTTATATATTTTTTGCTGTATATCACCTTCGTTTGTAGTCAATATTACATTTGCCTGAAACCTATAAGAAAATTATATGAAATCAATTATTTATTTAATGTATCTAAATTATAAATAAAATTACCACAACATCCACTTTCGTTTTTAATCAATATTGACATTTCCCTGAAACCCAGTAAGAAAATTGTATGAAAACAATCAATTATATATAAAAATTTATCTGATATTACATATTTTATTTCACTAGGACACGGGGAAAATAAAAAAAATCTCCAGCAATACGAACGTATTCACTTTCAATTTTAGTCAATATTAACATTTCCCTGAAACCTAGTGAGAAAATTGTATGAAATCAATTAATTTTACATAATAGTTTATCTGATATTATATATTTTATTTTACTAGAAAACGGGGAAAATCAGCAAAAAATCTTCCCAAAACTGCCATTACACACAGCCTTCTATTTATTGGTGAATAACGTCGAAATCAATATTCACTTAATGTTTTCTATTTAAATATAATTCCGGTATAAAATTTCCGTACCGAATCCCGTACGTGCTTGAATTAATTGCGGGAAATTTGTCTCGTACATGAATTTTTAAAGAAAATTATCCTTCGTCGCTTCGCGACTCGTGATAATTTTCAAAAAATTCATGTACTCAAAAAATTTCCGGCAATAATTCATGCTCTAGGGAGATTATAAGTGAAAATCCACTACAGTGAAAGTAAATGAATCTATCTACCATACTAGTTACTGAAACTTTGCGATTGTAATTTTCTGACATCACCTGCGGTCCTCAGATTAGTTTACGTCCGATCATGGCTACCTAGATGCAATATTAAAAGTGACTCTGAAAACATGAAGTAGATGTAAAAACTTTTTAAAATTCATATCCTGATCCAGAACTGTCTCAGAAATCCAAAAATAATAAAATTTACAGGGTGTTCCATATAAAAATTCAAAACCGGAACCATTTCTGGTGAAACCGGAAGTGACCGGAAAGTGAAAAATATGCAAAAACTGTGCTCTTCACATACCATTCACCTATACCAATTCTCATTTTGATATACCCAATATTCTGGAAGTTATGACTTGTCTAATAGATTTGTTGACACCCGGTATATAATTACACGTTATCCAAAAATGGATACTGAAAATCATACTAGATAAAGGCAGAACTTATTCTAGTAATAGTGTGTACAAGGAAGCTGCTGTTCTGGATATACACCAACTGTTCTGCCTGAGTATAATGAACGCTATTAAAAAAGGAAATATCCATTTGGAACCAGTCATTCACCCCCATAATACTTGAAACCGATATAAACTCCTAAAAGGACCTCGTTGCGAAAAAACCTTAGGGAAAAAAAACGCTAAAAACATAGCTCCACGAATTTACCAGATATTACCAGAAGAAATAAAAACAACCATCAATCCAGGAATATTCAAAAAAGTTAAAAAATGGTTAATGGAAAGCGAAAGATCCTTCCTCCAAGATTACATTAACTAATTAATTCTATATATCTTTCTTTTATTAACTAAAGTTGAATATCTTTCAAATTGTTATTTATATATACATGGACTTGAACACCATTCAGTACTTCAATATTCATACATGAACGATCTCCACGTATACTTATTGTTTTGTGCTAACCAAACTAAAAGATTATACTACTGTGACACCAACTGTGATATTCACCCGATTGTGAGTTTTTTTACTAGATAATGCCAATGCTAGTACCATACTGATCATGTGATGTTTGTATTAGTCTGTGACACCCGTACCCAACTATGATGTCCACCCAATTTATTTTAATTTATCTTATTTATCTTTGTTAGTCAAAAATGTAATGTTTGTATTAGTCTGTGACACCCGTACCCAATTTATTTTATATATTATAATTTTATTTTTATTTTAGCTTTGTTAGCAATAGAAACAATTAAAATCTACAATCCCTTATATAATATATTTTAGAATTAGTATTCAGATCACCTAGCTATATCACGCACAAGCGATACTTATGTTATTGCTTCTGTGATGCTCTTGTTTATTTAAATTTCTAAATGTACCTAAACTTTATCTATATGTACATTCGATAAATAAACTCAATTATTATTATTATTATTATGTCCTGACTACCTAACTCACTGATTGACTGATATACGATCAACGCCTGGACCTAGGAGCTAAACTTTTGACAGTATATTTTTTTATACCATCCCTAAACGGCTGAAAGTGAGAGTACAGTTGGTTTTGAAATTAGAGTAATCTAAATTAGTATTTGGGCTCTTCTTCACAAATGAAGATACATGTGTTTGAGGATTTTGAAAATTCAACCCTATAGGGGTCAAAAGGAGGTTGAAAGTTTGTATAGTTAGTTTTAAAGTTAGAATAAGGAAAATTGGTATTTGGGGGGTCTTTGTTACAAATAAAAATTACGTGTCCCGGTGTTTTTGGAAATTCAACCCCCAAAGGGGAGAAATGGGGGTTAAATTGGGATTAGAAGTTTGTATAGAACTTCCGTAAGTTTTCAAGTTGGGGTCATAAAAATTGATATTTGTAGTCTTTGTTACAAATAGAAGAAATATTGAAAGATAGTGACTAAAGTTTATCTTTCAGTCGCAGATGATTCCACATCTGATTTCATGAACAACCTGTTCATATTTTCAACAAATCAGAAGAAATTTTTTTTTAGGAATTCAACTCCTAAAGGGGTGAAATGGAGGGTTTAAAAAAGTGAGGGGGCCTTTTTCCTTTATAAAATTGTATTGTAGGTCTTTGTTACAAATAAAGAAATACGTGTTTTGGTATTTTTAGAAATTCCGTCCCTAAAGGGGTTAGTGAATTTGTTATAGTCTTCGCAAAAAATACAAAGTTCAACGCGGACGAAGTCGCTGGTACCAGCTAGTCATTAAATACAACAGTTAATAATTGAAGTAAAGTGGTTGAGTAATTATTTTGAAAATGATCCAAATTAATTAGATTAGTAGATTCCGGCCACAAAAAAAAAAAACTTTTTTTAACAAAAAATTAAACCGACGAAAAAAGAAACTGAGAAGTAAAAAATAAAATGAACCTTCTTGGTCTTAATATCTAAGCTCCCAAACTGATTTAAGTAACTAATTTTGAGTCGGCGCCAAACAAACAATCAACGGAGAACATTAAATTACTTCAAAGAAATGATCGAAACAAAATAACATAAAAATGCAACGTGAAATCTCCAGCGATAAACAATAACATTCCAAAAATGCGCTATTCGCACGACCACTTGCAACGACGTGTGTCCTCACGTGTGTGCCCGTTTGGGTAGCTGTCTCGCTGATATTTACATCGAGAACGCTCGGCAATTTCTAGCGATCGGACGCGCCGCCGCCGCGCACTCCACTGCCACCATTTTACGCTTTACGTAAATAATTTGCTCGTTTTTTAAGTTCTCTTAACTTATTTTTTTTCAATCTCAGAATCTCAGGATTATTCAGAATGTCAAACCTCAGATTACGATTTTGATGCAATAACAAAAAAAGGAATTGATCGTGAAGAATGAGGTTATTGGCCACCACCAGAGAACCTACGTGTTGGAGTCTTCAGTTTACAAAATCACGACACGTGTTTTGCTATACAATAGCTTTTTCAGGTATTGAATAGCGAAATACGTGTCGTGGTTTTATAATCCCTCTTGGTGAAAATCAATACCTGCCTTCTGTTTGCTTTAATATGGATTTTAGATCAAGTATCGGCCGTATCGATTCAAAAACGAATGCATTACTTTTTTCGCAGTCATGTCAACCCCACCCTCGTCAATCATAATCCTATATAAAAACTTTATCACTCTTTCATTTCATGTTTTTTGGAGTAGAATTTGCGCTTCCAAATACTGAAAATGGACGCACTACCTCGCATTTCTTTCGGCTAATATATCTACGCCTTCTGAATGTCAATAGCATCTATTGGAATCCCGTTTCAACCACTGTATTCAAATTTGTGCCTGCTTGCACTCCAAACTTCGATTCACTTTTTCATCGCTTTTGTGGGGTCTATACCACCTTTTATCGTACAGGGACGGCTACAGATTTCGTGCAAACGGAACACTTATCTTTGCCCCAGTAGTTTGTCTGTCTGCACCGCACAGCTTTCTGAATAATTATGTATGTAGATGACATATTAATTGTCACCAACAATCATTATATTGGAAATCTTACCAATGAAGCTTGTAGTCATATATGTTGATGCAAAAATAGTTCAAAGAAAACACTTTCATCCTGAACGGAAAGGATTCAACTCTGCTCATTCAAATTCTAACCAGTCTTAGTGAATTCGAATATTTTGAGCATCAAACAGTTGGTATGTACAGAATTTTCAGAACTCAAGATCGATTTTTTTCATTCTAACCTAGTAACAGACTATATTTTCTCCACGACCAGAAAATATAAACCAAAAACAATTAAATTAAATCTGAAAAAAACAAGTTATTTATTGCGACATTTGTATAATATTGTATTATTATTTATATTTATTCTGTTGGTACAATTACTGAAATAAAAAACTGGTGCATTATTTTCCGTAATATTAATAGCATTCTCAATTGAATATAAAATAGAAAGATTTTTCTGTAAATTGATAAATCTACCATGAAAATGAAGTTATTTTTAATGAATGTCTAACATAAAATAATTACTTCCCCGGCTAAAGCCACGTTGGACATTGAACTACATGTGATAGATATTCTGAAAGGATTCCTAACTCAAAAGAAAAAATCTGAAATTGAAAATTTGCATTTTTATTCAGATAGTTATTCGATTTTCTATTCCAGTCTCAATTGAGAACTCATAGATTTTCATGAGAGAAAAAGCCAAGTGAAGGGAGATAAAATATGAAATGCAATGCATAAAGTACACAAAGTCGTCTTCACCGAGGATTCAATATACATCGAAACTCAATTGGTAGACCACAGGCGAAAAATTACTACTTTCCTAGCAAATACCACGCAGAACGTTGAATGATATTCACTTGACAATCCATGCAAACTTCCATATAAATGGAAATTGTTCGCAAATGTTTCTTTCTGATGAGCTCGATTATGTTCAATTTATGTCGTGTTCGCCTAACAATCCACATACCGGTTTCAGGCTTTTTGGCCCTCATCAGTACGGAGTAGTCACCATCCAGATATCCGGAGAGCTCTGGCCGAAGCGAGACACAACATAAATAAAATCACCATCAAGCTTACAACATCTTTAGGTACGTCGGAAAATATAACTTTCAACCGGCGGCACCTAGTGACAGAAAAAAACACTCCATACATTCCTCCTACCTCGATAGGATTCTGATGGAAGATTCCTTCTCAGTAGCTTAGGTTGCCCGACTATATTGAATCCTTGGTGGAGACGACTTTGTATACTTTATGCATTGTATTTCATTTTTTATCTCCCTTCACTTGGCGTTTTCTCTTATTAAATATATGCCAGTCGGGCAACCTGAGCCACTCCTACTGAGAAGGAATCTTTCATTAGAATCCTATCGAGGTAGGAGAAATGTATGGAGTGTTTCTTTCTGTCACTAGGTGCCGCCGGTTAAAAGTTATCTTTTCCGACGTACCTAAAGATGTTGTAAGCTTGATGGTGATTTTATTTATGTTGTGTTTCGCTTCGGCCAGAGCTCTCCGGATCTCTGGCTGGTGACTACGCGGTACTGATGAGGGCCAAAAAGCCTGAAACCGGTATGGGGATTGTTAGGCGGACACGACATGAATTAAACATAATCGAGATTATCAGAAAGAAACATTTGCGAACAATTTCCATTAATATGGAAGTTTGCATGGATTGTCAGGTGAATATCATTCAACGTTCTGCGTGGTATTTGCTGGGGAAGTAGTTGTTTTTCGCCTGTGGTCTACTAATTGAGTTTCAATTTATATTGAATCCTTGGTGAAGACGATTTTGTGTACTTTATGCATTGCATTTCATATCATAGATTTTCGTCGACAAAAATGTATTGAAGACCTAGTGAATGCGATGCCTCTCTGGCATCAATGTTACAAATGATTTCTGGTGAGTACCTCTCTTTTGGAAAACATTCTTCTTTGCCTCATTCATCTATATGAGTTCTTAATTGAGACTGGAACAGAACATCGAATAACTATCTGAATGAAAATGCAAATTTTCAATTTCAGATTTTTAGAAAAATCTTTCTATTTCATAATCAATTGAGAATGTTTCCTTTTTCAACATGAATACCCCACAAGAGGTTATTTTGAACGATGAAAGATAGTGACTAAAGTTTATCTTTCAGTCGCTGTTGATACCACATCTGATTTTATGAACATCCTGTTCATATTTTCAAACAAATCAACGCTTTTCATATTCATGTCTCAATTTTTGCCGCAGGAGGTTCTTGCTCATATTATTTGCATAATTTGTAATTTCAGGTGGAGTTTTATATCTGGTTCACTCGATTTTTCACTTATTATTTTATTCAAATTAAAACTTGTCTGAAAATAATCATTACGACGACGCCATTTATATCTGACACTGAAAGTTTTGAAATCCTGGCAATCTATGTCGTTTAGTTCGACTACAGAAAATTCATTCTGTACCTCGTTATGTAATGAAAATACACGCAAAACACATAGGAAGCAAGTGTTTCAGAATAAATATTCAAACTCAAGAGTAAGAATATTTTTTTCATGACTATTGAAAAACGCGTCATTTATATGACCATTTCTTAATAAGTAATGAACTCTAGTTTCGTCCCCGAGTAGGTAATGATCCATTACTCAACAGGTTCGAACCAACCACAGTTGAACCAGATTCATTACTCAACACTTTGAAGCCAATCACAGATGAGCATATTCATTACTGTGCAGTTGTGTTTGAATTGTTTCCATTCGCAAGTATGCCTTGAGAATTCAACAACTTCAAACTTGTTCTCAAAGGTCATAATCATTGAATTGACAGTTCGTTTTGTGAAATATTATAGTTTCTAACGAAAAACAAGACGAGAAAGATGGATTCGGAAAGTTGACAACGAGTGTACCCCACCAGAAATTTGTAGTGCGGCGAAATTAACATCTTCAAATCTATTACCAAATAAATCCAGAAAAAAATATGAAACGATATATGCAATTTTCATGCATTGGCGAAAGGAAAATAATGTGAATTCGTTTTCGGAAAATGTATTTCTAGCATATTTTTCCCAATTAGCTGAGAAATATAAATCGTCCTCGCTTTGGACACAATATTGAATGTTAAGAAGTAGAATGGTACTCCAACCACGACGTCAACCTAGAACGTTATTCAAAATTACGTGCGTTTTTGAAACAAAATCCGATGGTTATATACCGAGAAAGGCTCAAACATTCACCCCAGTTGAAATAAATTCATTCATAAACAAAGCACCTGACGAAATATATCTTGCAACAAAGGTAAGAAATTGATATTTTTTCAAAAGTTCACTTAACAAAATAAGAGAACCTAGTTAGGAACTTGAATAGCTTCTTATCACTTTAATTTGCAAGCACCTCGGTAGCACATAGCTTAAGCTCTGGACTTTCAATCCAGTGATCGTGAGTTCGAATCACGCTGTCGCCGGTGAGGTTTTTTTTTTCCAACCACTGATTAACGATTATCAAACTGTTTAAAATTGAATAAAATAACGATAATTGGAAATATTTTTTTAAGTATCTTTTTTTTTCGGTTGAGAATGAGAATCATGGGAGCCTGTCGTGCGAATGAAATGCACTCTATGAAAATAGGGGACTTGGAAGATTTCGGATCGGCTATATTAGTCACCATACCGAACACCAAAACGAAAATTGTTCGGAAGTTCACCATAACTGAGCCTTTTCGCCATATATGTATTAAATATATCACGCTGCGACCGAGTAATATAACAGATTCATTTTTTTTGAATTATCAGAGAGGTAAGTGCACCAATCAAAGAATTGGAATAAATAAATTTGGAGCCATGGGAAAACAAATCGCAACATTTTTGAAACTTCCAAATCCAGAACTATATACTGGGCATACCTTTCGTAGATCATCTGCTACCCTGCTAGTGGATGAGGGTGGAGACATCACTTCTTTGAAGAGGCATGGAGACTGGAAGTCAACATCTTTGGCAGAAGGATACATAGATGATTCAATGAAAAATAAAACGAATACTGCAGAAAAAATCTTGGGTTCAATGGAACCGTCTACCAGTACCAGCAAGATCTCACAAACATTCATTGCACAGAACACTTCGGAAATGAAAAATGGAAATGTGAATTTGGATAAAGAATCCTCGATACCTTCAGTTATGATTTCCAACTATTCCAATTTTACTATCAATTTCATTAACAAAAAAAGATTTTGTTTATGTTATGAAATTTTTCGAAATATAATTATAGATTTTTTCATTCAATAAAAACTTCCTATTATGCAATTAAATGAATTACACTCTTTCAGGATTTCCTTCACAAATGAATCTTATTTTAAAATAGTCCTGATATAAGTCACAGAAAAAGTATAGTATTCTGCTCGCGAGAAATAGCCATTACTCGCTCGAATGATTTACGACAAACTTCATTCTCACGGGTAATGGCCACATTTCTCGCTCGTTGAATAATATACTATTATATTCTATTATTAAAAATAATTTCGGAATTATTACATTCACTAATGGTCGTGGAGAAAAATCATTATTATTATTTAATTCAAAATATTTTCTATTTCAAATTGGATACTTTTTATCTTGATGATGATGGAAAATATTTATTGAAGTTTATCTTTCGGTCGCAGATAACTCCACATTTTATGTGAGTAGGTAGTTAAGTATTTATTGGCTTTGATAACCATCCTGTTATCATCCGAGGTGAATTTTTCTCAGTGGTCTCACGCTACTTGATCCGGCCCTGATGCTGCTCGACTTCTTTCACTTCAACTTTCGAGTTGGAAATTTTATTAAAACTCTTCGTGAATGCCTTTCAATGGGTGAGAAGTGAATTGATGTGTGTGATCAAACTGCAAAATAAAAAGTTTCCGTGGAATGGAAAATGTTGTTTACTTTTATTCGTTGAGAGAAGTTGGGTTTGAAAAGCTATTACAGATTGATGAATTTGTCGGGCTGTAACATGGCAAGCTCCCTCAGACTGATTAACGATTACGGTTTCAACGATGAAAATAGCTTTGGGGTATGAGTACGTGGCCGGGAATGGTAATGTGCTGAATTCATTATGAATATATCCGATAGAAAATGTTTTTGGAATAATTAATGACCTTTTAAATTTTGAATAGCAATAACAATTCATTAAGGAATTCATTCAAGTGTATCGGGACGAAAGAATCAGTTTTTTATGAAGACGAAAAATATATTCAATTAGTCGGTCACTTTGTATTGGAGGATTATCATACAGTGAGTTTCAAAAAGTGTGCACCATATGGGAAACTTTTTTATTATCCATTTGTCAGAAAATTTTATTCACGATAAAAATTGGTGAATTGAGTGAAACTTGCATTCGGGTACTCAAAATTTCAAATTTCCAAACGATGTACAGGAAACAACAAAAAATAGGGATTTTGATCAGGAGTAAACTACCCTTGTTTTCGACATTATCAAAAAAGTTTATTCGGAATAGTTGTTAAGAATTAGGGAGAGTATTTAGATTTGAATTTTCTCCCCATTTTTCATGGTTCTAGCCTCAAAGAATAGGGGTGACATAGTGTACCTTAGATCACCCTTCAGTTTCTTGACAAATGCTGCTATATTACTTTTCAATATCTACATCACACACATATTAAGAAGTTTGAAACACTATAAAATGCACTCATATGCTGATGATACCCAGCTGTATTACTTCTTTCCATATTCTGAGATAGATGATGCCTGTGCCATGATCAATGAAGATCTGAGGTCTTTTGTTGACATGGCGAGGGATCACTGTCTTATTATAAATGCAAGCAAATCTAATGTAATTGCATTCGGTCCCAAAAAATACCAATCATCTATGAAAAATGCAGTTAATGTCATCATAGAACATACTCATATGATTATTCCAGATGAAGCAAAGAGTCTCGGTGTTATTATCGACTGTAAGCTCAGATTTGAGAGTTATGTTGAAAAACTTGCACAGAGAGCATACTCCACGATTAAACCCATTTATAGTAATAGTCATTTGTTGTCGATAAAACTTAAAACAAAAATATGTGATAGCTTGGTTTTGTCCCTCTTCAACTATGCTGATTGCCTTTATGGACCAAATTTAACCAGTCAATTCAACCAAAAAATACGGTGCAGAACTCTTGTCTGCGTCTCATACATGGTATAAGAAAACGAGAAAGAAAATCTAACTTGAAGGAACTGGCTGGCTAAACATGGAAAATAGAAGGATACTGCACTCGTCGTGTCTCTATCATAAAATTATTATGAATAAAGGTCCTCCTTATTTGTATGATAAATTGAAATCCAGAACCGATGTAATACAATCAACGAACGGTTCAAATGACTTCTAACACCACCTCCTTTCAAAACTGAATTTTTCAAACGCTCCTACAGTTACCAAATTTGCAATGTATACAATAACTATATTCCTGCCACTTTAAAAACCCTAAAATTGTGAAAATTCAGAACCAGTCTGAAACATAAGCTAAGTGAAAACCAGACCTTCACAATTTTGAAAGATCTCAGTCGAAAAAAAATACAAAAGAATAAAAGAATGTTGTTTACTAAAGTAAGTTCCAATCTGATGCTTGAGACCTTTGAAGGTTGAGTGGAAGAACAAGCCAGTAGTAGGTTTAACCTACTGCTTGAGTTGAACTACGCCTTTGATTTTCAGTTTTATAGTACCTGTAGTTCCAAAAATGTTAATAAATATTGTATTGTACTGAAAATAATAAAGCCGTTTATTATTATTATTATTATTACATCTACGTAACAGACCTTTACTAAGACAACGTTTACTCAGTAGAGTGCAAGCAAGCGGAAGAGTGGTTGTTCATGTGCTATTGTTTTCGAGTAAAATCCCTATTTGACAAATTCCACAAATAACGGTAACGAACAAAATGAAAACCCAAAAAAATTTCTACTACAAAATCAACGCCACCAAATTAGGAAATCAAGTGACACCAGTCGAAAGACGGGCATTTCCTTTTCCAACTTTTTGGTAATATAAAGAATTTTGATGTTGGTCAATTAAAACCCACATTGCATAAAAAAGAGAAAGATGAAATCCAACAACAAAGGAAAAAAAACTAGAAAAATTCTTTTTTCCCCATTAATTTCCATAGGTGAGTCTTACATTCCCATAATATCAGTAGAGTTTATACAGAGAGTGTCACTAATTACAGAACATTGAAGATGCAATGCATATGTTGTGAAAAGATCAACCTTGAATTTCAATAAATACTAATTTCTGTGGAGACAGATTTAGAGTGTTTCCCCAACTCAACTTTCTGGACTATTTCCAAAAAAATAAAATATCAATATTATTTTTTTGCTCAAAAATTATCAACTTTTGGTTCTACTCTTTATTTTTTTACAAGTTGACGATTGTGTTTTGTGTTCCCAATCACATTCTTCCTGAATCACTGCCCACTGGTGAGTGATTTTCTATGCCATATTTCAGTTTCAAACATAACCTAGAAGAATACTGAGGAAGATAAGTTTGTAAAAACGCACCTTGGATCGGCTAGAACTGATGGACAGATGTGGTTCCGAGTGGACTTTTCTAGCTTCAATGTTATTTATTATTATTAACAGTTAACTAATATTGAGTTAAATCAAATAAACATTACTAATTTTTTTGACTATTGATTTAAATTGTAACTTTTTGTACACAAACACATATACAAATAAAAATTAGTTTATACTTCAACACAATCTCATTTCTCCTTGTAATGAAACAATATAATGTAATTTCTGTATACAAATGTTGTTTTTAACACATATTTCCTACCTTTTAGGTACAAGACGTTGATGATCCAAGGAACACTAGGGCGTGATCCATGGTACATTATAGTACCATTGACTGTTTGTTATTTAAATTCTCAAAAAATACATAGTGTGAAGGAATAATGGTGCTATCAGGAGAGACTATTTCCGAAATTATATTTTGAAAAATTGCTTTTAAAGAAATATAAAAGTTAATTGTGATCCAAGGTACAACAGTTCCCCCTACTAGTATCTCATATACACCCTACACACAAGCGTGTGCAGACGACTTGGTCTTGCTGTCCTAAGACCAACTGGTAAATCTGCTGGGAGTAATCATCATGAAAGCTCTAAGCAGCGTGGAACAGTGGGGTTCAATCCAGAAAAAGCGGACTTGGTACTTTTTACAAAGAAACGCAAAATAGGAACCAGGTATACGTATCTCAGGAAGACAGCTTCCGTACAAAGGGTCGACGAAACACCTTGGAGTCATCATAGACTCCAAGCTGACCTGGAACGAGCAGATTGAAAATCGTATCAAGAAGGCTATCTGCTCCTACTGGGCATGCAGGAGAGCCTCCGGCAAGACGTGGGGCTTGACAACAAAAACATTGGATATATACGGCGCTAATTCGCCCGACGCTGATGTACGGGTCTATCGTTTGGTGGACGGCACTACAAGAAGCAAGTCCAGAAATGAACTACATAAAGTACAAAGACTGGCTTGCCTAGGAATGACAGGTGCTATGAGGACGACGCCTACCAGAGTCCTAGAAGTTCTGCTAGGACTGCCACCTCTGCCACCTCATTGAACATAAAGCCATGCGTACTGCCTACAGACTCCAAGGTACAGTCCAATGGATTGGCACGGATGCAGACCATAGACACTCCAATATTTAGAACAAGGCTACAAATGGAAAGAGATAGCATCGCGCCGGTTCTGAATTTTAAAAAAGGACCAAAAATCATCATCCCCACGAGGGATGAAAGGAAAGACGCTTCGCCCGGCAGACCCCCTGTCTACGGATCAACCTGGTATACAAATGGATCAAGACTTGGGGGCATATTCGGCGCAGGAGTATACAAGGAAGGTACAAAGAGATAAATCTCAGTTCCTCTAGGCAAATACGCCTCAGTGTTCCAGGCCGAAGTATATGCTATACTCACCTGCGTTCAGGAAATCCCCGACAACAGAAGTCGAGGACCTATTCTCATCTACTCGGACAGCAAGGCAGCAATTATGGCGATAGGATCAAACAAAATCACATCCAAATTGGCGTCCGAGTGTAGAAACGCCATAGAACGTTTGCAAAAAACAAGGAAAGTCAGCCTCATATGGGTACCGGGACATACAGGTGTTTCTGGGAACGAAGAGGCAGACAGAGTAGCCAAGATTGGATCGTGAAAGACTCCGGTCGGATCGGAACCAATCTTGGGAGTACCCAATAGCATGGCCATCTCAAATATGGGGAGCTGCTGCAGCAGCAGATCATCAAAACATGGCAGAAGGCGCTATGCATGAGGCAATCGAAGCTACAAATGAAGTGTCCTTCGAAGAAACTGTCAAGAGAGATCTTGTCACTCAACAGACAGGATATCAGGACTGTGACTGGGCTCCTGACGGGAGTATGACGAGACATCGTTGCACATCCCTACTGAGTACCCCGCTCTGGTGCACCAGAGGGAGATCAACCTGGTTAGCCTAATTCTGAACCCAGAAGATGTCAAAGAGATTCAGCCGAGGCATCTGCTTCGTCAGAGAAATCGGCATGCCCAGCTGATTCTCAGATCACGTGGGCGCACACTGGGCCCAAGTCAAGAGGCCTACGTGCACGGGTTCTCCGGATCCAGCCCACCATGTGCACAGAAGAAGAAGAAGGCACACTAGGCGCTTCCCTCATATTACTTTAATGATATTTTGATGCATAATTTGGTCCAATTCATTATTTGTACTAAAAAACGACGTTTGTTGAAAATGGTTCAAGTGTTCACTAGTTTTTAGGTAGATACTGAAGTCAATATGTGAATGGGAATTTTTTTATTGTAATATTGTCCAAGAGTAAAACCAGTGGCAAGGCGCGTAGTATCCTCTTGCTAAAATTTGTGGAAGTGTTTCTTCATGTAGTGACACAATTCAAAACATGCAAGGATATCACAGTTGAAATTCGTGATACAGTGAATAACTGCTTACAAGAATCACCATATTTTTTGAGACACATTGTTAATATGTTTTTTTGGGAAACCAACATGTCATTCAATCTGCTACAGTTACTGTAGCAGACTAAGCAATAATTTAGACTTGTGTGAACATATAATAGTAATAGCTTGATGAAATATTGATGGAGACATCATTTCTAAGATGTTTGGATAATTTTTTAGAATATGGTCATTCCAGGATAATTGTGACTCAATGTTCAACCCTAGGAAGTTTATCGATTCTTTTCTGTATAATAGATTTAGTTTTTACTCTCGACAATATACTACAGTCCATTTCTCTAAGGCCCGGTATTTTCACCCCTGGTTGAACTAGGAATAAATCAATCAATGGTTAGATTGTGCTTTTGCATTATCAATAAACGTTAAACAAAAGTATATTGTAAGCATTTTTTAATTTATTCCCAGTATAACCGGAGGTGAAAATACCGGGCCTAAGAGAGAAAACAATGGTATTCGTTTTGTTGCAATTTATTACAAGGCTGTTCAACTACAATACCAGCCTGATCAGACAGCCCTTTACATAGAGCAGAAGTAAATATGAAGGACGTGTCACCAGCAAATAGTACAATTTGGTTGATTAATATTAGAGATGTCATTTACAAATAAAAGAAAGAGAGTAGGACCCAGGACACTACCTTGGGGGACACCTGTTAAGATGTTACGATTCTTAGGGAAATATGTGCCCGATTCGAGCCTAACCTTGACAGATTGAGTTCTGCCAGTTGAATAAGTTTCAATCCATTTAAGACTTTTACCACGAACACCAAGGTCGTGAAGTTTATCAAGGAGAAGTCTACTAATCGTTCATTCACCCTTATCAAATTTGGATAAAACATTGTTGACCAGAGAAAGAGTAGCATCTTGAGTTGATAAACCAGTTTGGAATCCATATTGGATTTCAGAGAGTAAGTTATACTTTTTACAGAAGGATACAAGTCTGTTAAGAAAGGATTTTTGGAAAATTTTAGAGAATGAAGACAGCAATGCAATATCTCTGTAGTTGGAGATTGAGGGCTTTTAATTTTTTTTTGTGAACAGGAACAACAATAGCGTGTTTGAATGATGAATTCGAGTTCTTTATAAGATTATTGAGATAAATCAATGAATGTTACGATGTTTTGTTGTGAATTTGGTTATAGTTATTTTGGTTTAATGTTTTTTACACATCTAATGGTGAAAATAAAAAATATGAGATTTTTGAAATTGATTCAAGAAACGTTGCGAAACATTATTATTTGCTCGAAAATTACATCAAACAGTTTACATCCACCAGTCACACTGTTGGGTGTAAACAACATCAAAATAATTCGAACTCATCTGCAGCTAACGGGATACAAATCTGTTAAAAAAAGAAATACGAGTGTAATAAGAATGAAGAAAAATTCGTTCATTCGATTACTGACATATCAACGTCCATACATTGAAAATCCGAATCAGTTTCACAATGAAATGAAAAATCTAGATCAACTTTGCAACAACAAAGACGAAGTTCTGGAGGTGCATTTTTTTTTTCTGGTAATAGGCCAATGTGGGTATTTTCTAGGCATGTATGACATTGAAGTCTCGTATTCATCAAAACTATGAAATTTGAATCATGTTTTGTTCGAATCGGTAGAGAGAAAGATTAGAAAAATTAACAGAATTGGAAAAAAATCGAAGTGACAGAAGAGAGTCCAAATTTGGACCAAAGGTATGAAATTGGAAACCGAGCAACTTTTTTTGGCATTTTTCGAAATTTAAAAAAAAACTGATTTTTTGAGGATTTTCGAAAAAAATTACAAATTTGACAGGTTTAGAGTAGCACATGACAAAAGGAAAGAGGCTGTTTTTCACTCATTTTTTAAGCACAAACTAACTGCGGAGTCAAATTTTCATTATATCTATTAATAAAAAAAACTTCCATATGTTGCGAAATTTATGTGTGACACTGTATACATATATAGTCACTTTTTTTCCATACTGTATGAATAATTATTGGTATGTTGAATAATATCTCTTTTTTTTTCTTCTTAACTCTCTTTTCTTTCCTCTCAACTCTCTTTGAACTGTATACATATATAGTCACTCTTTTTCCATACTGTATGAATAATTATCGGTATGTTGTATAATATCTCTTTTTTCTCTTCTTAACTCTCTTTTCTTTCCTCTCAACTCTCTTTGGAGGTTATCTTTTCAACTTTTTTTCTTGGCCACAGACGATACAGGAAGATTTTGGGACGGGACTGTATTCTTCTTCAAGGGCCCATCGTCTGTCTATACACTCGCTGAATCCTAGATTAGTCTGCACCAGAACATTACGTTCAATTTCTCACGGAAAATGATGAAAACTCATTCCAGTACAACGGTGTCGTTTTGCCAAGAGTCACATTGAGGTACACAACAATAATGATGTGAACTTGAATCACTCATTTTTTCACTCGAAGACGTACAATAGTCAACAGAACAATAACCAGGTAAACAAAAATTTCATTAAATGTCAACAATCACAAGAGATTCGACAAGTTTTAGGTGTAAAATGGCTAAAGTTATTTCGAATTCCCAATACCATTACTATTGCTCCGCATCATCCCTGAAGCATGCTTCATGATGTTTACGATAGATTATGCTATCACTAGCGTAGGTACATCGCTAAAATAATGAATTATTTTTTCTCCATACCATACTGAACGATGAAAATCCAGCAGAACTATTGATAAGATAAAATTGATAGATCTTTTATCACCACTTGTTTATGATCTTGTAGAAATTATTCAATTCTTTCGAATGAAGAATTTCTGTAGTTAAGAGAAAATCTATTCTGGGGTGAGTGAAATTTCTCGTGAAAAATAATCATCAAGGTTGAGAAGATTGGCAATTAGATTTTCTGTTCTGAACAATGATTTTGAAATGAGTATTTCATTATGTTTTATAGAAAGATATAGTTACAATTAGGTAAAATATCAGAGAAATTGTTGGTAATATGGAAAAATATGAAATAGTTGATAATAATTATGGAAATATAGGTTGTGAAACTAATATATCTGAAGTAAAATGTTTCCTGTAGTACATTCTTCACGAGGAGAATGAATGTAGCGGAATATGAATAATAGCGTCTGGGCCTCGGTAGACCCATTTTGCAACTCGGTGGTGTTATTTCCAGGTGATCTCTATCGGTTCTCACCGACCTTCTCCAATTGATAATTTTTATTTAGCTGGTTGAAAAATTTATACAAAATTTAAAATTCCTGGTCTATTTCAACCTAATTTGCCAAAATTAAGGAAATCACGATTTTTCGAGTTACCTACTAAGTAATAACTATCAATATACCCCCCCCCCCCCACACACACACACACACAAACATATTCAATAAACACTTTTCAAATAGTGAAAATCCACTGGTCTCAAAATCTAGTCATGTAAATCCACGCTGTATGTCGATTCTCCATAGTATACATAGTCAAATATAAGAACCCTTCAGCATATTTCACAGGAATATCTTCCAAAACGAATGCACATAATATGAAATCGTATACGATCGAGGCCCCGCTTCGCTTGATAAGGTTTTATCTCTCGTTTTATGTAGGCCCCGGTATCCCACGTATACGGAAAATTCAATTTTTTACGTTCGACCTGACAGAATAACCCCATTCGTATATCCGATATTCGATTATGGCACATGTACGTATAAGGATATGAATGTTGATCCGATTTATTTATTTCGAATAGGTTTCAATATGATATGCACGTGTCGGTATAAAGATGTGATGTCAAAATTGATACGGCAGCTGGTCGAAAAATCGTAGGAATAAAATTATAGTTTAAAAAACTAAAGAACCCCTTATGGAGTAATAAGGACTGAAATGTTGAAAATAATAAGAATAAAGCCATTGACTGAAAAATTTTCTCTTATGTAAAAAAAAAAACGTGAGGTGCTTGATATCAGTTATCTTAATATACTTATATATAAATAGACGTGACTCGTGACATTTTGAGCTCTTCGAAATTGTAACGAAAATCGAGAAAATAAAGAAAATAATACCATTGGATATCAATATAAACTATTTGCCTTGGTCAATTCATTGAAAGAGATAAAATCAACTCATTCCGACTCCCGTCTTGAAAAATCCAGCCTTTTGAAAATAAAATTGACAGTTGTCGAATTGAATTTCAATTAAGTATACCTGACGTTTGAGGCGAATGCAGCGGAACCTTTCGAACATCATTCCAGGAAAAGAAAAACGATTTACTGAATAAAAGCCAAGTAAAATGATCAACTCTCAACATCTATCTCATATTATGAACGATAATGAAATTATTATCATTCTTGTGATTTATGTAATAAGAGTTTCAAGTCTTCTAAGGGCCTAAAAATTCACAAAGCGAAAACTCACAAAATTTCTGCAATACCAGAATGTTCTAGAGAAAATTCTCATTATGATTCATCTAAATCAAGTCAAATATCTGATGAATCTCAAATACAATCTAATATTCGTGCATTGCATTCAAGATTGTCTTCTTTGAAACGAAATAATCATGTAATCAAAAGATTTCCAAAATCTGCTAGAATTTGTTCAGCCTCAGCTCTGAGTGGAATCATCGATGAATGAATTAAAGAATTCTTTTGATAGTTGGAAAAATCTGTTGAATTTTTCATATAGTTCATTCACTGTACCTAGTTCAAAAGAAACTCGTAAAGTATCTCTAGCATCTTTTATCAAGAGGAATATAAAAACTCTAACTTTGAAAGTTGATCCTACAATAAGTACATCTCCTTTAGAACATTTCAATAGCAAAAAATATAACCAAAATTCTTCGAAGATAGTTTTGAATAAAATCGCAGATGGAGACATTACTTCAGCTATTAGGATTTTGAGTTCCAGCGATACTTTAGCGAAATACGATGATTATACTTTATCGGAACTTCGTTTGAAACATCCTCGTTCAGACTCCAGGATGAAATTTCAAGATATCAATCAAGATTTATCAAATTATTCAATTCTCCAAGTTTCAGAAGAAGATGTTGTGGCAGCTATAAAATCTTATAGTACCGGTTCTGCAGGTGGTCTGGATTCCCTTATACCTAGCCCTATACAAGACATGATCAGTCATAGCTCTGGTAGTGCTGGTCAAAACTTATTTCTTCAATCACAAATTAATGTAATTTTCTTTCATCTGGCAAGGTGAATTTAGAAATATGTCCTTTACTTTTTGGTGCTTCTCTCTGTGCACCCCAAAAAAAAGATGGAGGTATGCGTCCAATCGCTGTTGGTACTTTTCATCGCAGAATAGTAGCAAAACTTTGCTGCATGAAAATTAAAGAAGATCTTGGTTCTTTACTACGTTCCTTACAGTTCGGTTTCGGTACGCCAGGAGGTTATGAAGCAGTTGCTCATTCAGCTCGTAGATACATCAATCAGCATCCAGACCCTTCTTCCAAAGTGTTTTTGAAACTCGACTTCAAAAATGCCTTCAATATGATTGATAGGAATGTCATGCTCCTCAAAGTAAGAGATAACCTTCCTGGTATGTACCCTTTTGTAAATCAATGTTATAACTCATCATCATTTTTGAATTTTGGTGATCATTTAATAACTTCTGAAAGAGGTGTTCAACAAGGTGACCCTTTGGGACCCGCACTATTTTGTCTCACAATCGAAGAATTGACAAAGAGTTTGTCATCTGAATTCAACTGTTGGTATTTAGATGATGGCTCCATTGCTGGAGATTTCAATACAGTGTTGGAAGATTTGGATAAGGTTATCATCCTATCGAAACAAATTGGTCTTGAACTTAATTTCAATAAGTGCGAACTGATTTCACTATTAGACCCAAAAACTGATTTTGAATCCAAATGCTTCCCATGTATAATGCTTCCCATGTATAAAATTTTTGGAAAAGTCAGATTGCAGCCTTCTTGGTGCGCCCCTTTCTATAAATGCTCTTTCTGGACATATTAGAAATAAAAAGGACTCTCTGTAGTTACACTCCACCCGTCTGAATAACTACCAACTCACATCTCATTCTTTCTCTTGAGAAATTGCCTCGCTATGCCAAAATTGATGTATACCCTCAGATGTTCTCCATCTTGGAAAAGTCTCAATGAGCTTCAAGATTTCGACGATTTAATGCGCCATACTTTGGAAAATGGTACTAATAATTCTTTAAATGAAGATTCTTGGTTACAGGCAACACTTCCGGTAGATTTTGGAGGTCTGGGGCTCCGTTTGGCTTCTTCCCTAGCTTCCATGAGTAGTGTATCGATTCTATTCTCCCTTCCACTTTTTCTGAAACGACTGATACATTTTTTGATGAAGCTGTTTCTCTTTGGTTATTACAAACCAACTTAGATTTGCCACCAGCTACGAGAAACTTTCAGAAATCCTGGGACCTTCCACTTATGAATATAACCCCAAAAAATTTACTTGATTCGTTCAAGTCTGAAGTAGAAAAGGCTCGTCTGAGATCTGTTAGTATTTAAGAATC
This sequence comes from Gonioctena quinquepunctata, assembly GCA_018342105.1. NCBI lineage: Eukaryota > Metazoa > Arthropoda > Insecta > Coleoptera > Chrysomelidae > Gonioctena > Gonioctena quinquepunctata. Next base: position 346,373 of record JAFIRS010000581.1, on the reverse strand, counting down.
CGGAGCTTGGCTGGATGCTCTACTCGTGGCTTCTCTGGGAACTATTTTAGATGACGAGTCTTTCAGAGTATCAATTGGACTGCGACTGGGTTTAGATATTTGCATTTCTCATAAATGTATATGTGGTAGTGAAGTGAATCAAAAAGGAACATGGTTTGAGCTGTCATAGGAGTGCAGGTCGTTTATCCAGACATTATCAAGACAATGATATCATTAAACGTTCTATGGTATCGGCAGGTATTCCAGCTGTGTTAGAACCTCTCGGAACTAGCCGAGATGATGTTAAACGTCCTGATGGTATGACGCTGATACCTTGAAAATGTGGAAAACCTTTGGTGTGGGACTTCACTTGTGCTGACACAGTTGCAGCGTCTCATTCAGCAAATACTTCCAAGTCCGTAGGTGCTGCAGCAATATCCAGCGAGAAATTGAAAAGAAAGAAATATCAAAATCTTGGAAATAATTATCTTTTCCATTCAATACCTGTCGAAACTTTTGGTGTCTTTGGCCCTGAATCTCTGTCTTTCATTCATGAAATTGGAAGGAGAGTGGGCCGCGCTACAAAAGATAAACGTTCAACGTCATTTTTGATACAAAGAATTAGTATAGCAATTCAAAGGGGCACTGCTTCTTCTGTAATGGGTACAATTTCTCCATCGCATCCACTGGATGAATTATTTTATCGTCCCAATTTTCCTACGAGATACATATCAGTTATCAAAGATAATCACTCAGTACTTTCCAAAAAATCAATATCAGTTTCTCTATCACCTTCTCCGAATTACTGGAACAATGAACCTATGAATTCTTCGTTAAACATGAGTGAGCATGCCATACCAACAAGAGACTCCATTTCTACATTTGGCCTAAGAGGATTGAAGAATGTAGGAAATACCTGTTTTATGAATAGCATGATCCAGTGTCTCTCGAACACCAAGGTTTTGTTGGAATTTTTCAAGAATGTTTTTTGTATGGAGGATTTAAATACTAATACATCAAGAATGAAAGGAAATTCAGTGAAATCTTTTATATCTTTGATGGAAAATATCTGGAGTCCTGATTCTTTTCGAAAAATGATGGATACTTCACATTTCGTCCGTCTATTCAGAAATTTTGCTCCTTCCTTCGATCATAACGTCCCAGCAGATTCGGAAGAATTTCTAAGATACCTTCTGGTAGGTTTACATGAAGATTTAAACAAGGCGAGTGCAGAGATTCATCCACCACCAAACGATTTTGTTATCACGAATGATAATCAGAAAGCTTCCATTTCTTGGACAAGATATCTGTCTACTCATGATTCCAAAATTGTGGATACATTTGCCGGTCAGCTGAAGTCTACATTGAGATGTACTTTTTGTAATTACTGCTCCGTTACTTTTGAACCTTTCTGGGTACTTTCAATCCCTATTCCAGACTTGCCATACGAAGTCGTGAATTTAACACAATGTATTGAACTGTTGACAGAAGAGGAGACTTTGACTAACGATGCGAGCCCATACTGTTCAACTTGTGGAATGAAAAGGGAATTAAAAAGATGATTCGTATACAAACATTTCCAAAAATTTTAGTTATACATTAAAAACGAGTTTCTTCGACTGATTCAGTAAATTGGACAATGTGATTAATTTTCTCATACAAAATTTTAATTTGGACCAATATTCTGCTCAGGATGGAATGACTACTCTTTATAATATATACGCCATATCTAATCATAGCGGCAGCATTTCCAATGGACACTACACTGCATATTGCAAACACCCTTATTCTAATTGTTGGCACCTCTTCGATGACTGTCGTATATTTTCCAAGATTGATTCTCTCAGCTCCCAGGGAGCATGTGTCCTTTTCTATGAGAAAGTTGATGATCTGATTTCTGATGGTGTTGTGGGTTTTTCCGGGTTTTCCTCCAACTGAAACAGCAAATGCGCCATCACTTCGAGTCCCGGGCTTCAATCAAAATTTTCATCTTGATATTATTTTATATTTTAAAACTTTGCTTTTGTATTTTTTAATTCTGAAAAATAAGTAAAGAGCATCCCACGCATCTTTTACGGAAGATAAATTTTTTTGGTCAATGACTTCATTCTTATTATTTTTAACATTTGAGTCCTTGTTTCATAATCGTGTTTTTTAGTTTTTTAAACTATAATTCTATTTTAACTTTTTAGTCCATATTGCTTCAAAGGACTAAAAAGATTATGGGAGAAAAACGATTGATTCCTCCACCATAATTTGGCAAAGATGCATTCGCCAAATTTTAAAATGAAAATTATGCTGTGAAAACTTGTGCTTTCGCCATATTTTTGAAATGAAAGTTCTTTTTTCTGATGATCTAGGTGAGAATACCATCTGGAAGTAGGTGAACATTAATTTCAAAGATTCTATTAACTACATACATACATTGATACATACAGGGGAAGTTAATATGGCGTGAATAAAAATGGTATACATTCAGTAATCAGACAAATATCCCTCGTTTTTAACCTCCGACACAAACAGAGGGGTGTTATAAGTTCAACGTGTGTCTCTATGTATCTCTCTGTGGCATTGTAGCTCCCAAAGGGATGAACCGATTTTGATTAAGTTTTTTTCTGCTTGAAAAGTGTCTTGATCGAGAGTTTTCTTAGCTATAATTCTGTTCTGCCGTTTGGAGATCATCAGCTCTTGTCAAAGTATTTTTTTTACTTTTTAAATTTTTTTTTGTGTCGGCGGTTTTATACATTTTCAATTCAATGTTATGTCCTACTCATGATTCATCCACGCAACGTCATCGTGACATTTTATTGCAACGTGTTTTTTGTGATGTCGTAGAGACATGACCTGACATATTGATTTTTACCGCCATTATTAAAAAATTCATGAAAACTGATTCAAAACACAAAAATATTTTTTGTAGGTTGGAAACTATTGCTCGGCAGATAACAAGGAACATCTTGGATGTAGATTGATAGATAGATAGATAGATAAGCTTAATTGTCTGAAGGAAACATTTGTCGACAAAGTCAAAATTATCAATGTTCTAATGATAATGAATATAAAATGTACATAGATACTTTGATACATTAGGAGAAAATGCTCACACGAAGATAAAAACACTAATGCCAATAGTAAATTGTAAAATGACAAAGAGCACATGAACAAAGTAAAATGTAAGATATATCACAGAATATAGAACTACTAGAATGCTTATGCAAAATATTCCTTCAAGTTGTAGAATTATTTCCCCATAAAAAGTGTTTCAAGTGACTTTCGGAAACCTTTCATATCGTTAATTTCTCTGATTTGATTCGGTAAATGATTATAAATCTGCTTGATTCTGCTTCAAAGACTGTTTCGTGAGAGTTGGAGTGGGAAGTGGTAGAGCAAGTTTTCTTTGCCTGACGGTAAGTGTTGGGGTTAGTTGGTTGGTTGGTTGAAAGCTGACGAGCCAGAGACAGGGTTGGCACTTAGCTTCCCTTGACACTGCGACCAGGATTGTTGGCGTTTGGGAAAATATCGGCAAGGCTAGGTATGAGTTCATTTCTTAAAAATTCCAAGTAACGCTCCCCTGTGAGATTTCCTTCGAAAAAATACGGGCCAATAATCCTGTCGTTTATTGTCCCTGCCCAAACATTGACTTTCTGAGGGTATTGAGTGTGCCCGTCCATCATCCAGTGAGGATTATCCCTACTCCAATATCTGCAATTCTGACGATTTACTGAACCATTTAGGCAAAACGTAGCCTCATCGGAAAACAGAATTTGTTTTATAAAACGTGGATTGCGGTTACACAAATCCTTCATTATTTCAGAGAACTCCACACGACGATCGGGATCATCATCAATGAGTTGTTGATGTAGCTGTACTTTGTATGGATGGTACTTTTCTGCTTTTAGAATACGTAATACAGAACTTCGGGATATGTCAAGGTCTGCTGCAATTTGTCGTGAAGTAATGTGAGGATTATTCTCTACACCCAATAGAACATCAAGTTTCACGTTTTCTTCTATTTTAGGACGTCCAGCATTCGGAATATGTTTGACATGACCAGTTTCTATAAATTTTTTCTCAATCTTACTGACTGTTGAACGACTGATAGGTCTATTTGGATACTTCGCATTGAACAAGTCGCATACCTCTTGCTGAGTTCTGGTTCTATCTCCGCATCCAATAAAAATTAAAATTTCTATGCATTGAGTTTCACTTAGAGTAGCCATAGTTTCCTTTTAGAACCTTCTCACTGAGAATTTGTAAAGACTATTTGTTGATATTTTAACTGACATTTATTTGACACTCACTTGCCTATTATGGCATTAATTTGTGATTGTCTTTTGTTTCCATTTTAGACTAGGAAATAGCTAACTATTAATATTTGGAAAGGATCCATTGGTGTAGCAGAGCACTGACTCACTAGTCTGCCAGGGCAGTCTGAGGGATTAGAACCTTGGCTCAAAGAAGTAAAATTTTGCATTTTTCAACACGTTTTTATTATCTTTACTTGTAACTGAATAACTCACAATGTAATAAAATCTTGGAAGTAAATATTCACCCACTTCCAATCTTCCGAATAATCTGAAATTTGTCACACATATCAAGGACCGATGACAATACAAGAATTTCATAATCATAATGTAATAATAATAAAAATATATTTTTCCAAACGCCAACAATCTTAATTCACCAAATGAAAGTATTTGGTTGCAACAAGATGGTGCACCCCGCACTATGCACGTGATGTTCGCGAGTTTTTGAATAACTGTTTTCCTAGGAGGTGGATTTGGTAGTCGCGGACCGATAGAGTGGCCCCCAAGATCTCCAGATCTTACGCCCCTGGATTTTTTCTTGTGGGGTTATTTGAAATCGAAGGTCTATGTAGATGGGCCGCAAAATCTACAGGAGTTGAAAAATCGAATTAGGATCGAAATTAACAGAATTACTCCGGAAGTTATTCGCAATGTACAAGAGGAATGTGTCCGTAGATTTGCTTATTGTCAAGAGACTGGTGGATGGAATTCCGAACATCTTATTTAACTGTTCTATTTTGTTGGATATAAAGTTATTCTCTTATTGAAATAAAATATTAATTTTTATTCCTGTAAAAAAATATCTAATTAATTATTATCATTGAATGCAGTATTGAAAGGCCTTCCAGATAAGGTATCACAAGACATCTATTCCAATTTAAAAAAATTACCGATTACGTCACCATGTCAAAACCAGTGACATAACCTCTTAGAATAACCTTAGAATATACATAAAAAAATCGGCATTTTAGAGTAAAGATCGACCTATTTTAGGATTTTTGTCAAAAGTACATGGCTTGCGAAATATCGAATTTGTTCCATAATTTTGACGCGCACTGTATATCTCAAACCTATTTAATTAAGGCCAAATTAAAAAAAAAAATTAAAAAATTCCATTGACAATGCGGTTGCAAATCTCGTAAAATATTAGTCGTAATTATAATTGCAATTTGCAGAACTTTTGCAATTATTTCAAGAGTTGTAAAAATGCAAAAAAATCATATTAGTGAATACATAGGTACCGTTTTTCGTATGAGGTTGCAAAGTTACATATCCACTGAGACCGATATTCTCTTTATTTGCAACCACAATAAAAAAAATTGCAATTATTTCAATGCCTGTGTGTATTAAAAATGGCAGCGTCGATAAAAAAGTTTTATAAATAATTGATTCGTTTTTCAGAAATTGTTGCAAATGTACGCGAATATGTTGAACTTGTTTCCGTTCACTTATCCAATTCGCAGAACTTTTGAAATTTTTTTGAACAAATTACAATGAAAAACTTCAACAAATGACAAAAAACAAACTCAACGCATGTTGTGAAACATCATTACTATCGGTATGCCTAGTTTGCAGAACTTTTGCAATTTTCAGTGCCAAAATAAAGCATGAAAACGTTTTTTGCAATTAAAAGAATGCTCCATTCATCGCAACTTCTGCAAAATTTCATAGTTTGTTTTTATTAATGCAATAACATACCATTGAAGGTTGAAAACTTCTGGAATAAATGTAAATTGATTGTCTATATCTACTGGCCTACGTCTCATGACTGGCTTGATGAGCTGTATCTAATAGTATTTTTACTAACGATTGTGGAAAGTGGTACTTTATATATAGCAAGTTCGTAGGAATTATATTTTCTGAACTATTATTTTTTATCCGTAAGTATGCGACAAACTACCGTTTTCAGACACCAGTAGAAAAATAGGTACATTTTAAGGGGAAAATGTAAAAAAAAATGAGAAACGTGAAGATGATTTATAACGCCTGATTGAAAAATAAGTAATAATAATTGAACAGTACGAAAAAATACGGTGTAGAAACTCAATTTCATGAATTTTGTATACCACTATGACTGATTTTTTGTCAACAAATAACTTCTTTTCTAACCAAATACAAACTGCTAACTGAATTCCAACACCACAAATCAGCATGTAAACTTTAGCCTCTCCTAATTATTTTAAGAGAATTAGTTCATAACATAATCCAAACCAAATATTAAGAGAATGAAAAAATATTTTTCAATCAATCATAATTATCGAATTACGTTGACAAATTTCAATTTGCGCATGAAAGTGTAATTGAATATGAGATAATTTACGTAATTTTGAATCCGTACCTGGATTTCCTAGATCTGGTAGCCCTTTTCTATCGTAAATAATGAATCTGTTTGATCGAGTGACATACTATAAACCTACTTCTTTTCGAAAGTTAAATGAAAAAGTGAGTATTCGCTTAAAAACTCATTAGACATTTTGCCGACATACAATATTTTTATTATCAACAAAAGGTGATGGAATAATTCGGAAATTTTTGCTCTACAACTTTTGCCGATATAACAAAAAAATTATAAATTCAATATGGCGACCGAAGTAATCGTCGGGTTCATAACAAACGTCACGCTAAATGTTGCCTTTTTGCGCCCCCCCTTCGACACGCTGCGTCTCACTTTCTGTGACACGCCTATAAATATCACGTCACGAAAGCTAGACCCCCCTCCCCCTGTACATGATTCATTGAACAGAACACAAATATTGATATTTTAAAATAATTATTTTTTCCATAAAAAAATTGTATAAATCAATAATATCTAAGTTGAAAAGGGAAATGCCAGTCTAGTCTATCGATGTTACAAATGATTTCTGGCGAGTGCTTCTTCTGGGAAAATGTTTTTCTGTATATCGTTCATCCATATAAGTTCTCAATTAAGACTGGAATAGAAAAACAAATTTGTAGGTCCAGATTTTTCTTTTAAGCTAGGGTCCTTTCAAAATATCTATCAGATGTAGTTCAATATCCAGCGTGACTTTAGCCGAGAAAGTAGTTGTTTTCTGTTAGATATTTACAAGAATAACTTCATTTTTATAGTGGATTTTTCAATTCACAGGAAAATATTTCTATTCAATTGAGAATGTTTCCTCTTTCAACATGAATACCCAACAAGAGGTTATCTTGAACGATGGAAGATAGTGACTAAAGTTTATCTTTGAGTCGCAGATGATTGCACATCTGATTTTATGAACACCCTGTTCATATTTTCAAATAAATCAGTAAATATCTAAAATAACCAACAAATAAATATTTTTTTATTTATCAGAAGTCCAAGGATTTTTTTAATGTTCAGCATATCTATGATTGGCATTCGAGTATCTTCTTCTCTATCCTCGAAACTACCATTTACTTTTCATCTATCCACTCTGCATTTTCTGTACCAGCGCTTTCATCTCCTAATATGCATAGTAGCTCTCGAGCTCGACGAGCTGCCATACGAACCACCTGACGCGTGACAGGAAATATCGAGACGAAATTGTATATATAATGTGAAAATATTTATACAGGATGTTTTTTGATAACATGATAATATTTAAGGAGGTTATTGTTGGGTCCATTTTGATAAAAAATCTTCATATGAACATATATCCTAAAGGTCTTAACTTTTGAACTGTAAGGTGCTAAAGTTTAAGGAAAAAATCTTTTTTTATGATAACTTTGGTATGACCCTATATATTTTTGTGAAGTGTAGTACGCAACATAATTTCAAATTCTTGCCAGTGGCGTTCGTACGGGATTTGCACTGAATCATTTTAAAAAGGAAAGTGAAACGCCACTGCTTTTTTTTTTGAAGTAAATAGTTATTTTCTTAACAAGTGCGGACAGTGATACGGAGCGGAGCGGAGTTCGGGCAAGCAGTCAAGTGCGGGAAAGACACTTTTTCGCGCGAGTTGGGAACATTATTTTTTTGTAGAGCTCATCCAGTATTGAAACGACCACTTTGGCCTTCCCCCACCTAACAACCAATTTTTATCGAATATACCCGAACCATTGTCTAACTATGGCTATTAATAGAAATTCCATAGGCGTACCAAATTATTTGGTATAGGCGATTCACGAGACGTAGAGAACTTACACTCTACTAACTTTCCTAACACTCCTATTTCGTTTTCCGCTACTGAATAGTACTCAACACTGGGCATTTTGGCAAGGTAACGAGTAAAATTGCAAAGTTGAATAAGTAACTGCACTACCTATTTATTAATTAAACAAACCTAACCTTTCAAACGCTGCATGCCAAGACACTGGTGAAGATTCGCCGTAGCACAGCAAATCGTGTCCACTCGTGTTTTCCCCCTCTCTACCTACCAAAAGGTCGTTTCAATACTGGATGAGCTCTACGACCGCATACAAATTCAAAAAGCATATTAAAAACATATATATTTTATTTTAACATAAAAAATCTACTACTAATCATTATGAATACTAATATTAAGAACACAACTTGTTGCATTGTGCAAATGGGAGTTAGTTGGTGCTAACTGGCTGTTTAGAGTAACACCAGTAGATTGCAAAGTGCATGAAGATGACGACGACGGCATCGGTTGCAAGTTGTTAGTACATGAAAGAATTTTATTTGAGATGGTTTTCTTCTGTTCTTCGCAGTCCTCCAAGTAACCTCCAGCAGTTGACTTCCAGCCTCCAAGACGTTTAATATTGGTTATCCCTGCTAGAAACGTTGTCAAAGAATGTCTGAAACTGTGACCTGTGTAACGTTCTGGGTTAGGTAGGCGTAAATAGGTAGCGATCTCTGCCTGCATCTTACTATCTGTCACTTTGACGACGCTTGAACTTGAAACTTTGACGTCTTGATAATATACCGTGGTTATCATAGCAAATAATTGGGTACCATACTAAACCACCTGACACAGCTCAGTTTAATTGTTATGTGGATTGATTGAAAAACATAGTTATATAAAAGTATCCCAATTTTCATTTTATTCCAATGAATAAACATTAGAGAAGCAAGAAAAAAGTCTAGGTAATATTGAATATTAAAACCTAAATTAGTAAGAATAGTAATAACTACAGGTGAAATCAATGAAATGTATATAATAACGTCAACATTGACATACCTTTATTTTCCCGCACTAGTGCGGGAAAGTAACACTTTCAAAACTCAAATGCGCGCGGGAAAGTGGGTGAAAACGCACGGTCGTAGAAAAAAATATTTTTGAAATTCTCATTCCTTTCTAAGCCAATCTGGTTTTCGCATAAAAAAATAACATTCATTCATTTGCACGTTGTTGTGAAATTGGGTATTATGAAGGATTAAACACGTATCTAGTAGGTGAGAAGCGGATTTTGTTTTGTAAACATAAGCAGTTTTGCCAGTTGTCTACTTAGTCTAGTAGTTACGAATTAAAGTCATCAAAATTAACAATGTCATTAAAAAAACATGGTCCATTTTACGAATTCAGTGCTTTGGCGCGCGAATATTGAAACGAAAATTACAATAATCGCTGGATAGGTCGCGGAGGACCACAAGGCATGGTCACCTAGGTTCCCGGACCTCAATAGTTTAGATTATTTCCTGGTTTACAGCACACCAATTCATACTGAAAACAGTTGAGAAATCGCATCATAGTTTATTGCGAAACTGTTAGAAACAGTTCCGGCATTTTCCAAAGAGTAAAAAGAGCAGTGGCATGCATATTTGCAGGAGGTTCACATTTTGAACAAACTTGTGTCTATCTCCGAAGATGAGGACATTTTCACCATACACACTGAAGTTGCCGGAACACACATAGTAAACGTTTATAAGCCTCCTGCAACCAAGTGGCCAAATAACCCACTACCTGCCAAAACACACCCAATAATTTATGCTGGCGATTTCAATAGCCACCACACCCAATGGAGGTACAACCGAAACGACCAAAATGGCACAAAACTAGTAGAATGGACTGAGACTGAAAATATTCAGTTAGTTTTCAGTGCTAAGCAAAAATGCACCTTCCGTTCTGCCAGATGGAAGTCCGAAACTAACCCCGACCTGTGCTTCGCGTCCACCGACCATAATGGAAAACCTGTCCAAGTTAACCGCTACGTCCTTGAAGATTTCCCACACAGCCAACACCGACTTATAATGTTGGAAGTGGGAACACAGATCCCAGTCATCCGTAGCACCAATCTTCCGAGATGGAACTTCGCAAAAGCTGACTGGCTAGGGTATTCATCTGCCCTTGATAAAAATTTAAGATTCATTGATCCCCTCCCAACCAACTATCATAGATTCGCTAAGATGGTTATATCCACTGCAAAAAAACACATACCGCGAGGCGTAAGAAGGGAATACATTCCATGCTGGAGTGAAGCCAACCAACTTATATATGAAGACTATGTAGAAAACGGTAGATCGGACGTCGCGGACACCCTTCTACAAAATCTTGACGAAACACGTAAGGAAAAGTGGAACGAAACCACAAGAAATCTTAACTTCAAACACTCTAGTAAGAAGGCGTGGAACCTGCTTGAAAAGTTGGGAGCGGAAACCCATAGTGGCACGAAGCCTGCAGGTGTTACAGCCGATCAAGTAGCCAATCGCGTAGTTAATCTATCAAGAGCTAAAAAGAACAAAAGGCATTCAACCATAATCAAGAAAGAATTCAAAGCTCTAAAACAAACATCTACTACACAAGAACAACTATCTGGCGAATTCACCGAGGACGAAGTGACAAAAGCCCTTCAACTCGTAAAAAATGGCAAGTCACCTGGCTTTGATAACATACATCCAGAATTCCTTACACACTGCGGAATAAACACGAAGCGCTGGCTAGCAAAGTTCTAAAGGGAAATCACTAATGTGATTCACAATCGAATAAACCCACTAATTTTGGAGATCCTACCCATAGAACAAGCCGGATTCTGACCCGGCCGAAACTGCGAAGACCAAGTACTTGCGCTGACAACATTTATTGAAAGAGGCTTCGAAGAACGCAGTAAAACGGGAGTTGTCTTTATAGATCTTACGGCTGCGTACGATACGGTATGGAGAGAGGGGCTTATGTACAAATTCCTAAACGTTACAAGGTGCACTAAGTTAACATCACTGGTGAACAACATGCTGTCCAATAGAATCCTCCAAATATCCATCGGATCTATGTTAAGCAAACCAAGGCTGCTTAATAATGGTCTTCCCCAGGGATCTGTACTGGCGCCACTCCTCTTCAACTTGTACACAGCTGACTTACCGCAAACATCAAGCCGAAATTCATGTACGCTGATGACCTAGCTCTCGCGAAACAACATGGCAATATGGGAGATTTGGAAACAACCCTATCCGATGATCTGAGCATACTATCTGGCTATTTCCAGAGATGGCGACTCACACCAAGCACTACAAAAACGGAGTCATGCTGCTTTCACCTTAATAATAGACTGGCATCGGACAATTTAAATATCATCTTTAATGATAATATTCTACGCCACAACCACTATCCCAAATATCTCGGTGTTACATTGGACCGCACCCTCTCTTTCAACAAACATTTAACAAACTTGGCAGCGAAGCTGAGAACTCGTAACAATATTCTGTACAAACTAGCGGGGTCGACCTGGGGAGCTGACGCCTCAACACTACGCACGTCCGCACTCAGTCTGGTCTTTCCTACGGCCGAATATTGCGCATCGGTCTGGCTAAACAGTCCTTACGTTAGTAAGGTGGACACCGTTCTCAACCAAACAATGAGAATCATTACAGGATCTATTAAATCCACACCAATCGAATGGCTACCCGTGTTGTGTCATATCGAACCACCGAAAATCCGTAGACAGCAGATACTAGTACGAGAGTTTAAAAAGGTCAGCGGAAACCTAGACTTACCGATCCATCAAGAATAATTAGATTCAACCAACAACTTTAACGGACACAACGAGTGGATATCAAACTGGCAGAGCAAAGTTAGTCCAGCCTGGCACTCCTTGCTGGACCCGGATAATCCACCACAAGGCTTCAACATGCCCCGGAAAACTTGGGTCCGGTTAAACAGGATCCGGACTGGCCATGGCAGAAGCGGCTCGGCCGTTTTCAAGTGGGGGATGAGTGCAAGCCCAGAATGCGATTGCGGCGCAGCCTCTCAAACAATACATCACATTACCTATGAATGTCCGACAAGAGCATTTCCTGGCACAACTCTTGACCTTTCACATGCAACACCCCAGGCCATCCAATGGCTTAACCAACTGAATATGGAGCTGTGACAATATCTACAAATAATTTTTGTCTAAACATTGTAACTTTTGTTGTGTTAGTACATCTTGTTTCTTTATGTATGTTTGTACACGCCATAAGCTAAATAAAATAAATAAATTTTGAACATCTGATTTAATTTATTTCTTTGTGCGTTCAGGGTAATTTTGTGTTAGCATTGCAAAATGTATTTTTTCTACGACTGTCACAAAATATTTTCATTGCATGTTCAATGATGATTTCTAAATGTAGTACATTGTAATACTCCTTTTCATTATGCACTAGTTGCTGGACAACTAGTGCACAATGTCTGAAAAACGCACGGGTGAATTTTCGCAATCTTCGTCACGGCAAAAGAGGCGTGGAGTAAATAAAACAAAAGACGCCGTAACCAGGTAACATTGCCGTAACCATACAGACAATATAATCACAAATATAAGTGGCAATTCAATATTTCTTTGACAGAACGATATCATAAATTAGTTATAATAATAATAATAATAATTCGTCTTTATTCACCATAAAAATATAATAATAATATAGTAATAAGTATGAATATAACAATAAAGGTGAAAAGGCGGAGTGTCAGCGAGAGCTGTTTTTAAACTCAACCTCAGCATGGAAAGTAGTAACAGTGAAAGAAGTTTAACACCGCTAAGTATTATGGAGGCAGCAAATAACGCTTCATTGAATTTAGTGCCTGAAAAATCTGAAGAAACATACACAGTTTCGTATACCCTATTCATGGACTGGTGCAAATAACAAAAAACTAGTTCTCGTTCACAGAATGTTCTGAAGGCTTACTTTGGAAATATATCAAATAAATTTAAATCTTCCACTTTATGGGCACACTAAAGCATGTTTAAAACGATGCTCAGTATCAATAATGGCGTGGATATCAGTAAATATTCCAAATTGAGAGCATTTCTGAAGCGGAAATCAGATGGATACAAAGCAAAAGAATCTAAAGTTTTCACAACGAAGGAGATTGATACGTTCATCAAAGAAGCCCCAGACAACGAATACCTTGTAGCAAAAGTAAGTCCCACAACAATCAGTTAATTAATTATAATTTGTTTATATTTTTTTATTGCAGGTTGTACTTATCATGGGAATTATGGGTGCTTGTAGGAGAGATAAGATGTACAGAATGAAAATTCACGATTTTGAAGATTTAGGTGCCGCAGTTTAGGTCCACATTCCGAACACTAAAACAAAAACTTCTCGAAAATTTACTGTAACGGGAGAATATGCTAACATTGTGAAAAAATATTGGAGCCTGCGACCAAGTAATGTCAACGATGCTTACTTTTTCTAAATTATCAGAAAGGACAATGCACTCTCCAAAAAATTGGAATAAATAAAATAGGAAATATGGGAAAACAAATTGCTTCATACTTAAAACTTCCGAATCCTGAGTTATACACCGGCCACTGTTTCCGCCGATCTTCAGCTACAATATTGATAGATAGTGGCGAAGATATAACGACATTAAAACGGCATGGTGGCTGGCGCTCTACAATAGTAGCTGAGGGTTACATCGAAGAGTTCCTGACTAGTCGAAATAACATAGCCAATAAAATATTAGGGTCGATCAATAAGTTGTCAAACCTTCCATCGACATCAGTTACAGAAAATGTTAATAATGTCAACTTTTCCCTTAAAAAAACGAATTATATTTCCCCAAAATTTGTTTTTAATAATTGTATCAATGTAACATTGAATATTGTTGATAACAAATGAGAAATATTTTTTCGCGATTTAGTAGGTGCTTAACACATTTACCTAGTACGTTATTTTTTTCAATTAATTAATAAAAGTACATTTCTCATGTTTGTTGTTTTTTACTTACACTGTATATTATAACAGTCGTAGAAAAAGTATAGTGTGAAACTCGCACGGAATGACCATTTTCTACTCGTATGATTTGCAGCACTCGCTTGCAGCTCGTGCTGCAAACTTTCATACTCGTAGGAAATGTATGTCATTTCGTGCTCGTTGTACAATATACTATAGAATACTTCAATTTTATAATTTTACCGTTTAAATATCATACCCTTGAATAAATTTCCGTTCAAAGTTACATAAATTGTTTTTTCTCGTAAGTGGTCTAGCAAGATGAAAATGAATGAATTCATTTTTTTTATGCGAAAACATTACGTCAAACGAAAAAGAATCATGAGACCAGATCTCGGAAAGGAATGAGGATTCCAAAGATAATTATTTCTTCGAGAAAAAGCAGTGGCGTATCACTTTTCTCTTTAAAATGATTCAATGCAAATCCCGCATGAACGCCACTGGCAAGGATAAAAAATTATGTTGTACAGCTGAAAATGCCTTTAGATGCATAGAAGATGCGTACTACGTTTCACAGATATATCTAGGGTCATACCAAAGTTATCATAAAAAAAATTCTTTAAACTTCAACCCATCGTTTCATGAATTTCCAAAAAATATTATTTTAAATGTTCCGATCAAGAATTAACCCTTTTTGTGGTGAAAATAAACTAGTGTCATACTAAAAAAAAATTGTAAATACTTTTTTTACAAAAAACACTTTGTAGCAAATTTCCAACTCCATGAAAAAAATCTAAATGAGAAACAGAAAGTCTAATTTAAATGAAAAGTTGAAAAACAGTTTTTGTGAGACATAAATGTACACCACATTTCTCACATTTGAAGTTGATGAAACTTTTGCAGTGGGGCAATTTGCATCTTTGACTTGTATGATCGTATTTTATCCAGTGAGCAATTTAGTCTAACCGAACATTTTTGGGAGGAATATGTGTTGTAAGGCCTCTATGTGTTTTTGCGTCTATTTCATCTTCTACTTGGTTCGTGGAAGGCTTTCCACGTCTTTTCGTTGTAGGTGTTCCAAACAGGCAACGAGTTTTTGCAATTTCGATCCTAAATTGCCAAAGGTTCATATCATCGGGAATTTTTTTCGCCCTTTTTGTCCTTGTATACAACAAAAAAGCGTTTATAATTGTTACATCAAGAAGATGAAAAAAAAGTCCCAAATACCATTTTTTGGACCTGAGTGGTATTTTGTAACGCTCTATGTGACTATCTAGCAGGTCAACTCCCCCCATATGCCTGTTATACTCCTGTACAATACGTGGAGACGGTATTGTTATTTTCTCCTTTCGGTCAAACCAATTTACACCATGATGAGGTAATTCCCCGAAACAAGTTGAAATTAGCGTAACTACTTTGTTATCTTTCCAAGTCGTTATGCTCAAATCAACCCCATCAATGTTGGCTACATATTCTTCTGTACTCTCTCGTGGTTTTTTCTTGAAAATGTTGTCTGGTGATAAGGGGTTATGAGAATTCTGTTTCGACGGATTGTTCCAAACTTTCCTTGTTTTGTTAGTGATGTAAATAATGGAACAGAAGAATAATAGTTATCACAATAAAATTGATAATCCATATTTCTAGGTATTTTTCTCGCAAGTTTAGTAACAATATTGGAACTAGTTCCCAAATCACTTCCATTAGAAGCGAGTTCAGTGAACTAGTTGGAAGCTCCATTATAAATTTCGAATTCATAGGAATATCCTAATGTATCACAAAGCATGAACAATTTGAAACCCCATTTGTGAGGCTCCATTGGGTTATACTGTTTTAAATGATGCCTTGTTTTTGTAGCACATATTCGTTCATCGATAGAAACCTTACTTTCCATTGGTATAGCAGCAAACTGCTTATTGAATTCTCTTTCATCAGTGGTCTGATTTTGTGAAGATTATCGTATTGAGAATCATCTTTTGGAAGCATAAATGTGTTGTCGTTGAAATAAAGTATGGATTTCAAACGTTCAAACTCATTTATGGTCAAAGCATTGCGAACACTGGGTATTCCTATGTCTGGTCGCCAGTAGCAGCGAGTTCTTGGTAATTTTGATTCAGACATATACCTAAGAATATTCGAATATCTATTGAAGAAATATTTCCAGGTTCATTCGGATTTATCTGAACGGTGTATAAGTTTGTTTCACTGGTGATATTGTCTATAAGGTTATCAGAAAAAAATAAGTCATATGGAGTCTCCAGATCTGAAATGTTTGTTGGAAGTTCAATATTGCCTTTGAATTTTAGAGCATCTTTTTATCGACATCGGCAGTTTTTGAGCTATTTGCAGTAGGAGTAGATGGTTGTTCTTCAGTTTCACCCTCCGCGTATTATTCTTCAATGACCTCTTGGTAATTTTCTCCTTCGAGATCAAAATCCGGATCCGCAATACTATCATCTGAAAAATCTTCAAAATCATCTTCGCTATTGTCCAAGTTATCCATAATTTCCGCCAACTCAGCATCTGAAAGAGCTTCGTTATGACCTCTCCTTTTATAAGACATGGCCACCTGAAAAAACAAATATTTATTTATTTTATAAAAAAGTCAAAATTTTGGAAAAAAAGTGAAAAATTGTGGCTACAATACGCAGTTGTACATACCGCCTCAACTGACTTGACAAAGTTTCATAATGTAGCAAATTTGCTACAAACATTTTGGAGGGGCCCTCGCAAACTTCATATTGGCAAAATACATTGTAAAACAATTGAAGCTACCTACTTACTTACCTTACTTTTTCGGGCACTAAAACAACCTGCGTAGGAAATACGTGACAGACAACAATTTTGAGGTTATATATCAACCAACATGAAGCCGGGAATGGAAAACATTCGAAGGCATTTTCATAGCTATCATGTCAGGTATCAAACATGCTACAATATGAAATAGCCACTTGAATCAAGTGTATGTATAATTTTAATGCTGGCCAAGGTGTATGTTCCAAATCAGCTACCACATGAAATGGAGGGTTAACACCCTGTAGTTCAAAAGTTAAGACCTTTAGGACATATGTTCATATGAAGTTTTTTTTCAAAATGGACCCGAGAATAACCTCCTCAAATATAAGCATGTTGTTAAGAAACACCCTGTAAATTTACAAATACGAAACGAATGCTTTCTATCGTAAGAGAAGAAAAAATTAAAAAAAAAATCGTGAAAAAAATGTGTGATGAACTGCGAACGTTAGTTTCCATAGACACCCCCGGCCCCCTTGTCACATTTTTCTACACCAAGCGAGACCCCCTCCCCTTGTATGCGAACGTATTTGATGAACGGTTCCTTGTCAAAATTTACACTATTTCATCATATTTGATATCAGTCTTTTTTTCCAGGACAACAATCTTGGACTAGTCATTCCTACTCATTCACAAGTTTATTACTTGCTCCTGAAGTGGACGCAAATCTTTTTCTTATTCACGCCAAACAAACAACTCCATAATCGAGTCACACTAAAAACCAGTTCTTTCCATTTTTCTTGGAAAAGAAATCGTGGTGATCTCGCACACAGATTTTCGCCATGACAGATGTCTACGATTACATTCATAATGTAGTTTTCTACAGCTAAATAAATAAACGCGCGACGACTCGCATACACAATGCACGAAAAGCTTTCCACTTACTTCTTTATTTATGGCCCTCGTGAAGAGCGAAAAGAGCAACAGTGAGTGGGATTTCGGAGACGTGGAGTTGGATTATTTTTCAGCGGATTATTCTCTAAGCCACATAAAAAATGGTGGAAATCTTCATATCAATTCGAATCATCTGCAGTCTAAAACTAAGTGAAAATAAAATTGTTTGAAGAAATCACGTGAGAAACTTTGAGGACAAAATGGTGAAAAATTACGTACTCATAAAAGGGTAGTTGTATGAAAATATGATGTCATTCTGATTGATAGAACATAGAATTATAAGAGAAGGAGTGTATTCAACCCTTGAGGTTAAAGATCAACATGTAAATGATAATAATGTAACCGATTGTATGATTGATAAAATTTCTGGTTGACTTTTTGACCATCTTTTTTATGTGATCGTCTAGTACATTAACAACACCCAATCAAGGTGTTGCTATGACCATTGACCTAGTGACCTGTCGGAATTTTTTTTGTTTGCGCACATGATAGATCGTTACCATCCTCGGCCATTCTTTACAGTACGTTCTATTTATATAGTTTATAATGACGTGATTCAATTCACTTGATAACAGATACGTTCCTCCGGCCCATAGTCCATATTTCCATGTCCATGACTAATGATTCCTTTTTCTTAGAATAACTTTTATCGACCTGATATAAACAATCAGAACGCAGACTTAAGACTCAAGGCATATTTGATTTTAACTTGACTGTCTAAAGGTAAGGGGATTGGTGTGGTTGGTACCATGGGAAAGTACTTCCTTTCTTCCCTTCAGCCAGTACCCAGGAGGAAAATCTTCAACTGTGAGATGTATCAGCTTCAAATGCTTGAGCTCGACTGATTTTAGATTGATTCTGGGCTCGCTTATATAGGAAAAAAGTCGTATCTAGGGAGACGAATTTTGTTTCCAAGAATTCGAAATTCCTGACTGGAACATGCCACTACTCGAATTTTCCGAATGGATTTGAAATCTGAAACTTGCATAAATGTGGTCTACGATATCTGTTGTACAATCAAAACCAGATTTATCTCCTGAATAAATACCGCATTCACCAAATTTCAGCTATAAACTTTGGTTGTTAATGTGTTGTTGACATATGATGCTTCAGGACAATTTCTACTTTGAAACTCTATTTTCAGCTTCCAGGCTCTGTAAGGTGGGTGAGAAGCATATCAGCTGGATGAGAAAAGTATATTCTTTCATTAGATATATTGGATCAGTAGCCAAATTTTATAGGAAGATGACAGAGTAGCGTGGAAGTTGAAGTGTCATCCCTACATGTTCATAACGTTTCCTTGATTTGGTTTTGCTAACTCTAAAGTTAATATTCTTCCTATCAGCTTGATCGAGAAAGAATATCATTTCATTCAAGGTGTTAAATTAGTATAGAGACATTACTGAAAGATTGCAGGGTAATGTAGAAGGTAGCCCCTACATGCTTCCAAGATTCGTTTTTTATACCTCCAAAATGACCATTATTTTGATCAGCTTGATTAATGAAGGGTATTCTAACATTTAGGATGTCAAGAAAAAAAGAAGAAGCCAAGTGAAGGGAGATAAAATGAGAAAATAACGTACACAAAGTCGTCTTTACCAAGGATTCAATATAAATTGAAACACAATTGGTAGACCACAGGCGAAAAACAACTACTTTCCTAGAAAATACCACGCAGAAAGTTGAATGATATTCACCTGAAAATCCATGCAATCATTCCATATAAATGGATATTGTTTGCAAATGTTTCTTTCTGATAAGCTCGATTATGTTTAATTTATGTCGTGTCCGCCTAACAATCCGCATACCGGCTTCAGGCTTTTTGGTTCTCCTTAGTACGGAGTAGTCACCAGCCATGGATTCGAAGAGCTCTGGCCGAAGCGAGACACAACACATATACACATTTCAACAGCGAAATATTATTAAAACACTACAGACTATAACTGAAATTGAGTACCCCCCTCTCTATAATGTTCCCAAATTGGTTTTTGCTGTCTCTATAATTGATATTTATACCCTCAGTCTAATCAATGAAGTGCGTATTTGAATTCTAGATGTTGAATTGTTAGGAGAATATGGTCGGGAGATGGCAGCGTAGTGATGAAGTTGAATCGTAGGAAGTACATACAACGTTACATATGAAGCGTATGGACCTCATACCTATAAAGTGATTCATAACCACCTTGTTCTCTTCATTCAGTCCTAGACTTGCTATCAGTTGTTATACTATTTCATAACTTCAGGTGCAATAGAGGAAAAGAAAGCATTGAAGGAATTCTACTTACTTTCTGCTAGGTTCTTGTCATCGGCAAACTTTTCTCGTGGGGGCAGATGGTCATTCTATCTGTTTGGTATTCTCTTCTTCTGAATGACATTTCCATCCTCAGTCAATGCTCTGATGTTTTCCATAGTTGACTTCATAAAACTAGTTTTTATTATGAAAAGAAACGCTTTCCCCACCCACCAAGATCTAGGAATTTATGTAATCTAACGAGACTCCGTGTCAAACCGTCTCAATAATTAATCTCTTACAGAGCTGGCAACTGAGCTTCAATAACACCATGGTTAATATCACAGTACGCGTGTCTCATAGAAGCTTAAGGTTTCAAAGGTAGATTGTGTTATCATTTTGGCATGAGTTTGAAATATTGAATAGTTTTTCGCCACCACGTTAATATTCACTTTTTCCTTAAAGTTTCCCACACAATTTCTTCAAACAAATGTATTTACATAGTTTCAGACTGAAGATGATACTTATATAGATTCGAAACATGTTTCGCCAATCAACTGACAGATCAATTCCATACCACCAAATGTGGAGTTGACTTTGGACCTTCTTTATTCCTATGAATGCGTTTCGCCAACCAAGATGCATTCTCAGGGGGGATGTTCAAATCATAATGTGATTGGTATTTTCGACCAATCAATAAATATTTCTTCATGACAAAAATACTACCAGGAAACCGACTGTGCCATCATACGAAAGGTGGTCTGTAGTTATATCCTGTTATGTTTCCTACTCGCAACTGTAATTGCTTAATTTGTTATAAAAATTTAAATGCAAAAACTCTGTTTTTTATTTGGTTTTCTGCTTGTAACATGAAAACAAATGGAGCAATCTAGACCTTTTCAATGGAAGAATTGTAGAAAATCAAAATGCAGAGAGAATGAGCCATACCACGACACGATCGGATTATTAGTAACGAAAAAAAACCAGAAAAACCGGAAAAAAATCTGCGTTTAAAAAAAAACGCATGTGACCGTTATTTTTCAAATTTCATAGCAGACTCTCCACGACATAGTAGTGATTGATATGTACTTTATGTGTAAAAAACTCAGGCACCGTTCAATTATTAATTTTGGCCTAATTGCAATCTGAATTTTATAATGCACTTTATTGCAGCAGACCTGGATGAGTCACAGGTGGTCCGATTCTAATTTTCCAGGAATATTTCGAGAGTAGAAGTATAGTACTACAAAATGTATTTTCTCATTTTGCGTTGAAATGATGGGAAATAGATGAGAAATACTTGCAAACATGACCGAAAACGGGCGAGTGCATGAAAGCAGCTGAGTAGTGGGGTTAGAGCAGCAGATTCATAACGGGCGCAGCGCTCTTGTATTACTATACATATGCTTCCCCGCGTCTGCTGCTCTACCCCCACTACTACTCGCTCGCCCGTTTTCGGTCATGTTGTAAGTAGTTTTCACCTATTTTGCAGCATTTTATCGCAAAAGGAGAAAATACCTTCTGCTTTCAAAATCTTTTTGAAAAAGTTGGATCGGACCATCTACGACGCATCTAGGTCTGCTGCAATAAAGTGTACAAAAAAATTCAGATTGCAATTATGCCAAAACTAATGATCCAACACCGCCCGAGTTTCTCACACATAAAATACATATTAATCACTATTATGGCGTTCGAAGTCTGCACTACAACTTGAAATGTGGCGGAGTTATGAATTTAAAAAAAAAACGGTGATTTTTTTCTTTTTTTTTCCATTTTTGTATTTAAATTCTCTACAATTTGTCCATTGAAAGTATCGAGATTGCTTCATTAGTTTTTAAGTTACAAGTCAAACACGATAAAAAAAAAACTTTTGAATGTTTATAAGAAATTAAGCAATGACACTTGCGATTAGGAAACATAACAGGATTATTCCTACCTAATTTCATAAGTAATTATCGTAAAATTACGTTGAATATATGTTATTTGAACGTATTGAATTTACGTAATCTGGCAACGTTGGAAATAAACGTTGATTTTCTTTATATCGAAAATGTTTATTATACGAATCCTATACATATCGTTGGTTGAAGAATGGACGATGGTGAAGTTAAAAAAAACGTTCAGAACACACGTCCGCATCACATGTCATGATAACGTATTTTCAGATGAACTATTCTACTGGAAGTAAGAAAAGTACATTGAATATACGTAAATTATTAAAGTATTCATATTGTTGACTGGAGACGTATTTCAAACGGTTCAAATGAACTAGAAGTTGTGGAATCGTTATTACACAACGTTAAAATAACATTTATCATAAACGTTACAATAATTCCGGAAAGAAACGTATTACTACTCAATTTTATAACTTTTTAAATATTGAATTAACGTTATAATTATAACTGGAATGACAACGTTGAAAACTAAACTGATAACGTATTTTTCACGCAATCAACGTTAATAAATAATAGTTTTAAAAAACTAAAAAACACGCTTTTATAGAAAACCAGACTAAAAAAATAGAAAAAAAAATGTATCTTATTTAAAAAAAAAGCGTGGGGTGCATGGTATCGCCTCGGTGTGTGATGTACTATATTATTATTGATACCATGCACCCCACGCTTTTTTTTAAATAAAATACATTTTTTTTTCTATTTTTTTAGTCTGGTTTTCTATAAAAGCGTGTTTTTTAGTTTTTTTAAACTATTATTTATTTCCTATTTTTTAGTGTGGTTTATTCATAAAAGCGTATTTTTTTGTTTTTTTAAACTATTATTTTTATAATTTTTTTGCAAATTAAAAAACGGAATAATCTTATCAAATTAGGTAATCATTATCTCCGACCCCAAAAACCCCCACATACCAATTTTGAATAGGATCAGACCATAATCACAAATATCGGCCACCATTTTGAAGCCGCCATCTTGAATTTTTTTATTTTCACCTAAAAATTATAATATTCGACCTCAAAAACCCCCACATACCAATTTTGAATAGAATCATACCATAATCACAAAACTCGGCCACCATTTTAAGCCGCCATCTTGAATTTTCCAATTTTTATAAAAGAATCATAATATTCGACCCCAAAAACCCCCACATACCAATTTTGAATAGAATCAGACCATAATCACAAAACTCGGCCGCCATCTTGAATTTTCCAATTTTGACAAAAGAATCATAATCTCCGACCACGAAAACCTTCAGATACCAATTTTGAAGCGAATCAGGCCATAATCACAAAACTCGGCCGCCATTTTGAAGCCGCCATCTTGAATTTTCCAATTTTTACAAAAGAATCATGATATTTGACCCCAAAAACCCCCACATACCAATTTTAAATAAAATCAGACCATAATCACAAAACTTGTCCACCATTTTGGAGCCGCCATCCTGAATTTTTCAATTTTGACAAGAGAATCATGATCTCCGACCACAAAAACCCTCGGATACCAATTTTGAAGCGAATCGGACCATAATCATAAAACTCGTACGCCATATTGGAGCCACCATTTTGTTTTTTTCTCACACAAAAATCTCTCAATGCATTGTCACCGGAATTATGTACACCTGCCAAATTTCAAATCATTCGGACGTCTGGAAGTGGGTCAAAATTGCGCCCAAAGGAGTCGGTTACAAAACAAACAAACAAACAAACAAACAAACAAACAAAACAAACAAACAAACAAACAAACAAACAAACAAACAAACAAACAAACAACAAACAAACAAACATACAAGTGAAGCTAATATAAAGCGTGTAAAAAAACGTATGTGTGCCCACTGGGATATAACTACGAACCGTCTTCCGTATGATGGCAGGTCGGTTTCCTGGTAGTATTTTTGTCGCAGAATGAATAGAGCAGAAAATCTCTATTGATTGGCCTATTTCGCGGAAGAGGGATTGATTTGCTTGTCTGATACAGTTTCCGAAAAATATCAGTGTGACATTTCCATTCCATCACAAATGAATAGCGGCGTGTAGCCAAATCGAAATGAGGTTGAAAAGCTCATCAAAGCAAATGAACTGAATCTCTGGTTATTTTGTCCCACTACACAGTGAGCGAATTGGACGGAAATAGTTCAACGATTACACAGGATTTTCAGTATATAGTGGGAATAATAATTCAGTGGTGTTACTGAACACGGAAAAAATAAATTCATTTGATATATGAAGAACTTCCTTGTGATATCCCTTAATTCTATAATAAATACTTGTTTGTTGCTGAATTATGTTTTTTTTCTGAATGAAATAGGCACTGTACTGTTTTAGCCAATACATTTTTTAGGGACAATTTTTTCGATATATGAGATAACGGAAAAATTTCACGAATTTCAGATATAGATAAAAATTTCCGAGCAATTATAAGTGAATTTCATTCTATTCTTTGTTGTTCCTCCACACATGGAAGAACAATTTACATTAATAGGCGTATGTTATGGAGTCAACATTGATTGGAAAGTTAATGGTATCATATTCGATAACCATTTCTACTTATTGTGGACTAAGTATTCTCTCTGGGTATTGATTGGCAAATGATATATGAGAAGTTGATCCAAGGTGTCCAATTGATGTACATATCGAAAAAGTACATCCATTGAACTTCCATCAGATGTACATATATGTTCATGAATAAATCCGAAGTAAATCCTTGATGAAGATGAATTTAGATGAATGATACCAGAGGATCAATCATAATTTTTACAACTTGCTTCGTTCGTATGTCATTCTGTATTCTAACCGGTTCAAAATTTGTAAACCATTTTTGGAGCACTTGCCGACATCCCATTGAGCGAAATTTGGCAAGTGTTCATAATTTCGGTGAAATGTATTATAAATTTTTGTTAGAGAAAAAAACGGCTCAAGATGGCGGACGAGTTTTGTGGTCCGATTCGATTCAAAATTGGTATCTGGGGTTTTTGGGGTCGTAAATTATGAATTTTTTGGAAAAATTCATAAAATCAAAATGGCGGCTCCAAGATGGACGATGATCTCTGTGTTTATGTTCCGATTCTATTCTAAATTGGTATGTGGGGTTTTTGGGGTCGGAAATTATGAATTTTTTGTGAAAATTTATGAATTCAAGATGGCGGCTCCAAAATGGCCGAGGAGTTTCCTGATTATGGTCCGATTCTATTCAAAATTTGTATGTGTGGGCTTTCGGAGTCGGAGATTATGAATTTTTTGTCAAAATTTATGAAATTGAAATGGTGTTCATGAATTTTTGTTAAAAAACAAAATTTTTTCAAAACTGGTATGTGGGGGTTTTCAGGGTCGATTTTTTTTTAAAAATTATAAAATCAAAATGCGGCTCAAGATGGCCGATGAGTTGTGTTTATGGTCCGATTCTATTGTAAATTGGTATGTGGGGGTTTTCGGGGTCGGATATTATGAATTTTTTATGAAAATTTACAAATTCAAGATGACGGACGAGTTTTGTAATTATGGACAGATTGAAGGACTAGATAGCTCAGAACTTTCAGAAAAAAGGCCTCATAATAAAAATCCTTTGACAAAAATGCATAGATTAAGGCGTACTTAAGTACTGAAAAGCACAAAATAAAATAATTAATAAAAACTTTTAAAAAGAAAAGTTTTTATTCAAATGCACTAAAAAGTGAGAGAATAATTGCTTTGGATGGTGACGTAGGTAATTCCGTGAGTTATACAGTCAAACGCTTGTCGCTCTTGTATTCGAACTGAAAACAAGCTTTCAATCTATAACTCACGGAATAACCTACGTCACACATCCAAGCAATTATTTTTACTTTTTAGTGCATTGAATAAAAGCTTGTCTTAAAAAGGTTTCTTATTCTCAACTTTTTAATATCGTCACATTTTTATATGATCACAGATATAACAGTATTATTTTCTTCCATATTCACTCATGATAGTTTTTACTCATTCGAATAACTTGTGGAATGAGAGAATAATGTCTTTCTTTCATCTAGTCGATTTTACGAATTTACTCACTCTACGCTGCTCCAAATAATGGAGATTTCAATCGATATGGGCCATAAACCTTATCCGCCTCATTACTTTTTGAACTTTATTGGAGCATTTGGAGTCTCTGAGTACCGAAATATTAATGGATTTTGACCTACAAAAATGGATTTATGAAGTCTCGATATTAAAGACATATTTCTTTATAGATAGAGATTGCGGAACGAATCGCATTACGATTTCTGAAAGGATTACAATTTCATAAGAGGGATGAGTCTAGGTGGATTGAATAGTATGTCAGCTGCACTTTGATAATTGAGGAATCAAAAAGCCCCAGGCTTAGACGGTCCCGTCAAGGGCTTGATCAAATATATGGTGGAGACCTGCCAGGAATACCAATAAATGGAATATTACCCGAAATTATTGTCGACTATAGAATATTATTACGAATACAGAATATTATTAGGAATATACTACGTCATTGCCACTCTAATCACAAACTGCCGAGGAGATTGGAATTGAGCAGGTGACCCACAGAAGGATCGAGGCCATTCTCGAAAGTTCACCGACTTTTCTGGGATATTCGGCGGTGTGGTGGACGACTCTGAAAGTACATCGCATGCGAGCTAGAAGACAGTTATTTATTTGATGGGTTGGAACATGGTACAGTACAGTAGTGTATTGTCGCGCACGGTATTTTGGAAGGCGAATTGTAATTGATTTATATAGGTATCAGAGTACATGATTGTGTTATCATTGTGGGGTGTTATAAACGAACAAAAATTTGTCGAGTACATTAATAAATAGTTCTGTAACAATATCGGAGAAATGAAAAATATGTACATTCTACAAGAACAGCGAAATATTCTCCGAGTAATTAAATTATAATGTCATACAAAAGTAATAATAAGGAGAATTCATGAGAAATATAAACACAAAACATTCGAAGTAGATAGATAATTTGACATAATAGAGAGAATGAATCAATCTATAAGTCAAAGACGACCATCGGAAGTGCCAAATCGGCTTTGGAGACGGAAAAAATATAATTATACGCAGATGACGTGGCCATTATAGCGGAAAATGAAGCCGCTCTGCAGTATATGGTACATATATTTGGAATAATAGAAGAAATATAAAACATATAATTATTATCAACATCCCAAACTGAGGGCTTAGTAGTGACAAAAATAACCAGTAGAAGAAATATCTGACTATTGCAAAAATTCAATTCAATTCAATTTATTGAAGTGATATACCGATATACACATTTAATATGGTTAACGCCAACTCCGCTGTAGACAGCGGCGTGTATGTTAGTTTGATTTGTGCTCTGGTGCGATTTTTTCTTTTGAGTTAGGGTCCTTTCAGAATATCTATCAGATGTAGTTCAATGTCGAGGGTGGCTTTAGCCGGGGAAGTAATTGTTTTCTGTTAGACATTCTCAAAAAATAACTTAATTTTTATCGTGGATTTTTTAATTCACAGAAAAATCTTCCTATTCAATATTCAATGGATGAATGTTTCCCTTTTCAACATGAATACCCCACAAGAGGTTATCTTGACGATGGAAGATAGTGACTAAAGTTTATCTTCCAGTCGCAGATGATTCCACATCTGATTTTAAGAACATCCTGTTCATATTTTCAACAAATCAATCAAAACCGGTTTAGTACATTGTATCATTGTGCGAGGAAATGTGTTTATGATCGAACCATCAAAAATCAATTTATAGAATACCACACGAGAGTTGGATAAAGTATAAAATAATTCTCCAGATTTCTTTCTCAAACTTGATTTCATTTGGCGATAGCCACTCGAGCCCGTTGGGCTTGTGTCTATCACAGAACTCATAGAACTAGAAGGCTAAAATAAATGGAAGGAATTGATATGATTCATAACCACATGTATAGATGGGACACACGTAATCATGCGCATATCATCAACAACATTGCCAGTTCATGTACTTGTACGAGAATTTAATATTATGATGTAAAGTATTACATCATATTCCCATTAAAAGATCCGAAAGTACTCGACTATCGATTACTCAGGATCCTTAAGTTCTTTTGTCATATGTATTCAGAAGATAATATACGAGTTAAGTGGAGAACGTAACAACTGATGGAATCGTATTTAGAATTATGATTTCCTACAAACTCATTTGGCAACGCTGTTCACATCAATACCTGTTATTAAGTCTGACGACATTTTTATTCAGAGCCGGTCTTGCGTCTGTTAATTTGTGTTCTTGATAGGATATTTGATCTACTGAATTCTAGAAATCCATTGGGCAAATTTTACAAGGTTCCAATGAAGGAAGACAACAAAGATTTCTGGAATCCTTTTTTTGAAAATGCCTTAGGATACTTGAAAAGTCTTAAACTACTGATGGTAGACTCCAAATTTGGACAATACTTCCACTTCAACAACTTTCCACAAAAAAATCCAACCTAAAATAACACAGCATGGAATGCCTTTAATTAAAAAATATAATTCAGATATTAATGATAGGATTATTGACAATGAAGAATTTCAAGGAAGATTCAATTCCTTCCTACATTATCCAACTTGAGAGAAAATGTTGATACATTGCAGGTTTTGTAGTGAAGAGCATGAAAAAGTAATAAGTGTAAGGTGTGTCTTTCCGCACTGGACTTCTGCTGATGTTGTGAAGTGTATGTTTACAAAGAGAAAAATCAAGCAAATAATAGCGGAAGAAAAAAAAATATTGATGTTTTTGTAGAACTATTTTGGGAACTCTTTTCGAAGATAAAAACATTGTTTTCTAAATTAGATAAGCATGTTTTTGATATAGAGATGTACCGCAAAGAGAAAGTGATAAAATTTATCATACAAATTTAGTAAAATACGTTACCATAGTGTTGCTTGGTTGCAAGCAAAGAACAGAATAGGAAGAAGCTATAAAAAATTAGACTTTTCTTCACATCAATAATATTATATCAATAAATTATGTTAAATCTTTTTTGTATTTATAGCGTGTACCAAAAAGTACTAGTTACTTAAAAATTGATGGAAAATCAACTTCATTATTATACCTCTGATATTCTAAATCTGAGTTGTCTATTGGATGACAATGAAATATTCCCTATGGTTTTTTATGAGTGCGCGCGCGTGGATAATGAATTTAGGACTCTTGTCTAACCGACTAGACGAATCTCCAAGCTGAGGGCTGAGTCTCAATAGATTGCAGCATGGAAACAGCTCCACCAGGTGCAACACCTTGCCAGGTACGCGACTCGTCTATACAGACAACTCCGAGTTCCAATATCGAAAGCTATTACAAGAAAGGATACGACCTTAGAGGCATTCAGGCATAATCCCACGGATATTAGTTCCACCCTACCGCCCGTTCGAGCGAAGTTTCTTGATGACTTTTCTAAAAAACCGATAACGAAGAACTTAACATTTCTTTTCTATAGCGCATTACAGGTTTCTCGATAGGCATCAACTTTCATTCACATTTAAATTCCCCAATATCTTTACTTTATGCCAAAATATTTTTCAGGCAATAAATACTTGGAAATTGTTTGTTACTTTAACTTCAAAACTGCAAGGGGGAAGTGAATTGTGATTGTTATTCAGTCTCCATCATATCTACCCATTATCTTGAAATGATAATCAGAGAATAAAACCAAATTATCTTTGAAATAAAATATTTTATCATGTGAAATACTGCATACAATTTAGTTCATGTCAAATAAATAATTCAGATAATGGGAAAGTGAACTTCGCAATAGCCACTAGAAATTATTCTTTCAAATAAACCTTTCTTCCCGAAACCTTACGGATAGTGGGTTCAGAAATTCCTCATAATTTCAGTTGCACTCCACTATTCAATTCGATCTCAAGTATACCCATGTTCAGAAAGTCCTCATGGTAAAAGTCAATATGTTTCAGTTAATGGAGGTTATAAATTTCACTGAAACCCCCTCTGTCATGGCAGCGGTTTTACTGCGCATGCCCATGTGTGTACCATGCGGTACAGTAGGGCTCGTTCCAGCATAACGGTATTGGCCTTCTAGTTCTATGAGTTATGTGGCGTCTATTGCCTGGCAACAAGTTTTCAAAAATCTATCGAATTATTTTCACTTCATTCTCATTCTCTTGTGTTATTGCAACTGAATATTCACGAGATGTTTCAATTGCCGCCCTGAACAGACACCTACCTAACCCCTCTCACGACTCAAGAGGACCCCTGTGCTCAATTTTCGATCCATCACTGCAGAATCATGATTTTCCACAACTCTTTCAGAATACGCCCGCCGAGGAAAGCTCTATCCGTCTCGCATCCGACTCTCCCACAATAATGTACATCGAAGACGAATGAAATAGGATAGAGTGTCACTTACTTCGGCAGCTATTTACGACAACGTTTACATCAGAGAGACTCGGGAACGCGATCACAAACAGATCTTGAAAATTCAGCTGACGGTCTGTCGAATGACATTGCGGCACTTCTATGCCGAGGCACTTAGTGCCTCCAAAGCGTCAATAACGTTCGAGAGGGCTATAGGTCGGTGAAGGGTGTTGGTATTGATGGGCTCCATCGCCACAGAAGGATAGAGGTTGGGAGTAACCGCAATGCTGAATTCGCTTTGATGCTCGAGTCAATCACAGTCACTCTTCACAGGCTATGCAACCGGAGGAATCTAGATAGAATATATAATAATAATGATAATAAAAATAATATACGTCTTTATTATTATCAATTATACGTATAAAGAGTTGAACAAAAACATAATCATATTTTTAGGAAAAATAATTAAGAATAATTTCATACAAATGCACTAGAAAGGAAAAAACTATTTATTTAATTGTTTGACCTAAGTTATTCTGTGAGTAGCATATTCAAAATCTTGTCGCACAAGAATACCTATTTTATATTAGCGACAACCTTTTGAATCTGCCACCCACAGGATAACCTAGATCGAACAATTGAGACCTTATTCTTTCCTTTTTAGTGCATTTGTATAAACGCTTGCCTTAATTTTTTTTTCAAATCATTTCTATTCAATTCTTTTAGTCATTCATGTAATCCGTCATTTTATTTAATTCTGACAAAAATTTATAATCTCCGACCCCAAAAAACCCTGATACCAATTTTAAATGGAATTGGGCCATAATAACAAAACATCTTGGAGCCGCCATCTTGAATTCATGAATTTTGCAAAAATATGATGTCCAACCCCAAAAACCCCCACACACCAATTTTTTATGGAATCGGGCTATAATCTCGAAACTCGTTGCCATCTTAGAGCCCGCCACCTCGAATTCGTGGATTTTGATAAAAAATCATGATCTCCAACCCCAAAAACCTCCACAACCAGTGGATCAAAATCAACAAGTTTTGAATTAAACATACATACATACATACAAATGTGAAGTTGAATAAAATCTTGTAGTAATCGGCGAAGTTTAATTCAGTCAGAGACGACTTCACTGGATAAATTGTTCTTTCACTTAACACATCATACTGTTCTGGACCTGACAAAAAATATTTCAATTGACATTAATTCAAAATGAACGAAAACTGGAATATAAAGAAAAAAACCTTCATCTCTTCCTATTGTTTTGTTTAAATAATTTTTTCCATTTTCGTGACTAAAATGTGAATATTTCAACTCAAATTATGGTAGAAGTTGTACTTTTAATCACTAGCGATTAAAAATATTTTTCACTTCTGCAAAAACAAAACTTTATTGAACTATATTTGGAAAAAACTGGTTCTTTATTGCACTAGTATAGGTAATAAAATGTGTTTGCACTCACGTCATTCTACTACAGCGTTTTGTGATCATAACAATCATAAACGTTCAAATCGACGCCATTTTTTTTAATTCCTTTTCTGTGATATTGTATTACATTTTGAACAATTGTATATTTTATATTATGTTCAATCATACTTATATCATACTGGATTAAGGAATTATTAGAAAATGTAATTAATCAAAGATGAAGTTTGAGTTAAATTGTTCCTAACATCAGTTCCTAGCTTTCTCAATGCAAATCGATAGTGCTAATTAGTTATTGAATATTTTGCTATCAAATTACGCTTTTTTTTTCCCACACTTAGTGACACCTAAATGATTATATTTTTTATTTTTGCATGAATGTAAAAAAAATATTTTTTTCGACGTTCATTAAAAAAAAATTATTGAACTATGTTTAGTGAAAAAACGGGTCCTTTATTGCACTAGTGCAATAAAATGTTTATTGCACTCATTCTACTACATGGTTTTGTGATCATGACAAACATAAGCGTTCAAATCGAGCCATTTTATTATTTATTATTAATTACGCTTTTTATTTCCCCACACTTAGTGCAACCTAAATAAAACATTTTTTGATTTTTGCATGAACGTAGAATAAATATTGTTTGCAACTCGTGCAAAAAGTGTTTATTGCACTCGATGTGTTGTCCAAGTCGGCCTAACGGCCCCGTCGGACAACTTCACATCGAGTGCAATAAACAGTTACTTTTTATACTTGTTGCATGAATAACTAGTATGCAACTCGTGCAAAAAGTGTTTATTGCACTCGACATGTTGTCCAAGTCGCCCTCGTCGGACAACTTCATGTAGAGTGCAATAAACACTTACTTTTTGCAATTGTTTCATAAATAACTATTTATCACAAGTGATTGGAAGTGTTACCTAGGTTACCAATAAACAACCATCATACACATTGCTCATAGCGCAGCAACGGTATCGAATTATTCGTATCGAGTAGGTTGGTTTCCAAATTAATGCAACACAAGCAACGGTAGCGCAGATTTTTATTCTTAGTAGGCTGGTTGCAATTTTGTTTCGTTGAGTCAATGGCACAATAGTTATTTATGCCACAATTTGCAACACCCCTTACTTCTGAACCCCAGATTTTAAATTATATGATTCAAATTTAAGAAGGTGAAATCACTTTGCCGATAGGCTGCTCAGATGGATACGGTTAGGCCGTGAGTAAGGTTCAATTAATGACTTTTCCTAGTTAATCAAATTTGGCCACTAAAAAAATTATACATTAATTACTTGACTAGTTCCAGAGTTGGGCGCCAGACTTGCTAAAGACAAAAGTCAAAGATAAATAAAATTAAATAAATGTTACCTAGCTTGTAGGAAGGCAAATAAATATGCAATAAAATCAACTTAACAAATTTATTCCAGATGGAATTAAAATGATTGGACAATATTAGAGAGTATTGAACTTTCTTAAAAATAATGAAAATTACATAAAACAAATATTTTCGACTCTGATCAAAACTGAACATTTACAAGATATGATTCCCCCAGTTGTTGGTGACACGGGTATACCTTCGGGTTCCTGAGTGAGAGAGATGAAGGCTAGTTTCTTGAAGCTGGTCTCAGCGGTTCTAGGAGGAACTTGGTTTCAGCGGTTACGATAAGATGGTCGTGGGTGGTTCTAGGTTGGTTTAGACCCCTTATCGGCGTGAATTTAGTTGATCTTCACGGACCAGTGCTGATATTGATGTGCTTAAGACCTCCCAGGGCTACTAGTCCTTCCGTCTCCGTAGATGGGTTCCCTCCGTGGTATATATCATGCGAAGAAGATGATAGGAATCAAAATATGTACAAAAGGGAGGACGAAGGATATCCTTTGAACCTCAAGTTTTATGTTTCAAATTTTAATCGAGAGTCAAAAGATAGATGCAAATGATAGCATACAATAAAAATCTCAGTCTATATAAAAGACTGGAAAGTTACAGTGAAAGAACAAAGATAATAAATAGCAATCCAATCTGCTATTCTGGAGTTAAATTACAAGTTAATTTTAATAATAAAAAAAAAAATTAAAATGAACAAAATTTAAAACCAAACAAAACAAACCTCACCCAAAACGTGATGTTCAAATTCAGTTAAATTTTGAAACAGGTAAGTTTTGATAAGGTGATTCTATGTACCAGAAGGGTAAAAAAATTCAATGAGGAAAGGTATTTCAAAAGAAATATACAAATTTCCTTGAAATTTTACCAGAGAAAAAAATATAGTATTTTAAAGCAAAACACTATAAAATTGCCAGGAAAAAATCTACTATTTCAAAGCAAAATATTTAAATGTTGCCAGTGCAAAATATACTATTTTAAAGCAAGTGCCAAAGGAAAATATAGCGTTATAACCAAAATACTCTAGTAAGCTACAAAAATATAGGGTTTCTAAACCAAGATAATAGTCAGAGTAAAGTATACTCTTCAGCCAAGATAAGAAGAGAGAGACACACGTCTTTCAGTGAGCACGACTCTCTTAGATAAAGATAAAGTGAAATAATTCTTTTTATTGAAGAATTTCCAAAGATAAACCGAAGAGGGAGACCACACGTCTTTCAGTGGGCACAACTCTCTTAGAAAAAGATAATGTTAAATAATTCTTTTAATTGAAGAATTTTTAAAGATAACTGAAGAGGGAGACCTCACGTCTTTCAGTGGGCACAACTCTCTTAGATAAAGATAATTTTGAAATAGGGGGTAATTCCCTTTTCAAATTGTAAACAAGAATTCTCAAAATAACAAGAGGGAACTCACGTCTTTCAGTGGGCATGGCGACAAGGTAGTTACTGAAGTGAATTGACTCTGCAACGATCAAAAATCAAATAAGCTACACTGGGAATTGAATGGAGTAATAGATATAAAAAATTTATTTAACGGAAATCAACTTTACGCTGGAGGCATATATTGAATCGAATCGAGTGTTCTGAGACCGTTAGGCCAGAGGTACAAGTCTCTCTGTAAGCAATTCTTTCTCAAGAGAAAAGAAAATTACTCTCATAAACATATAGTTATGAAATAAAGAAAATTGCTTACCAGAGAGCCGTCTTATTAGTCACTGTCCCAGAACAATCAATCGGAATCCTCGGAACAATCCACTCGTCGTGTGAGGTAAGTAAGCTCTAGTCCATTTGAAATTACCAATTACTTGGTACCTAAAAAATGCAAAAGCGTAGAACTGATTTCCAATGAAAAAAAAAACAGTTCCCAATATTCGGAACAGATGTTACGTTAGCCACAATATGTAGTATGAATGATTCGTCAAAATGGCCGAAATATCTATTTTTAACCTTCAAAAATTACCATACGGTATATCCAAGAATTCTAATATTACAAGCATAAGGAAAAAGAAGAAAATGCTAAACAGCTACAACATTAATTGAAAGATAAAGAGAATAATATTACTCAATTAAACTCCAGCAGTGAAACTTATTCAACTTATAGATCTTACCAAAATCAATTCATTCAGTCCATCTGCCTATCTCGACGTTCAAATCAAGAAAGAGAACGATTATCCTTTCGGTTCGACGAAATCACAGTTCACCTGTTTTTCATTCTCGGTTTCTTTCCTATTTAAAAAAACTTGGAAAAAACCAAACGCTCGATAAACCCGATCGACACGAAAATGAAATGTCCCGGTCACACTGTCAAAATACCATTTTCTAGGGACAATAATGAACGCACATTCTTCACGACCTGAGCAGTGACTACTGACCCGTACTACCGTAAAGATAACCGGAAAAGTTATGAGAAATTGGTTATGTGTAAGGACGTAACGAAAAATTCGTTACAAAATAATTTCTTTTAATTTCTGCGACATTGGAAAAAATCTGATTCAAAACACGTGAGTAAAGCGCATTTAATCACTCGCCTGGTTGAGGCACTCGCAGCTTCGCTGCTCGGGCGCTCAACATCCAGGTTCGTGAATAAATGCTACGCTCTACTCACTTGTCTGAAAATAGCTATTTTCCAATACTTACGTCAAAAATCGGTAATTTTTTAAGACTTTTGAATGTCAAAAATAGTCTATTTTTGAACGGAGTGCAAAAATAGTTATTTATGCAAAAAGTAAGTGTTTATTGCACTCGACGTGAAGTTGTCCGACGAGGCCGCCAGGAAAAAATATTTTTTTTTTATTTAGGTGGCACTAACTGTGGGAAAATAAAAAGCGTAATTCAATAGCAAAATATTTGATAATTACTTAGCCTATCGATTTGCATTGAGAAAGTTAGGAACTAATACCTATGTTAGGAACAATTTAACTCAAACTTTATTTTTGATAAATTGCACTTTCTAGTAATTCCGTACTCCAGTATGCAATAAATATGATTGAAAATAATATAAAATGTGCAATTGTTTAAAATGTAATACAATACCACAGAAAAAGGACTAAAAATGGCGTCGATTTGAAAGTTTATGTTTGTTATGATCACAAAACGCTGTAGTAGAATGACAGAGGTGAGTGCAACAAAGAACCAGTTTTGTCACTAAATATATTTCAATTTTTTTTTTGGCATGAAAGTAGAAAAAACATATCTGCAAGGCGTGCAAAAAAGTACAGACCTATGTTGTTTAACTACAGGTAATACACAATGCCCATCATTCTCATTTCAATAGTTTTGGAACGTAGTTCCTTATCGCGCGTTGCGAAAGAGGGCTGGACGGAATAAATTAAGACCAAAAGTTGTAACGAGACTTTTCGCTATAGTTGTAAGCCGTTCGGCGTGCGCGTGTTTCTCTGTCTGTCTGTCTCTCTCTCTCTCTCATAGAAAGCAAGCCAGTTATTTTCGTTTCGTCTTTCTATTTCGCTTGACTTTGTTGAGTGTATACAGGTTTTTTGTACATAATAAATAATACAAAATAATAACAATAATGAATCCTGACAGTGTTTCTGCACAAGTTCCGGATATTGTATTGAATAGTGTGGTGTCGCGACGATTATTTTTGTTGAATGTATACAGGTTTTTTGTACATAATAAATAATAAAAAATAATAACAATAATGAATCCTGACAGTGTTTCTGCACAAGTTCCGGATATTGCTGATGGAGTTAGGTAAGTAGAGATTTTATACAGACAATAATAAATGCTTATGTATTTTTAGCAAGTACGCATTATAACCTCTCTTTACTATTGTGCTAACCAAGTCATACGCGTTATAATCTCTCCATTATTGTGTGTTTAGCATAAATTTAAAAGCAAATAAATATTTTAATATTACAAGATCAATGCGTATGTACTAAAATTGAGCCTACTGATTAAGTTTATATTACATTATATTTGTTAATAATAAAAAAAAAAATTATTATAACTTAAAAAAAATAGAATTTTATTACAATTCCTCCACTAATTAATCGAAAGGAACTTCGTTCCATCCGGGTATCCCTTGACACCTCTCAAGTTTTTTTTTATTAAACATATTGCAATCATATTCCATCCATTCTGATTTTTTTACAAGATCAACATGAATAGTACAGTTGCTGTTAATCTGTATATTAATTCCAAATGATGATTTTGGTAATACTAAATCAAATGGCTTTTCTTGTACAATGTTACAAGTATTATTGTTCTCGACTTCGACATTTCCACATTTCTTGATATCACCACTGAAAATACCGTTTCCAATTTTGACTTTTTCTCAAAATATCAGCCTCTGAGCCAACTAAAAGCGACGCAGAGGACCTTCTAAAACTATGGCCAGTATATTTTGCAGTATAAGGTTATTCAAGAAATGATGCAATTAGACTTTTTGCGAAAGTATTTATCCCGACTTCTTGAACTGTACATTTTCCATTCCTCTACTGAAGAAAATTTAGGGTTTTCTGCTATCTTAGGACGTAGTGACATGTACTAAATTCCAGCAAAATTAAATTTGTGTTCATTGTTATTTGGAACTACAAATGTTTTTTGTATTTTGATTTTTGAATCAGGAATTTTAATAATTATATGAGCATCCTTGTCTTCAATATCATGTATTGTCATTTTAGAAAGTTCGCCCCGGCGACAGGCACCTAACAATCCCATAATCATAACTACTTTCATCAATAAAAAAATTCAGAAACAAGCATGAATTTAGTGAAAACGTTTGCCTTTTTCGGCTTATAGCCGACACTTTTTCTTTTAAGACATGCCTCCACTTTGGGATAATCATCTATCTGTATGTTCGTTCTTGTTAATAGCTGAAGTTGATTTTAACATAGAAAAGTTCGACCACAGGGTTGACGACTTCAAAGTTTTAGATTGGATTCGTAACAGATTTTCCTTATTCTCGTTATTTGTTTTGCGTTACTCAGAACGCACTAGGAGTACGACTATTGGTGTCGTGGTTTGGCCTATGCTGACATCTGTTGGTGACCTATTGATGTGCACGAAATTTCGTGTCATCAAAATTCCACGATAACAGGTCTAAGCTTCACCGCACAGATTATAGGTGTCACTATCTATAATTTGATGCTTTCCATATGTATATATATATATATATATATATAATATATATATATATATATATATATATATATATATATATATATATATAGAACTGATGGTATTTTTTAGTTTTGGAGACCATGATCGGTGAAGATGTAACTTTTGTCGTGTATTTCTATGAAATATTTCTAAAAATCATTTATACAATAACTTAGTTACATTTAATAGACTATCTTCGCCGACATTCATCAGCTGTCCCTGATAATCAAACCATTTTTCACATAATTATTATAAAATATACTGAATAATCAGAGAAATGTTCAATCAGAAAATATTATCTGACAACCCAGCTCGCGCTTTTGAGCGAATTTCGCGCTCCAGATATCAACATCCGTAGGAAATATAAAAACCTCCATACTCCACTTTGACAGCTCATAATTAAAAGTTAATCGAATTTTACGCTTCAATTATGGGGAATAATAAATGTCGTTTGAAGAGGACTTCGAGAAACGGATGGAATTAATTGTCACTCATTTCAATTTCAGATCAACACCTCTCGATGAAGCCATATTTGAATGGAGGACTCCGTGATGGTGGTGATTTTTGAATATAGAGGCTGGTACTAGAGTAAATTTTAAAAAAGATGGGCACAAGATGACCAGAAAATATTGTCAGGAAATTATGTAAGAGGTTAACTATTGAACTTAAGACTGTAAACAATCTCACGCAGTCGGGGGCAATCATATATCTCCATTTTGAATTAAAGAAGATGCCTCCTATTGCGTATGATTGAGTATTAAGTTAAATAGTTAACCTTTTAAAACATAATTTTCTGACAATATTTTCTGGTCATCTTGTTTCCTTTTTTTTTAAAGTACACTTCTTACGCAGTCGGGTTTTTGATATTTTAAATTATTTTTTTCATTTTACACTTTTTAGTTAGGCTTATAAG
The DNA here is from genome assembly GCA_018342105.1 of Gonioctena quinquepunctata. NCBI lineage: Eukaryota > Metazoa > Arthropoda > Insecta > Coleoptera > Chrysomelidae > Gonioctena > Gonioctena quinquepunctata. The sequence goes on along the minus strand of JAFIRS010000581.1, from coordinate 307,016 downwards.
ACGGTAATGATCTAGATCTAGCCGTTCGTTATAGCCCAGTTTGACTGTACTTAATTAAGTTTCTTTTGAAATATTTAAGTAATAGTGTATTAAAAATGTAACGAAACCGAAATAGTAACTGAAACCGAAATGAACCAACTAACGAGCAAATTAACCAATTACTGATGTATCAAGCTATACGCCATATAAAATTCAATATGGCCCCAACCAGACGCCATATTGAATTTTGATTATTACTGTCATGTCTTTATTCACAATATGGCGTCTGGTTGTCGTCATATCGGATTTTGATTAGTGTCTTGTCTTCAGTGACACTTGTCTACTTGTGTTTTCTGATTGTCTAGTCAACGAAATATCTTAATCAATAACTGATCAGAAAACAGTACGCGATGTGCACAAGAATTAATTTGAACATTATTGCCGGTCTCTTTCAAATTTTGCCATTCTATCAAAAATAATTTATATTTGAATAATATTTCTAGTACGTAAACGCCCCCACAGTTATTGGCGACTCCAGATTGCAACCAGAATTGAAATTTATTACTTCATATAAATGCGACGATTGATTCATCTTGTCTTCTACTCTTCAAACTACGCACGGAACAGCTCGGTGTTTAGTTTCAAGAGCCAGCAAAAAACAACTTAAGTCATTCATTCATTCACCAGCCAATCAGAAAACACTAGTAGAATCTAAAAAACTATCGTTCGTAGACAGCTTTGTAAACCGTGCATGCGAGAATCTTGCTTGGCAACAGTGCCGTATTCTGAATCACTACAATGGTCGTGATATTATTTTACAAAACAATATTCAATTGCGAATGTTTCCCTTTTCAATACTGTTTGTGTCATTTGTTCCTTACACGAGACTGTGATAATTATGATAAGTGCCTCAAAGCAGAGTATGAAGTCAACTAGTTCTGACTTTATTACCAGTTTGGATATAACAAGGTTAGTTATTTTCTTCACTTTGGGATTGAAAATATATCTCAGGCAGCCTGCAATGTGTACATTTACCACACAATCAGTTCAACGTTCTACATTATTCAATTATCGGTAAAAGACAAAGTTTTCTTAGAGCAGGTCACCTGAAATGAGGCAGGTATTTTTTTCAGATTTTTAACCACTGTAGTTTGTTATAAATGGCATCGTACACTCCTCATTTAGTGTGCAGAGGTTAGATTACACCCTATATATCTGAATTTATATATATATATATATATATATATATATATATATATATATATATATATATGTATATATGTATATATTTATATTAATTTAATGATTGGTATTTGGGTTATGCAGCAGGCCAATAAGTGTACTCTTTTACACAGATTCCAAGCTTTCGATAATATTTATTATCATCATCAGGGATGCTACAGAGTGGGAAGACACATATGAATATATAATAAAGAAAAAACAAGGCGGTTATAACTTACAGTGTAGGTGAGGTCAATAAAATCTTCTTAATATATAATACATAACCAATTCTCATCTAATTAATGCACCAATTCCACCAGTCAATATGCAAATTGCAGTTCCCTCTGTTACATGTTCTTTTTATACCTCTTTATCTTTTATTAAATATATCACACCTGGACTGTCCAGAACCTTCAAGTCTTTTTCGGAAAACATTAAAATAGCTTACACAAATGTTTTACCTCTCAGTAGAATTTTTTCAAAATTAAAAGACAAGGTGTTTGGATGTAGTTTACTGTATAGGTACCGTATCAACACTGTGATGAACAGTACATAGGACAAACATCCAGACAGTTGAAAGATCGCATCACCGCACACGAAAGTGACAGTAGACTGCACCCGGAGAGATGTGCACTGAGTGAGCATGTCTATAAGGAGGAACATTGTATGTATTATAACTCAGTAAAACTTTCATCCAACGAAAGAAACACTACAAGAGACTCTTTTTAGAGATGGTTCATATTTCACAAACAGAAAATCCTCTAAATAAAAAAACAGATTTGAATCACTTGAGTGAGATTTACTCTTATTTAGTTTTTGTAGACAATCCTAATGTGAAGGGGAATCAGCAGATTACCCCCATGAATTCAAATAACAAAGTTTGATTCTTTTAATCCACATCATCTTATGTTCATAAGTCTAAATTCTTAATTCATTATGATAGTCAATTAACTTTTATTTAAATCTATATATGGAAATATTCCATACCTTTGACAAGTTCACTTGGTAACACTTCTTCATTCCCAGTGGTCCATGTTATCTGTTCTGTCAGTCTATTCGAAAATTTATTCAGTCACATGTCTAGTTGACAACCTCTTCAAAGAAAAAGACGATCCAATCATCTCAACATAATAATACATTATTTCCGTATATGATGTGGATTGTGGTTGATTCCTGTGAGTTTTAAAAGATGTTTCATCCCCAGTTTTATCCATATAAAATTATTATTATTTTCAACATCATCGCCGCATAACCTCATCTACACTGTAAGTTATAACCGGCTTGTTTTTTCTTTATTATATATTCATATGTGTCTTCCTACTTTGTAGCATCCCTGATATGATAATAAATATTATTGAAAGCTTGGAATCTGTGTAAAAGAGTACACTTATTGGCCTGCTGCATAACCCAAATATCAATCATTTAATTCCTATCTAGTCAGCAAATAAAACTACCAATTCTATATATATATATATATATATATATATATATATATATATATATATATAAATATGGGATATAACGAAATTTGCCAACAAAGTAGAGACCACATTTTTCAACCGAATGGAATGAAATTTGGCAAAAAAATATTATTTATCAATGCCTGGGATAAATTAAGATATGGCTGATTTTTTTAGTGAATAAATGTCCTAGTTTTTTTTGACACTGATTCGTTAGCTTGATTGATGGCTTTTTCAGAATCAATAATTAGACTCTGAAATCTACCCCACCGACTGGCCGCGCTATTGGGGTTTTTATTTTAAGTCATAATGATAGGGTTATTTTTATAGTTTCTGTGGTTATGAGTGAATACGAACTCTGTTACTTATCGCTAAATGATTTGTTAGTTTTTCGCCTGTTCCTTAAAAATATATCTACCATCGGTTTCTATTAATTATCTTACTATTAATTATATATAAATGTTCCGGCATCTTTTTAGAAATGTCGTGATTATTGGAATTCATGGGTATGTTCACTTTTTCGTACAATAATCTCAAAAATGTATCAAAGATGTTTTTGTTAGTCGTATTTTGATTAGTCGATATCATTCATCCACAATGGGTAGATTGACTGCGGTGATTGACGTATGTGACTTTGTTATCCATCAAATAGTTGAATGAGATATAGGCTAAGAGCTGGCTGCAGGAAACCTGGCCAATCGAGTATCAGAATATGTTTTTTTTCATTTTTTCCTTCGAAATTGAGAAATGATTTGCTTTGGAACCAATTCGTTCCAAAGAGCTGGCTGCAGGAAAACCTGGCCGATTGAGTAACATAATGAAATATTTTCAATATGTTAGCACTCATAAACAAATCATTTAGGGCCTGGGCAGAATTTGTTTACAAGTTTTGTTTGTCCTTTCTCCAGAACATTTTTCGCATATCAACAATACAAATGGAGTAACAGCTTGGAATTACTCTAATAATCTAGTATTCAGACAGTTCAAAATAATAAATTTGAGACATTTTTTTTTGTTCATTACTATAACTATCGAGTAACAGCTTCAGACTACAACCAAATTGAAGTTCAAACATATTTCTATTAGAACAAACATTTGTGCCACGTCTATGCCTGTTAGAAATACCTGGCACTCTATTTCTCGAAATCTCATGCTATTACTAATATATCCTATTAGAGAAGTCAAAGAAATAATCATCCAATAAACAATAATAATGATTTAAAAAAAAAATTAATTTATTTTAATATTTTACAAGGTAAATTTTTTCTCATACAGTTCTTCTCAAAAGTCCCCTCCCCCCCTCTTATTTTTGGAACGATTAAACATTAATAAGGGAAATTTGGAAACTGAATATTAAAGGTTGTAAACTTCCCTACTAGTGATGATAGATGACGAAATGGTCAAAGATGACGTCACAAGGCCATCGTGACCAATAATTTTAAATGGAACCCTATCGAAAAAACCTATCCAATGATACTAATTCTGTTTGTGTTTATGGCAGTTTCGATGGCTCATTAGTAAACATTAAAATTTAAATTCCATTCAGTATGATATTAATTACAGATTTAAGAATCAGTATCTACTCAAAGAAATTGCTCGGAGTGACCTGCATTTATTTCCTGACAGTGAAATATCCTATTTTTAAACTCTTCTCGTACTTTTGCAAATGTGTCTGTGGAAACAGCCTCACATTCTGCAACAATACGTTGTTTTGAAACGTCAATATTGTCAGGTTCAGTGGCGAAAACCTTCGATTTAAGGTATCTCCACAGAAAAAAGTCCAAAGGTGTGAGGTCCGGTGATCGAGCTGGCCATTCCGTTGAACCTCGTCGTCCAATCCATCTACCATGATACTCTCATCCAAATACCGTCTTACTGCACCGTAATAGTGTGGAGGAGCACCATCCTGTTGGAATGTTATTTCCAAATTGCCGAATTCATCTGGATTATCTTCCAAAATTTCAAGGATTAACGGTTCTATTGCGTTTTGCAACAGCTCCAGATAAACCTCACCAGTTAAATTAGTATTTAAAAAAGAGGCCCAACGATGTGGTTTCCCAGGATACCTGCCCAAACATTCACCTTCTGGGGAAATTGGGTATGTGTTTCACGAAACAGGTGAGGATTTGAGTCACTCCAATACCTCACATTCTGTGTATTTACATTTCCATTTAGATAGAAAGTACTTTCGTCACTAAAACAAATTGTTTTGACATAGTCTGGCTGTTGGTTAATTTTTGTTTCCATATTTTCACAAAATTCTAGTCATCGGTCTGGGTCGTCGTCTGAGAGTTGATGAACCATTTTTAATTTGTATGTAGGAATTTTTTTTTCAACACCCTGTGTACTGTACTTCGACTGACTTCACAGTAGATGCAACGTGAGTTGTTGAAGAAGTAGGATTAACTATTATTTCTGCCAGTATATCAATTTTTTTCTCATCAGTAATTTGTGGTCTGCCAGATCGTTTTGCATCATTAATACTACCCGTTGTTTCAAACTTACGAAGAAGATCCCTCAAATAAGTCCTCGGAACGGGGCGATCGAGAAACCTCTCATTAAAAATGCGTTCTGCTGCATGAATATTTTGTCCAGTTTCACCAAGAATTAGGATCGCTGCTACTTTATCACCCAAAGCACGTACCATTTCGCTTCTTGAAGTACTTAAACGTTCGGCTCACAACAGTTGAACAAATTATTGAAATGTACAAAAACTTGGACAATTACAAAAACGTCGAATTAGGGAGACTAACAAAAACGTCAGCTTATTTGACAACTATCCAGAGGCCGAGCTTGAATTTGGAATTTTAGTATTAACTGATTTAAATCATCACAGCTTTGCGTTTTTTAAAAGCGAGTTGCCAAAACTGCCATAAACACAAACAAAATTGGTATCATTGAATAGGTTTTTTTGATACCTTTTAAAAGAGGAGTCGCTTGCCGTAGGGTTCCATTTAAAATTATTGGTCACAATGGCCTTGTGACGTCATCTTTGACGATTTCGTAATCTATCATCACTAGTAGGGAAGTTTACAACCTTTAATATTCAGTTTCCAAATTCCACTTGTTTATGTATAATCGTTCCAAAAATAATAGGGGGGGAGAGGACTTTTGAGAAGCACCACAATGAAATGATTGGTCCCAAAACAAATCGTTTCACAATTTTGAAGGAAAAGAAAAACTGTCATGTGTGGCGTTCGAACCTCTACCTGTCGAAAACAAATCTGGCGCCTTAGACTGCTCGGCGAACTCGAGAGATAGTAAATTTCAAAAGTATTTCCAACCTGTTACTACATACAATGGCATACAAAACGTATGCACAACTTTTGCCCAGGCAGCAAATAATTTTTATTATTTTTGCTGTGAGGACTAACATTTTAAAAGCATTTCATTCTGTTACTCAATTGGCCATGTTTTCTGCAGCCAGTTCTTAGCATAATATCTGTACGTTTTTTTTGGAAACAGACTATAATAACGACTCTTTTGAAATAGTCAAGAATATTTTTTCACGTTACTTCCGTACAAGTAATGTCATATGAGTAACGTACGATGACAGACAGGTATTACAAATACTTTGTTATATGTACGGTAGGTACATCGAAAATCAACATTGTCATCAAACAATTGTAAAATTCACTGTATTGGTGTATACTCACACGAACAAAGTAGGGTTGATTGGAGTTTTATTTTTCCAGTTCCAAGAAATGAAACATAATTCATGTCTCCGTTAAATGAAAATCCAACTCGAGCAAAAATTCTGGGAAAAACTATATACTCAAACATATCATTCTCATCAAACTGATAGACTTCGAAACCCTTTGATATCACCGCTTTCGTACGTGATTGAAAATAATAAGAGCAACAGTCTTCGACAACTCCAGTTTGTAAAAAGTTTCAGGATGATTTGTAAAAAGTTCCAGTTAAGTTGCAATCGACATGAGTTTCTGTTTGTCGAAATTTTGTCCGTTTGATGGAAATCCGCCTCTAGAATTATGGTGTTCTAATCTAACTGGAATATCACTCGACTGATATTAAATATGATGCTCTGGAAATTAACTCTGGTGCCTGGCTGCATCTAATTTGATCATCTGCTCGTTTCCGACTTACTAACGCGAAATTACATTCAGAATATCTCTGAAACACGGCCAACTGGGGTCTCATAAACTTCCCCATTACAACCGATCCAAGTGTTGTTATGTACTGCTATTTCGGGAATATGTCGTTATGTTATGAAATGGATGTAACCTGGATCAGTGGGGTTCGTGATGTGGATTCAATGTGAGCTCAAACATTTGTGTTGATGATACAATTTTGTCGACGTTTTAGAGGGACGATATCCAGGTCAAAGGGCTTGTAATTACGCTAGAACATGACAGATACCAATTCAAAAAGAAAGCTCCAGTTGAGGTAAGCTATTCCTGCCGAGTTTCTGGGGAGAGACGCTAATTGAATTTGATTTCCAGGGAACATACTCTTGGCAGATTTTTTTTCTATAAGAATTTTGGAAGTCCATTTAAAATTTGTGGAGACCTCTAAAGAATTTCCAATGGTGAGTTCGTAGGATGCATTCAGCAAAAGTGAAGAATTCATTCACTCAGGGACCAATTTATATATATATATATATATATATATATATATATAGTGTGACTCATTTAAAATGAAACCACCCCTGTGGAATACGCATTTTTCAGTCAATCTCAAAAATTTTTTTTTTTAATATTAAGCATCAAAAACTGTATCTTGACACAAATTTTCATAACTTTAGTTTCATTTTCAAGGCACTCTATGGTTTTTTTTCTTTGTCAAAAACGGCAAAAGTTTATTAGGCATTTTTTTCCAAATTTGACTACACCACTGGATTTGTAGTCGTTATAAATGAAAACCATCAAAATTTCATGGACAAATATTGGTTAACAACGAAGTTACAACAACTTTAATTTTGGAAACAAAGTATTTGATTATAATTTTTATTTATATTGCAGACATATTTGAAATCTGGCAACACTGCCGATACAAAGTAGAGCACAAGTGAATTTGTACAGCGAAAATCCGAAGTCAATAACTCATTCCGTTCAACAGTTATAACTACTGAAAGTATGGTAATGTGAGCGATTTGTGGTGTACTAAATCACAGCCTACTATTGATTCAGTACAATACCTATGCCCAATGTATTAGTTCAGCTTTCCTCAAATTATTGATACCTTCTCTAAAAGCTTGTTTCAGTTGAGTTTTGCAGAATAAAAAAGGAACATTTTTTTGTCCTGCTTTGTGTTTTTTATTATTGAATAAATAATTTTGATACTTCAGAACTTGATTCGGTTCATTTCGTTTTTATCGGCAATTGAAAACTGCATAACTTGAAAATGAATTTTTAATTTTCTGTTATTTTCGAAAACACTTATAACCTAAACTTAAATCAATGATTTTAAGTGAATATAATTCACAAATCCAGTGGCGAAGTTAGATTTTTATTACAAAATCGCTGCCACCCGAAATCGCTCACATCACCATACTTTCAGGAGTTATAACTGTAGAACGGAATGAGCTATTGACTTCAGATTTTCGCTGTACAAATTCACTGGTGTTCTACTTTGTATCGGCAGTGTTGCCAGATTTTGAATATGTCTATAATCTAAATGAAAATTAATATCAAATACTTTGTTTCAAAAATTGAAGTTGTTATAACTTCGTTGTTACCCAATATTTTTTCCATTTATAACGACTACGAATCCAGTGGTGTAGTCGAATTTCAAAACAACAATTGCCAAATAAACTTTCGCCGTTTTTAACGAAGAAAAAAAACCATAGAGTGCCTTGGAAATGAAACTGAAGTTATGAAAATTCGTGTCAAGATACAGTTTTTGATGCTTAATTTTCAAAAAAATAATAATTTGAGAATGACTGAAAAATGCGTATTTTACAGGGGTGGTTCCATTTTAAATGGGTCACACTGTATATATATATATATATATATAAATTGGTCCCTGAGTGAATGAATTCTTCATTTTTGCTGAATGCATCCTACGAACTCACAAGTTATATATTAAATATACAGGGCAACATCAAACGGGACTAATTTGAAACCTGTTTCATAATTAATGACAGAGAAGTTAATGACAAAAAAATTATTGCATCAGAATTCGCAGATTACTTCAGCTCAACTTATGAAAATGAGTCTGATTATAACTCAACAGTAATTAATAGTATTGCCGAAAGTTTTTCAGATAATTTTTATCAAAGCATACATTTCAACCGAATAACTGTTGAAGTGTAGAAAAGGCGTTCTAAAAATAAAAACCCAAAAGGTCGTCGGGTCCTGATGATGTTTCCTGTTATATCTTCAAAGCATGCAAGGATTCCTTAATATATCCACTACTCATAATATTTAATAAATCCCTGAAAACCGGGATATTTCCTGTTAAATTCAAGAGTACTGAAATAACACCGATATTAAAAAGGGGATGAAAATAGCATAATCAATTATCGCCCTATTGCCTTGCTCAACTGCGCAGCAAAAATATTTAACTTCATTTTACATGAAAAATTGTATGCCAGTTTCAAACACATCCAAATCACGACGGCTTTTGCAAAAAAAAATCGATGGAAACAAATCTGTTAACATTCACTAACAAACTTACAGAATATTTGGAATCAAATCAACAGGAGAACTGTATTTTCACCGATTTTGCAAAAGCCTTTGACAAGGTCAATCACGACATACTTATAGCCAAACTTAAATATTATGCACTGAGCAATCATTTGATTTCGTTATTCACATCGTACCTTCAACTGAGACCTCAGTATGTCGAGGTCGGTGTGCCTCAAGGCTCGAATTTGGGACTACTTATTTTTCTCATCGTTATCAATGATCTACCCCTAGAAGTATCGCATGAGTGTCTGCTTTATGCGGACAACTTCAAAATTTACAATGAAATTTCGGACATAAATGTCTATTTAGAACTGAAAAATGACCTACATCGAATTTCCGCATCGTCCATAAAAAACAATCTACTGTTCAATTTGTCACAATCCAAGGTTATTTCTTTCAGCAAAAAAAGTGAAATTTCACATAATTCCATATATACTATGCAGAGTTCCACGTTGAAACGAGTTTTGGAAACTACTGATCTTGGTATTCTCTTTCAAAGTGATCTCAAATTTGATCGACACATTTTCAAATAACAAAAGATGCTAGCAAGTTATTTTATATAAAGCGAACCACATCCGAGTTCACCGATACAAGCATAATCATATATCTATATTTCTCACTTATTCGTAGTAAGATGGAATATGCAGCAAAACAAAACTCAAAACGAAGTATCGGACAATTCAAATAATTCATTAGTACTTATACACGGTGTTAGCCGGGGTTTGACTCCTATAGCTTGAACACAGAAGATGTGCAAAAAACATAAAGATTCTTTACAAACTATTGAATGGTGCACTGGATAGTTCATATCTGCTTGCACAACTGCAATTCTACATCCCACCATCAGTTCTGCCCCCTCGTCCTATTACCTTTTAAGTGACCAGTAATAGCCCAATAGATAGAAGTGCAAGATATATAACACGCATGATATTTTCATCACAAAATTAAAAATCGAGATGAGAAAGCAGATGAAAACTTGGTAACACAGCAAAAGAACATCCCTGATTGTACATGCTCACCAACACTGTTGTCATCTCTTTCAACGTATCGTATCATGCTACCCTTTCTACTTAGGAACGCGATTTGGGGCGAAGAAACCCCACAGTCTGACTATGACTTAGTTCAGGCCCGATTTCACCAATCTCTTTAAACGCGTTTTGTTCAAATTAAACTTAGATTAAGCTTTCTACATGTCACTAGGAACTGTAAACCGCGTTTAGTTCTAAACGGCGTTTCCGCTTAAACCGGTCTGAATTTGGCCAGTTACGAAGTTGAACGACGTTTAAGTTCGTTTTGAAAAGTAAGGTTGAGATAGTTTTTGGTTTTGTGGTAATGATATATTTATTTATGGTTTGAATTGAAATTTCCAAAAATGAGAAGGGCGTATTTGTTAGCTTTCGAAGTCGCTGGATAGACAAGATTAGGTCATTCTCATAGTCTGGACGATAACAATTTTGTGAGTAGGTTTCGGCTTACTAAATTTGTATTCTCTATATATCAAACAAATCGAATCAGACATCAAAATAATGAAATATAATATGAAAAAATTGAAATATGATAGACAAAGGCCATAATTTGCCCTTAGACATATTAAATGAACGCGATTTACTCAGGATTACATGCTCTTCAAAAAAGCCCATTGCAACGTAATCTGAGCGAGACATTGTCACTGTTATCAAGTTTCTTCAAAAACTAAACTTTGAACACCGAACACCCACAAAAATATCATAAGACATGAGCCAAACACGAAAGTTATCGGTTTTCAATTTTTAGGTTATATTGTCACTTGGCTTTGGCTCCCCTACAAAACAACGAAATCCATGCAAAAATGACAGAAACGTACATATTTCACAATGTTGCCAGTTTTTGAGTGTCCTTAAACTTTCGTCTGTTTGTGTCGGTGAAACTGGATCGAGGTTTATCAAGATTAAAATCTGAGTTTAGTGGGAACGGAGTTTATGAAAACGCCGTTTATCTGTCTAAATCGGGCCTCAGTATGCATCTGTATACAGGTTGTCCCAAACTCGATTGCCTATTAGATGTTTCTGGAGAACGAAACACAGGATAATTCAAAAAATTTGGTTTTTTGGATCTAAAATATTTTCAGCGCTGCGACGTTGCCGCTCATATTGGAAAGTAGCAACAACTTTCATATTTTTGCCGGTAACATCTTAGATACTATCGCATTTGCTACATCGGATAAATCCGATGGGGTATCACTGCCACTACGATGATCAACATCCATCTCATTTGAAATATTTTCAAATTGGAACAAATATGAACAAACTATAGATGTATGAAGCCGGTGTCTCACGGCGCGAGACTTGGAGGATTGTGCTTGGAGCACAGGAGTGAGGCTAGTAGATATACTATGGGGGTTCTGGAGCAAAATTCCATGCTTTATCTTATGAAGGTTCATTTGGATACTTTTTGGTCCCGCGGCTATGATGTCCAGGTATATTCGGAGCGAGTTCTCCCATAGATGGCGTATATATCTTTCCACTGCTTCTTCTATTGATATCATAATTACAAGAAGTTATCTCTCCTACCTAGGATATCTGCTCACCAAGACAGATACAACCGTGACCGTCCTTGTCCAGCCGGTCCGCGTGACCATCCATGACTACTGTGACCACTCGTGACCATTCATGAACATCCGTTACCCTTCGCGATCATCCTCGTGAGCATATTTATCCAGTCGGTCCGCGCCACCATCTGTGACTACCCGTGACCACTCATGACCATGCATAAATATCCGTGACCATCCGTGATCATCCTCTTGACCGTTCGTGGTCATCCCCGTGACATCCTTGTCCATAGCAAGTCTGTATGTCAAATGTATGTCAGCATACTCTGCATAGTTGAATCGTTTTATTTATTATTATTGTGATTATTTGTTAAAAAATTGAACTTTTCCAATTCAATTATTGCTTCTGAATTTCACTTTATGTTGATACACAATACTCTGCCGCCACCAAACTGTCTCTCTGAATGACCGCTCTTCCGTCGTAGCTGACACTATCGACAGGCACCCTCGCGCCGTGAGACTGCTCAACAAGCCATACAGTACGAGCCAGCTGGTCGAGCCACACGCCTTTGATGATTGTAGAATTACCGACATTTCATGGGAACGGTCGAGCCACTTCGAGCTTAGGCTTGCCAAGTCTCGATCCTACGCAGTCGACGGTCTCACGAGGCGAGACTCGACAATCCTCAAGCGAGCTCGTCAAGTCTCGCGCCGTGAGACACCGGCTTGACAGTAACGACAAAGCAATCAATCAATCAATCAATTTATTTGCTTATTATCAGTATAATAGATTTAGCATCGTCAAGGTGAGTAAATACAGTACAAAACAGACACATTTAAAGGGCAAAGTATTAAAACTTGCAGTTGAGAAATTCACTAACGTCATAAGGGCAGAGATCAACCAGCAGCCCTTTTATACTTTTTTTGATGGTTGAAGAGCCTTATCGTCACAGTAAGGAAGCTTTTATGAGTAATTGCCAGTCGATGCTGTGGAATAAGAAGATTGTGGTCATTTCTGGTTGTGATTAACTTTAGGGGTGTTATTTTGTATTTCGATATAGACGAGACATTGAAATATGTAAAGAGCCGCAATAGTTAATATATTGAATTTTTTAAATAGAGGTCTACAGCTGTCAGTCTATTTTGCCCTTCACAGAATTCTAATAGCCGTTTTTTGCAGAATAAATACCCTTTCCCAATCAGTTGAAAGTCCCCAGAAAACCAATCCGCCTAGTCTGAAATAACCCCATGTAAGCAGCTCTCGAAACATAAAAAGGAACAAATTCATTGATTCTACGAAGCAGGTAAAGAGTGCTGGACAGCTCAGTAGAGAGATCTTTGATTTGGTCTTTCCAATTAAGTTTTTGATCCAGTATTACCCCCAAAAACTTAATGGATTTTTGACTGTCCTTTAGCTCTTTCAGTGTGAAAGTAATCGTGTCAGTTTTTTTGACGTTTAAGCATAACTTATTGCCTGCAAAAAAAAAATCGATTTTTCTCAACGCGTTGTCAGTCAGTTGCTTTGGATATTCATGTTCAGGGTGACTCTCACAAAAAGTAGTATCATCGGCATACTGAATGGTATTGAAAGGGTTCAATATTGACCCCTGGGGCACACCTGCTGTTACACTCACTGCTGGAGATATCACACTACTTTGCTCCACAACTTGCTTCCGTTCGGATAGGTTAGAATCAATCAAATCAGCTATTTTCCCCCTAATCCCATAGTACGGAAATTTTTCGGGTGGAATCGAGTGCGACACACAGTCGAATGCCTTCGAGAGGTCACAGAATACCGCTGTGAGTGCTTCCCCCCTTTCGAAGGGATCCACCGTGGCTCGCACCAGTTCAGATATGGCATGCGATGTAGATAGATTTTTTCTGAATCCAAACTGGGACTTTGAGAGCAAGTCGTTCGAATCCACAAATTGTATTATTCTACTATTCATTGCAGCTTCGATGGGTTTTGATGAAGTTGGGGTCATTGAGATAGGACGATAATTTTCTATCTCATTTTTGTCTCCTTTTTTGAATACAGGGGTCACTTTACTGAATTTGAGCTTCTCGGGATACACACCTGTCTCAAAGCATTTGTTTATTATTTTAGTGAGAGGTTCCGCTAATCTCTCTTTCATGTTCTTCAACATCTTGTTACTTAATCCATACACATCAAGAGCGGTACTATCTACTATCCGAGAGATTCGCAATAATATGTCCAACTTCTGTGGAGTCTACAGGCATGAAGAAAATACTTTCATGGGATTGTATATAAGATGAAGTAAGTTTCGCTGGATCAACCGGAGTATTCTCCAGCTGTTTCAAAATATTGCTACTAATGTTCACAAAATAATCATTCAATTCAGTAGATGAGAACCGGGTGTCCTGTGAGGACTCTTTGGAGAGGGGCTGCTTGATAATCTGCCAAATGACCCTAGGTTTGTTTACGGATTGTTCTATCTTGCTCGAGTAATATTTTTTCTTTAGGTTGATAATCATATGTTTATAGTTTTTTTTGCAAGTATTATTTCCGGTGTCGAATCAACGTTCTGGTTACTTTGTTATATTCGATCAGAAAATTCAGTTCTCTCTGTAGTTTCTTAAGTCTGCATTAAACCATTTTTTTTCCATATTGCTTTTTTGAACAGTTTTTGTTTTTTTTTGGAAAACATTCGTTCATTACATGTAGGAGTGTTTCCAGGAAACAATCAAACATGTCATTTGTGTTATTAAATTCGAGCAAAACATCCCAATTGATATTTTTCAAAATTGAATTACTTCTATTCATTGTAATGTCGCAAAGAGGCCTATATTCTATAATTTGGGTATTTTTGAGTTTCCCTGAATTTTCCAATCGAAAATGTTTGTTCTCGATTGCTATATGGTCTGATAAATAAAAATCCATTTGTGAGGCAACACAATTGTTAGGGGCATTAGTGATGCAGTTATCTAGACAGCTGGTAGGCCTTGTGGGTTTATTGTTTAGAAATTCACAACCAAAAGATTTGACCAGATTTTTAAACTCCCGGGCAGGTAGGTCATCCTCCATCAAGTTAATATTGAAATCACCATATATGAAAAATGTTTTTTTTTTGGTAAAATACAGTTTCAAGGACACTCTTGAGACTTTCAAAAAATCTTTCTAGTTGACCGCTGGGAGGTCTGGAAATAAGGAAGATGAATAGATGCTGTGAAATTGTAGAGGAAGTATTTATTAAATGTTTGTTTTTGTAGAGAAAGTTCACTTCTTGACATAAAATAAAAAATCAGTTATTTTTTAATCATGTCCAGATATATAGGAAGTATTTATTTATGACATATTTTGGACGATATTTATCAATTCAAATTTACAGTTGTCCGAAATTGTTGTTTGTATTTCGTTTTTCATGACACATTCGAGAGAACTTTTGGCCTCGACCTGCGTCTAAGATGCCATTAAAAAATTAATCAAATCAAATTTTATTGAGTCTGTTTGCTATTTACAAAAAACAGATTGGACTAGTCACAAAAAAACATCTTTGTTAAAGATGAAGTAATAAATCGATAAAAAATTTAAAAATGACAAATACATTCATGTTTGAGAAGAACAAAAAAGTAAAGACAGATAAAATATATGATTTAATTACCATTAATGTAGTTTTCAAACTGTTCTACAGTGAAAAAGCATTCCTTTATTAGGAGTTTTTTTATTTACGGCATTTGAAAACCTCTACGCATTTCGAAGTTTTCAAGGAAGGAGGTAGTTTATTGAAGGAGCGACTACCCGCAGTTCGCGGCGATTTTTTTGGAAAGAGTGTTTTGCCATATTTACTAATATATTGTTTTATTTCTCGTATTATATCCGTTTGTATCGCTGTGTTTATCAAAATTGTTTTGGTTGTTATAAATGAATGTCAATAGTTTTATTATACAGGGTGTCCCTGGACTTCCTCTTTTCCTCTCGGGAATGAATGGATGGGAGCAAAATATCACCAGTACTTCATATAACTTTTGTTCCTAAAAGCCTTCGTTACCAAGTTACGGGCCCTCAAAGCTACAAAATGAAAAATGTTTTTCTTTGATAACTTTCAAAGTGAATATTCAAAATCATCTACATTTTGGTGATTGACTAAACAAATGAATTCCTTCGATGAGCTTCCATGCAGGAGTCAGTTGTTTTGCTACAAAGTCAGGAACGGACTATCCCCGAGGGTCCACACCCCAAAACTTCGAAATGACAGATAATTTTTCAATAGTTTTCAACAAAATAAGGTTACGTAGACAATTTTCTGAATAAAAGTACTCGTGTGGAAAGTCGATCGGAGCAACGATTCTTAATAAAAATGCAGTTTTACTCGACGACATCAAACCCGATCGTCCACCATTATTTGAAATGAAAAATTTTCACAGTAGAAATACTAATGCTAACGTTAATTCAACAACATTTATTACAGGGATTATACAAAATATGCTAAAATAAAGTCGTAAACAAAAAGTACAGTACCTAGTTGAAAGTTTCATTCACAATGTAGATATTTTTTCAAATGAAATATCAAGTTATGTAGATTTGTGGTGTTTTAGAACTAACAAGCTACTCCACTATGAAATATCGAATTCAGTACATATTTTGTATGTACGCGTGGAATAAGCACGTTTCGTGTTGTGTTATCTGAATCTCATGAAACTCAACATTTGGATGTTGCAAATTCGTATTCACAGCTTAAATGTTGAGGAGTTTCACTGATAAGTATAATTTCATGGGAGAAAATATTCAACCCGCACAGCGGAAGACATAACTAATAAAAAGCAAACGAATAAACTACAAAAACAGCTGCACTTGAATAGGTGAAAAATATCCGGTGAATGAATTTATGTTCCATTTCTTCCACAGATGTTGACAAAAACACCTTGTAGAACGAAGTAAAATCAGTGTGGATAAAAAATTACAACTGGAATGCGATTTTGTTGTGTTTCGATATGGCCGAACAGTTTACATTCAACGAAT
Source organism: Gonioctena quinquepunctata (assembly GCA_018342105.1). Taxonomy (NCBI): domain Eukaryota; kingdom Metazoa; phylum Arthropoda; class Insecta; order Coleoptera; family Chrysomelidae; genus Gonioctena; species Gonioctena quinquepunctata. The sequence goes on along the minus strand of JAFIRS010000581.1, from coordinate 290,198 downwards.
ATGCAGATATGCATGCATTGTATGGAAGAGCTGCAGAAGCCCGTCGTCTGTATGCCGAGTATTTTCCCGATCGAACGTTACCGGCAAGAGAAACGTTCGAGCGTGTCGATCGCAGCTTGAGGGAGACAGGTATGTCTAATGGATAATTAATTGGAGCCTGCTGTTTTATTTCGACATTATTGTAGGTTCAGTTTTGCCAAAACGAGGTGGTGAGGGCGCTCCTAGGGCTGTACGTACCGTTGGAGGAAAATGTTTTGGAAGCTGTCGCTGATAATCTTACAATGAGCATCAGAAACCTATCAGAACAGTTCTATACATCCAAGTCCACTATTCATAGAATAATTAGGCAACAACTGCTCCACCCATATCACATCCAGAAGGTACATGCCATGACACCTGAAGATTTTCCAGCACGACTGGAATATGCCAATTGGTTCCTGGCTAAGCAAAGAGAGGATATGACTTTTATTACTTGAGTTTTATTCACTGATGGAGCAGGTTTCAGTAGAGATGCAGTAATCGACTCATATGGGCCGAAGAAAATCCCCATGGGATATTGCAAACCAAACACCAACGAAAATTCAACGTGAATGTTTGGCTGGTATCATAGGAAACCATCTTATAGGATCATTCGTTCTACATGTCCGATTGAATGGAGAACGTTATTTGGAGTTCTTTCAGAACGATTTGAATGGACTTTTGGAACATGTTCCATTACGAACACGAAGAGATATGTGGTTTATGCATGATGGCACTTCTCCTCATTTTAGTTTGATTGTGCGGGACCATCTGAACCAGATTTTCCCCAATAGATGGATTGGTAGAGGTGGGCCATATTCATGGCCACCGCGGTTTCCATTGGATTTATTCCTGTGGGGGCATCTGAAAAGCCTCGTTTACGCTACACCTATTCACACCAGAGATGCCTTGTTGAATAGAATTACATTACATTGTGAAGCCATACGAAACGACCCTGGCATGCTATTTCAAGTGCAGAGAGGGTGTTTGCGCCGACTAAGAAAATATATTGAGAGAGACGGAGGTCATATCGAGCAGTTTTGTAGCGGATTTTGCATTTCTGTTTGCTCTTGAGGCTTGCGATTTATTATTTACACCATGAGTTTTGTAAGGTAAACGTGTTTGCATGATAAAAATTCGTTATGAACATTGTACCTATCATTTCTATTTCCATAAAATTAATCTTTCCGAATAATGGTAGACATCTCAGGTTTGATGTCGTCGAACAAAGATGCATTTTTATCAAAAATAGTTGCTCCGATCGATTTTTCACACGAGTACTTTCATTCAGGAAATTGTGCAAGTAACCTTGTTTTGTTAAAAAATATTGACAAATCCCAGTCATTTCAAAGTTTTGGGGTGTGGACCCTCGGGGATAGTCCGTTCCTGACTTTGTAGCAAAACAACTGACTCCTGCATGAAAGCTCATCGAAGGAATTCATTTGTTCAGTCAATCACCGAAATTTAGATGATTTTGAATATTCACTTTGAAAGTTATCAAAGAAAAACATTTTTCATTTTGTAACTTTGAGGGCCCGTAACTTGGTAACGAAGGTACTGGAAGTACTGGTAATATTTTGACTCCATATATACATTTCCGAGAGGAAAATAGGAAGTCCAGGGACACCCTGTATATATAGATGGTACTGTGAAAATACCATAATTTATAAAAGTATCTCTGCAAGAGGTTTTGTATAACAGTCCGAAAATACGCCGAATGATTCGTTTTTGTAAAATAAATACTCATTTCGTTTCAGAGGCTTGGCATCATACAACAATCACTGTACTGATATGGCTGAATAAGCAAGAGCATAGTACACATTCAATAGAGATTCGAAATCTAACACATTTTTCAGACTCCATATTACATAGTAGCATTTGTTTAGCTCACTACAAATGCTATCTAATTTTTAAAAAAAAAACTGCACTTAATACAAAAATAACTATTTTAATTCGTCTTTCTTCAATCGGATTCCAAGCAATTTCGGACATTTGTTTATTCCCCAATTCTTCCATCGAATTTTTTCCAAGTGAAAATCATTTGATAATTTTCACTTGGCTGCCGTCGCATATGTATTACATCTGACATGACACATGACCGAACCCGCTATGATGTCGCTGTTATCAATTCCGCTGACTCGTCGCCGTGCCTTCACAGAGGGATAATAACGCATCCTCATGACAGCCCTTAGGAACGATCTCGAACATCCCTTTGAAGGTGACAGTCACATCGAAAAAAAATTCCTTGGAAATAGGAAACTGAACGGGACCCCTTTTCTGAAATCAGATCCATGATAACGGGTTTTGTCAGAGACGACCTCAAAGAGAAAGATTGGCACTGGTCTGCAATAAATTGAACGAAGCTTTCTTCGGCATTAAACAAATCAAAACATGCTCAGACACATCAGGTCTTTCACAAATATATTTTGGTATGCGGATTCACACATTCCTATGAATTTGTCATAGCATGGGGTTGTTAGCGCATTCTTCAGGATTTTTATGGCACAAATACGTGTCCTGAGACATATTTTCAATATGAATTTCTTGGAGTGTCATAAATCGATATTTATACGGGAAAATTTGAGCTAGGATCGAACACAACTGGACACAATTGCAATACAAGACGTGGAAATTTATTACGAATTCCACGTCATAAGACATCCAAATAGAAAAATTCTCCATTATATTACGCAATAATTATGTACAATGAACTACCAATTTACATGGAACAAATGAAGTATGATATGATATTCAAAGCTTGGATGGGAGAATTGCTACAGCAAGAATGCTAGTACAGTGTGAAAGAATACTTAGACGACGCGACGCCCTGAATTAGATATTTCAAATGTTCAGTTTATATATGTATATATTAATTTTTTCAATTTAGCTATCAGTACTTTTTTGATTTATAAATTCATTATGAATATGATATACTTTTGATATAAAGTAAAACACTCCGGAAGCAAAATACCTCTCCATTCGGATTTCCGGGCGAGAGGTACTCGAGGGGAACCAACATTAAAGATTAATTTTTGCAACATCCGCGGACTCAACAAGAACATCAATGACGTCCACCATCACCTACAGACTAAAAAACCGGATATTCTGGCTCTAACAGAAACACAAGTAAACTCGTCCACCAACAAGGTCCATATGCTTTAGAACATCAATGACGTCCACCATCACCTACGAACCATCTCATCAGGTTCAAAGGAGTCTGCCTTCTACGCTCAAGGCTAACCTTCACCAGCGTGAAGAGTGCTTTAACGAAGATTTTGATGTGATGTGTTCATGCCATCTGATACCAAACTGACTAAGTTCCTCTGCTGCCTTTACCTATCACCTAATGAACCTTCATATAACGACCTCTTTGAGTTTTTATCACTCAAACTGGACTACATTCAGGAGAACCATCCAACAGCCGAAACCATAATCATGGGAGACTTTAATGTACATAACGCTGCCTGGCTCAAATTCTCTAACAAAACAGATGATGCGGGTCGTCAAGCCGAGGCCTTTGCCATCACTCATGGTCTAGAACAACTGGTCGAGCTACCAACCCGCATCCCTGATGTCAACAACCAGTCTGCCAATACACTAGATCTTTTCCTCACCACCAATCCTGACCCGTATAGAATAGAAGTTTGTGCCCCACTTGGAAACTCTGATCACAACCTCATCTCCACAACATGCTCTTTCCATTTACCATCGAGCTGCACAATACCACCCCGTCTCATGTGGCATTACAATTCGGCCAACTGGGAATGTCGAAGCTAGAAGCATATGCAAAGAGACAATAGAATGCTCAAAAGATGCCCACAATGCCAAAATAAGATCAAAACTTGCTGAATGTCCTAACGGATCCCGTTCATTTTGGTCTTTCGCCAAAGCTGTGGGAAAAAACTTCACTTCCAGCTCATTTCCTCCTCTAACCAAAGAAGATGGAACACTAGCAACGGCTGCCCAGGAAAAAGCCAATATCTTTGCGCACCTATTTCCTGGAAATTCCACTCTGGATTCATCGGGAAAACAACCCCCGAACATTACACCTATTGACAGTCACATGCCCGAGATCACCTTTCGCCAACGTACTATCAGAAATATTTTGCTGATTCTCAACACCAACAAAGCCTGTGGATCTGACGGAATCCCGCCGATTGTTCTCAAGAAATGTGCCCCCGAACTAACACCTGTTCTTTGCAAGTTGTTTAACCACTCTTACAATTTGGGGGTATTTCCGTCCAATTGGAAAATTGCAAGAGTACAGCCAGTCCCTAAAAAAGGCAAAAATGCCCTACCTAGCAACTACAGACCTATCGCACTGCTATCTATTATTTCAAAGGTCATGGAAAAAGCCATCAACATCGAGCTCATGAAATATCTGGAAGACTCAGGAATTGTCAACGATAGGCAATATGGCTTCCGCCATCAGAGATCAACTGGTGACCTGCTCGCTTACGTCTCACATATATGGCAGCTATCTATTGAAAAGTATGGAGAAACTTTAGCTGTGGCATTAGATATCTCCAAGGCGTTCGATCGAGTTTGGCACCAGGGACTCCTCGCCAAGCTTCCGTCTTATGGCTTGCCCCCTCAGCTGTATTCTCTGCTTGCTAGTTTTCTCTCAAACAGGTCTCTCCATGTAGTGGTCGATGGAGTTTCATCTGACACTCTACTCATAAATGCTGGTGTTCCGCAAGGATCTATTCTCGCACCAACACTATTTCTACTTCACATCAACGACCTGTTGAAAGCAACTTCATGTCCACTACACAGCTTTGCCGATGATAGTAACCTCCATACCGCTTTCTCTTCCAGGGCCCTTATATCAGCCCGTGAAACCAGGAAATGAACGAGGAAGAAATGTTAATAATATAAATATGGACTTAGCAACAATACTTGAGTGGGGATCTAATAACTTGGTAGAATTCAATGCAAACAAAACACAAGCATGTCTTTTCTCTAAAAAAGCCGATCGCACTGTGCCTAACATAACTTTGTCAGGAGTAACCATACCACTGAAGTCATCCATATCGATGCTTGGTATTACTATCAGCAATAACCTTTCCTGGGAAAATCACGTGGGGTCCATTGCCAAAAGTGCATCCCAAAAACTTGGTTTTCACCCCCACTCAGCTGCTTATGATCTATAAGGCACAGATCCGACCTGTCCTGGAATACTGTTTCCATATTTGGAGCGCGGCACCTAAACATATCCTGAGGCTATTGGATTCTGTCCAAAAAAGGGCAATTCGTCTCGTCGGTGATGCCTCGCTTACAAACTCGCTCACTTGTCTGGAACACCGTAGAAAAGTTGGCGATTTGTCTCTATTTTATTGATATTTTCATGGGCGATGCTCTTCTGAAATATCAACAATCGTTCCTGCTTTGGCAGTCTCTTCGAGACTAACCCGTCAAGTTCAGTCATCACACCCCTTCGTGGTCACTTTGGAGACCTGCAGAACATCACTTTCCAAAGACTCGTTCATCCAACGAACAGCGAGGCTTTGGAACTCATTGCCTAGGGAGGTGTTTCCCGAGGCATACAACCTCCAGAGATTTAAGAAGAACACCAACTCCTACCTTCTTTCCCTTGGTTCCCACAATGATCTCTGAACATTACAGGATATCCCTCTTTCGTGGGAACCAGAACATAAAAAAAAAAACAAAAATACAACAGGAACCAAATGTACCGCAATAACAAATAAACATCTATCTATCTATATCGTTCCACCAGCACCTCCTGAGTCCTCCCTCTTCTTCTAGGCAAATTTGCGGTCCACTCAATTATTCTCCTAATAATGTATGTTGGTTTTTTCCTCATTATATGTCAGTTTAGTCTCTATATATTCATATATCTAAAGATCCTTTGATCCTTCTACTTCCTCATGTGTCTTCTTTAACCTTCTCCTGTTACGATTGGTTCTCTTTAGATCTTCTTTCCGTATATAACATATTTGATCTTATCAGGATTTCGTGAATTTTAATTTTTGTTTGTCTGCTTATACTTTTAATGTTCAGTGAAATTCTGTTCCTTCTCACTGCCTGGTATTATTTTTGTATCCAGATCTTTTCAATTGTTACCCTAAAGTAATTGAAGTAAGTAGTTAATTTATTTTTGTTTTTAAATATTTTTCATTGTCTTTGATACCTTCTCTATCTCATCTATTCTGGTTTTTCATGATTCATGTGCAATCCATCCTTTTGCTTCTACATCTAGTGTATCATTGGAATTATTGTAATGTAAATGTTGGTTATCTTTTCGAGAGGACACTTTCGAATTTGTCAGTAGCGTATCGTTCAAAAATTGTTAGCCTACAATATTTCACATTAAAAATTTCCATTCCAAATTCAATATTACATAATTACAATTTGATATTTTTTTAATTGGCGCGGTCGATACTTGATGAACATTCATACACTGGTTTACAAAACCACGACACGTGTTTCGCTATACAATAGCTTCTTCAGGTGGAGAGAAGTGAGCGTCTTCTGTTTGCTTTACAATTCAGTATTTACAATTAGATAATAACAATTTGATTACAATAAAAAACATTTTCACGGAATTGTTGTCTGTGGGGTGTTTCCGATTCCAGTCATGCTAGGTCGTAGAGAAAAACATTTTAGTCAAAGGTGGACATCTAAAGTGATAAAATAAAAAATAAAATCCCAACACGGATAAAAAAAAAAAGTAAGAAACAAGTTAGGTGTTGATTGCTATTGATTATAATGTTTGCTTTTTGTAGTTAACAATGCACGACCACGGCATTTGAATTGATTTATAACGTTATTAATATGAAACTGCCAGAAGACTTCAGTAGAACTAAATAAACAGGAATATCTAACATATCAAATCAAAATAAGACGATGATAGCAATCAACACCTAACTTGTTTCTTACTTTTTAGATTATAGGATTTATTTCGTAGTCGGGTTACAGTTTTTAAAACTTTACATTTTATTTTAAACTTTCTCGTTTTAACGTTTGATGCGACAACAAAAAGAAGAATGTGCTAGCGTGAGTATTAGTTACTTAACCCGTTAGCGCTCAGCGTCCTCCTTTGAGGACAGCGGGAAACAACCGTATTTCTGCGAAACAATTTATCGGATCTAATTTTAGCCAAGTGCACGTGCATCAATCTGACATTATTCCAACAGTTTCAGGTACTCCGTGAGTTCGATGTGAATCAGTTGAATTATTTCCAGAAAATATCTGTTATTTATTGTTCTGTGTTTCAGTGATATTTACTATCATATTTCTTAAGATAGTAAGATGTGAGTGTTCATTATTTTTAACCGACGAAATCAAAAAGGAGGAGGTTCTCTAATCGACGCGTATATTTTTTTTATGTATGACCACGCATAACTTTTTACTGAGACGTCCGATTCCGATAATTCCCATTTGAATTTAAAAGATGAAATCCACCCCTAAGGGTAGCAAAATGAAGGATATTGATCACACTTAATCGATTCTATCAGGCATAACTTTGTACAGGCATACATTTGGATGATTTTTTCCATTGGATCGTTGATCATATTTGGATTTCGAATAAAATTATCCACCCTTAGGGTAGAAAAATAGGGGATAATTGATTTTTCACTTGTGAACATTGGCACACATATGTAGTTGACAATGACAGATCGTTATTGTCATTATTTTCGTTCTCCTACATCCGCCACAATAATTATATTCTATGGGAGGATGGAATGATATACAAAGTAATGAAATGAACCAATCAGAACAACAAAAATAATTTATATTTCAACAAATAGTAAAAGTAGATAATCATATTATTTAACTGGTAATAGTTGAAGTAAGGTGGGTAAATAAGTATTTTGGAAGTGATCAAAAAACAAGTAGGTAGTAATTAGTAGATTTCAGCCACAAAAATTGAAAATAAAAACTTTTTAACAAAAAATTAAACTGACGAAATACGGAACTGAAAAGTAAAAAATAAAATAAATCTTCTTAGTCTCAATAACTAAGCTCCTGAACTAATGTAAGTTACTAATTTTGAGTCTGCGCCGAACGAACAATCAACGAAGATAATTAAATTACTTCAAAAAAACTATCAGAATGTCACGCGCAACTCGATGCCATCATTTTACGCCTTACCTAATTCATTTGCTTGTTTGTTTGGCGCCGACTCAAAATTAGTTACTTACTAGGAGCTTAGTTATTGAAACTAAGAAGGTTTATTTTATTTTTTACTTTTCAGTTCCGTATTTCGTCGGTTTAATTTTTGTTAAAAAGTTTTATTATTAGAAACTCAAAACACATTTATTTTGTTATGATATATTATAGAATTATATTCTGCTCACGATTTTTCAAATGAGGACGCTGGGATTATACATATATTTCAGTAATTTTTTGTCTGAAATATATAAAATATTTCAAGACTAGCCAACATGAGCAAACCAATGAACGTTTTTAAAACATTGGAAGAAGCTGCTGAATATTTGTATTCCAACGAAATCGAAGCTGATATCTTAAATTTGTACATACTTTATCTGACGCAGGCATGTTGGAGATTTTTCTAACATTTTTTTACTGAGGAAGTATATAAAAAAATTGTTGACGAAACATTTCGATATGCGACTGAACAGAAAAATAAACTATCATTTCATGTGTCAAAGGAAGATATAAAGATATTCATCGGATTTTTTATCTTTTCCGGATATCATACACTGCCAAGTGAACGAGATTATTGGTCTGACGCTGAAGATCTAGGCGTACAATTAGTAAATATGGCATGCCAAACAGATATCTAGAGATAAAATCATTTTTACATGTGCAAGATAATGCAAAGCAAATCAATACCCCTTCTTGATGATAAAAATAAGAATTTTCGGAAATAGGGAATTTTTCAGTAGCACTCATCTATTGATGAGATGATGGTAAGATACTGTGGTCACCATGGATTGAAGCAATTTATTAAGGGTGAACCAATAAGATTTGGTTACAAACTGTAAGCTCTGTGTGGCGAAAGTGGATACTGCTTCAATTTTTCTCGCTACTGTGGAAAGAAACAGTTCAATCGAAGGATTCTCTAGGAACGAGAGTTGTTACAAATATGTTGTCTATAGTAGGTGATCCGTACGGACATAGAGTTCATATTGACAACTATTTCAGTAGATATAATTTGTTCGAAATCTCGGGAGAAATAAGATTTCGTGCCAGCGGCAGCGGCATCATACGAGATAAGGAAGTGGAAAACTCAAAAAGGAGAGAATTTGATTATCAATTTGACAAAATAAAACAATATCCTAATGGTGAGATGCAATAACAATGAATGTGTCACAATGGGAAGTAATTTTGATACTATTGAGTCAAAATGTGCAGTCCAGAGATGGAATAGGGACGAAAAAGAGTATAGTGCAATTCCACAACCTAAACTTATACACCACTACAATATGGATGATGTGGATCAGCACTATTGGCTACTTGAGGAACAGTCAATAGCCATCAGAGGTAAAAAGTGGTATTGGTGTTTGATCACCCGTATTGTGGATATGGCCTAGTGGACAGTTTCATTTTGTATAACTTACTTCATGCTCAAGAACGTACCTCAATAAAGGACTTTCGTAGGAATATTGCTGTTCCATATCTACAAAGAGGCAGACCACTAAGTTTACCATCAACTTCGAGAACAAACATTTTGGATGATTTTAGGTTTGATGGTAGGAACCATATAATGGACAAAAGGGATAATCAACGCCGATGTCAGTTCGTCCTATGTAAAGGAACACGGAATAGGATAAAGTAAACCCACCTTTACCCTAGTATTAGCTATTTTACCTAACTTAGAAATGAAGATTAGCTATTTGTATAACAAGGGAGGATGGAAGGATGAAGTTTACTGCCCGACGCGTAGCGGAGGGCAGTAATCATTGGGGGGGGTTATACATATGATTTTTCCGCCTTCCTCAAATAACAAGTCATTTTTAAATAATTTATTTATGAAACTAACAAACAACATTTATTAAAGAACTAAAACTAAGAAGTAGGTACAGTATAACTTATAGGCACGTTATTTTCATTCTTGCATCCTACATATTTTTAATTTGTGGTAGAATAATTATTTATACTGATGTTAAACGTGCAGTTTTGAGCAGTGGTTATTTGAATACCACTAGAAGTGAGAGCTGGAGCCAACGCAGTTTTCGTGATATTTTCATTAACAACATTATTATACAGCTGGTACAGAACAGAACAGAAAATACTACATATTAATAGAAACATTCTAATTCTTATTTATATTAATATTTATATTGAAATTCGAGCAATTGCTAATATTGAAGGGATTCAATTTGTTTGAAATGCTTGGTATATTTAAATTCCTTTTGTTGAAGCCAGAACAAGAAGGCAAAGTTTCCGTTTCACATTGATTGTTTTCATCTGATTATTTTTGAATGGTCTTGGCAATTTTAATTTTGTTTGTAGGAATTATCTATATATCCTTCAGCCACATTGGTAGACTTCCAGCCACAGTGTCTCTTCAAATTTGTGATGTTTCCACCATTATCAGCAAATAACGTCGCCGAAGTTCGGCGAATGCTATGGCCTGTGTAATTTTTAGGATCGGGTAAATGTAAAAATTCTGCGATTTTTATTCCTGACTCCCAAAACTGTGGATACCAACAGGCTGAATCAAACATTTTCCTTTTTTGTAATTCACGAATAATCTGTTATGTGGAGTATGGGATGGCCGTAAAGATAAATATTGCCTATACAACAGCAGGTTTTCATGCCCAATTACAACGAAAGTTCTCTCAATATGTGTTTTGGAATCCGGTATTTTCACAAACAACATGTCTTCCTTGTCGTTTATTAGATCAATTGACATTTTTGTTAGTTCTTCTCGTCTACACGCACCGGCTAACCCAATAATTGTTGCTACCTGAAAATTAAGTTGATACTTTTATATCCTACAATCGTAATATTTTGTTAAAATTACCTTCAGCATTAGATATGTTTCATTATCCGCTTCCCTAATGAATTTGTTGATCTGCTCACTGCTGAAGACTTCTGATTTCTTGGCTTTGTAACCCATATTCTTCCGTTTAAGAAATGCGATAACCTTTGGGAAAGTGGCTATGTTTACATTTTTCTTCGCTAAAATGGTACTTTTCAACATAGAGTTCATGCTCCACAGAGTAGAGGATTTGACAGTTTCAGATTTTTGCGCCAAATAAGCCAAAATTACATACTCTGTAATAGTTTTGCATTGCTTCATTAGGCAATAATTGTGCTGTAGCAGCAACTGCTATATTGGAAATTTTCCAAGGCACATTTTCAAAGTAACTATCGCTACTGCTTTCCATATTTTATTGCGAATTGCGATCAAAAAACATGCAAACTTTTGACAATTAATTTCATATGAACTGTCAGCCGTTATTTCGTTGCTATGGTAATGATCAACTGCATTTATCAAAACCATACCTACCAAGATTTTCATATTCACAATGACAACAACGACGTGATTCTTCCCGGCCAGTCCGGGAAGTACGTAATTCCCGGACTAGGCCGGAAAATGCTACTTCTCAAAGAAAAAGCGTCCGGGAAGTGGGTACATCCCGGACGGTTGCCGAAAAAGTACTTTTCCTCTCTAGGGAGGAAAAGTACGACTTTGCTCCCTACAATGAGGCCAGGAAATGTATACTTTGGATAGAGGTAGGCGGAAAAAATAATTATGGAAGAATTGAATGTGCATGATTGTCTTGTGACAGTGGAAACTGAAAATATAGCTATTTCAGTACATTCGATTTTATTAGAATTATTTTTTTTGCATTGAATTTGTACCTTATTGGAGTTATCAATAATATGTGAGATTATAAAATTAATGTCTGTCTAATAGAAACAGAAACACGAAAAAGGTGGGGTGGTGATTCTGTTATATTATTTAATATTGTACTTCATTTATATTTATGAACTTAGAATTTTGTCATTTGACATCCCACTCGATACGATAGCAAAAAAAAATATTTGAGAGGCCTCCACTTTTGTTTGATGTAACATCCGCCGTCTATGTTACCCGGACCATAATAACGAATCGATTGCCACCTCATTCAGTAGTCTGGTTAACAAGTTGTTATATCTAGCTCAGTGTATAAAAAATTCATCGATTTCCCGCAGTTGTGTTATCTGAAAGTTGAGGTGATAGGGGAAGGGGTAGGTACATGATAAATACATAAATCGTACAGCCATTTTTTCCCAATTTTTTATAAACAACGATCAAAGTCGGAAAATTCAGTTTTCGGGCCGTAGAATTTTCCGATAACGGTTTAGAGAAAAGTTGTAGGTATTGAAAAGTTCTTAATTTTTTTTTTTTTAAGGCTCATTCAAAAGCTGGTTAACGTATGTAAAAAAATACTTTCCCACGTTTTTTTTTAGTTAAACTAAATTTTTTGTTCAATGACTTCATTTTTATTATTTTTAACTTTTTATTTCATATTGCTACGAAAGCGTGTTTTTTTAAGTTTTTTTCAAACCAGCATTCTATGTTTAGTAAATTTTTAGCCAGAAATGTAGCCGATTGTAGCCATACAAAAAAAAGTTCGATATGTCGACACTGTCCATTTTCATATGTGTGACACTTTCGCATATCAGAAACAAAAGCCGATTACCTGAAAACTATTTTCCATGAAAACGTGCAGGGTCCTTTGGAAACATATGTAAACCTTGATTGGATTTTTCATTCATAATAATTTATTCCGTTTCAAATTTGTGTCGTATTCTATTGCTCGAGTCGGATTTTCTGTGATTCAATTTTCATGCTGAACGAGAACGTTTCATAACGTTATCAATTCGCAATTTCGTCTCAAAAATGTTCTGTAACTCTATAAAACACAACTCAATCAGTGGATGTTGGTTTTAATGTACAGTCCCGCTCCGAAGAGCAATTTGAACCGCTTCATCGTGAATTTAAATCCATAAAATTATTCTCTTCATGGAATTGGAATTATCTATATGCAACAAAATATCTATTTTGAATGAAATATTACTTTTCCAAGATTCGTTCAACATGAAATTATAACCGAACCGGTTGTCAGAAAATAAGATATTTGAGTTTATTCATTTTCATTTTCGTCGAGTACTGTTCAGAGCGAATCATGTTATTTTTCCAAATATTCTCGAGAGGGGCCTCTACCCAAATAATTTGTATGCAATTAAAGAGCGGTTAAAAAAAATTTAAATTGAATGTGCATTTAAAGAGCGTGTTATAGTACAGTCAAAGAAGAATACAATATTTCACTAAAACTAATTTTTAACTTAAATTATCGTCAAGAAAAGACATTTCGTATATGCAAATGATGGTTTACAAGAGATTCTCCTGGGAGAATAATGAGATCAGAAAATATTGTTAATAATAAGAGTTAGAGTAGCGTGGAAGTATTTTTTCCATGGAAATGCACGCTCATAAGTAATAAAATATTGTATTTTCAATGAATATATCTGAGGCTAGGAAAAATAATTGTTAAAAGTATATCGTAGATAGAGGAATATATCTAAAATCACTGGGCTATTGATTGTATTCATCTGTAAGCTGTATTACTGGAAGATTCCATCCCCTAAAAATGGCCTGACCATGCTCGTATCAGGAAACAGAATAATGTTTCACATATGTTTGGCAAATGGGTAAACGAGACAATAAGGATATCCATGGATTGATCGGAGAAACCTGTTCGGTTCGAAGTCTTAGACGATACACACCTCTCTCATGGCATACATTTTTTTTAGATATATAGGTCTTGCCAGCCTGATTTTAAGTTACTCAAAATTCTATCATTCAATGGTAATAGTCGATCAGATGAGTCAATTGATGTTGGATGAAAGAGCAGCCTGCAAGATGTTTCATGCAAATTAAATCCTGCCTTGTTAGGTTCTATGTCAGGTATGTAACCTTCAATGCTTTATTTTGTATTATTTAAATTCCATCACTTTTCAAATGCTGAGATTTCTCGTATGGATATCCTTTCTGTTATTTTATTAGTTATATTAGGGACTAAGCCACAGATAATTCATTCAACTGAGCTAAATAAAGTTAATATCTGTTTCAATGCCCAATAGGTTTTTTATTCAGAATGTTAAATGAAAAGGAAATCTGGAACTTATTCAGTATAAAAGTTACAGGTCTCAAAGATTTAATAAGTCATTTTAGGAATTGAGAACCTGGAAGTTTAGAATCAGTGATAGTGCCCAAGTATTCAGAGTTCTTCCAGTCTAGCGATGGTACATGGTCTTCAAAGTGAGAATGTTTGCTAAGAAAATTATTTTGGTGATTCTTTAACAAACCTCTCATCGCATTCTTCGAACCCATGACAGCAAAACGCATCCGAAGAAAATTTGGTTTCGCAACCGCTCGCCGATAATTTTTTTTTAACAACTATGTTTTTGTCTAAGGATGTTATTCTAGTTAATTAATTAATTAATTAATCACTTAAAAAGAATAGTAATACAGTAACATATTATTTGCATATATTCAACTTCCACCTAGAGTAGTTTTCCTCTTTGTGGTGGAAGTAATAGTTTTGCGGGAACGTCCTTCCCCTTCCTCCCCGCAGTGCTGGTGTGATGTAGCGATTTCCAAGGATGTTCTAGAAATAGATGCATATCAAATCAAATCAAATCAAATCAAATCAAATCAAATCAAATCAAATCAAATCAAATCAAATCAAATCAAATCAAATCAAATCAAATCAAATCAAATCAAATCAAATCAAATCAAATCAAATCAAATCAAATCAATCAAATATAAATCAGTAAATATATACAATAATAATCAGTATTACAATATATCGTACATTGGTACAAAACGTGATATTAATAGAATTTTTATGAGTTTAAGCCACCACAAGTGGGTGAAATACACCTGGGCACAAGGCGCCTGTTTGTGTTTCACACACTCGTAGATGGAATATCATACTACTATATTTTAGTACAATATAGACTAATTCTAAGTAGTAATTGAAATTTTAGATTCGTCTAGGGGGGGGGGGGTGAGGGTCGAGAGAGAGCATAAAAGGGGATTGAAATATAATTCAAAATTGATTAATATTATTAACGTTTGTTTTTTCAGTATATTCTTAGAATATATTTAGTATTTTTGGGTTTTCTATTATGTGTTTCTCAATAGCAAGTTTGAATTCTTTGATTTTTTTATAGTTTTTAGATCCGTAGGGAGAAAGTTATACAATGTAGGTCCGAAAAAAAAAGATGAATCTTTGCGTGTGGCTCTTTTGGTAAAATGGAGTTCTTATATTTAAATTATCAGAGAATCTTGTGGTTTTCGAGAAGCTTGTGGTATATTTCATTATTTGGAAAACATCCAAATCAGACCTTGATAACAATATTGAGCCCTAATATTTAGGACTTTGGTTTCTTGAAATATATTTGAGTAGGGAACTTTTATTTTTCTGTGTATTATTTTAATAATGAATTCTGCATGACTTGTAGAGGGTGCAACGTCGTGTTGTATGTTTCCCTTCCCCCCCCACACACTATAATACAGTAGCGTGTTACGCTTTCAGCCAGAGAGACGAGGGATAGGTTTTTCCGTGAGAGAATATCTCTAAGCATATACAATTTGTACATGAGAAGTCTCAGTCTTTTTATGATATGTGTAATGTGTTGATCCCATCGTATATGTTGGTCAATAGTAACTCCCAAATAGTTAATCGAGGAATTTCTTTCTATCGTTGCGCAGTTACATGTGTATCTATCATTGCAGAGTGGTATATATACTTTATTGTCAAAGAAAAAATATATCTTATTGACAAAGCGTACTTAAAGCTAGGGCATGAATATGATATCTCCGCAACAGACAATACTAATATTTATATATATTAAAAAAAAACAGATATAGAAGTAAAGATATACAGACGGGAAACATACAATATACAATATAGACGGGAAACATACAATATATCACATTTTTATCACTAAGAGAATTGACCATCATCATAGAACTCCTGTAGGCCGTAGTATGCCTTGAGCAAAAGTATCTTTTTGACTTTTTTTCGGAACAGGTGGTGTACCGGAATTTCTTTCAATTTTGTGGGCAGTTTGTTGTACATTTTTATACTTTCGTACATTATAGAATTCTTTGTCTGTTCTGATCGGGGAATGGGTAAAGCTATATTTTTTCTTACCACTTGACGTGTATTATGTATTATTGCTGGATGTTCTGCAACATTTGCATTAGCTTTATGTTTGTGTACCAGACATGTGGTCTCCAGTATAAAGATTGAGGTTAGAGTGAGAATCTTGTGCTTTATGAACAAGGGCTTGCAGTGAGCAGTGTACTCAGCTCCAGACATAAATCTTACCGCTCGTTTTTGAAGAACAAAAATGGAATCGAATAGGTTTTTTGTACAATAACCCCAAAAGGCTATCCCATATCTCAGGTGTGATTCAACCAAGGAAAAGTAAGTCACTCTACCCATCGATAGACCAAGTTCCTTGGATACTACTCTTATTGCATAGCTGCCTGATGCCACTTTCTTCCGCAAGGTGTGAATATGGGTGGAAAATTTCAGATTGTCATCTATTTCAATGCCAAGAAACTTGGTGGAAGTTCTATTCATAATTGGATTCAAACCTAGCATAAGTGAATCATAGGTGAATTTGAAGGTGAGGAGGCTTGTTTTTTTCGAATTGAAGCAGAGGTGGTTTGAGTCACACCATTTTTTGACTTCGCTCAGGTCACACTCAATGATTTCTTTTAAGCAGTCAATATTAGATCCTTTCCACATCAATGTTGTGTCGTGTCGTGTGTGTGTTTTTAAGGTATCATTTGGAGGTGTGTCTCTGGTATTCAGAGAGAATGTCATGAATTTAGTTTTGTTTATGTTCAAACTCAGTAGGTTATGACTCAACCAGGTGAGAATTTTTCTAAGATCGTTTTCTGCAGTTATGTAGACGTCATTCCAAGTTTCATCTCTGAATATCAGCGCGGTGTCATCCGCATAACATATAATGTGTCCACGAAAGCCATTGATTTGAGATATACTATTTATATGAATCAGGAATAGAATTGGGCCTAATACCGTGCCCTGAAGCATACCCACTGATATATGTGCTATGTTACTGAGTTGTTCCCCTATCTTAACTTTTTGTGTCCTCTGTGACAGATAATTTCTCATCAATTCCAGACTGATCCCTCTTATTCCATACTCAGAAAGTTTGTTCAACAAGACGTCATGTGACACGGTGTCAAACGCCTCAGCCAAATCAAGGAAAACGGCCAGATGGAATAGATATTTGGACGAATTATCCAAAATCTCTGTTGTGTGTTCTACAAAGTCTGAGACAGTCTTTTCTGTATTCGAGTTTCGGATGAATCCAAAGTGCCTGTCGGTTATAACCCGATGTTTATTTAGAAATTCAAGTATTCTCTTCTTGACAGATTGTTCAAACATTTTTGCGAAATTATCTATCACAGATATAGGTCTGTAATTTTTCATTTCATGTCTATTCCCTGCTTTGTGAACTGGGACAACTCTCGACTCTTTCCATTGGTTGGGTAAGTTACCGTTTGTATAGCATAGATTTATCAGATGTTTAATCGGCTTCAGGATATGTGTGTGTGAGTGTGTGTGTGTGTGTGTTCTTAATAAGTTTAGTATCTATTCCATCTGGCCCTGGTGCACAATTATTTTTTAATTTAGCTATATGTTGGGTTATCTCATTCTCATCAATGGGTACAAGGAGAAGCGAAGGCGCAATTGAGGGTTTCATTAGAAAATTGTCGGCCAGATCACATTTATCAATTTTACTTGCCATGTCAAGGCCTATTTTTGTGAAGTAGTTATTAAAATAATCACTTTTTGTTTTATTTCCTGTTATGGGGTGCCCATTTTCTCCAGTTACAGTGGTGTTTTGTATTTGATTTTTATTTGAGTTA
This sequence comes from Gonioctena quinquepunctata, assembly GCA_018342105.1. Classification (NCBI taxonomy): domain Eukaryota; kingdom Metazoa; phylum Arthropoda; class Insecta; order Coleoptera; family Chrysomelidae; genus Gonioctena; species Gonioctena quinquepunctata. Next base: position 272,275 of record JAFIRS010000581.1, on the reverse strand, counting down.
GTGTTGGATATTTCGTTTATAATTCTCCATGTTTGTTTACAATCTCCATTTATTTCATCTAGTTTATTTTTATAATATTGGTTTTTTGTCGTTCTAATCAATTTAATTACTTTCATTTCGGTAATTTTTGTACTGTTGCTCAAGTTCATGAGAATAATTTTTAATTAGTTTCTATTTTAGGTAGTTCCTTGTTTTTATTGAATTGATTAGTCCTTCAGTTATCCAAGGTTTTAATTTTTGTTTTTTATGATTTTCACTAATTTAATTTCAGTTGCTTCCTTGGCATGCTTTACAAAATTTTTGATAAAAAGGTCATAGCACTTCTGTGTTTCCCTACATATTAAGACATCATTCCATGTTTCTCTTTCCAAGAATAATTTTAGTTTATCCTTTCGAACTGTTTCGAATTTCTAGGTGTTTGTTTTGTTATTGCTGGCACGGTAATATCTACGAGAGAAGTGTAATGGTCCGTAATGCTACTATGGACAACTGCAGGTTTGCAGTTTATTTCATTTTTTATGAGATTGCTTTTTCTAATGAATATGTGATCTATTAGTGTAGTCGATTCCCTGCATACTCTCGTAGGTACATTGATTTAGGATAAAAAACCATTCTCGGACATGATGTTCTGATAGTGATTTGTATTATTGAATGTTAAATCAAGTAAATTTATATTCACGTTTCCAAGAAACAACTCAAGATGTTCCTTATTCACGGTAGAGAAAATAATCTTCTAGGTCACTTAGAGTGTCAATTGAGGGAGGTTTATAGGTAGCCGTGATACCAATTTTGCTATTGTTTCTTGAGTTGTTTGCTAGAGTTGTTATTCTCAGTAGTTTTGTTTCCGTTAGGTGGATTATATCAGTATTAGTTGTCATGGAGTTTTTTATGAAAACTATCAGACCATCATTTTGGTTTATTTGGGAGTCATTGTAGTGTGTGTAGTGAAATTTGGAATATTAAAATCACTTACCGCCTCTATCCTCCAGGTTTCTGATAAGATGATTATATCTATTTCGTCAATCACCTCATGTAGATAGACATCTAGTTCATCGAAATTTTTCCTTAAGCTTCGGATATTGAAATGAATCACCCCTATACTACTTGTCGCTCAGACCTCGTATTCCCCAATACATTCTTGTAAGTTCCTACATGTTTTAGTTACAATTTCTTCATGATTGTCTGAAGTATTTAAGATTTCTTTCATAATTCAGTAGTAATGAACAAAATTTAAAAAAAGTTAAATTAAATAGTAGTAGTAGGCTAAGGAAGTGGGTAGTAACAATAGTGTGGTGCAGCTTCAGTATTATACTCCCCATAATATAAATTTATTTTAATTTAAAAGAGATATCAATTTGGAGTTCAAATATCAAAGTTTCAAAATTAATTGGTTTTTCCTAATAATAATTCTTTTTTTAATTCAACATTATTGTCTTTATCGATAGGCTAATGTCGCAAAAAGTTGTTGCCATAATTTCTATGTTTACTAGAAATATATGAAATCTTTCTCACAAGAATGTTGACTAATTAATGATAGTAATAACGTCTTCAATATTTCTTATTATAATTATAAGACATTGCCAGCATGGGGAGTTCTGTTTTCCATATTCAGCCAACCAGCTTCAGGCTGTTTGGAAGACCTTCTTTCACGCCTTCTCATTCCGTATATCAAGCGTAAACAAGAGTTCTGAACTTTTTGAATCGTTTCTTTGAAATGGTTGGTTGAATTTGGTCCATGAACGGAGTCAGCATAATTAAAATTTGACAAAACCAGAGTTTCACAGAGAACTGATTTCAACTTTATGATAATACAGTGACGTGCACCATATATAACTCTCAAGGAATGAGCTCGTTGAAGTGAGGTATTGACATGTTTCTCGAATATTCCCAGATCTTTGATTTCGTGACTCTTTCGATAATTTCGTTATTAACCATAACAACAAGCGAATTCATGGTATCAACTCTGTTCTTATTAGTTCCAAATGGAATAACTCTTGATTCGGCGGGGTTTATAATAAGACAGTGATCTGTAGCGACTTTCCCAAAAGAATTCAGTTCTTCATTGAGTATCTTGCATGCATTATTGTTTTTTTGGGAAGCGAAACTGTATTCGGGTATTATATGCATAATAGTGGATGCTACACTGCTGAATATTCCTGAGAAGGATGGTGGAATATACAGCAAATAACAACGGTCCCAGAATTGTGGTAACTTGAATACTCTCGTTTCGGACGTCCATCGTCTTAATGGATTTGAATAGTTTCATCATCACCAGGCTCAAATAAATTCCGTCCCAAACTTCCTCATTCACAGATCTATTAAACTCATCGATGATTATAACTGATCACAAGAGTTGAACAAGCTCAAAACTGCACAATTTCAAAACCGTTATAACAGCACGCAAGTCTCCGAATTCACAAAACCCAACAGATACTTAATCACATAAGGCCTACATCGAAGGTGTCACTGACAAAATCGGCAGTCTTTCTCAAATCTCTTCAGCCGATGAGTCCCAAGGAATATGCTCCGAATGTCCTAGGACATACATAGGACAAACTAGCGAGTGACAAGCCGAATTCACGAACATCAACTTGCCGTCTGACACTTAGACCCTTCCTCAGCACTTTTCAAATACCGTTAAGAAACAGGCCACATAATATATTTCGAGCACACCAAAATCCTTGCTAAGACATATCTTTTTTTAAGTGGTGACGTCCTCACTAGATACTACCTAATCTATGAAATCCACCTAGAAGTATTTCTATGAAATCTTCCTAACAAACATAGTTGGTGAAACTCATAACTAAAATACTGTAAGTAGGATTACCTTCGACCATAAACATCAGTTTTACAATCATTTTGTTGCGCACACAAGAGTTGTTCGCAAACAAAAAAATAATCCGAACTCCATTCAATATTCAAAGAAGAAAGTTCGGTGTACGTTTCAACTTCATTCTTAATGGACATTCCCCGGAGTCTATTCCAACGGAATGGAAGTGGAAATGCGTGTTCTCTTTCACGAAAAACTTCGATTAGCAAACATCGATGTCTGTTGTTGTCGGCAACTTTCTGGGGAGTCGACTTTCTCATTTCACAGTTGGACAACTTTCGCGGATATTAATCGAGAAGTGGGGAAAGGGGATTCCACAAGCAGGATTCCTCGATCTTGTTTTGATGATTGTACCCGTACAATTAGTATAAAATATCAAACCGAAGTTCTAGTTGAAATGGGAAACATTCTCAATTGAATATCGAATAGAAATATTTTTCTGTGAATTGAAAAATTTACGATAAAAATGAAGTAATTTTTTGTGAATGTCTAACAGAAAATTACTACTTTCTTGGCTAAAGCCACGCTGGACATTGAACTGCATCTGATAGATATTGAAAAGACCCTAACTCAAAAAAAAAATCTGAAATTGAAAATTAACATTTTCATTCAGATAGTTATTTGATTTTCTATTCCAGTCTTAATTAGTACTCATGAGATGAATGAGGAAAGAAATTTTTTCCAAAAGAGAGTACTCATCAGAAATCATTCGTAACTTTGACGCAAGAGAGGCATCCATTCACTAGGTCTTCAATACATTTTTCCGACGAAAATCTATTTCACGCCTCCACGATCATCAGGAAGACCGGAAGAAACACATTTTCAAGAAGCAATCTCACTTCGCAAAGATGGAAAAAGTGAGAATCAATTCTTTTGGAGAGACACTTTGGAATTAGTATTTTCTGACATTAAAACCTGTCATGGGGTATGATAGATTGATTTGTTGGAAATATAAACAGGATGTTCATAAAATCAGATGTGGAATCATCTGCGACTGAAGATAAACTTTAGTCACTATCTCCCATCGTCAAGATAACCTCTTGTGGAGTATTCATGTTGAAAAGGGAAACATTCTCAATTGAATATTGACAGAAAGATTTTTCTGTGAATTGAAAAATCCACGATTAAAATGAAGTTATTTTTGTGGATGTCTAACAGAAAACAACTACTTCCCCGGCTAAAGCCACGCTGGACATTGAACTACATCTGATAGATATTCTGAAAAGGCCCTAACTCAAAAGAAAAAATCTGAAATTGAAAATTTGCATTTTCATTCAGATAGTTATTTTATTTTCTATTCCAGTCTCAATTAAGAACTCATAAAGATGAATGAGGCAAAGAAGAATGTTTTCCAAAAGAGAGTACTGACCAGAAATCATTCGTAACATTGTTTATCTTTCAGTCGCAGATGATTCCACATCTGATTTTATGAACATCCTGTTTATATTTTCAACAAATCAACATATTGAAAGTTTGCAAATCACTGGAAAAGTTAATCGAAACACTTGCGGATAAGACTACATAACAACATTTTTCATTAGATAATGTGTCATTTCATTAGTTGACCATTATTTCCTCCCCATTCCTGAAAATTATTTGTGTTCGGCGAATTATATTCTGTCGAATACACAGAAAAAAGTATAACTTTTTCCCAATTGTTGAATGTTATTCAAATGAATTAACTTTTATCGAGTGCTTTCCTTACTGCTCGTTTTTCAATAAAAAAATATTCTTGGCATTCAGCTTGGTACAAGAGACCAAATATTTACTAGTCCCAAACTTTGTAATCCTTGAATTCAGCAAGTATCTCAAATTATTTAGGAATGTTCGGTTCAATTAGTGATTGAGTAGTCATCAAAGTAGATTGGGTGATTTTCACAAATAATTTATTAAAATTCCTTTGATTTAGTATATCCGCCCATCGGATTTAACACATCTTTTTATGAATACTTTGAAATATTCAATCGATTCTTTGAAAGACATTATTAATTAGTTTCAATCGATTGTCTAATATATATATATATATATATATATATATATATATATATATAGACAAAGAAACGAACACACACAAAAGAGTTTTCCTAGAAATGACCAACATATTCAAACAACCACTGGCAGTAAACTCTAAAAAAGACATAGAAGGACTCAACATTATTTACACATATTTACTACAACCAATAACCACCAAACACACAACACACTAACTCCCATCAACTGACGATAGACCCAGTGCCTCCCAAAACAATTGGCATTACTGCAAGATGTCAAAATCACTGTCACTGCACAACATCAGTACTAAGATGAAGAGTGACAGACGTTCCTGTCACCATGATTGTTTATATTTTCAATGATCTGCTGAGCAGAATATCCTTTTTAATTATTTTTATAACAAGTTTTTTATCTGAATGTATGTGATAGTCTTAATTCAATGTTTTTTACAATAAGCCCTACAAGAATGAATAATTTCCTCGATCTTATACTGTGTTGTTTAGCTATTTTATAACCTCACATTTCGTAAGTACGAACAATTTTATTTCTGTAACATACTAATCAATATCATTGTTAATTCAGAGTTCCTGAAGAAGAGATAATAAACTCGAAAGCTTGAACAGAAAAAAGAGCATTTTCTTTGAATAAGTGACTGCGAAACCTGCCAAATACAATCCTCTCTCTACCATCCAGTCGAAAACAATTATATATATATATATATATATATATATATATATATATATATATATATATATATATATATATATATATATATATATATATATGATATATGAAATGCATAAAATTATATATGACGCCCCTATAATTTGTGGGGTGCAGCTAAGACCTGATGACGTGGAATTCAATGACACGAAATTTCGTGCAACATTGATAGGTCACCAACAGATGTCAGTATAGGCGCCAATCCACGACACCAGAAGTCGTACTCCTTGTGCGTTCAGAGTAACGCAAAACAAATTATAGGTGTCTCATCTATAATTTTGTGCATTTCACATTTTTATACCTGTCGGTAGGTATTAGCACTCTGAGAGATTTGGTACGGTTTTGAGAAAGCCCACAAGTCGTCCTGATGATTGGAAACCATGAAACAGTTTATAGGCGGTTGGGCTTTCGGAATCGTAAAAAATTTCTTTTTTTCGATATTTGTTTTTGGTTACTAGGAATACGACTTTGGTGTCGGGATTGCCCTAAAATTGACATCTGTTGTTGACCTATCAATGTTGACAAATTTTTCCCGTGTCATTGATTCCATGTCATCATGTCTAAGTTTTTCCACAAATTATAGGTGCCCCATCTAATTTTGTGCATTTTACATTTTATAGTTCCCGGTAGAGATTTGAGAGATTTGGTACGATTTTGAGAAAGACCACAAGTCGTCCTGATGATTGGGAAACCATGAAACAGCTGTAAGCGGATGGTGGCTTTCTTGGAATAGTGACAAATCTCTCTTTCTTTCGTTATTTGTTTTGCGTTACTCTGAATGCTCTAGGAGTACGACTTTTGGTGTCGTGGATCGCCCTATACTGACATCTGTTGGTGACCTATCAATGGCTTTCTTGGAATCGTAACAAATCTCTCATTCTTTCTTTATATATACAGGGTGTAATCTAACCTCTTGCACTAACCTAATCTTACCTCTTGCACACCCGTGAATGACGAGTATAATGCCGTTTCATAACGAATTACAGTGGTTAAAAATCTGAAAAAAATGTAAACATATTTTGCTCTTTATAAAATTTGACAACATTTTGGAATGCGCCTCCCGCCTATTTCAGGTGACCTGCTCCGAGGGAAACTTCGGCAATTGCCGAATGCAAAAAACATTCAACTCGACATTTGAATAAGGTAGAATGTTGAACTGATTGTGTGGTAAATGTACACATTGCAGGCCGCCTGAGATAGATATTGTTTGGAAAAATGATATCACGACCATTGCAGTGATTCAGAAATTGAGAACACGTGAACTGAACACTGTTGCCAAGCAAGATTCTCGCATGCACGGTTTAAAAAGCTGTCTACGAACGAAAGTTTGTTAGATTCGAATAGTGTTTTCTGATTGGCTGGTGAATGGAAGATCTTAAGATATTAATCAACACTATCCAGAAAACAGTACGCGATATGCAGGAGAATTGATTTGAACATTATTGTCATTATATTTCGAAAAATTTGCCATTCTATCAAAAAATAATTTATATTTTAATTATATATCTCCAGAATCCAACCAGAATTGAAATTTACTACTTCGTTTTCAAATGCGACGAGTGATTCATATTGTCTTCTATTCCTCAAAATACGCACGGAACTGCTCGGTGTTTAGTTTCAAGAGCTAGCAAAAGACAAAGACAATAATGTTCAAATTAATTCTCCTGCACATCGCGTACCGTTTTCTGATTGGTTGCTAATGACGATATTTTATTCACCAGCCAACTTTCGTTCGTAGACAGCTTTGTAAACCGTGCAAGTGAGAATCTTGCTGAATCACTTTAATGGTCGTGATATGATTTTTTCAAACAATATTCAATTGCGAATGTTTCCAACTTTTTGTGGTGTTGGTTTATAACAAGTGATAATCATGATAAGTGCCTCAAAGTAGAGTATGAAGTCAACTAGTTCTGACTTTATCACCAGTTTGTATTTAACAAGGTTAGTTGTTTACTTCACTTTGAAATTGAATATCTATCTCAGGCAGCCTCCAATCTATACATTTACCACACAATCAGTTCAACATTCTACATTATTCAAATGTCAAGTTAAATGATTTTTGCATTCGGCAATTGCCAAAGTTTATCTCTGAGTAGGTCATCTGAAATTAGGCGGGTGGCGCTACCGAAAATTTTGTCGAATTTTACCAAGAACAAAACACGTTTTCAAATAGTTTTTCAGATTTTTAACTATTGTAATTCGTTATAAAATAGCATTATACATTCGTCATTCATGGATGTGCAAGAGGTTAGTTAGATTACACCCTATATATATATATATATATGTATATATATATATATATATATATATATATATATATATTTATATATATCGATGGCCTATTAGACATTTCTGGAAAACGGAACATAGAATTATTTAGAAAATTTGGTTTCTCAGGTAATTAGTTCTGTTCTATCGATCTAAAATACTTTCAGCGCTGCGACGTTGCCGCTTATATTGAAATGTAGCAACAACTTCGATATTTTGAATAGGACACCCTATATATTATTGCATTTCTCGCTTTGCTATTGCTTTTCAATTATTTTTGTATGTGACTTCTCTATACCTATCTCCAGTGGTTTTCGAGAAATTCATTGATTTCCTTATTTTTTGGCGAAACATAGCTTTAATCAAATGTTTATTACTGCGGTATTTGGAATCGAAGACAGCTGAAATTCTGGATGTAGATGGATGTGGATGACATTGTCCTGTGTATTAGTTGTGTATAAGGAAGTTCTCTATTACAGGGTCGTTCAAAATTTGTGATTTTACCGATACATACAAAAGTGGTGAAAAGTGCATTTTTTCAAATGGAACATCCTGTATATTATCGAAAATCCTGAAAGACAATTGAAGTTTCTTTCAAATGATGTCTCATGTTCCTATACCTAAATACTCAAGTTTCCGAAATAAAAGCAAGTTTCTATAAAAAATAGATTATTTTGCCATATTTTGTATTAGGTAGCTATGAAATGTCATCAATAATAAAACGTTTGCGCAATCATTAACGTCAATTTGATTAGAAAAGAATCAAAATGGAAATTGTTTATTCTTCATGGCCAATGTGATCAAATTATAGCAAGAACATGCAAAATGTTCTGTAGTATATTGAAGTGTGTGACTGTTGAGATGACGAACTGATTGTACAAAGAATGATTAATATATAGGGTATAATGAACTCGATGGCCTATTAGACGTTTCTGGAGATCTGGGACATAAATACTTGAAATCTTGTATTCCACGATAAGTGATTGCGATCTACCTCTTGAAAATATTTTCACGGTTGCAGTGTTGCCACATCTGCCTGTAACTAATATCGACTTTCTAATTTCAAATGGGGAACACCCAGTATTTTATTCCGTTTTTGAATTCTACTGATGAATACAAATAACTTTTACTGAACATGTCGTATACCTATCTCTACCTTTTATCGAATATTGATTATTTTGTAATTGTTTTGCTACCAAGATGAGACCAACTTCAATTCAAATATCTTTTTTTTACTTGAGTTTTTTTGGTTTGTAACCTTCCACAACCAAAAATAAAATTAATATAAAAAATTTCATATAAGTTGTTCCTTCTACACTTGTATAGATTTTCTATATTAATTCTATTATTTTTTAGGTTATGGAAGGTTACAAACCCCAAAAAAACTCAAGTAAAAAATTGATTTTCCTCCACAAAAAATGACGTTCAAGCAATATCAAATACCTCCTTTTTCTGTTGCCCACACAGGACTCAAATTCAACTTTCATCCAGAAAATATTAATTCATTTCAGTATTATCGAATGATTTGACCATATTTAATACAGGGTGTCTGGAAAACACGTTCTTGTAGGCGATAAGAAAAAACGGCCATAAGTCATTTATTTACCTGTGCCTGTTGAGAAATCATGATTCACCTTAAGTAGAACTAAATTTTATTTCAATCAAAAAACAAATGAAGGTCACATTAATCGCTTATTCATGTGTTCGAAGTGCTGACCATTTACACTTAAACATTTGTGGATCGGAGTCATTACATGGTTGGTTGTTGCTCTTTGAACCTCTTCTGGTCGAATTTCCTCGAAAGCACGTGTTATCCTCTGTTCCAATTCGTCCCTTGAATTCACAGGTGTTTCATATACAATCTGTTTGATGTTTCCCCAGAGGTAAAAATCTAGAGGAGTTAGATCTGGGGATCGCGGTGGCCAAGGCTGTGGACCCAGGCGTCTTATCCACCGATCTTCAAAGGTTGTAGTCAGTTCTCTGCCCACTTCTTGTGTACAGTGAGGGGAAGCATCGTCCAACTGATACCAACAACTCCAATATACATGAAGCGGCAAATTGTCCAAAAAGTCGATAACTGTTGGTCTCAAAATATTCAAATATTTTCCAGAATTCATCATAAATACAATATGATAATTTATCATTCATCAGTACACAAAACACATTCAAACTGAATTTTTCTTGAAATATATATATATATATATATATATATATGCCGAAACTTCGTGAAATCGAATCTTTCGAAATCGTCCGCAATGGGTATTTGTATGATACTATAGAACTTGAAAAATTGTTGGTCGATTCCCAAGTATGAAACGTAAAAAAAATTATGTTATTACTGGAGTTCCGACGTGGTCCAATGATTGAGCGAAGTAAATCCTGAGTGATACGAAGCTAGTCCGCCGCTTAAAGCCTGCCCCAGAGCGTTCCAGGTGAGTAGGTTCTTATGAGCAGACATAGTGTGATAAGGGAATGTTTGTGCGGTGAATTATGTACTGCTCGGAGGCGATTTTCGGGATCATCATTTACATAAGTTCGTATATTCACGAAACTTCGTAAGTTTGGGATTTCCGAATGACGAAGTTATTCCCCATTTCTTATCAAGTGAGTTTATATGGAATGGATTTATGAGAAGTATTGACTATGACTATGGTTCATTCAAAGTAAAGACAATTACCATCAAAACAAATGCACGCTGTTAGCGCGTGATCGGAATCGGCGAAGTGTGATATCAGGGCCGCATTCAGGACCGTACATGTATATTTCGAAAAGTACCATTCTTCATTAATTTGAGTTTTAGTGCATTGAAATTGGGGAAAAATGAAACGTCAGATCCTGCAAGTTTCAAACTGAAGTTTATTCTGACAAAGTAGATGAACTGCTTCCATCAAAATTCATTATAATTGGTTCAATTTCAGTCTGTGCTTCTATAATATGATTCAACTCATTGTCATTGAAGGATTTTCATAACATTTAGTAAGAATTTGCATCATTGTGTTTTTACGTAAATTCATTATCCGCAGTCAGTACCTGTTGAAAACTCTACCGTAGGCGGGCCTCCTAGTCTGACCTACCGACCAATATCGGCGCAATTTTCTACAATCACGTGCGCTGCATGCAGTGATCACGATCATTATTGTCATGTTACTTGTCTTTAACCTGAACAAACTATAGTTGAATGATTTCTTCAATATCAACGCTAAGTACATATATCAACTGTGTCATTGGGATTTGGTTCATTGTTTCATCACTTTATACAGATGGGAAATAAGCGGCAAAAAGATTAACAATATAACACTTTAGATAGTGAGGAGATTCTATTCTCATTAGTAATGTAATTCCAGACACTTCGAGGATTATTATTGATGTTATTCTCTATTTTGTTTATATATGCTTGGTGGCATGTACTTCTCAAAGATTCACATTGATTTGTCAAATAACAAATTTTTTTAAATATATAAAATTTTCCATTTTTGTATTCTTCTTGAAAATAAAATTCTTCAACTCAGAATTGATCCGTATTGGAAAAGTTGAGGCTTTATATTTTTCAGTATAGTAGTCCAGAGCTGTATAAAGTAAATTTTTTTATTGCATAATTCAAATCCTTATGATTTAAAATGTCCATATTTCAGTCAATGCTTGCTGAAATGTTGTTCATTTGGATTATTTTGTGAATCAAAATAGACTGCTGAATGATGTAGTGTATTTTGGAGGATTGGTTCTGATGGATTTTGGACAGATACATTATTAGATTAGATTTGTACGGGGCTTATGGGCTAGGAGCCACTTCACTTCAACCTTTGCCGATCTATTGTGTATGCCCTCATGTAATGTTAGACTACCCTGTCTAGACCCGTCCTTGGTACTAGACTCCATAGGCCAGACCTTGAGCCCTCCATATATTGGGGGTTGTGGTTTCCCCCCCCCCCCTATCGTAGAAAACCCCAGCCTTATAAGGCCTTCACAGTAGCACAGTATGTGCGCTGGGGCTTCCTCCTCCTCCTGACAGAACCTACATGTGGTTGTGTCTCCCAGCCCAAGTTATTCATGTGTTTGTTGAGTCTACAGTGCCCTATCAGGAGCCCAACCATGATCCTGCTTGATATTCTATTCTGGCTCAGCAGGTACTCTGTGAATTTTGGCGATGATTCCCTGATGAACTCTTCGGCCTGTCTCATACTCGGCGCCTTGTTCCACCATTCTTGAGATTGCTCTTTCAACCAATTATTGGTTTGTGTTGTTCGCAACGTTTGTGCTGTTCTGGGCCAATTGGGACACGTCGTGCTCCTTCTCTGTCTAATGAATCTGCCTCTTTGTTGCCTGTGTGGTCTGGCACCCAAGCCAGAGATAGTCTGTTTTGACCGCTTTACTAGCCGCTTGGCTCTCAGAGCATATGGCAATGGTCTTCCCCTTGAAATCATGCCTTAGTAGCTCCTCTGTGCAGTGGTGTATTGCTGCAACTTCTGCGGAATATCATCACATATTTGCCTAAGCTCAGTGAGACTCCTGTCTTTGGCTTGGCTGAATATATTCCTGCTCCTAATCCTTCTTTGGTTTTCGAGCCGCCTGTGTAGCAGGCAGTTCGTGCATCAATTGGAGGTCCTTCCTTCCATGCCTCTCTGTCTGTTTTAAAGTTTTTTTCGAAGCTATGGCATTCCCCGATGGCATTCCCATTATGGGGTCGGTTTCCACCTCTTTGCATAGATCGTTATACACTTTGACGTGCAGTATACTTATGGGCGCTCGCCCTCTGGTCAGTCCACTGGCGACTGACCTCGTTTTGCCTTGAATGTAAACATGAAGTGGGGGTAGGTTCAGCAAGACTTGTAAGGCTGCTGTTGGAGTGGTCCCGTGGCAGCCAGGCAGGCTTGCCTTTGGATGTTGCTTAGCCTTCGGATCGCCCCAGCCTGCTGAGTCTTTGGCCACCATGTCACCAAACCGCATGCTACCATGGGTCAGATGACCCTGCTGTATAGCCAAATTACCATTTTCGGTTGTAGCCCCCAGTTTTTTCCACACATTCTTCTGCATAGGTTGAGGGCTACCGTGATTTTATGAATAATTTTTTGTAGGTGTTGATTCCATGTCAGCTTGTGTCAAAGATGACTCCCAAGTATTTTGCCTCTTGTTCGTTTAATCGGAATTTCTATCCCGTTCAGAACTGGTGGCTTGAGTCCTCTCAGTACTTTTTTATTAAATAAGATTAGTTTACTCCTGATCAGAATTCCTATTTTTTGTACACCGTTTGGAAATATAGAAATTTGACAATTCAAATACAAGTTTTTCGCAATGCACCAATTTTTATCAAGAATAAAATGGTTATAAAAAATATTTCCTTATGCCCAATTTTTTCGAAACTCACTGTATATAGATGGATTCTCACAATTTTCACGAGTATTTTGATGCAAAACTGTGTTATGAAAGTAGCTTCAAATCATTGAAAACTCAATTTATTTGTAGATAGTACACACGTGTGCAAGAGTAAGTCCAAACTCTAATAAGGAATATTAACGAGTTTGAAGCAGAACGCGGATGAGCGAAAAAAAATATTTCCATATTTCCCGACTAGTTAATGGGAAATATCGATTTTCCCACCCATAATATCCATCCTAGACAGCGCCCGTGTACATGTTGCTTTTAATTAGGTTAAAACTAAAGTCGACTACCGTGTTTCCGTCACCCCCATTAGATTATAAGATTTTACGAGATTACACCCGTAATATCATGGACAGGACCAAGACATGGGTCTTATTAGCAAGCCTATTACAAGGAGATTACTTGTTACATCGTTGAAATCAATCTCTGAGACCTCCTATGTTGCCTTGATAGAAACTCATCTCGTCAGGGGTGATGGTCGTACGAGGGGATAACACGCGAAATGAATAGCTCGTTATGTCTCAGGAAATAATTTTCCCTAGTAATACCACTAGAGGTTGAAAAAACAATTTCAATTTAACGTCGATTTAAGTGGTATTCGGTAAGAAATTTCTTCACCTTTTTGCAATTTAATTTATATAATGTAACGAAGCATTTTTTTAGAGCTCCGTTACTAAGCACGGCTAAAGTATATTCAACCTAACTTTGGTACGTCCCTGCCTATTTGGGGTTTCTATTAATTCTGGTCTGGCAAAATATTTCATTCCCTGTTAGAAAGTAAGGTATATACCCAAAGCTACTGGAATTCACGTCAACATCATGCATAAAACATAACAGAGTTTTTCTCTAGATTTGATAAAAAGGGTGAAAAGCTCCGGTGATAGTTTTTGTAAAAGACGAGAAAGAAATGAAGATCGGGATGGGAAAAACCAAATCATTTTTTGTATCAGGAACGAAATAATCCCTCAGATTTTCGGTCCAGTTTCAGTTCATCAGACAAAAAACCGCGCCTTTCTTACTGGGCTTTTTCGTCTAGTTTGGTCATACATTCGAGATCTATAAAAAGGCACATGAAGCTCTCATCGGGGCTTGTTCCTGTTCTCCCGTAAGACTTGTTACTTGTTCCTTGAATCCAGTGGTGATACGAAGTCCGTTTATAAGTAAAAGTGAAAAGTGTGAAAAGTAGATTCGAGTTCCAGTAGAGTTGAGGTATCCGTAAGTGGAAATAGTAAATAAGTTGTATTTGAGCTGGGTTTCTCCGTGTGCTGAAGCACTTGAAGTTTATTATTTCTACATTGAATATTATTCGATTTGATTCAATTACTTTTCCGGGCGTTTACATATCATTATATATATTATTATTATTTCATTTAATTAATTATCTGTCGTGGCATTTACAGTTTATTTCTGCCAAAGTATTCTTTATTTGAGTTAATTCGTTGCCTGAGAAGTTAAATATATTTTCTGCATTATTATAATTTCTTTTATTCGAGCATTTGCCGAAACGTTTGAGTTGGTCAGAAGACTACAGAGTGAAATTTGATTTATTTTATTTGTGGGTGGCTCAATCGAATTTTTTGTGAAACCGATTGAGTGTTTAATTTAGGGTAGTATTGGCATTTTAGTCAATTGTTGGTTATTTTGAGGGGTAAACATATATGATTTATTTGCCAAATTGAACAGTATAAAGTAGACTATTTTATTTTGTGGCCCCGCGGAAAACAATTTTCACATAAGCTCTGGCAGGTGTTTTCTTTTTCTTGTCGAGGGAAATCTTACATAAATAGTTCTTTTATTTGCCCGTTATCAAAATTATTGAGTTATGTTTTCAGTTATTTGAGTTCAGGGAAAACGCCGAATGCAAACAACTGACGCGAATCTTTACATCACTTAAATCAGTGAATTTAAATTTCATATTGTCTTAAGTTCGGGAAAAACACCGAATTTAAGCAATTGACGTATAAACCAATTACATAACAATAATTATTGGTCCCCGTTGTCCCGATTCAGGCACTAACCAAATCGGAACATCGGCCGCGATAAAGGCGTTGAAAAGTTTATATGTCCCTGAAAATACATGCCGAGCAAAACAAAATTCACGAATTTCACAATTTATAGTTATATTCAGGAATAATTCATAATAGCGACTTGAGAAGGTGATTGGGTAAATAAACGATTTTGATTACATTGTGGGAAATAAGGATTTTATAACACGAAAATACTGTGAGGCTTTGTCGTCTGTATCCACGCCCGTTTGTTAATATTGTCTAAGCTCAGGAAATCACCGAGCATAAACAATAGGAAAACAAAGGCAAAAATATAATTCTTGTTAACGAGAACAGTCGTAGAAGAAAAGGGCTATTTTAAGGAACAGAAAAAAAATATCACAGCAGGGATTATTACCAACGTGAAGCTTAGGTAATATACAAGTGACACGTAGTATTCAAATTTTGTGTTAGGGTTAACAAGGGGAAATCGGGATGTTATAAGCCATTTGCTTAAAAACTTGAGAAATCACTTTCTGAGTCAGTCAGATAACCGTGTTATGGAAGAAACAGTTTTTTTTCTTTGATCTTAAGAGTAGTCCATTTTATTCCTTAAATTGTCGGAAAGTTACTGTTCATTTGGCCAGTTATATTTACCGCGAAGGTAAATATCATTTCGATACTATTTGATAAATAGGATTTTATATATGTATATATATGTGTATATATTTATATATATATATCGGTATATGTATTACCCCCTTTAAATGTGCCAGACCGTTTTCTTTTAAACAAAAGTATTTGTATTACGAAAATTGTTGTGCCAGATCTTGTTGAATATACCAGTTAATTTAATACCCATTACACACTGTGTTTACATTGAAGAAAAACCCCTTTCTATTTCCTATAAAGTATTGAACTTACGTAACAGACGTATTTAGTCAATTTGCAAAGTAAAAAAAAAACAAGCAAAGACATTTCTGTCTGTCGGTCTCTTTGGGAGCCCTAAAAGCAATCGGCGTTCAGTATCCAAAATTTGTACTTAAAGCCTACAGTATTTTGTAAAGATTCAAAAAGTGTCAATATACCAGACCCCTGGACGTTCCGTATCTCCATCTGTAGCTACCCTAGTGCGTGGAGAAAACCACTATAAAATCTGGCGCCCGAGATTTGAAATAGAGAAATGAAAGTATTTCCTGCCTAAAATTCTGGCGTCATAAGTAACGTGATTTTCTAGGAGTTTAAGGGTTATTAAAACAAACCCTAGCGAAACACGTCACAATAATGATATATTTTCTATAAACGTCACTCATTGCTATGCATTGATTACTATCGTTTCGGACTTCCATCGTCTTGATCGATTCAAAGTATTTTCAAGACGTTTCGAATGCTTGTATCTGCAATCATTTTCAGGTGAATACTGACAAGTTTAGGTGCTACTTACCAATTTATATGACTGCCGGTGCAATGATGCGTGTAATTCCGCCATGTGCAGTGGTGCGTGTAATTTCGCGCGGTGTTGTGGTGCGTGAAGTTTCGCGCCTCTGCAGCCCGCCAGAAAGAGCAATCAGTGGTTTCTATACGTTCTTGATCTCAACGCTTGGTTGACTAAAGGCGTTATTGGCTTCGATGTAGGCGGCCTCTTTGAATTTTCGTTTGAACCAATGCTCCTCTCTATGTAGAACACTTGCGTCGTCCCATAGAACTCGATGGTGCTCAGTCCAGGCGTGGTCAGCGATTCCAGATTTTGACGTTTCTCCATTTCTTGTGCTCATCCACTCCTACCGATAACGGTCTCTTTGTTCTCGCCGCTGTGGGAATCTTCCGACATTCATGGCACTTCCTGAATGCAATTCTTACTGATTTCATTTTTGTTGTCAGGTTTGGTCTTGGTGAGGAAACCTTAAAGTACTTCTGATTGGAAGCAGCCTGTTGAACTTCTTTCCGATCCTTCTTATCTTCTCGGAGACATCTCTGATGTACGGAAGGCAGATCACTGTGATTTGTTGTTGCTCTTCGGATGTCTTCGTTGTCTGGAGTTTTTTCAATACTTCTCCTAGAGATAAAGAGGCCGTTATCCTAGAGACAAAGAGGCCGTTATCGGTAAGATTGGATGAGCACAAGAAGTGGACTCAACGTGGAGAAACGTAAAAATCGAGAATCGCTGACCACGCCGGGACTGAGCACCATCGAGTTCTGTGGGACGACGCAAGTGTTCTACATAGAGAGGAGCATTGGTCAAACGAAAGTTCAATAACGCCTTTAGTAAAACCGCGTTGAGATCAAAACTATGAAACCACTGATTGCTCTTTCTGGCTGCAGAGGCGCAAAAACTTCACGCACCACCCACCGCGCGAAATTACACGCACCACTGCACATGGCGGAATTACACGCATCATTACACCGGCAGTCATATAAATTGGTAAGTAGCACCTAAACTTGTCAGTATTCACCTGAAGACGATTGCAGATACGAGCATTCGAAACGTCGTGAAAACCTTAAATCCATTAAGACGATGGACGTCCGAAACGAGAGTTATCAAGTTACCACATCGTCTACAACTTTCAAACAAACATTGCTATGAATAATATGATATTTTGATTGTAATTCCAAGGTAGGCGTTGAAGGACATTTAATGTCAAATAGGAACAAAAAATTGTTTAGTTGTGGTCAGTCGTGGTTAGATTACAGTGCGGGCAAGGTATAAGGCAAAATGAGTCGCTTCGGTCAAGAAAGTACCCAAGTCATTCGGCACGAAATTAAGCACTTAACACGTATAAAAATTAGAGTTGAGTACAGTACAATAGATATACAGACACTTTTTAGTAATGATTATTTTTTGACATTTCTAGAAACCAATGGAAACTTTCAATTCAAATCATTCATGTACGTTTTGGTCAATCAAAACATTATTATAGTGGGAATATTCTACCTAGATAATTGCTGCGGAAATAATTTGAGGGTATTTTGTTTTCATTGTCTGACAAACATATATTTCTAATTTGACGTCTGTCATCAATTCGCATGAAAAGTGAGAAATAAATCAAAACCGGTTTAGTAGATTGTGCGAGCAAATGTGTTTATGATCGTAACATAAAAAAATAATCTATAGAATACTACACGAGAGACCGATAAAGTAGAAAATAATTCTCCAGACTTTTTTCTCAAACTTGTTGCCATTTGTCAATAGCCTTTCGAGCCTCGTGTCTATTGCCTGGCAACAAGTTTTTGAAAATCTGTCGAATTATTTTCACTTCATTCTCACTCTCCTGTGATATTACGATTGATAATAAACGCGAGAAAAAAATACCACAGAAGGAATATTAACCAAAATATCCCTTGAACATGGTGAGATGTAGGTAATATTGATAAAAATATAATAATCCATAATACATGATCCAATATAAAAAATAAATGAATAAAAATAAAGTATATACAGTCCATAATCGAATGAATAGTACAATGATCGATAAAATTGTCTACATCGGGTTATGTACCACGAATATGTACAACCCAAATAGGTGCGAGAGTTTCTAGGGGGTGATTGCTTATCGAAAATTAAAGGGGGTCATGTAAACAAAAGCTCTAAGGCCTTCCCTTGAAAAGTTACACGCTTCCAAAAATGAGAAAAAAAAGTTTTTTTTCTTGAAATTGCTGAAGAGTTGAGGGAATGGTATTTTGTAAGCATGTTTGACCAATAAAAAGGCTACCTATGAATAATTTTGTTGTGATCTTTTAAAGGGGTGAAACATGCAACCGCTTTTCCATTTTTTACCAGAACTTTCTCAATTTAAAAATATGTGTTGAGAAGAAAGATACATCGTATACCTTTTTTAACTCTTGTGTTGTGTCCGTAAAAGCAATAGTTTCCTAATAAAAAAATACATGAACGGATTTTCTGTAAATGGAATCGAAAAAATCTAGTAGGTGGGTGTCACGTTTTGTTTGCACAACTTGTGACTCCAATCGTAGTATTTTGAAATTATTCCGCTTGTTTTAACTTTTAATGTAGGCATGTACCAGTACCATGTTTTGTTCTAATAGAATATCAACTTAATAATACAAACAAAACAAAATTATGTGTATTACAACAAAGAAAAAGGCAACAAGACCAAACGGAGTTATAAAAACTGCCCCGAAATGACCACCTCCAACCATTAGACAGAAATCAAGTCTTCGTTTTCCCAACTGCGCAAACGTTGAAATATTCCTCAAATCATTCACACATTCAATGGGGTCGTATGAACCAAGGACTTCAGGTGACCCCAGATGCAAACGTCCAGGGGTTTAAGTCTGGAGATCTGGGAAGGTTGAGGTCCTGCTCTGCCTATCCAACGATTTGGATACTCGTTGTCCAAATACTGACGAGCAGTTATGCTGAAATGGACAGGCGCACCATCGTCCATAAACTACATTCGTAGTCGAATAGCTAGTGGAACATTTTCGAAAATGGGAAGCTGCTCCTGGAGAAAAATTTGTACATGTTGCACCAGTTAGCCTTAACGGTAGAAAATACGGTCCAATAATATTTTCGCCAAATTCCTGACCCACACGTTAAGCAAATATTCATATTGATACCGACCTTCTTGAATTGCATGTGGGTTATCTTCGGCCCATAGATGATTGTTATGGAAATTTGTAATCGCTTGCCTTGAAAAGTTGAATTGTCGGAATATTACGTTTTTTAAAAATTGAACATTTTGGGTAATTATTTGAAGACTACATTGATAAAAGTTCCCTGATGAAAAAAAATGTCGGGCAAAAGTGTTTTTAGTTTGTCTTGTTTTAATTCCGGAATCTTCAATCAAAAAGCCACCGTTCTCATTACTCGTGGACGACCACAATCAGTTGTTCGTTTTTCCTCTTTCAAAGAGACATTGCTGAAGATGTGAAAAAAAATTGTGTGATAGGTATCACCGCTGAGGATACATATCCGCATATCCGTTTAAAAAAAAGTCCATTGGCACGACCATACATAAAATGCATATGGATTTCAGCGTTAGTGTTATCATTCATATTGAAGATTCAAAAGACACAATTGAACTTTCAACTACCACATAGAAATCAAAGCCACTTTGACAGCCACCTACTAGTTTTTTCGGTTCCTTTTTACAGAAGACCGTTCATGCACAATGTTATATTTTTTTTTTTATTAGGAAACATTGTTTGGACACAACATAGGGTTGAAAAGTTTTTTGATTGGGAAATTTTGTTTCGTTAAAAAGTTCCAAAATGGAATAGGGGTGTGATGTTCCACCCTCAAAAGATTACAAAAAAAAAAAAAATATTCATGGGTAGCTTTTCATTGGAAGAACATGCCCACAAAACAATTTTCTTTCTCATTTTTGGGAAAAGCGTGTAACTTTTCAAGGAAAGGCCTGAGAGTTTTGTTTACATGAAAGACCCCCTTTAATTTTTGACAAGGAATCACCCCCTGAAAATGTTTGCACTCATTTGGTAACACCCAGAGTACAATTTTTACTGTATTACATGGTGGGTGATAAAACTACTATTATTATCATTATTAAATCATCTTAATAATATCAAACTATCACTTTATGCCTCAAATCAGCCAACAATTGGAAAAATTCTGTCCAGTACGCAGAAGAGCACGTAACTTTTCGGATTTTGTTATCTCGACCATGTGGAGTTTTCTTAAGCTGAACGAGATTTTGTCGGAATGAATTTGCACGATGGCACGTAGGATCAGAATCAAGAAGTGCAAAATGTTCGATTTCATTCTGGAATACAGATGAGACTTGAATCAACTTTGGAGGAGAATGTTCAAAAAGTCAGTTCCTTTCATAAAAAACATTGAATTATCTGCTATAACTTGAATACATAAGTTATTCAACAAGTGCAAGTTTCTATTTTAAATTTGTCTCACGCAGAGTGTAGAACTGATTCATAATTTTGTTTCCAGATGGGATCAATGTTCTGAAATGAACTAGAGAAAGAGAGAGAGAGAGAGAATATGTTTAATGTCTGAAAAAAAACAGGTTCTCATTAGATAGTTAGATAGATAGATCCTTTATTTTCACAGACAATATATTACAGCGTCATATAGGAATTGTCAAACAACAAAAAAGAAAAAACTAAAAACTGACATCTTCGGAGGAGCCCTCAAAGGTAGGTACATCTGACAATAAAAGTACATGAACAACTTTGATAATAGTTTATAAATTTACAGACATTATGGTTCAAGTCATGAAGTCCGTTAAAACATAAAAACATTTATCAAGTAGGTAATTTTTAAGATTTCTCTTGAAAAGTCCCTCAGACTGAATAGATTTCAAATCTTCAGGCAAGAGATTGAAGATTTTCAGTGCCAAATATTTTGGTGTATTTAGTGTCACATTATATTAGAGAATGGAATATAAAGGTCTTTATCCTGTCGAGTTGATTTCTCACATAGACAACCATTGGTCAGGAATAATGTTCTATTTTAAAATACATACACAGACATTTCAAAAATAAATAGACATACCAAAGGCAAAATCTCGTATTCTCCAAATGAAGGGGTATACCAGCAATAATTCTCACAAGTTTTTTCTGTGCTGTAAATATGTTACTAGCTAAGGGCGAATCCCTCCAAAATAGGAGACCATATCTCAAGCGAGACTCTACTTGAGCGTAGTATAACTAGTTGTTTTGAGGTTAAGACTGATTTTATATTTCTGAACAAGAAAACATAGTGAATTCAATTTACGTATAAGAGACTCACAATGAGATTCCAGTTTAAAGGTGCATCCAACATCGTCCCAAAACCTGACCGAATCGGACTGATCCAAGGATACTAATATCTAGTGGTCGCGCATACTTTGTCTGTTATGAAATCCCATGATTTGAGTTTTATTTGGATTCAGATATAAATTGTTTCTCAGAGCACCAATCTATAGTACGATTCATTATCTCTGAACAGTCATTATTCAGGATGTTATAGTTCTATTACTAGCAACAATAGAAATATCGTCTGCATATAGAATGCATTAATTTTTTTCAAATAATTCATCCAGATCATTCATGTATAGCAATAAAATGAAATAGGGACAATCACAGAGCCTTGAGGGACACCAATAGATACTATTTTTTATTGGGACTGTACTTGTTTTCCTTGGCTCCATCACAGTGGGACATAACCACATACTGTTCACATTAGTCAATAATGAAAACCCACTCATAAGCTACACCACGTATTTAATTAGAATAAAGTTTAGAGAAAACCCATATCATGATTGACACAGTCGAATGCCCTGCTAAAATCACAGAAGATTCCAGCAGGGCACTCACCTCCTCAATAAAATTTACCGTTTTATGCATAAATGCACAAAAAGTACTGCTAGATGATCTGCCTGTATGGGAATCCATGCTGACTTTCAGTTATCAGTTCTTTTTCATTAGAAAATCCACTCATGGATCTCATCTCACAGAAAATGAGAGTTCAAACACCTTGAGAAGCAAGATAGAATGGTAATTGGACGAAAATCATTCAAATTTCTAGAATTGGACTTCTTCTGAACAGGCACAACCTTGCTTGTTTTGAGGCTTGAAGGAAAACGCCCTGTGTGAACAAAAGATCAACCAAGTTTTGTGTGGTTCCATAATTATTGGCAATACTTTTTCGAAATAAACATTGACATTTCGTCAGACCCACTGGAGGACTCATTTTTAGTTTGTGATTCAATAAAATCAGAAGTTCTTACAGGCTATAGGGTTTAGGAAAATGGAATCTTTTCAAAAGATTAACATTATTTGAATTAGTGTCAGAGCTAGTATTTGGTACTGAGCTAATAATTTCATAAGTTTGTCGATAAAATAGTCTTCGAACATATTGACAATTCTCTGAGGAAACATAATTCTCTAATTGGAATATTTGAATTATTCTCACTATTCCTAGTTAGTTTATTTATCACATTCAGGTTGTTTTCCACATATTGTCAGACGTAGAACCTTATTTTGGTAGTGAGTGCGTTTAACATGATGTACAAGTTTTTTATGTTTTTTATATTTTTTATACAATACTGTTAGGACAGGGCGAGAGGTTTTCAATAAAATAAGTCCTTCAAGCTTTGGCTGGACTCAATTACATCGTCAGTCACCCACTCACTCCCCATGAAATTGTTTTAAGGGAAAGAAGTATCGAAATGAAATCCAAATATCTCACAAAAGTTGAAATGCATTTTCGAAATTTTATATTTGTAGGTGGAAGACCAATTCTGTGTCAGCAAACATAGTTCAGTATTTTAATGGCAAAAATTTCTTGTCTGCAATATGCGAAATCTCTTTCATTAATGGAGCCGAACTCTACCAGGACAGTTCTATGATCGAAAAGATCATTATCTATTACATAAGTTATAGTATTGCTCATATTAGTAAAACATGATCAATTATAGTGCTCGAAGTATCGGTGACCACTCTTGGGGCTTAAACCATATCCTAGGGGTATATTACATAACTCCGTGAATTTTTTTGTATCATTAGCGTTCAAGGTAGCATCTATATTCATGTCACCACAGACAAAATATATGCATTCGACAGATACAGTTCAGTCAATGCCAATATGTCAATGCCCAATAAAGACATATTTTTATAGAAAAGATCAAAATCGCCCTTCGGAGAACGATAACAAGAAACAATTATAAATTTATTAGATCTATAGGAGCAGAAACTGCATGAACTTCGAAATCTTTGTCTATACATAGTTCTTCATCATTAATTTTCTGAACTTTCAAGTTCCTTCTAGAATAGATGACAACCCCTCCCTTCTCATGCACAGTTCTACAATAAAAACTGCATAAAACAAAACCATCAATGGACTTTGAGAGAATAGAGTCATTTGTTGAATGAGTTTCTGATGAACATGAAAACTGAATATAGTCTAAGCTATGACCATCTAATTCCAGAGTTATTCAGAGAAAGAAAGTTAGACCAAATGTTATTTGTCCGTCTTCGAGTCCTGAACCGTTTCTGAAAAACTGCTGACACACCTCTGGCCAAAACTTGGCATTCATTGCAAGTTTGAAGCTTTGCTCATGGATTGTTACTTTGAGTGAATAGACCTGTCGATATCTGGAGGTGATAACTTCACAATCAACCACATTGAAAGATTTTTGTTACAAGTTTTTTAGATCGTCAGCCGAAGTTGACAAACGTTAGAGTAAATAATAATATAAAAGAAAAATGTTAACACCATTAATTGAAATATAAAATATTCATGAAAATGCCCTGCACATTTTGAATTTGGACTGTTTTATGACGTGCACAAGTTATCATTGCTAATCGTGGTTACATTGAAAACAGGTTCTTATTGACGAACGTTTAACCCTTTGAGGCCAAAAATTGCGAAAATTAAAAAAAGTTTTTATAGAAATCTATTTATTAACAAAAGGTTCAGTTGAAATGAGACTGATTAAACAAAAAATACAAAATGAGACTTAATTAACGAAAATATACAGGATTATCCTGAAGGACGTGGTTACTAATGCTAGGAACTAAATGGTCGAAACGCTATCAATTTGGCATCATAAATGTCCCTAAAGACGACCAAAGCAGAGCAAAAAATAATGCGTAGGCAACACATTAAACACCTTGGTTACCACGTAAAACCCAGAGAAAATATATCGGAATTTCGGAACGAAAGATTTGGCATAACCTTTCAAAATTTAGAAAACTGTGATTAACTTTGGGCAATTAATCAAGATTTAAAAGCAAAAGACCAATCTCTCCTATTCATGGTGAGGCCGGGTTGTGCTATGACCCAGACAAAGCCAAAGCTCAAGCTTTTGCAGACTCGATGGATAGGCAGTTAAGACTGGATGAGCATCCTGACGATGATCTGCATCGTGAAATTTTGTTGGAAAATCGGGTTCACCGTACCCTCAGGGAACCCAATCACGACGACATTTGTCCAGCTACGTTGGATGAACTCAAGGTAAGGTAAGGTAACGACGGAATTACTAATCGAATGATTAAGTATTTCCCGGATAACCAGGTGCAGTCATTATTGAATATGAATATTAATTCACTGCGCCTCAAGAGATTCCCTTGGAAATGGGGCATGCCGTTGTGGTTATGATTCCGAAACAGGGACAAAACCCGATTTTTCCCAAAAAATTATCTACCGATCAGTCTGCTTTGCAGTTCGGCTAAGCTGGCTGAAAAAATCGTTCTAGAAGGGCTTGACGAAGAAGTGGAGGATGGAAATGTCCCACCAAACGAAGCTTTCTTGCTAAGCTAACAGATTTCCACCTGCCACTGAATTTGATCAAGTGGATCAAGTCGTTTCTCTTGGGTAGGACACTTAAAGTCAATGTCGACCATTCTCCCTCGGATTCGATAGAAATTGAGGCGTTCCTATATTATACGCCCTCTATGTGTCAGATATTCCAAGAAGCGAACAAGTGAAGGTCTCCCTGTTATTCGTTGATACGGCTTTGCTTTCCTCTGTAGCTGACCATCTGATGGGTGTCGTTCCCTTGCAGAATGCATTGAACGACCTCCAGCAGTGGTATTTGGAGTGGAAGGATGAAGTGATTTCGATGGGTCGCAAGAGGAACAACCCGGAGAGGGGAGTCACTATCTATGGAAGGGAGATAGAAGGGTCAGAGCAGGTCAAGTACCTGGGAGTTACTCTGGATCCCCGGCTGACCTGGAGACCACACCATAATATTGTCAGAGACCAAATCGTCATTTTGTATGCCCCAGCCGCCTGGGGCTAAATCTGAGTCTAGCATTGGAATTCTGGAACGGGTGCAAATGATAACGAAAGCTCCGTGGTACGTGCGGAACAATCGGATCCTCGATGATCTAAATCTGCCTTCTATCAGGAGTATCATTAGAGAACGCAATCACAAAGTATTTGATTGTGCACTAGCTCACGAAACCACCGATTACAATATAGACGACCCCTCGCGTTCAAAACGGCCAGGCACTCTCTAGAGTGATGGGTTATCCACTAATCCATACAGGGTAGCGGAGCTGCATCCTCAATAAAAATTACTATTTTTCCAAATTTCCCTCTCGATCATTGTTCGAGATACACCATCATGACAAGGACTAGAGACCGGTCTCTAATCCTTGATCACATTCTTAATTCGTGAACGGCCTTGGCCCGCTTATTTGATTTTAAAGAGAGAGCATTTGGGCTACACTCGGCTTATTAACGTGATAGGAAATCCAGATACGTTAAACCCAATGACAGAAAGGATATATTTTATCTGCCTTCACTCCGCTCTCCGCCAGCTGCGTGACGTCATCTCGGAACCACTACGGTTGGTTCGCCATAAAGCCACGATTATTATAACCTTTATCTTGGTATTTTTAACTTAAACCTGTTGATTATTTGGGTTTTCTGGTTAGTGTGTTAATTTACTTTAGCTCCATTGAATTTTCAGTACTCTAGATACCCACGTTTACTGTGGATAACCCATAAATTGAATTGATGCTGACCGCGTCTTTAAACCTCTTTTCGAGATAGGGCACTTCGTTGTTTCGATTTATTGAGTATATTTGTGGAAACTTTGAGCCCATTATGATAAATAGGAATTCATCAATTAAAAATATGGGTATGGTTTTGAGTACAAGAAACTACGGCTTCCAGGCATGATCTGAAGTATAAACAGTTCAAACTCACTGCCTATGGAATTATGTCAACCCTTCAGCATTTTACGAAAGCTATATTTACCTCAAATAAATAAAAAATAGTTAAAAAACAAGTGTCCAATCCAAAGTGGGCTCCAACACGCACTTAACACTAGATTCAATTTTCACTTATTCACGATGCTTATGGCACTATAAATCCATACAAATGAAAGTCAAATGATTCAGCAAACATAAACACTAAAACAAACGACGGAAAAATGTTACTAACAGGAAGAAAAACCACTGTGAAAAAGTAGAAAATACATACTTATGGCGGATGAACCATCCAGGTCCCCTGGTGACGTTAAATGACGATGCAAATCTTCGCATGTGCAGCTGAAATTTGGCCAATGTGACGAAGATAGGAAATAAGCCATCCTTTCCTTGAGTATAATCATTGCGTGAAACCGGCAGGAAATAATAGGGTGGATAACCACACTGTTTTCACTGATAACCAGTAGTCCTCAAAGGGTTAACTATGCTATTTGCAGCAGTCGTCAAAGTAAATAGTAATATATAAAATGCATTAACACCATCAATTAAAATATAAAATATTCTAGGGAAAATTGCCCTGTGGCATTTTTTTATAATTTTCAAAATTTCATGAAGTTGCATTGCACATTTTAAAATTATGACTTCTTTTGACGTACACAGGTGATCAGAATATCCTTGCTAATTAATTGTGGTTACTTTAGAAGTTTGAAACACTTGAATAAACACTAAAATATCAATGACACTAACAAATGCATTTGTCTTAATATATTAAAACATTATAAAATTCTTCCAAATCATAATAGGCCTTATCAATCAGTAGTTCTTTTACGATTTTTCTGAATGCACTTAAAGAAGACCCGTTTTTAAGATTTGTAGGGAGTTTGTTATACATCTTGATACCATTACAAATCAGTAAGGTAGTGGTTGGTATGGGAAGTCTCATTGTGTTGGTCTGTCGGGTATTATAGTTTGACTGAGTTGTGGTATTGGAAACCGACACATTTTGTAGATCAGACAAACAGTTTCCAGTATAAGAACGATGTTACTGTCAGGATCTGATGTTTTGTGAATAGTGACCTGCAGGAGTCTCTTATTTTTGCCTTGCACATATACCCAATATACCTGGCACACATACCTTTTTTTTGTAGAACAAAAACACTTTTGAGCATTTGTTAATTGCAAACTCCCCAGAAACAAATTCCATATCTTATATGAAGACAAAATAGGTTGTTTTTGCAAAAGTCAACCCAAGTTCTTCTGAGACAGTCCTGATAACGTAAAATCCTGTTGCCAGTTTTTATTCAGGTGTAATATATGTTCTTCAATTTGAGTTTATTGTCGATGTGTATTCCTGGAATTTTTTTGTTGATTTTAGATAGGTTATTATTATGACTGGAATATTACACTTGAAGAAAATAATATTTGTTTTAAAACATTAAAGAGAGGAAGTTTGAATCGCACCAGCTTTTCACGCTTGCATTTCCAGATATTCTGTTGCGCATTTCTGCCAGATCTCTGCCATGCCACAATAGGGTAGTGTCATCAGCAAAAAGTGTTATTCTGGCACTGATCTTCAAGTGAGTGATATCATTTACATATAGAAGGAATAGAATGGCCCCCATAATAGAAACATGAGGGACCCATGTTTCGGTTTAACCAATGTTTGAGTCAGTTGAAAGTCTTACAAACTGTGTTTTGTGTGATAGATACAGTGCGCGTCAAAATTATGGAACAAATTCGATATTCCGTAAGCCATGTACTTTTGACAAAAATCCTGAAATAGGTCGATTTTTATTTCAAAATGCCGATTTTTTTATGTATATTCCAAAGAGGTTATGTCACTGGTTTTGACATGGTGACGTAATCGGTAATTTTTTAAATTGGAATAGATGTCTTGTGATACCTCATCTGAAAGGCCTTTCAATACTGCATTCAATAATGATAATTAATTAGATATTTTTTCACAGAATTGAACAAAATTAATATTTTATTTCAATAAGAGAATAACTTTATACCCAACAAAATAGAACAGTTAAATAAGATGTCCAAAATGCCATCAGCAGTCTCTTCACAATAAGAAAATCTACGGACACATTCCTCTTGCACATTGCGAATAACTTCCGGAGTAATTCTGTTAATTTCGATTCTAATTCGTTTTTTTCAACGCTTGTAGATTTTGCGGCCTATCTACATAGACCTTCGTTTTCCCAAATAACCCACAAGAAAATATCCAGGGGCATAAGATCTGGAGATCTTGGGGCCACTCTATCGTCCGCGTCTACCAATCCACCTCCTAGGAGAACAGTTATTCAAAACTCGCGAACATCACGTGCATAGTGCGGAGTGCACCATCTTGTTGCAACCAAATACTTTCATTTGGTGAGTTAGGATTGTTGGCGTTTGGAAAAATATCGGCAAGGCTAGGTATGAGTTCATTTCTTAAAAATTCAAGTAACGCTCCCTGTGAGATTTCCTTCGAAAATGCGGGCCAATAATCCTGTCGTTTATTATCCCCGCCAAACATTGACTTTCTGAGGGTAGTTGAGTATGACCGTCCATCATCCAGTGAGGATGATCCCTACTCAATATCTGCAATTCTGACGATTTACTGAACCATTTAGGCAAAACGTAGCCTCATCGGAAAACAAATTTGTTTTATAAAAACGTGGATTGCGGTTACACAAATCCTGCATTATTTCACAGAACTCCACACGGCGATCAGGGGTCATCATCATTGAGTTGTTGATGTAGCGGTACTTTGTATGGATGGTACTTTTCTGCTTTTAGAATACGTAATACAGAACTTTGGGATATGTCAAGGTCTGCTGCAATTTGTCGTGAAGTATTGAGAGGATTATTCTCTACACCCAATAGTGTTTCACGTTTTCTTCCATTTTAGGACGTCCAGCATTCGGAATATGTTTGACATGACCAGTTTCTCAAAATTTTTTTTCAATCTTACTGACTGTTGAACGACTGATAGGTCTATTTGGATACTTCGCATTGAACAAGTAGCATATCTCTTGCTGAGTTCTGGTTCTATCTCCGTATCCAATAAAGATTGAAATTTCTATGCGTTGGGTTTCACTAAAAGTAGCCATAGTTTACTTTAAGAACCTTTTCACTCAGAATTTGTGCAGAATCTTTGTTAATATTTCATCTGACATGACACTAACTTGCCTATTATGTCATTAATTTGTGATTGTCTTTTGTTTCCATTTTAGTCTGGGAAATTTAATATTTTGAAAGTATCCATTGGTGTAGTAGAGCACTGACTCACTAGTCTGCCAGGGCAGTCCTAAGGATTAGAGCCCTGGCTCAAAAAGTAAAATTTTGCACTTTTTAACACGCTTTTATTATCTCTACTTGTAACTAAATAACTCACAATGTAATAACATCATGGAAGTAAATATCCACCCACTTCCAATCTTCCGAATAATCTGAAATTTGTCACACATATTAAGGACCGATGACAATACAAGAATTTCATAATCATAATGTAATTATAATAAAAATATATTTTTCCAAACGCCAACAATCCTAACTCACCAAATGAAAGTATTTGGTTGCAACAAGATGGTGCACCCTCGTACTATGCACGTGATGTTCGCGAGTTTTTGAATAACTGTTTTCCTAGGAGGTGGATTGGTAGACGCGGACCGATAGAGTGGCCCCTAAGATCTCCAGATCTTACGCCCCTGGATTTTTTCTTGTGGGGTTATTTGAAATCGAAGGTCTATGTAGATAGGCCGCAAAATCTACAAGAGTTGAAAACTCGAATTAGGATCGAAATTAACAGAATTACTCCGGAAGTTATTCGCAATGTGCAAGAGGAATGTGTCCGTGGATTTGCTTATTGTCAAGAGACTGGTGGATGACATTTCGAACATCTTATTTAACTGTTCTATTTTGTTGGATATAAAGTTATTCTCTTATTGAACTAAAATATTAATTTTTGTTCACCCTGTAAAAAATATCTAATCAATCATTATAATTGAATTCAGTATTGAAAGGCCTTTCAGATGAGGTATCACTAAGACATCTATTCCAATTTAAAAAAATTACCGATTACGTCACCATGTCAAAACCAGTGACATAACCTTTAGAATATACATAAAAAAATCGGTATGTCAAAATAAAAATCGACCTATTTTAGGATTTTTGTCAAAAGTACATGGCTTGCGAAATATCGAATTTTTTCCATAATTTTGACGCACTGTATGACTCAATCCAATGTATACTATCCTTATTAAAACCATAATCTCATGATCCACAAAATCAAAGGTTTTTTTAAATCACAGAAAACAGCTACCGCAGAAGAACCAGTGTTAAGTTTACTGTATAGTTCCTTGAAAGGTTGAAAATTACATCATTTGTATTTTTATTATTTTGAAAGGCAAATTGTTGGGATGTTATTAGTGACAAGGAAGTCCATTATGCGCTACTTCACTAATTTTTCCATGACTTTTGCTAAAGTTGGTATAAGATATATTGGTCTGTAGTTGGATGGGTCGGGTCGTCCTTGTCACCTCCTTTTGAATGAGTATTATTACAGAAAGCTTTAGGAAGCCATGGACAATGACTTTTTCGATAGAATCATTTTTCATTTTTCATTCAGGACACAGTCTGGGAGACATTCAAAAATTCTGATGGACATATCGTCAAATCCTGGTGTTTTTTGTTCTTGATATCTTCAATAGCTTCCTTCAGTTCTTGGATGTCAGTGGATCAGTTGCAGGGTGTTTTCTAAATGAAATGATTCTAAGTAAAGAAGTGGATCATTGTTTACATTTGCAAGCCTTGTGGTTCCGGAGGTTACCGTACAATAGTAATTGTTCATTATAACAGGCGAAATTGGTACTGTTTTGTGCTTTCCTTTGAACTCATTCACTGTACTCCAACTTTCTTTGATTTTGTTATCTGCATTTATCATACGATTTTGATAATAGGATTCTTTCGCAGCATCAATTATTCGTATATACATTTTCCCATATTGATTATAGTGTTTATGGATGTCAGTGTTAGTTGTGAATTTTCTAATATAGTGAAGTGATCCCATATTTGCTGATGCCACTATCATTCCTTTGGTTAACCATAGCTATAGCTAAGAGCCCAAGTTTGAGTATGAAACAGTTGTTATCGTGAAATTTAGTATGAACTCGAAAATAATATTTTCAACAGAAATAAAAAGTCGCAGATGATTCCACATCTGATTTTATGAACATCCTGTTTATATTTTCAACGAATCAAAAAGTACCTATTGCACGAAAGTTGGCTATTCTGCAATAGTATGACTACAGTGAATTCATCTCTCAATTTGGAAGTTGTAAGTAATTGAATCGTCTGGAGCAGCGATTCCCTTCAGCTTGTGAACTTTTGATAGATAAATTTCACCCCACCAGACGTCTTCATTGCGAAGTTATGAAAGGGACCAAAAGTGCTTGACTTTCCTTCAGAAAGTGCTCGTAGTCTCTAACTTTCATGGTTAGATTAGAAAAATGTTCTCTATTTATACAGTGTCCGTCATAAAGTTGGCTACATATGGAAAAACATTTTGTTATTGAAATTTCTGAAAAACTTTAATTGTGGTTGTTTCTGCATGTCTGAAAACTAAAAAATTCGTTGCCACTTATATCAAATGACCTCAAATTTGGCGAGCATTTTCAAAAAAGTTATCTGTAGTGCCGAAAAATGGGTCAAATTGACAATAAATCAAAAAATGTAATTGTGAAAATGTGTTTGGAATCCAATGAGGACTCCATGTACCAATTTTGAACCATATTGAAGAAGAAAACAAAAATATCATTTTATTCCTCTACCCTTACCAAGAAACATTATACATTCTTGTTTTATCTGGAAACAGCTTTAATAACCTAAATCACATAGGTTTGGGTCAAAACTAATCAAATATTTGGGGAATAGACATTTTGCGGGAGATTAATTATGAAAACACGATTTAGTCTTGTCACTAGATGTAGTCATGCCCTGTATATTGATGCACATGAGCTTATTCAATAGTCTCAAACCGTAAATAAAATTTGAACCAACTAATATTTGTAATTTAACACATTATTTATCCTAATTAAATTTGGTATTGTTTAGGTGGATGTGGAAAAATAAAAAAAACTCATCAAACGAACAATGTACAAATTTTCAATATCCACGTGACCACCTTCGCGCTCCATACATAGAATTGTTCTGGAAAACATTTCGCGGCGAACATTTTTCAACATAGTTCTGTTGTTCAGTGCTGCACATTTCCTTATACGAATTTCTAAATGTTCTACATTTTGAAATTCGCGTTGTTTATAAACATTTATTTTCAGGTAACCCCATGAAAAGAAATCACACGGCGGTAGGTCTCGAGACCTAGCAGGCCAATGATTACCTGAATATCGACCTATCCACTGATCATCATTTTTTTATTGTACTTTGGGAATTGAAATTGGTAAAAATTGGGAAATTTTGTTTTCTATACTTTGTTATTTATGTTTATTTTTGTAAATTTTAAAAGTTTCGGGAAAAAAATCTAACAAAGTAAAAAATGTGTTTATAACAAATTGGTAAGTTAATAAACAATGAAATTGTTTATGAAAAAAAATTTTTCTGTTACTTTATAGAGGACAGTCAATTATGATTTCAAGAAAAAAATAATTTCTAAACCAATTATTTAAACAATAGAAATAACAATAAAAACGATCATAAACAATTAAAAATTGTTATTAAGGAAACATTTTCTTCAGAAAAATATTTGTAATATAATAAAGTTGTGAAAAATTTTTTTTCAAAAATATTGAAATAATCAATTTGTTTATAAAAAATTTATCAACAAATGGCGGGAAAAATTTGTTTTGCAAATCAATTTATATCTTGTAATAATAAAAACACGATAATATGATGATTGAGAAAAAAAATATGAGCCCCCATATATAAGGCCGCCCGTCAAGGATAAAGGGTCAGATTAGTAAAAAAAATTGATCATCAGAAATTCTCGAGCGCGTCAGATTGAGGTAGGGTGAGTTAATTACATGCTAAAAAGTGTATATTCCACTAATCTGACAATTTGAGAGTGACGTAAAGAAAGGGGAGGGCTACAAAGTTGTAAAAAAAACGTCATCTCGACATTCTCGAGCGTGGCAAAAAAAAAATTATTTTGAAAGAAATAATTCAAGGATAACGAAAAATATATAATCTGACGATTTCCACAAGCCGAAGTGATAAAAATTCGTCGATGAAGTTTAATGCGTGCAGCTGCGTGATGCCTATATTCCCCTCTCCGCGTTTCTCTTCCTCTCTCATTCTTTCTCTATCTACAACCCAGCATTGTACCGACGAGGGAAAGAGAAACCTTTGCAATTTCTGATGAATTCAGAAATTTTCCAAGAAGCATTTCAGGATTTGGGATCAAAGGAGCATAATGTGCGGGATTCTTCCAACATCATACAGTCTTTTACTTGCCACTTGTATGGGTTGAAAAAGTTAGACGATGTCAATCAAGCCAGGATTGTCACCTTCAATAAGACGTACAAGGTGAAAGACAAATCACAACCCTTCTCCTTGAGTGTCCGGAATTACGATGCGTTCAACTTGCCACCCTGTCAATCGGAGTTATTTCAGCAAGTGTTACGCACAAGATTCATTGCATGTTTGTGGAGTAATGCCCATAATGCAAAAATTATCGATCTTTTACCAACGGACTATGGATGGAAAGTTGTCGACGGAAAGTTCAAAATGATCTGGTTTGCAGGTGATCAATTGCCGAAAGCGTATGAAGATGTAGTCATAACACCTGATATTCTTGAGGATACTCCATAATCAGGTATATCTTCTCTCCAATAATTAAAAAAACACGTTATCCCTTTGTGTACTAGTGGGTCCACGATGGGACCACCTATCAAATGTTTAATTTCTCGCGGACAAGTAAGGTTCAACTGGGATCACCTATTGGCATGTTGTGTAGTGGGGATCCGAATTTACGCTGAGTGCGGTGTCGGTCGTGAGTTACCGGTTCAAGCCGAATGTTCAACGGACTGAATGCACATGTGTTCAGTGTTTGTTCACGGAGTCATTTGATTTGTGTACCTTGATTCAATTTGGTGATATGGCAGGTATGTATATGATTTTAATTGTTTGTTACTGTATACCTAAACGTATACTGAGATCTGTTTGCTGAATTTCGATTTTTCACATGCGATTTCACATGGTTTTATTAGGTGGTTCCATATGGGACCACTGGTACGCTGCTAATTTTATTGTTTATTTTATTTTTTCAGGTAGACTTGATCTTTCTGAACTAGAAAAATTATCTGCAGATGATCTCTTTGCTTTAGTGGCAGAAATTCCATCCGATGGTGAATCTATTCACTCCGATTGCGACAGTAATGATGAGGAACATCTAGAAAACAACGCTGTGGCCCCTGCTGTTGATGACCTACTAGTATACGATCAAAACGAATTGTAAGCTGTTACTAATGATGAAGACCTCTCCTGGGATTCAGAAGATGAATTACCGCTGACGACTTTTTTACCAGTAGCCAATGTCTTGTCACAACCAACATGTCAATGGTCAAAAAATTTGAATAATGGTATTCATCCAACACAATTTAATCAAGATTCTGGACCGGATATTCCAGACAATATCGAGATGCCATTGGATTACTTCATGGTTTTGTTTTCTGAAGATCTTCTGCAGAAAATAGTTTTCGAAACGAATCTGTACGCTACTCAAAATGGAATGAGAGGAGCACAGGCACACACGGTATCCACAACGGTTGAAGAGATAAAATGTTTTCCTGGATTGAATATTCTAATGGGCATAAAACACTTGCCGAGTTACAAAGATTATTTGTCTTCCAAGGAAGAACTTCGAGATAATTTTATTGCCTCTTCCATGTCACGAAATAGATTCAGAAACTTATATTCGAAGTTACAAGCCTTCACGATGTCAATCGATAGATGAATCCATGATTCGGTTCAAAGGTAGGATTTCATTCCGCCAATATATGCCGATGAAACCCATAAAAAGGGGGTATAAGTTATGGGTACGAGCGAATCAATCTGGTTTTGTATCGCAATTTCAAGTATACACAGGTAATGCGCAAATAATTTTTTTATTTAATTTATGAGAATTTGTTACTTTTTCAGGAAAAACTGACACTGTTAGAGAACAAAACTTGGGAGAAAGGGTCGTATTTGACTTGACGAGGGAATTGGTAGGAAAACATCATGAAGTTTACATGGACAATTTTTTCAATTCTGTTTTGTTACAACGAAATCTCCAAAAAAACAAAATTCATAGTTGTGGCACTGCGCGAAAAGATAGAAAATGGTTTCCAAAGGACTTGGCAGCCGATAAATGCATGAATAGGGGAGATTATGATTGGAAAGTTAGTGATACTGGAATTATTGCTCTCAAATGGAAAGATAATAGAGCTGTACATTTCCTTAGCAATTTTCATAACCCTGAAGATGTTCAACTAATATCTAGAAAACAGAATGATGGGTCTCGCAAAGAATATACTTGCATAGGTTTAGTGAAGGATTATAATCAGCATATGGGATATGTTGACAAAAGCGATATGTATAAGTCTTGCTATGAAATCGATCGAAAAGCAAGAAATGGTGGCATAGAATTTTTTGGCCTTCATAGACCTCACTTTGCAATGCTTTAATTTACTTGCATAGGTTTAGTGAAGGATTATAATCAAAAACACTATCACTAAAAGAATTCAGGCTTGCTGTTGCGAATGGGCTGATTGGAGCCGATCCCACAACCCCTCAGAGAGGCAGGAGGAGTTTAGATCCCATCGTCAATAAATATAAGCCATATGTTGCCTTAGAACGGCGCATTAGTAAGGCCGCGCACATGCCAATACATGGTAATAAGACCAGATGTGCAAACTGTAGTTCAAAGAGTCAACCTCACAGAACTAGATGGCACTGCTCTTCTTGCAATGTCGGCCTATGCCTCACAGATAAAAAAAACTGTTTTGGATTATTTCATAAAAAATAACCTGTTATAGTTTTGTACTGCATTACGTATTTTCCAAATAAAAATTGAATGAAATCAACACATTGAATTCTTATTATTTTCCCAGTGGTGTCCTGGTGGAACCACCTGTTTCCGTTGAATCTGAGAGAAGAAAAATTATTTTCAATGAAGAAGTCATTAATATATAATATATCAAGTCTAATTATGACAGCAAAAGCATGTTTTTCGACAAAAAATTTATTTGGGCCACAAAGGGTTATTCATAAAATTTTTTTTTAAATATTTTAATGATTTTTTGTTACAGATACGCAATCTGAGGATGAAATCGAGCCAGAAGAGGAAGATGATTCTACTGATGAAGATGATGATGAATTAATCAAATAATTATAAAAAATAAAAAAAAATTGAGCATTTTTTTTTAAAATTATTTTCTTATAAATACAAGTATTCTACTTAAAAAACATACACTTTTTTATTTGCATGCTTTTCCTGAGCTTCTCAATTAATTAAGTTCAATGATTTAAAAAAATAAAAAAAATATGTTTTTTGTCAGATGAGGCGAATCCCTTTAGATAATCGTCAGATTATGAGACAGTACGTCTAGGACATAAAGATGAACCATATATATCTTAATCTGACGCGCTTGAGTATTTCAAAATGGCGAATTTTTTTGCACATTATAATAATGGCCGCGAGTTTGCGTCACATCGAAATCGTCAGATTATATTCTAATTCAAATTCTTTATTGACCATTTGTAGCCAAGCAGTGCTTGGATATGGCAAGTCGTTTTACACTAAAAAATCCGGGCCCTGAGACCAGAGCAGCATATGTCGAGGCTAGAGGCATATGTAAAGAGACAATAGAATGCTCAAAAGATGCCCACAAAGCCAAAATAAGATCAAAACTTGCTGAATGTCCTAACGGATCCCGTTCATTTTGGTCTTTCGCCAAAGCTGTGGGAAGAAATTTCACTCAGCTCATTTCCTCCCTAACCAAAGAAGATGGAACACTAGCAACGACTGCTCAGGAAAAGCCAATATCTTTGCGCACCTATTTGCTGGAAATTCCACTCTGGATTCATCGGAAAACAACCCCGAACATTACACCTATTGACAGTCACATGTCACGAGATCACCTTTCGCCAACGTACTATCAGAAAGATTTTGCTGTGTCTCTACACCAACAAGGCCTGTGGATCTGACGTAATCCCGCCGATTGTTCTCAAGAAATGTGCCTCCGAACTAATACCTGTTCTTTGCAAGTTGTTCAACCACTCTTACAATTTGGGGTATTTCCGTCCAATTGGAAAATTGCAAAGTACAGCCAGTCCCTAAAAAAGGCAAAAGGCCCTACCTAGCAACTACAGACCTATCGCACTGCTATCTATTATTTCAAGGTCATGGAAAAGCCATCAACATCGAGCTCATGAAATATCTGGAAGACTCAGGAATTGTCAACGATAGGCAATATGGCTTCCGCCATCAGAGATCAACTGGTGACCTGCTCGCACGTCTCACATATATGGCAGCTATCTATTGAAAGCATGGAGAAGCTTTAGCTGTGGCATTAGATATCTCAAGGCGTTCGATCGAGTTTGGCAACAGGGACCCCGCCAAGCTTCCGTCTTATGGCTTGCCCCTCAGCTGTGTTCTCTGCTTGCTGATTTTCTCTAAACAGGTCTCTCCATGTAGTGGTCGATGGAGTTTCATCTGACACTCTACTCATAAATGCTGGTGTTCCGCAAGGATCCATTCCCCACCAACACTATTTCTACTTCACATCAACGACCTGTTGAAAGCCTTCATGTCCAGTACACAGCTTTGCCGATGATAGTACCCTCATACCGCTTTCTCTTCCAGGGGCCCCTATATCAGCCCGTGAAACCAGAAATGAACGAGGAAGAAATGTTAATAATATAAATATGGACTTGGCAACAATTCTCGAATGGGGATCTAATAACTTGGTAGAATTCAATGCAAACAAAACACAAAACATGTCTTTTCCTAGAAAAGCCGATCTCACTATTGCCTAACATAACTTTGTCAGGAGTAACCATACCACTGGGAAACCATCCATATCGATGCTTGGTATTACTATCAGCAATAACCTTTCCTGGAAAATCACGTGAGGTCCATTGCCAAAGTGCATCCCAAAACTTGGTTTTCTGTTTCGTGCCAAGAGCTATTTCACCCCAGTCAGCTGCTTATGATCTATAAGGCACAGATCCGACCTGTCCTGGAATACTGTTCCCATATTTGGAGTGCGGCACCTAAACATATCCTGAGGCTATTGGATTCTGTCCAAAAAAGGGCAATTCGTCTCGTCGGTGATGCCTCGCTTACAAACTCGCTCACTTGTCTGGAACACCGTAGAAAAGTTGGCGATTTGTCTCTATTTTATAGATATTTTCATGGGCGATGCTCTTCTGAAATATCAACAATCGTTCCTGCTTTGGCAGTCTCTTCGAGATTAACCCGTCAAGTTCAGTCATCACACCCTTCGTGGTCACTTTGGAAACCTGCAGAACATCACTTTCCAAAGACTCGTTCATCCAACGAACAGCGAGGCTTTGGAACTCATTGCCTAGGGAGGTGTTTCCCGAGGCATACAACCTTCAGAAATTTAAGAAGAACACCAACCCCTACCTTCTTTCCCTAGGTTCCCACGATGTTCTCTGAACATTACAGGATATCCCTTTTCGTGGGAACCAGAATAAAAAAAAAAAAAAACACTTAGTAGCACATTATCAATGCTATGGGAAACAGATTTAAAAAATCAATAAATTATTTTGAGAAAACAATAGTCACACAAGGACATACATAGAAGTAATAACATAAATTAAGTGTTTTTACAAAAATTCACAAATTCTTCAAGGCTATAGAAAGCATTCATTGTCAGCATTTGTTTAATTTTTTTCTTGAAGAGAGGGGACGATAATTCTTTTAAGTTATTTGGTATATAATTGTATAATGTGAGTCCATTATGTTGTGGTGATTTTGTAAAGTACGTATGGTTGAATTTTTCGATGCGAAGGTTATCTTTGTTTCTTGTTTCATACCTGTGCCTGTCTACATTTTTAGCATAGCTATCTTTATTATTATGTATATATAGTAATATATTTAAGATGTATATGCAGGGAAATGTCAATATACCCTTTAGTTTAAATATTTCTCGGCATGAGTCGAAAGGTTTCATACATATATTATTCTTATTATGCGTTTTGGAGAACGAATATTCTAGTCCATTCAGTTGCAAGGCCCCAGCTGATTATGTTGAATGATAAGTCAGTAGACTACGGGTAATATACTTTTAGCAGAGACGATTCATGAAGTGATTTTTTTAGTGTAAGGAAGGCAAAGCAGCTTTTTTAAGCTTGTTACATGTATTATCTATTTGTTCAATCCACATTATGTTATTATCGAGATGTATGCCTAAGAATTTTGTAGATTTTGATATTTCATGTTGATTGTTATTTATGTTTAGATTGACTAGGTTTGGTTTATTACTGCGTGCGCTGTTGAATTGAATGAACATTGTTTTTTGTTTCTTGTACACCATTCATAGAATTGGTTTACTACTCAGGTCACTTTCACATTAAGAGTACTCAGCGAGGAGCCCGTCACTATTATTGTTGTATCGTCTGCATACATAAACACCTTCCCCCCTTCAATATAGTCAGGAAGGTCATTTATGTACAACAGGAATAAGAGTGGTCCTAAGATACTCCCCTACATTATATTGGCTAGAGAGATCATTCCCAATTTTCACAAACAATTGCCGTTCCGTTACATAGGAAATTATCCAGTTCTTTATAGGGCCCCGCAATCCTAACCGTTCCAGTTTTCTTTCAAGTATGCTTGGGTTCAGCGTATCGAATTATTGAATGGAAGCTTTTTTTAGGTTCACTTAACACCACCGTAGAAAATCTGACGCGCTCGATTATTTTTATTTTTTTTTCATTTTCAACCCTTACGTACGACCACCCGCATCATGCAAACGATCAGATTAACATACGAACATTATTAAAAATACGTAAGACATTGATGCTATCAATATCTGACGCGCTCGAGTATGTCATGCAACAGTATTTTTTTACATATTTGAAAATCTATAGCCGCTCCCCCCACCGATGACGTTATATAAAATTTTTTTCTTCTTATCATCTAAGCTTTGCAACCCAATAGGTCTCTATGACGCCCGAGTAAATCCCCATTTAGCATCGTGGGCTCCCCTACTATAAATAACCACTTCATCCCCAGGTATCAACACCTGTTCGCAGTGCATTTTCCACGTCTGTTCCTTCGGTAATGAGGAACTCACGTGCTTTGCGGATAACCCGCATGAATTCCAAGTTTTCCTACATAACCCCAATGATTCAAGCTCTAACGTATTCTCTTATGCGCCATGATCCCTCAGAGAGCCGTACCGAAACATGCATGAATGCGTAGGGATACATAGGGAGACGTAAAACGTGTTCCTTGAGGGGAGAGTCTCTAGCGAATGGTGTATAAATAAATTCGTGGATATCTGCTCTGAATGAGTAATTGGGATGCAGACATGAGAACGTTTCACATGCTGAAATTCGAATTTACATTTCCTAAAGGGAATTTTCATATTTTAAGAGAAAAATATGACGAGTCGCGAACATCATGCATCTCATAAACCTTTGAAACGCCTACTCTACAGGGAAATCTGAGAAAATAGTTTCTTTTTGACTGTCTGAAATTCAAATGCTCAGGGATAGCGCCGAGACGAGAGATTCTCTTACAGAGTCGAAACGCAGCAACAGCGTTATCTCGACTTATGAGCCGATTTTCGAACAAATCAAACGGCCTGTAATTCCACGGTGACTACCAATCAGAACAGTTTTATAGCGATGAATGTCTCCTCCCTGTTTTATACTGATAAAAGCAACGGTAGATTCGATATTATTTTGCGATAAAACCACATTCATGTCCTGTCATTATACGTCACTCAATTCATATATTTTACAGGGTGTAACATGAGTACGTCAAAATATTCAAGTGACGTATTCCTGAGACAATTTTAAGAAAAAAAGTCTATATAAACTTGTGTCCGGAATTGCTTCGTTTCGGAGATACAGGGTGTTGAAATTGAGTTTTTTTGTTCGCTTTTTAAGAATAACTTTTGCAAAAAATAAGTTATTTGCACAAAATTTGGTACCCAGGGTTTTTTGACGTGGGAAATCATAATTTCGTATTAATTTTCATGTAACATCATAGAGGGCGCTGCGTACGCTGTCATTATTTATTTCAAATTTCTGACA
Organism: Gonioctena quinquepunctata; assembly: GCA_018342105.1. Taxonomy (NCBI): domain Eukaryota; kingdom Metazoa; phylum Arthropoda; class Insecta; order Coleoptera; family Chrysomelidae; genus Gonioctena; species Gonioctena quinquepunctata. Next base: position 230,188 of record JAFIRS010000581.1, on the reverse strand, counting down.
GTAAACTTTTGGTACTTTTCATGAAAAAACCTTATTCCCACACCTTTTCCAAGTAAAGAAGGTACACTTCCTCAACAACGCTGGGGGTGATCGTTTTCGAGATATTTACAATTTTCTATATCGATGCATGTTACTTAGCTAAGTGAAGTTGCTGAGAACATTACAAAAACTAAGTATGTGGTAGGTCTCGTCAAAATAAACTACTTTTTTCCTATGAAATGTTTATCGAAAAATGATTTGTTTTCGAAATACAGATTGTTGAAAGTTTTCAAAACATGGTTGATTTTTGTCATAAGTTATTTGCAACTGCAGTTATTTTCATCAATTTTTAAACACAGACTTCTTTCAAACTGAGCATTATCAAACTGCCTAATCAAACCAAATCAATTTTTTTTGTCAGGGTTAATTATTGAATTAGAAAGTGCTACATTTCGAAGTTTGTCAAAAAACAATTAGGAGAAGTACTATGTTATTTATTAGGCAATTAAACATATAAAAATTGAACGAAACAACTATCACAACAACTGTTCAAAGTGATGACCTCCAACAGTAATACAAGCTTCTGCTCTCCTCATCAAAGAATTCCGCACCCGTTCAAAAATGCCGGGAGTGTTTCTTATCGTTTCGCAGCAAGCTATGATGCGATCCCTTAACATTTCCTCGTTTTCAATGGGGCTAGCATGAACTAGTGATTTTAGCTGTCCCCAAAAGAAAAAATCGACGGGATTGAGGTCCGGTGACCTCGGGGGCCAATGCTGAGTGCCTCCTCTTCCTATCCATCGTTGGGGGACATGCTACGCGTAAGAAATTTCTTGCTATCAGACTAAAATGAGCAGGGGCTACATCGTGCATAAACCAAGAGTGATTTCGGAGACCGATGGGTCCATAAGCTGGGGAAGCTCGTGTTCCAAAAAATTTTGGTAAGCATCTCCATTCAAACGTAAGGGGAGAAAATAGGGCCCAATTGAATAATCCCCAATTATGCCTACCCATACATTAAAAGAGAATCTGTCTTGGAAATGAGTTTGCGTTATCGCATGTGGGTTATCTTTCGCCCAGATGTGGTTGTTATGGAAGTTCATAATACCATTTCTTGAAAAATCAGCCTCAGTTGTGAAGTGGATTTTCGATAAAATTTGGGGATGTTGTTCGACTTTTCTTTGAAGCCATTGAGCAAATTCGATACGTGGTTGAAAATCACGTAGCGTAAGTGCCTGGACACGCTGAATATGATGAGGATATAATTGCTGATCCTTTAAAATTCTGTAAACGGTCATGTGACTCACATTTAAAGTTTGACTAATTTTTCTTGTACTTGTCTCTGGATGTTCACTAATTTCTTCGAGAATCGCCTCCTCCATTCCACAGTTCTTGTAGTCCGTGGCCGTCCTACTGCAGAATTTCTTTCAAAGCTTCCAGATTCGGAAAGTCGCCGGGAAAGATTCGCAAATGTCGCTGCACAAGGAGTGACGCGTTGGGGATACTTTTCCTGATAGATGCGTCTGGCCTCGGAATTTCCGTCAGCCAAGCCGTATGCAAAAACCATATCAGCCATTTCAGCATTCGTAAAGTCGGGCGTGGTACCAAAAATCACTCTTTAAACTACGAGCTGTGAATTTGTCAATGAATAGTTAAAAATGTGACAGCGAACTTCTATTTTTATAAACGAACGTTCATAGCCTACTCGATTTAATTAACTTAATTTGCAAGCGGAGAGTGACAAAAATTATTGAAATCAAATTTGGCTATACTGATTAAGCAGTTTGATAATGCTCGGTTTAGAAGAAGTCTGTCCGGGTATACTGCGTATGAAGTTTGATGAAAATAACTAAAATTGCAAAAAACTTATGACAAAAACCAACCTGTTTTGAAAAATTTCAACAATCTGTATCTCGAAAACAAATCATTTTTCGATAAACATTTCATAGGAAAAAAGTAGTTTATTTTGACGAGACCTACCACATACTTAGTTTTTGTTATGTTCTCAGCAACTTCACTTAGCGCCCTAGGATCTAAGTAACATGCATCGATATAGAAAATTGTAAATATCTCGAAAACGATCACCCCCAACGTTGTTGAGGAAGTGTACCTTTTTTACTTGGAAAAAGTGTGCAAATAAGGTTTTTTCATGAAAAGTACCAAAAGTTTACTGTCAAAAATGTTAGGGCAATTTGAAATAAATAATGACAGCGTACGCAGCGCCCTCTAGATGTTACATGAAAATTAATACGAAATTATGATTTCCCACGTCAAAAAAACCCGGGTACCAAATTTCGCGCAAATAACTTATTTTTTGCAAAATTTATTTTTTAGAAGCGAACAAAAAAATTCAATTTCAACACCCTGTATCTCATAAACGAAGCATTTCCAGACACAAGTTTATATATACTTTTTTTCTTAAAATTGTCTCAGGAATACGTCACTTGAATATTTTAACGTACTTATGTACACCCTGTATATTATTCAATTCCTATAAAGAAACAGGAAATGCAAAATTGATTGAATAAAGGATTTTGAGCTCACTACATACATTGATTTGATATTGGAATTGAAATATATTCCTTTTTCATCCTGTTAAATGAGCCAAGTAAGACCGTGAATGATTAAACTCTCATATTCTCAAACAATCAATAATTATGGAAAAGTTACGGGGTCGTTTCCATGGAAAGTGAGACAAATCCGGGATTTTCGGCACTGAAAATTTTCCAGCGAAAATATGGATTGGTACTAAAGTTGATGTCCTGATCATGAATCCGTAAGAATTTCGAGCCTATCTTGTCCCCTTATATTATTTTCGCAAAAATCGGTATATACATCGCTTCTGGCGTGCAGTGTATGTCACTCAGGTCAACCCCATGGAAGGATTTAGACTCACACCCAGTATATCTATCGATCGTGGAAATTACAGAATACTTCTCCAATAATTACGGAAGATACGGGGGCGTTTCCATGAGAAGTGAGACACACTGTATTTATGTAATTTATTTCTGTAAATATGTATTCATTCCATTGACTATTCCAATTCAATTTATTGTCCTATGCAAAAATAAATTAGTATCATTATTATTAAGTGATTTTTGGAGTATTCACAGCACTTCCTTTAAGAGTTTCCAAGTTTTTTTTCAGTGCACTTTCATAACTGATCATTGTTTTTTTGAACTGTTTTCTTTTGTTTGTCTCCTTAGCCTTGCAAGTTCAACGTACCGCCAGAACACGTTCCTGTTGGGAGTCCTTGTGATAGAGAGAGAGAGAGCGAGCGAGCGAGCGAGAGAGAGAGAGAGAGAGAGAGAAAAATATATTTCATTGTCAAAGAATAAACATGTTCTTATTGACAAAGTTGAAAATAAAATTTTTCACCAATAATTGTAGGTGAATAATGTAAAAATCAATTACAGTAACTACACATTAATGTAGTAGTATGTCAGATGCGCTTAAAAACTTATTTGTCATCATAACACAAGAGTATAAAACATTTTAAAATAAATATACACATAGGATACACACAAATTAACATATAAAACACACACATATACGAAACTGCATACTCTACCAATTCTCTGAATAGTACTCTTCCAAATTATAGTAAGCTCCCTCAACAGACTTCCGAAATTTTTTAAAAGAGTTAATACACTTTATGTGTAGGGGAAAGTGATTATATATTTTTGTGCCTTCATATATAATTGATTTCCTGGTCAAAGTCGAGGAGGGTATAGGCAGAGGTACATTCAGATTATTTATCCTACGTGTTCTGTGATGAATGTGATGACTTGCTAAATTATCACGGTTTTTAAAAACTAAGCACACGGTTTCTAATATAAATAAAGGAGAAAGAGTGAGTATTCTCTCAGAGACAAATAGCGGTTTGCACGAATGTTTGGGAGATACCCTACAGATGTATCTTAATGCTCGCTTTTGCAAAATGAATATGTTATTGAGACTTTGTTGGCTGCACATGCCCCAGAAGGCAATTCCGTATCTGAGGTGGGACTCCACGAGGGCGTAATAAACTGTTTTTGCTGTTTCAGACCAATCTCGCATTTGGCCATTTTTACGGCATAACATCCTGGGGCCAGTTTTTCACTAAGAAACATAATGTGTTCTTGAAATTTCAGCTCGTTGTCAATTATTAGGCCAAGAAATTTGGTGTTGTGTTGACGATCTAGTGTATCATTATATCTTCAATGTCATACTTGGAGGAAAGTAATTTGGTCTTGTTGATATTCAATACTAGCAAATTGAACAGAGTGAACTTGCCTTGAACATTAAGAAGTGCTAGATCATTTAGGTATAACAAAAAGAGTACGGGTCCCAAAACTGACCCCTGTAAGGGAGCAGTTCTATTTAACATAGAGGTGATTATCAGTAAATTGCTTCATTTCCAACTTTTGATCCCTGTGTGTACTTCTCTTTCTGGGGTCCCCGGAAAGTTTTGCGCTGGGTCTGATTTATATTCCTCCCATTCTGCTTTGTTTTTGTTGATGACGTTGTTCTGTGGTCGGAGGAAGTCACCACTCCGGGAATATTTCATTCTGTTATGTATCTCAATTCAATATGTTCGAATTGTTAACTAACATGAACTATAGGGCAGCCATACCAACAAAAAGCAAAGCTCTTTCATTGGTGCCTCTGCTGACCCAGATAGTGTGGTACACATCGACACCATTGTTATAATTTTATCAGTATGCAGGTCCGTCAGTCACATACAGGTTCATCAGGGTGACCACCATCTCCCATTCTCCTTCTGCTGTTCCTTCAAAACCCTCAAGAGTTTCCATCCGATCCTGCAATACGATCAGAATTGAATCCTCTTCAATGCCCAGTAGGGAACATCTACCAAGAAGGCGAGAAGTTGTTGGATCTAAAATCTCTGACAGATTTCTGATGATCTTCCCTTTCCGATCCAAGGACGAAGAACAGAACCGTATGCCTGACCAAGGCTGGTTTCTTCAAGATATTGCCCGGTTTCTCACCTCCTTTGCAAATAGATCAGATACTCTTACGTGTGGAATTATAAATTGAAATGTTATCCATTTCTTGGACGTGAAATCCATTCACTCGGAAGTTATGGGAACACCGCAGCTTCTTTCCATAAATTATTAAGTGGTTTTCAATATGAAGTTAATAGTTGAGAGAGGGGAAACATTATCAATTGAATATTGATGTTTTCGTAATATCCGAACAAAAACAACGTTCTTTCTTGGCACAATGAACGATGGAAGTAAGTGGCCGAAGTTTAACTTTCAGTCACAGATGATTCAATATAAGATTATATCAACATCCTGCATATATCTCCAAAGAAATCAAGTTCATGGAATTCAATTTCAACTCCCAACAATCCCGAAACCGCAAGAATTACAACTTTATTAGTATTTCGTAATCCAATTGGAGTATACTCCTTTAACAATTTAGTTACCGTTCTTTCAACCTGCAATAAACAGAACAAAGTTCCCTGAAACTATTTGAAAAACTTCTTGAGGTCTCATTCATGTATTTCCGCTTGAAAAATGCCGGGCGGATTAGTTTCGTATTCCAGATATTTGAAGTAGCTCCAAGCACTCATTGCTTCTTCTGAATGAGAAAAGAAGTCAGGTGTGAGGCTGATTCGCGCAACAAGTGTTCCGTTTCATAAAATATTTGTATGCGGAACATTACTGATATGACCCCGTATCCCCGTTCAAATGGAAACCCCATAATTTGGTTAGTAGTAACTGGTTTTAGCTATTTTGACATTGTCTTAATTTTTAAACAATTGTATGAGTTTTGGTGTCAACTTATCTATTTGTGGTAGAGATTTAATTTGACACCAAAACTCTACAATTGTTAAAAAATGAAGTCGATGTTAAAATAGCTAAAACCTGTTTGAAAACTATATCACAAATACATTCAGAATCAAAAACTCCTATACCAATCAAAAATAAATCCAATATAATTTATGAAATTCCTTGCAACATCTGTGATGAAGTGTACATTGGTCAGACAAGTAGAATGCTCAAAGACAGAATAACCTCTCATAAAAGTGACTGTAGAAGAAATGTGAGATCTGGTTGCCTTGCTAAACATGTAATAGATAAAGATCATGTTATTGACTAAAATAATGCCAAAATTCTCGATATTGAACAAAATCTCAATAAGCGCCTCTTTCTTGAAATGGTTCATATAAACAATAATGAAAAAACAATTAATAGAAGAACAGATAATAATGACCTCAGTACAGTACATACATATCTATTGAAAAAACAAAGAAAATATCTCAACTAATCCTCTTTGAAATGATTATTATTTTTTATATTTATACATACTTCTACATTTTTATATTCTCACTCTGTATCTCTTTCATTTGGTATTTTGATTATTCAGGCATGGGACTGAGTAATCATAATTTCTTGTCATTTTAAATTGTAACACCGATGTTTCTTTTTGTGTGTAATTTTTTCTGAATTTCATGTTAGTAATTATCCTCTAATTATGTAATACCATCACATATTTATGTATTAACTTTTAGTTACGTCTTGAAGAAGAAAATAATTTTTTTCGAAAGCTCGACATAAAAACGAAGAAATCGTATGATTTGACTGCTTCCATTGACTGCTTCCCACTAATTTCTACATGAATTATCGAACAGTCACGAGAATATCCCCTTATATATATATATATATATATATATATATATATATATATATATATATATATATATATATATATATATATATATATATATATATATATATATATATATATATATATATATATATATATATATATATATTCTTCAATTTCTGGAATAAAGGTCTGATTCAGTCAATTCATATAATTTCTCTAACACGTTTCGACGTATTTGTCATCATCAGGTTAAAACACTAAAATTAAAAATTTATTGATATAATATTTTCAAATATAACACGTTATCTAACTCAATATTGAAATGTCTGTAACATTTATGAGTATTCCCTTACACATTATATTATTTGAATTCTGCGTTCGCATCGTACGAACGTTATTGTAGGTGTGTGACTGCGTCGAAGTTATCGGGAATGGTTTGTTTATCTCTCATGCATTTTTACCCTCTTCATAAGTACACCGGATTGTTTATATTCAGTTCTAGTATATGAGCCGGACTGTATTTTTTTGGCAGCATGTAAAGATCAGTTTTTATTATTATTACTATAAACAAAGTTAAAAAAGATTGTTATAAATCTAGCTTAAGTTCTTCATATCATTTCTATTGTTATTGTTGTTGGGGTATTTTTTAATATGTATCATTTCAAGGAATGTTCTTACTCTTGGATTCCTTTCTTTGGTCAAAATTTCACGTTGTTATTGTCAAACTTATGTTGATTTTCTTTTTCGTGTTTGGATAAGGCTGTAATGTCGGTTTTTGAGTATTTGTGGGCTTGTATTCGTTGTGCAAATATTGTTTTGTTTGACCTAAGTATATAGGTACTTTGACAGTCGGTGTGAAATAGTTATGTTGTGTTTTTCCATTGTTTTATTAATTTCATTCGATAGTTTGTCTATGTATAGTGAAGGTATGTATGTTGTTGTTTTCTTTACTTCATTATCATTTTTATTGTAGATCGCATGTATTCGTTTTTTTATTGTCTTTTCTGCAAAGTGGCTGGGGTAATTATTTTCTTTCAATATATTCTTGATTATTTCTATATTATTTTCCCTGAATTTTGGGTGAGCAGGCTTTAAAGCTCTGTCAGTTAAATTTCGAATAAAATCGTTTTTGTAACTAAGGGGTGCGTAGTTTGTTTGTGTAACGATTTGATGCATATTATTATATGGTTTTGTGAAACTGTTATATTGCGGACAAATTCCACAAATTCCCAGGAGTTTTTCACATAGTAATCATTTTTTCCATTAATATTTGAAAGAATTTCTGAGAGGAATTTTGATAAATTGTAAGTGGCAGATTGAATATTGCTGACAATAGGGCGAAGGGAAATTCCAGTTTTGTTTAATTTGGGCAACCCGTATATTTTTGGAGGTTGGGCGTTGTGTATATTGAGTTTGTTTTTTGTTACCTGATCTTTAAGTGTTGACGAGAACCAATTATTTACTAATTTATTAACTTTCGCTTGAAGTTTTTCTGTGGGGTTGAATCTTTTTTTTTATATGTGATTTTGTCCATTAGCAAATTTTCTAGTTTTTCTTCGTATTCAGATATTTGCATAATTACTGTTTTGTTAGTTTTATCAGCCCTGAGTATAAGAAAATTCGGTATTTTCCTTTAAAAAAGTTTTAGACTTTTTTAAAAGTTTGTTAAAGATATTTTTTGAATTTTTTGTTCGTTTTTCAAAACTGGTTTTGAAGTTGGTAATGATGTTATTGATTTTGTGTCTGATTTCATTCTGATTTTCGCTCGTTTGATAGGTAATTCCAGATTCTAAATTCGCAATTATCGATTCTGTTTGATAGGTAATTCCAGATTATATATATATATATATATATATATATATATATATATATATATATATATATATATATATATATATATATATATATATATATATATATATATATATATATATATATCTCATGTTTTATACTCTCCACCATTCTTTTCGATATCATTGGGAAAAAACGGTTGAAAAGTGGAGAGTGATGAATCCGTTGGCACCCGGTATTTCATCCAATTCAATATGCTCATTCCGGAGGCAATATCGATAGCTACGTGGCCTAAAATGTTCAACCGAAATTTTGCTGGACTTCGATGATATGGAATAACAAAAATGTCACGTATGTGACTGTTTCATATATCCATATAAAATGGATATGTCAGGGAAGAAAAGAGAAGGGTAGGAAGATTAAAATTTTATTCCAGTAACGGGTGGTGGTTTCACCTTGCGAATGAGTTCTGGCGCAATGCAGAATGATTTGAATTGTTTCCAACACACTGAAAATAATGTAACTATATTCATAGGATAAAAGTATTTTCGATCATTTTTGTGGACATGACGGGTGGGAATTATATTATAAGACAGTTATCAGAGTATTTCTTGACAGAATTGTATGATAGAAATATATTTAAAAAGTTAAAAAAAAAATGTCACTGTCGAAAACATTTTACATACAATGCTTCTCAAAAGTCCCCTCCCCCCCTCTTATTTTTGGAACGATTATACATAAACAAGTGAAATTTGGAAACTTAATATTGAAGGTTGTAAACTTCCCTACTAGTGATGATTGATGACGAAATCGTCAAAGATGACGTCACAAGGCCATTGTGACCAATAATTCCAAATTGAATCCTACGGCAAGCGACACCTCTTTTAAAAGGTATCGAAAAAACCTATTCAATGATACTAATTTTGTTTGTGTTTATGGCAGTTCTAATGACTCATTAGTTAACTTTAAAATTCAAATTCCATTCAGTATGATATTAATTACAGATTAAAGAATCTACTTAAAGAAATTGCTCGAAATGACCTCCATTTACTTCCTGACAGTGAAATATCCTATTTTTGAACTCTTCTCGTACTTTTGCAAATGTGTCTGCGGAAACAGCCTCACATTCTGCAACAATACGTTGTTTTAAAACGTCATTAATGTCAGGTTCAGTGGCGTAAACCTTCGATTCAAGGTACCCCCACAGAAAAAAAATCCAAAGGTGTGAGGTCCGGTGATCGAGCTGGCCATTCCGTTGAACCTCGTCGTCCAATCCATCTACAACGATACTCCTCATCCAACTACCGTCTTACTGCACCGTTATAGTGTGGAGGAGCACCATCCTGTCGGAATGTTATTTCCAAATTGCCGAATTCATCTGGATTATCTTCCAAAATTTCAAGGATTAACGGTTTTATTGCGTTTTGCAACAGCTCCAGATAAACCTCACCAGTTGAATTAATATATAAAAAAAGAGGCCCAACGATGTGGTTTCCCAGGATACCTACCCAAACATCCACCTTCTGGGGAAATTGGGTATGTGTTTCACGAAACAGGCGAGGATTTGCGTCACTCCAATACCTCACATTCTGTGTATTTACATTTCCATTTAGATAGAAAGTACTTTCGTCACTAAAACAAATTGTTTTGACATAGTCTGGCTGTTGGTTAATTTTAGTTTCCATATTTTCACAAAATTCTAGTCTTCCGTCTGGGTCGTCGTCTGAGAGTTGATGAACCATTTTTAATTTGTATGGATGAAATTTGTTTTCTTTCAATACCCTGTGTACTGTACTTCGACTGACTTCACAGGTAGATGCAACGTGAGTTGTTGAAGAAGTAGGATTAACTAATACTTCTGCCAGTATATCAATTTTTTTCTCATCAGAAATGTGTGGTCTGCCAGATCGTTTCGCATCATTAATACCACCCGTTGTTTCAAACTTACGAAGAAGCTGAATAAGTTCTCGAAACGGGGTGATCGGGAAACCTCTCATTAAAAATGCGTTCTGCTGCATGAATATTTTGTCCAGTTTCACCAAGAATTAGGATCGCTGCTACTTTATCACCTAAAGCACGTACCATTTCGCTTCTTGAAGTACCAAAAGCTGCTAAAACAGTTAAAGGTTCGATCAACAATACACACATTATTAAATGTACAGAAACTTGGACAATTACAAAAACGTCGAATTAGGGAGACTAACAAAAACGTCAGCTTATTTGACAACTATCCAGAGGCGGAGCTTGAATTTGGAATTTCAGTATTAACTGATTTGATTCATCACAGCTTTGCGTTTTTTAAAAGCGAGTTGCCAAAACTGCCATAAACACAAACAAAATTAGTATCATTGAATAGGTTTTTTCAATACCTTTCAAAAGAGGTGTCGCTTGCCGTAGGGTTCCATTTAAAATTATTGGCCACAATGGCCTTCTGACGTCATCTTTGACGATTTCGTCATCTATCATCACTAGTAGGGAAGTTTACAACCTTTAATTTTATGTATAATCGTTCCAAAAATAAGAGGGGGGGAGGGGACTTTTGAGAAGCACTGTATTATAAATAGAACGAATTTCACTTCTTCTTCTTCTTCGCACAAGGTGGGCTGATTCCGAAGAACCCTGTACACGTAGGCCTCTCTATTTGGGCCCATTGTTCTGAGAAAATCCGCTGGGCATGCCGATTTCTTTGACAAAATTCAGCAACTTCCTCAGCTGAATCTCCTTGACGTCCTCTCGGTTCAGAATTATGCTCCCAAGGTTGATCTCCCTCTGGTGCACCAAAGCTGGGCACTCAGTGAGGATGTGTGACGATGTCTCGTCATCTTCCAGGCACCACGAACGAATTTCACTTATGCCAACAGTTATATAACCTTCGTTATTTTAAAGTGGAGAAACCTTACAAATCTATTTTGAAGACTTTCTAATCGTTATTTATAGACATTACAATGTGGATTCTATACTACTCTAGCAAAATTAAGTTTGCTGTGAACAAATTTTATTCAAAGTATACATTGATTTGATGGCTGTCCCATTAACAAAGTTCTGCAAAAAAATCCCAAAGCTCTATCGCAAGAATTAATAAGATTGAAAGTCATCTTTGTATCGAAGTATACACCAAGATCCCTGATTAGGTCTATTCTGTTGACTATTATTGTTTTCCTGTAAATATTAGAATTCTGTTGGGGCGATGTTTTTGCTAAAAGATATACCGTACATTTACTAACGTTAAGTTTTTTTTATTAAGGTTGCAGTATTCGGTGAACTTATTTAGATCTTCTTGAATCTTCGTGCAATCCCTAATTGTTGATACTATTCTGAATATTTTCAAATCGTCAGCATATAACAGTATCAGTGAATGGTTGAAATATCTGTTAAGATCATTCATGGACACTGAAAACAGCATAAGACCCAGATGTGAGCCCTGTGGGACTCCCGAAGTAACCACGAGAGGTGCAGACCTGTATCCAATTATATCTTCACGAGTTGACTACGATTATGCAGATATGACGAGAGCCATCTCAGGAGATGGTCAACCTTGTCGAATGCTTTATTGAAATCAGTATTCAGTGAATCGACCTGCGTTTGATTGTCTAAGGTATTCGAGATGTATTCAAAATATATAACCAGATTTGTTTCAATCCCTTGTCTGGAGAAAAATCCATGTTGGCATTCTAAGATCGATAACTTGATATAAATGATGCTTTCTAATAATTTACAGAATAAAGATAATTTGATGTTACCACGATAATTCTTTACTGAGTTCCAAGTGTCGGAATTTTTGTAAATTGGAACTAGAAGAGCGGTTTTCCAGGCATATGGGAAAGTACCAGACTGCATGGATTTATTGAAAATAACACAGAGTGGGTAGCATAAACTAGGAGCACAGTATCTAACAAAATATGAGGGATAACCATCCATACCAGCTCCCTTATTTATATCTAAAGAGTTCATTCTTCCGAGTATCATTTCTGGAGTGAATGTTATTGAGTTCAAAACATTATTTGTGTTGGATTGGGGAGAAAAATGGTGGATTTGATGATAGGGCTCATATACGCTTCGAACATAGGTAGCAAATAAATCACATATTTATTCACCTTTTTCAGCAGGTGTATCATTGTAAGACATTTTATTAGGTATACTCACCTCATTTTTGCAACCGTTTCCGTATTTCCAGAATTGTTTGGGATATGGTTTAATTTCATTTTGAATGAAAAGGGAAACATTCTCAATTAAATATTGATAGAAAGATTTTTCTGTGAATTGAAAAATCCACGATTAAAATGAAGTTATTTTTTGTGAATGTCTAACAGAAAACAACTACTTTCCCGGCTGAAGCCACGCTGGACATTGAACTACATCTGATAGATATTCTGAAAAGGCCCTAACTCAAAAGAAAAAATCTGAAATTGAAAATTTGCATTTTTATTCAGATAGTTATTTGATTTTCTATTCCAGTCTTAATTAAGAACTCATAAAGATGAATGAGGCAAAGAAGAATGTTTTCCAAAAGAGAGTACTCACCAGAAATCATTCGTAACATTGACGCAGGAGAAACATCGCATTCACTAGGTCTTCAATACATTTTTGTCGACGAAAATCTATTTTATGAACATCCTGTTCATATTTTCAACAAATCAGAATATACCTCTTGTTTACGAACATAATATCATGACTTAGATACAAGTCAAAAATTAATAATAATAAAATATAAGGAAAAGTAAATATATATTTCAAAACAATATGTTTGCATGCTTTGGGTAGTCATACAAGTTAACATATTGGGTTTCAAGCTACATTACTGGGAATGATATTAGGTTGAAATAAGAGACATTTAACAAAAAAAAAATAAACATTCAACAAATAAAATAGAGAACACAGGACATATATAGTTTTTGTAGCTTATAACAGCGTTTTGGTCATAAAATGCAATGGTCTACGGCCTCTACTATTAGGAAGATACCCTATCTGAACTATTTCTATTGTCAAACCTAAGCATTCCCTCTAGATTGGTATGGTCTTAGTAGATTCACCAAAAGTTATGTACAAAAGACCTCATAGGTTGAGGTATGGAAAGGCTGAAGAGCCATATCGACCCCACCCCTACGATCTATTTTCACCAAAAGTTAGTAAGAACTTCTCATGTGGATGAATTGATCGATGAGTTTTTTCCGTAGTTGAAAATTTTAAAAATTGACTTCAATTTAAAAAATAAATTATAGTTTGAAAAAACTAAAGAACACGCTTTTATAGAAAACTAAACTTAAAAAATAGAAAATAAGAAAAAATGTATTTTATTTAAAAAAAAGCGTGGGGTGCATGGTATCAATTACCTGTGATCTGAGACATTCCTTACTTTACTGCCCTAGGTGTGTAATATACTATATAATTATTGATACCATACACCCCACGCTTTTTTTTAAACAAATACATTTTTCCTTATTTTCTATTTTTTTAGTTTGGTTTTCCATAAAAGAGTGTTTTTTAGTTTTTTTAAACTATAATTTATTTTTAACTTTTTAGTTCTTATTGCTATATAAGCGTGTTTTTTTGTTTGGTTTTCTATAAAAGAGTGTTTTTTAGTTTTTCTAAACTATTATGTATTATTAACTTTTCTGTCCTTATTGCTATATAAGTGTGTTTTTTTAGTTTTTTTAAACTATAATTTCATTTTTACCATTTTTGTCCATATTGCATGTAACGTGTAAAAATCTCCGACCCCAAAACCTCCACATACTAATTTTGAATGGAATCGGACCATAATCACAAAACTCGTCCGCCATTTTGGAGCCGCCATTTTGAATTTTTCCAGTATGACAAAAGAATCATAATCTCCGACCACGAAAATCCTCAGATACCAATTTTGAAGCGAATCGGACCATAATCACAAAATTTGTCCGCCATTTTGGAGCCGCCATCCTGAATTTCCCAATTTTGACGATGAAATCATAATCTCCGAGCACAAAAACCCTCAGATAGCAATTCTGAAGAGAATCGGACCATAATCCGAAAACTAGTCCGCCATCTTGGAGCCGTCATCTTGAATTTCTCAATTTTGACAAAAGAATCATAATCTCCGACCAAGAAAACCCTCATATACCAATTTTGAAGCGAATCGGACCATAATCACTAAACTCGTACGCCATATTGGAGCCGCCATTTCGTTTTTTTTCACACAATTTTTTTTTAATGCATTGTCACCGGAATTATGTACACCTGCCAAATTTCAAATCATTCGGCGTCTGGAAGTGGGTCAAAATCGTGCCCAAACGAGTCGGTTACAAAACAAACAAACAAACATACAAGTGAAGCTAATATAAAGCGTGTAAAAAAAGCGTGGGGTACTCTCTACTTACTTTTCATGAAGACTCTACCTTTACGAATAGCCAGCTATGAAAAATTTAAGTCAACTGACATCAAGCACCCCACGTTTTTTTACATTAAAGTAAATTTTCTAGTGAACGATGTTTTTCTTATTATTTTTAACTTTTGAGATCATATTGTTACAAAAGCGTGTTTTTTAACTTTTTTAATGTGTTGCTCAGATACAAACTGAACTGCTGAATCCTTGAACTCATACACTTGCAACATTGAAGTTGTCTCGAAACGAATTTGGAATGAACTACGAACATATAACTCTGAAAATGTTGCATTCATCTCTCGTTCACAATATAGGTGTAATACGCCGGTAGGTGACACAAAAGTTTCCAGCATTGTGCATGACCTGACTGACGTGAACAAAAAGTTTTAATATTATGGGAACACCAGTATTCCCTTTTTCAATTATTTCGCGAGAGACATGAAATGGATATGACATTCCATGAGCATAGTGAATATGTTCCGAAGGTTTTTGTTGAGTTTTTATTCAACAGAGGCGTGGATTCACCTTGGGCTGCTAAAAAAATCATAATTTAAGATGTGAGTTGTATTATACTATACGAACTCGGATATAAGCATGACGAAAGTCATGACAAAATGTGATCGATTTCGTCAAAGTTGCGTATTTTAAATTATATATTGATAATCAGTTCTCTCAAGTAAACACAATGAAAGAATTAGAGACCAAACGATCATCAGACAACCTTAAGGATTTTCAGTCAATTGAACGCCTATACCAGAATGTTTTCAACACATGGGAATTAGTTTGGTGAACTTAGCGCACTAAAAAAAATGCGATTTATAATTTTCCTTTTCCTAAAGCCCCCCTCATTTCAACATCAGCAGAAATAGTCGTAAATAAGATTCTCCGTAGTTTGTCTTCATCTTTTCCAACGCCGACAGTCTCTACGTCAGAAACTAGGGATGAGTATGAGTAGATAATTTCATACTAATCACAATGTGAACATATTTATTGAGTGGCACCCAAGGTCGCGGATTCAAATTTCTCACTATGTAACGGAGCATTTTTCCGAGCTCCGTTACCAAGAACGGCTAACCAAAATTTTGAAGTAACTTTGGTAGGTTCTTGCCTATTTGGGGGTTCAATATTAATTATGGATTGGCATCAAAATAATGCCCCGTTTAGAAAATAAGTGTAAATATAGAAAGCTATTGGAACGATTACAAAACCGAGCAAAAGAAAGTTCTTATGCCTTTTTGCACTGTACAAAAAGACTAAAATACTTTTAGGACTGTTTTTACTATTTGAGTAGAAAAAGGTGAATTTATATTAGTAAAAACGTAGTATGCTTTTTCACAAGGGAACAAAAATATAAGCTGGTCAAGTTCTAATGTGAATCAGACAAAAAAGGGGTCTTTCTTTATAAGCTTTTTGCCCAATACTTCTTTTAAATCCCGTGTATATAAAAGCCAAGATTTAATAAGGATCGCTCTCTTTTACTTTCGTTCTCAGCGAGTGCTCTTTACTTCCCGCCCGGAAGCGGTTGCTCTTTACTTCCGTGTCGAGCTCAAGCTCTCCCCGTCCGGGGGCAAGCCCATTTGGCTTCCGTTCCAAGAACAAGTTTTTTTATCCTCCAGAACAAGTGATTGAAATCGTTCTGAGAGTCGCGACCGTCAAAAAAAATAGTTTTCCGTGGAGCATAAGTATTCATGCAGAAGCTTTGTTTAAGTAGTGAGGTAACCGTAAGTGAAACATTGTGTAAAATCCTTTGATAATTTGATGATTTGATTGTGTCATAAAGACACCTTTATAACCAATTTTCCTGTTGTATATAATTTCCCCACTGTATTTGATAGCAGTTTGAGTTCATCAGTTTGGCGAAACGCTTATTTGATTTCATTTCGTGCATTGTAAATATTGCATCAAAAGTACGATTCAGCTGTGGAAATGATGTAATTGCAAAATTTCAATTCAAGTTATGCATTATTTATTATTTCAGATTGATTCATGTCGTGAGGAATTTTGTTGATGGTGTAATAATAACTGTAAATTTTGCACTTCCGGCTGTTACAGGTATTGAGAGTTTAGAATGATTCATATGAGTTTGGAATTGCATTGTTCGTAGTATAAACATGTATCACATCTAGCTCGTTGTTCTTGTGTGCTGAGATCCATTAATATCAGCTCAGTGATTCGTGGTTATCCATCAAAACTCCGGGTTGAGATTGGAGTATTGTTTTTCGTAAATATGTCAGTGTTCACGGAAGCTCAAATTCTGGCATTGACCGAGTTACAGCAATTGTCGGGAAAAGAGTTCAGAATATAAATTATCCTCCGGATACCTAAACAGCAAAAATCTAATATTTGATAAAATTATTATATTGAAGATGAGTGTTGGTAATAAATTCCAAAATTGTGAAAATTAACTAAATCAATATTTCGATGAAGTTATCCTATCCAATTGACTGAATAAAATAAGTTTTTGAAGTTCTGATAAACGTTAGTAATGAATTTAAAATTGTGAAAATTGACTAAGTTACTATTCAAATAAAATTGTTATATTATGATTTCCTTTGAAAGCTTCTATGGAAGTACCTTTCCTTTTGTCAGCATATCAACTATAGAATCTGAACAGTGTTTAAGTTAATTTTTCGACAGTTCTGTCTGGCTGTCTGTGCAAGTCAAAAGACCAGTACCCTGTATATTCCTATTCCCCATCTGTTGCTACATCTGGTTAGTGGAGTAAACCACTATAAAATATGAAAATTTAGTTCGAAAGTAGTTTGAATAAGGGTATGGGCGTCATAAATAAAGTAACGATTTCTAGAGAAAATAACATTATTTCTGACCCTAGAAAATCGCATTACAGCTATAGGGATTCTTTAATTTTTATTCAACTATTTTTTTTTGGTATGGATATTTAGTAAATGTCTGGGATTGCAATCAAGTAACATAAAAAGCATAGAAACAAAAAATATAGCGTGTAAACTAACTACCACTATTTAATGATAACGAAATAATGTAGAATATCTATCAGATGTCCAATGTCCAGCGTGGCTTTAGCCGGGGAAGTAGTTGTTTTCTGTTAGACATTCACAAAAAATAACTCAATTTTTATCGTGGATTTTTCAAGTTACAGAAAAATATTTCTATTCAATATTTAATTGAGAATGTTTCCCTTTTCAACATGAATACCCCACAAGAGGTTATCTTGACGATGGAAGATAGTGACTAAGGTTTATCTTTCAGTCGCAGATGATTCCACATCTGATTTTATGAACATCCTGTTCATATTTTTAACAAATCGAACTAATGTATTTCTTTAATGGTTCACAACCTGCCTGAAGACCTACAAGAATGTTCAAATTACTTCTCATATACATCTCGTACTGTTTTCTGATTGGTTGCTTTGTAAGATCTCCCATTCACCAGCCAATCAGAAAACACTGGTTGGATCTGAAAAACGTAATGTAGTTCGTAGACAACTTTAAAATCAACCGCTAGGAGCTCGCGCGATAATCTTATCCTCTCTGGCAACGCTGCTTGGCTGTCAAGTCAATTGTCAGCATGCTCGGTCGACATTGTTTACTTTTCGTATGAATTGAAGAAGAACTGTGAGTTAAAGCATTGTATTCAAAAATGTTTTTTTGATAATTGTGCTTTGTTGAGTACTTTGAAGTGTGCTGACTACCAGTTCGGATATAACGTGGTTCGTTTGTTTTCATTAGTGTAGAATTGGTGTTATTGCCTCTGCAATAACGTTGAATAGGTATTACCGGTAGCCTGCAACGAATGTTAAGGATACTCGGACCCTCTTTTCACATACCTCAAAAAATCCATTAAAAATTCCAAATATTCAAATGTATATTGCATCCGGCGATTATCAGTTTTCACCTACGGCTACAAGTAGCGAGTTAGGTTGGGTTAGGCAAACAGTGGTTCTCAAAATAAGGTAGAGTTTTCCATGAAATTTTGATATTTTTTAGAATATATTTTTAATTAAATGAAAATATATATGTTCCTATACCGTGACTCTTCTTTATTTTAGACTCTTCTCGTCTGAGACCTGCCAACAAAGTATGTGGCATATACTTCCCAATAAAGTCTTCAGAATAATTTTTTCTATTATAATAAACACGGTTTCATGAGCAACCAATTTGGCTTATTTTTATCAATTCCTTCGCAAACGAGGTTGACATTATTTGTATTATCGATTTTCACAGAACTTACTCAACGAGATTAATTACTCGTCATACTCCTGAAATGAGAAGGCTCTGTTTTTCGAAATGAAATATGAATAGGCAAGAATTCTAACAATCAAAATGTATTGATTAAATTTCGAGAAAAGATCATTCATAGTGTGCCACCATAATGCCAAATCATCTCAATGATCTGGGATCGTCGTTGTATAAAAAGTTTTACTATCGTTCGGTAAGGAAGGTGGATTGTTTGAACTATTCTTTCAAAACGGTACATGCAAATAATCTTGAATACTGATAGCTATCTAGCAAAGGCTAGCTAGACTGACTATATTCACTTGAAGGTTGTTCATCATACCATCAAACAAAGAATAATTTCCAGTAAACTTTTTCCAAGAGAAATATTGTCCATGAACACTCTCACCAATATCTTCAGTTTCTCACAAAATTCTGGGCGTAAGAGAAAATAAATCATTAATCAAAGATGGCCCTTTACTCCAGAGCTATACAATTTATTTCTTTTTTCTACTTTTGATACGTACCAAAAGTTCAATAAAATCATTTCAGCTATTCAGATTGACGGGAGTAGTTTGAGTAGCATCTTGGCTCAATATAGAATCGCTTTGCAGCGGAAGAAGTGTAGGTTGCAAACTAGGGGAGGAGTTAACATGGAGAAAGATGTAAACTTCCTCAAAATGTAGAAATAAAGTTCTCGAATTATTATAACCATAATCCGGATCTTGGGTCCAGTTCAATAGCGTACTGTATGGGACAAAAATATTCGTGATATTTTCCCAGATATTTAATTTTTAGTATGTTGTAGTATAGTATATGTAGTTCCAAGCAAATTGTGGAGTAAGCATCCAGTTTTTTCTATTCATCATTAAAAATTTAGAGTAATTCAGTTTTACTGGAATATGCGAGAAATGAGATCAATAGTATACCTATAACTATCGCTTTTATATGATAACCCACTCCCATCAAATGGATGAATTTGAAAATATCACCACTGATAGTTTCGGAACAACAAATTCACCAAGGAGTGAGAAGAATATACTTTTCAAAATTGGAATGAAAGCAGTTGAATGAAATATAATTTACTCGCCGTGTCAAACTGACATCAAATGTATCAGCAAGTTATTAATTAATTAATTTGGAAAAACAATTATTTGTTTGAAAATATGAACAGGGTGTTCGTGAAATCAGATGTGGAATCATCTATGACTCAAAGATGAGCTTTAGTCACTATTTTCCATCGTTCCAGATACCTCTTGGGGGGTATTCATGTTGAAAAGGAAAACATTCTCAGTTGAATATTGAATAGACAGATTTTTCTGTAAATTGATTTTGTTGTGAATATCTAACAGAAAACATCTATTTCCCTGGCTAAAGTCCCGCTGGACATTGAACTACATCTGATAGATGTACGAGGGGACAAGGCAAAATGTGAGTATTCTTCGTCAATACACTCAAACAGGCTAAAGGCATTCGCTACAATATCTAGCCTTATGAATACAATAGAAAATTTCCAAATATAGTCCAGTAATAAAGGATACTGAATATTCGCGATAGGATTAATGACACTTCGTTTCCTCTAAGTTACAGATTATCCTCATTGGTCAAGAACTACAATATTTCAGTGCTTTCGGCTTGGGAGAGCAGAAAACCCTTGAAAAAATATCTCACTCCTATCTTATTTTTGATTCCTAGCAATATTTTTCTGTTACTTAACTATTTCCTCAGGAAGATCTTCCTTGAGCCTTCGTGGGTGTACCTTAAATGGCTTTTCATGTCGATAAAATAACTCATTCACCCATTCCCACCGGTGACCCCCATGAACTCTTGGTGTATTATTTTACCATATTTTACATGTTTTGGAAATTATAATAACAGAATTTTCCGTTTCCGACCGGAAATATGGACGTAAATGTATCCCTACAATGATTGAAAGATCGTCCACATTCGGACCAGTTGAACAAAACGAAAATATGTTTCTGTAAACTGTGTTTTGGGGAATTTTGAAGAGACAGTATTTATATCTGAATAGTTCATTTTCGTTTTGCTATATAGCATATACCTCAAACCGAAAAAGCTAGTTTCAATGTTTCAATTTTCACAATATAATATTATGGCTATTGAATACGCAGCATTGCCGAATCTTTCGTTTTTCTCAGTTTACGTGAGATTCCAAGAATGTTGCGCGGCTGACTGGCTGACGTCACGGCGGACTTCCCGAAAGTACTAATATAAGGATCGATAGATTTCTAAGAATCGAGAAGGAGTCACCGTAATTTTTCTAGGTGGTAATTAACTTTATAAGAGACAGCGTGCGCCATGGTGGGATAGTTTTTTTCAAGGTGAATGACGTGCGCAATACTTTGGCAGTGAATTTTGATCGAGTTATTCAGTTGTGAGGATTCATGATTGTTTTATTATAGAAAAATAGGGAATAATTAGTAAGGTATTTCAATAGTCACAAACCCCAAATTCGTAACAATATTCTGTGTCCCAAAAATGCCTTCGTTATACATTATGGAGCAGAATAATATTTTTACCGTGAGATCAAAGGTAATAGTGCCTGCCATTCGAAGTTTATATCCTCCTTAACTCGAAACGTTGGGTAGAATCGAATAACATACCATTTTCTCATGAAATTGTTCATTATATAGCGGATGCAGGACATAAAATTATTCATGCATTGTTATTTTATTACTTTCCTCATATCGTGGAGGCTATTTCAATATAAGGCAGGAAATAGTTGCATGTTCCATCTCAGATTATGTTCGCTTGTATTTTTCATCATAATGGAAACTCCGCAAACAAACATAATGGAAAATATTCATTTCATAAACCGCTGTGAGATGAAGATCTGGATCCTTGTTATTAGACTAATCAAATCATTGGAAATCGCTATAGGTGAAGCCTGAATTGACAAGGATATAACTAATGCTGTGATGTTATAGAAACATGCAGGAAAGATTATCAAAATATTGTTGAGTGATATCAAATTATGGTTTACAGATACCTATTTCTCAAGAGTATGAAAATTACTCTTTGTACACGATACTTTTTCTACAAATACAACTTTATCCTACTGAATATACCAAATCGAAGTTGCAAAATAACGAAAGTACGAAACGAAACGGAAGATATTGGTCCCACGCGGTCCCCCGTAACTTCTTTATTTAACATATTACAAATAAATGTTGAATACAAAAATTGTAGGGTTTCATTCAAACTCTTCAATGGCTCAGGTTTCATTTATACAAAGTGTCTTAAAAAAGCGCAGCGACTCGGTAGTATTTTGTCTAATGAAACCCTGTTAATAATTTTTTGATTCTACGGAACATTCTGAACGAATTTAATGTATGGTGTAATATCACAAAAATTATCGGTTTCGTAATAATAAACACTTTTGAATGATTATTTTGTCAATTTTTTTGCACCAGTTCAGGGAGAAAACCGCTACAAATAGAACGAAATGGAATTCATTTTCCTATACTTACCTTTTGGAAGCTATCTGATGTTGCTAATTGCTGATGGGCACCATTAATGTGGTACTTACCTCCTCGTACCATTTTTTTTTTTTTAAGTTGTTTAATCTTACGGAAAAGTAATACAAATGAAACCGTAGCAAATCTCAGTAAAATATTTTATCAACGTATGACATAGGTCAAATATAAAGTTAACGAATTATCAAAATCTGAAGTAGAAATGAAATTATAACTAAACATACTGCAATCATTCGACGATGCAGTTCATCTTACGACCCAAAAACCGTCTTTTAAACTTTGGTTTTCACATAACCTGAAAGAAAGTGATCAAGAGGTGTGAGGTCCGGTGGGCGAGCTAGCCACTCTGTTGGACCTCGACGTCTAATCCTCCAATCCGGATTCCCTCCATCTACGTTATTTCTCATCTTCCATCTATCTGAAATGTTACATTCAAGTTGAATTTATGTGGGTTTTGCGCATCAATCTCACTGATATTGGAAGTGATTGTGTCTTGCAGCCTTTGGAGATATCTGGGACCAACTATATTTTCTTTTAGTCTGATTAACAATTTGCGTGCTAATAAATGCTCGAGATACATTTTTCTAGATGTCATTCCGAATCGAATGAGCTATCGCACATAATTTAAGGACCGGAAACAAGAATTAACCCGTTTTCTGAATTGTTAATCAGACTCTTTCAAGAATATGGGACATATAATGTGGTCACCTAAAATATCAGCTCAAACAATAATCTGTTGGGGAAATTAAGTATGATCTACAATTCTGGCAATTTGCACACCCATTTAGGAAAAAGTGCTTTCATCGCTAAAACAAATGTGTTGCAAATACATAGGATTTGCAACGAATCCGTCTGCCATGGTCTCACAAAATTCAAATCGCCGGTCCGGATCATCTTCAACCAATTGGTGCAAAAAATTTATTTTATAAGGATGGAACTTATTTGTTTTTAAAATCCTCTTTACTGATGTTTTAGTTACTATATCAGCTATTACTCGAATTTTGACATATTCCGTAATTATCTTCGTCCTTCCTGATCTCGGAGCATATTTTCAACCGACGAAACCAAAGAGAAGGTTTTCTAGTCGACGCGTATTTTTTTTTTTTCATGTATGACCACGCATAACGTTTTATTGAGACGTCCGATTCCGATAATTCTTTCTTCAGTAGATAGGGTGTACTTCGAAATTGGTCCCATTTGAATTCAAAAGATGGAATCCACCCCTGAGGGTAGCAAAATGAAGGGTATTGATCACTCACCCTCTGAATTCTGGTCCGTAACCGATTCTATCAGGCATAACTTTGTACTGGGTTCTTCGATTCAGATGATTCTTTTTTCATTAGATAGGGTATACCTCATTGTTGATCATACTTGGATTTCGAATGGAATTATCCACCCTTACGGGTAGAAAAATAGGGGATAATTGATTTTTCGCTATTGTCATCATTTTTGTTATTTCCCAACTTCAAGTTTCTATATCTCAAAAACGAATCGATAGAATTAATTTATTTTTATCCTTTGATATTGAGAAGGAAAATACCTTCCAAATGAGGTATCACTTGCCATATGTTGCCATTTAAAAATTTAGGGGTGGCGGTCACAGCTCCGAGGGATGAAATGTATTTCGCGTGAATTTCATCGCGAACGATGTCCCCCTCGAAAATGTAGTTGATGTGTCCGAGCGTTTTTATATAATTCGGTTCTACCGACCTACAGACCCATTGTTTCGTTTTCAATGGCCCACTGTGTATATCGATAGACGTGCTGAAAATTAAATGATTATCCACGATCAATTCAACATGAGTGATATACTACCGTCAGTGTATTCCGTGTGTACACTCTTCGATAATGGTATGGATCAAACTCTTCCTATATTATCGACTTCCATACTTTACTGGTATCATCACACATACACATTTAATCAGGAAACAGTACGATGAAAACAAACAAAAACCATTCCAGGGGTGTTTCAGTTAACTTGAAAAGAAACGAAAACTCAAAACACTGGGATTATTTAAAATTCTCTAATAATGAGCATAATGATAATATTATATCAAAGAAACTGGAGAAACGAATATATTTAGGGCAAATTAGGAGCTGTTAATTCAAATAAAGATAACATCCAAACAGTCTGAAAGTAGTGTCAGAGCCGAAAAATCACCGGCAGATTCTCAAATATAATATGAATAAAATATAAGGCGTTTTTTCCAAATAGAATCTCCAGTATATGGACATTCAATCCAATATTCATAGGAAAATAATTTCACTTTTCCACTTTTTATTATATATTCTAAAAATTATTTTCGTGATCGAAAATAATATGTCGTTAACAAATTACCTAATAAAAATTCGTTGCAAAATTTCCAGTCTAAAAATCACTAATAATGCAGGAGATTATTATTGTCGCCATTTGAAATCATGAACATTGCCATATTTTGTATTCACAACCAGTCACCAATCGTCGAATTTAACTTTCTACTGATTTCAAGGTCTCAAGTTAGTGAGAGTATTTCATGACGATAATTAAAAAATGGTTTACAATATTTCATATTAATGGAATAAATAATCGTTTCGCGCACCTCTATGGAGTTGTTTCCAAGATGAACGGAAATACATCTCACCTTATAACCCTCCTCGGGGACATTTCATGTGAACCCTTTTGTCGAAAGCAAACAGTCTCTCGGCAGTTCACAGGTTTCTTCCATTATTATCCACGTCGAATCCGCTTCCCTAGAACAGTTCAACAAATACCGTATCGTCAGAAGTGAGTAACTTTCCAGTTTGAGTGCTTTAAAACTTCAGAATTGAAGTTTCTCGAAATTCTTCTAGAACACTCAGTTTGAACTTTTCGTTCAGGCGAACTAATGCAAACTCTTAAAAGCACATTACTCACCATGTTACATGAAACTCCATGATTGGGAATGATTGGCGAATATAGAACCCCATGAATTATTCAAGTGAACATTTTCAGTTTTAAGCTACCAAAGTAGAGAAGAAGTATATTTTAATAGAAATGGTTATTTTGATTAAAATTGTTTATGAGTCACCCATGGAATCTTGACGAGTACTCAAGTTGTTTGTATATGTGACTTTTCGAGGAAGTTTCACAGAAAGAAAGAGTTACTTGATTTCAATGAAAAATGTTGATAGCTTGATATTGAAGTGAATATATTGTTAGGAAACAAGTATAGTACCCCACCATATAAAAAAAGCGCAGAGACTTAGAAGTTTATATTTGTTTCAATGAAATTTTTTTGACAGTTCTAACAACCATTAAAATTTTGTCATTTTGTGTCATATGAAACAATTTCACCCAATCATGTCAACATTACACTGACTATTCCACGCACCTTGGAATTTTCACAAAATCTGACCAATCAAAAACCAGAGACAGCTTGTATTATCGCGACCAGCTGTCTTTCAATTCTAATTGGTCTATCAGCATGGTGTTTTCAACGACGTAACCATGGATACGGATCGCAATGCAAAGTTTGACAGTTTGACCAAAAATAATTGTAGCTGCAAACGTCAAAATGAGTCGCTTCGGTGCTACTTCAAACGAAGTAATAAACCAAAATATGAAGTAAATATACCCACTAACACAAACAAATCAAAATGTTATATATGGAGACAATTTATGACGTTCTGTTCGGAACGCAACTACAAATTAGATGCAGAAAATAGCAACGAAAGATTAGCATTCATTCTAAAAGACTGGGCATTCAATGTGCGGAAAATGGATGGTAGTGATTACAAGGAGGGTGTTATTAAAACCATATGGAACACTATTGCAAAATTAGTAGAAGAAAAATATTTTTGTGAGTATCAGAGACATATTGATCCCTTCAAAGATATAATGTTCAAGGAGGCGAGGGTGGCTCGAGATAGTAAGAGAAAAAAAGAAAATGAGTTCTGTCGCTATGACTTCAGATGAATATAGAAATATGTGCTTACAATGGGACGAAGACACGCCAGAAGGACTCCAAAAGAAGTTTTTTCACATAGCTGCGTAGAACTAGCTTGGAGAGGTAACGAAGCAACTTTTTCCATGTTACATTTTTTTAAGGAAGATACTGACAACAAAGGCTGTTTAATAAACCCGATATTCTCCAAAACCCATGGTGATAAAAACTGTGCAGATACTAAATGGCATACTCAAAATTTGGAAAATCCTGAAATGTGTCCTGTGAGATTATACCGGAAACTTATATCGAAAAGGGGAATTATTACCAATGACAGACTTTTTCTGACAGTGAATGACAAGTGAATAAATATAATAATAATAATTGGTACAAGAATTGCCCTATTGGTATTATTACAATATCAAAACTATCTGCAGAAAAGATAGGATTAGACACTAGAAAACTATAAACAACAAATCACTCTACTCGTGCCACTGCAGTTAGTCAGTTACTACAATCCGGTGTTAGTGAACAACAAGCTATGAAAATTACTGGACATGGAAGTTCGAACTCGATGAAACCGTATTTACATCTTAGTGCTGAACATCATCAGAATATAGTGAATACTTTTAGGAGTACTTCAAGTACATCAAGTAATAATACCAACAATACATTGTATCCACATAATAACGGTCATACTATTCAAAAAAAATTCAATTGCACCATTTATAATAATTATAGTCGAGAATAATATATTATGTTCGTGTTCATAAAAAATTA
The DNA here is from genome assembly GCA_018342105.1 of Gonioctena quinquepunctata. Lineage (NCBI taxonomy): Eukaryota > Metazoa > Arthropoda > Insecta > Coleoptera > Chrysomelidae > Gonioctena > Gonioctena quinquepunctata. Next base: position 203,067 of record JAFIRS010000581.1, on the reverse strand, counting down.
TTTATTGTTAGAGGTAACAAATTATAATTAAAACAAATTGTTTATAGTTTGAATAAATATTTCATTATTATAATTAAATTTGAATTATTTATTATTATTAAATTTCTTCCTCTCATTCTGCCGAATTTGAATTTTTTGACCTTTCATTTTGTTCGTGAAATAGTCTAATAAAATACCACTCGTGATTGAATTTATCTTATAAGTCTGTCTTTCATTTCTAAACTCAACTGAGTTGCTTGAAGAAAACACCACTCGTCCTGCGGACTCGTGGTGTTTTCAAGCAACTCAGTTTCGTTTAGAATAAATCGACAGACTTATCGCGAAAATTCAGTCACTAGTGGTATTACTACTGATAATTGCATTCAGTGCAATTATGACAACACGATTGAGTTTGACTACTTCATTCCAAATAAATTTCAAAATGTCACGTTTTGGCAATGCGAATGTTCAAAGTATAAATGCGCTAACCAAAGAAAAAATTCCCAGAAATACAACCTACAGTCACAAATATATTTGGGGAATATTTATGGAATTTTGCTGCGAACGAGAATATGAATTGAATGAATATAGAAGCTTAGTAGAATTGGCAAACTTTTGCAAGAAAAGTACTATAATGACTATAATATTATGATTGACCCGTTTAACAATATAGTATTTAAACCAGCCCGAGATGCCCGCGATGCATTCAGGAAGAATCAATTCCGCGAACCACTCCATGTATATGTTAGCAATAATTGGGAAAGGCAAGATCTCATCGGAAGTCCGTCATCTTGGAAGGAGAAGCGTACTTCTCTTGGAAATATGAGTTGTGAAGGCAGCACTGTAGTAATTCCAATATCACTTGGATAGGTAGGTCAGTCCTTTCGTGGAGCTAGTTATCCTCTTCCAGTTTCCTTTTGATGATGCTTTTGGAGAATGATAACAACAAAGGATTTGAGAAACTGTCGATATGTGAAAAAGCATATATATATATTTTCTGCTAGTTACTCAGAAAGGTAGGCCCATCATTAGAGATTTTTCCGTGACAAAAATAGTACAAGGAAACGGACTGTGCCATCATAAGAAATACAATCTGTAGTTACATCCTGTTATGTTTTCGACTCACAACTATCATTGCTTGATTTGTTATAAACATTTAAGAGCGAAAAATCGTTTTTTTTTAGTATTTCGGTTTTAACATGACAACTAATGAATCAATCTCGATGCTCGATGATGGACGAATTGTAGAGAATCAAAATTCGAAAGAAATGAGCCCTGGCACGACTTGATCGGATTATTAGTAACGAAGAAAAACCGAAAAAATCACGTTTTTTCTCAAAAACTCATAACACTGCCATTTTTTAAGTTGTAGCTGAGACTAACCGCGACATAGTGATTCATATGTACTGTAGAAAACTCAGGCGCAGTCGGATCATTAGTTTCATTTCACTTTATTGGATGTATCACTTTTGCAAAAATATATTGCAAGTATAGTACTACAAACCGTCTATTCTTATTTTGGGTTAAAATGCTGTGAAATAGGTGAGAAACACTTGCAAACATGACCGAAACCGGGCGAGCATGTGAAAGCGGGCGGCTGAGTAGTGGGGGTAAAGCAGCAGATTCATAACTTGCGAGCAGAGCGCTTGTATTACTATATACGCTTCCCCGTGTCTGCTGCCCTACCTCACTACTCAGCCGCTTTCACACGCTCGCCCTTTTTCGATCATGTTTGCAAGTATTTATCACCTATGATTCGACAGCGCCTGAGTTTTCTCTACATTAAGTACATATCAATCACTACTATATCGCGAAGAGCCTGCGCTACAACTTCAATAATGGCAGTATTGTGAATTTTTGAAAAAACGTTGATTTTTTCGGTTTTTATCCGTTACTAATAATCCGATTGAGTCGTGCCAGGGTTCACTTCTTTCACATTTTTATTCTCTACTATTCGTCCATCGAGAGCATCAAGATTACTTACTTTTCATGTTACAAGCGAAAAACGAAAAAAAACACGATTTTTTGCTCTTAAATGTTTATAACAAATTAAGCAGTTGCTAGTCGAAAACATAACAGGATATAACTACGAATCGTCTTTCGTATGATGGCACAGTTGGTTTCCTGGTACTATTTTTGTCACAGAATCAATAGAACAGAAAACCTCTATTGATTGGTATAAGGTACGAACTCAATTTTTCGGGAATTCTTGCAAGTCATTTACACCTTCATCCATCAAACCTCTGCAATTTTCCACACTATTCCATCATCAATATCTGGCATTTCAAATACCTTAACATATTCTGAACGGGTTCATCGAATTTTTCATCTACGTTACTTTGAAAAAAGTTCACTTGTCCTTGCAAGATGTTTTCAAGTTTTTGCCTATTCTGTTCCAGTTCATGTTGGTCACTCTTATTTTCTTTTTCAAGTTCAAAACGTTAATTTTTAATTTAATTCGATTTCACAGTAACCTGCTAACTGATATCAAAACGAGGCGACAATATTACCTCACCACGACTGTTCTTAAACCAAATCGACACTGGAAAAATAAAACTGATAATGTACCTGTTGGAAGAAATACAATAAATGGATGTACTAAATCTGCTGCTGAGACAATTGGCTTGGATGTAAAGGACAAAAAGATAGCAAATCACTCGAATAAATCAACTGCTGTTAGCGAATTGGCAAAACGTGGTGTAGAAGAACAACAATTGCTAAAAATTACTGGTCATAGTAATCAAAATTCTATGAAACCATTCTCAAATCTCGATCAAGAACACCACAACAAGATCATAAATATTATGCGTGGTAATAGATCTTCTATAGTAGAGAACAGCAACGAATCTAATGTTAGATTAAATTTTGATAATTGAACTTTCACTAACTGTACTTTTAATAAATAAATAAATGTTTCATTGTGTTGTTATAAATTTTTTTTGTCAAACATTTTCCGCCGAATATCCCTCGGACATTGACAAATGCCTCATTATTTTATGAAACATTTCTCAAGCCCGTTGCTTGGTAACAGCCCTCAGTCTTCGGCTGTTACCAAGGAACGAGCTTTCGATTGTCATAAAATTATCTCGTCTATTATAAATTTCCTAGGGAAATTAGTACTGATAATTGGATTTCTGTATTCTAGTCATTCTTACAAACTGTTTTCTTCCATTGAGATATGATTTGGCCCATGAGAGACTATTGCCCCTGAAACCATATCTTTAGTTTTAGGAGCAATATATCATGGTCGACACAGTCAAATGCCTTTGACAAGTCACACAGTTCTGCTGCAGTTGTTTCGCCACTGTTCATTTCAATATATACTGAGTGTAAAAATGTGTATATTGCGTCGGAAGTGTTTTTTTTTGCTGAAATCCACATTGATGTTCATTCAGTATTTTGTTGGTTTCCAGGAATTCCACAATTCTCCGTTTCACCAACTTCTCAATATTTTGGTTGCTGTGAGGATCAAGGATATAGGTCTGAACTTGGCCGGATCTTCTTTATTGCCACCTTTGTGGATAGGGATCACCACGGAGGTTTTGAGGAAGTCTGGAAAAAAACTATTTTGTAGCAATATGGGATAAAAAAATCATTTACCAAAAAATTTTGTCTTATTTAAAAAAACGTACTGCCTCGAATAATATGTTTTATTATATTCAATCGTCTTTTCAGCCCAATGAATGGCGGCATAACAAAATCTCTTTCACTCAACTGATGGTGCCACCCTATTATTTGAATCACTACTGTCTGAAGTAACACAACTATCAGAATTCATATTTCGTTATAACAATTTTTTTTCAGGAATAGATAAAATGAAAACACATTAAAAAATTTCCTGTCTATGATAGTACCAAAGTGAAGAATCTTTCACTCCCACTTTATCTCCAACTTCAAATTTTTCCCACGAAAAGAAAATGCGCTATTAGAGCAAAACGAACTATCCAGAGATAAATATTCTATTTGTATTGTGCGCCTCAAATGGTTGGCGAATGTCTTAATTAAAAAAAAACATTATTGTTACTCGGACAATCTCAAGTTCCATAAAACGCTCCAATGAAACAATCCTCCACTTTCCCTGCGTATACTTCGAGTTCTAATGAAAGTTCTAATTGTTTCAGCTTATTCTCAGACTTGAGAAACCTGTCTGGAACGACCCTCATGAATCTTCTCGCGGCCCTGTTCATGTCGCAATTGCTCTACGTAGTAGGCGTTGGAGGAGTGCCGGTAAGTGGATCTTTAGATAACTTTTAAACACCAACAGGTGGACAATTATAAGCCAGTCGAAATCGAAGAAATTGGGAAAAAATTATGAAGAACACATTGATTGTGTCCTCCTTAGATTAATCGAATCAGTGAAAATGAAATCCTCTCCTAAACTCACTGAACTGATTTTTTTTAAATGTTTGTTTTATACAGTGAGTTTCAAAAAGTTTGCAAAAATTGGAAAACATTTGTATCCATTTGTCAAAAATTTTTATACTTGATAAAAATTGGTGAATCGCGAAAAACTTGCATTTGAGTTGTCATAATTCTAAATTTCCAAACGGTGTACAGGGAAAAACAAAAAAATTGGAATTTTGATCATGAGTTAACTACGCTTATTTTCGATATTAACTAGAAAAATTAGTTAGAATTGTTGTTTAGGATTAGGAACAATATCCAGATTTGCCAACCTACGCAACACAATTTTTTATGATTCTAGCCTCATAAAGAGTACAAGTACCTCATATACAACTTAGGCGCCCCCCTCATATTACTATAATAATATTTTACTGCAAAATTTTGTGCAATTTATTATTTATAGTAGAATATCGACAGTTTTTGAAAATGGATAGAATATTTAGTAGTTTTTAACCGACGAAACCAAAAAGGAGGAGGTTCTCTAGTCGACGCGTATATTTTTTTTTTTTATTATTTTTTTTATGTATGATCACGCATAACTTTTTACGGAGACGTCCGATTCCGATAATTCTTTTTTCAGTGGATAGGGTGTACTTCGACATTGGTCCCATTTGAAAACTAAGGGTAGAAAATGAAGGATATTGATCACTCTGAATTATGGTCCGTTAACCGATTCTATCAGGCATAACATTGTATGGGATCTTCGATTTGGATGATTCTTTTTTATCAGATAGGGTATACCTCATAGTTGATCATATTTGGATTTCGAATGGAATCATCCACCCTTACGGGTGGAAAAATGGGGAATGATTGATTTTTCACTTGTGAACATTGGCACACACATGTAGTTGACATTGACAGGCCCTCCTATATCCGTCAAAATATTACATTCTATGAAAGGATGGAATTATATACAAAGTGATGGAATCAACGAACCAGAACTTTCAAAATTAATTCATATTATATAACAATAAATAGTTGAAATAGAAAATCATATTATTTAATAGTTAATAGTTGGAGTAAGCTAGGTAAGTAAGTATTTTGGAAGTAATCAAAAATTAAGTAGGTAGTAATTAGTAGATTTCAGCAACAGAAAATTGAAAAATTAAAACTTTTTATCAAAAAATTAAACCGACGAAAAAATCAACTGAAAAGCAAAAAATAAAATGAATCTTCTTAGTCTGAATGATAATTGAGCTCCTAAACTAATGTAAGTAACTGATTTTGAGTCGGCGGCTAACAAATTAGCAATTGAATTAGGTAAAGCGTGGAATGATGGCAGAGAGATGCACGGCTGCGTTTTGATTACTTCTTTCAATGTAATATGATGATCTTCGATAATTGTTTGTTTGACGCCGACTCAAAATCAGTTACTCACATTAGTTTAGGAGCTCAATTATCATTTAGACTAAGAAGATTCATTTTATTGAATGAATGTGGTTTTTTGTGGAGGAACAACGTGTCTTGACATGTTTTTTCAATTGACATCCGTCAGTTGAAAAAGCGAAAAAGACTCTGCAAGAAAAAATCCAAATGATAAAACAATTAAAGGAGATTTTGAAGATTTTGAGAACGGGGGCAGATATAGTCACCGAAACGTCAAGCAAAAACTATATAGAGAAGTATCTTTTTAATTAAAAAAAAAAAATCTTGATAGGCAAATTCAGAAAACGGCAAGTTATTGACAAATCGAATTATTTTTCTATAGGAAATATAATTTGGTGAACGCAATAACTTATCGGGGTGAACTAATCAGTTTGCCCTTTCTACACTTGTATAGATTTTCCTGATTATATTTTCATTTTCAGACTGTGGAAGGTTACCCAAAAAACATGTCAAGAAAGATTTATTTTATTTTTGCTTTTCAGACGATTTTTTCGTCGGTTTAATTTTTTGTTGAAAAGTTTTTTTGTGCATATTTGATATTTCACTTTGTAAGGTGAAGTGGGATAAATATGATACAGTTTTTGAATAGTTCAAAAACAAAGCGTTGATAGTGACACTTCAAAGGAAGCTAAACAATTTAAAAAAAATATTAAAAATCACAATATAATTCTTATTCGATTGTATGATGGACACTCTTTGAAATCTTTTGTGAAATCACAATTGCCTTAGAGTTTGGGGTAAATGTGTTGATAATTTTCAGCTACCTATGGTTACGTTATTTGAAAAAGATTGCAACAAATCTTACTTTATTGACTATTTTGGTTTATACAAAATTAAAATATTTCAGTCAACAAAAAAGTTCATAAACTTATTCCAGTCTTCGCAGAAAAAATTAAATTAACTCTAGCTTCTAAACAAAAATAAAGTCTATAAGAAGTAAGCAGAAACAATTATATCAATAATAAACTTAATATTTTAATGAAACATAATTTTTCCACCATTAGGATAAATTATAGCCGTTCAAATGTAAAAGAACCTCGGGTTTGGTAAAACCAAGACAATATCATCTCGCTGTATGGTGTCCACGTCCTCAACTTCTGGCCACGAAATTATGTTGCTAGACATTTTTGCAAACTCAACTGTCCAACCATTATCACATGCTTTTGTAACCATTCCAACAAGATGCTTGATTACTTTCTTGATGGCATATTTATCTAAAACCCAAGAATTCAGAGTGACATTTTGGTCAACCTGTTCAGCTTCTTTCCTAGAAACTGACGTTATTAATTCTGCACCAGGACATATTCTGCTGGACTGCTGTAGGTGCTTGACGAATTTTGGACAATAATAAGTTCTCAAATGATGTAGTCGATGTAGTACCACTGAGTTCTTCTCTTGATGTATATTCATTTGTAGTTGCCACTACAGCGTCACTTGTATCTGAATTTGCATCAACATTTATAGCATTTAGCGACACCGTGGTTTCTTCGATGTGCTCGTTAGCCTTATGATCATTCCATCTCTTGATAGCTCCGGAAGACTTCTTCTGGACTAACATTTTTGCTAAAAGGAGTAATTCCCGCTTTTCTAAACCCTCCTTTTATAACTTCTGGTGGAATATTTTTCTTACCCATATGCATATTCCACATTTTGTGGAAATTTGAGGCTTATATTATGACGTTTCTTGAAATTGAGAAACCAGTCCTCACCGGGGATTTCATAATTTTGTTATCTGCTACAAATTTTCCAACTACTTCAAAGACTTTTTTTCTAGACAAGCGCAATCCCCACTTTTCCAAGGTTTGGCTAACTTTAATCCCTCGGCGATGGGGATATCTGTGGGACGTCCTTTATTCTATTTTTTCTTACCCCTGATACCTTTCACTCGACTGTAAAGTGTTACATAAGGTATATTGTATTGTTTGCAAGCTCCATATATGTTTTTTTTGACCTGTAACTACATTATTTATCGACAGATTCAAGGCATCCTTGGTATATTTAACTGCAGTTCGTTTTTTTTATATACGTTCGTACCATAATGTATCTGAAACAACGGGGTAAATGTAATACATATATCACAATTGCCTCAAAGAAGCATTTTGTGCGTGGCAAATGTGATATATACAAAAATAAATCAGCAGCGTAATTATTGAGTTACAAGTATTTAAAAACACGCTATAAAACTGTAAATAATAAGTTCAAAAACAATAAAGGAGACTTACTTCCACAATTAGAAATTTTACGCCAAAAATAATAGACACGTAAAATTCAAAGTTATGTTATGAGTACTGGCAGGCAATTCCGTTCGGTCTAGTGTTTTGGTGGTTCTTCAACTGTACTTTCACTTCCATGCCCCTCCTCACCCACCTTTTCACCCCTTTAGGGATGGAATATCAAAAAAATGTGCTCAAAATTTCAGCTTTTCGGTCCATCGGTTTGATCTGGGCGTTGATCGTATATCCGTCAATAAGTGAGTCAGTTAGTCAGGACATGTAATTTATATATATATATATATATATATATATATATATATATATATATATATATATATATATATATATATTACTCCAAACACGAGGTAGATGCTGTGAACCGTTGAGGAGTTGCCTCGACTGTCTTCCGTCTCCATCATCAGATCAATTCCTGGCCTCCATTATGTTGTAGTGTCATCAGAACTACATATGTGTGCCAAGTTTCAACAGAATCGGTTTACACATGTGTAAAAAGAATTTTCTACCCTAAGGGGTGTGTTTTTTTTTCAAATTCGAATGGTGCCAACTTGCGAACATACGCTTTACAATAAAAAAAGAATCATCTGAATCGTATAACACAGTACAAAGTTATGTGAGGTAGAATTGGTTGAGAAGTAAAAATTGAATGGGTGAACTAACAATCATCCCTAATTTTCCTACCCTTAGGAGTGTTTGCTTTTTCATTAAAAAAAGAATTATCAAAATCGAACCACTGTGTAAAAAGTTATGCGTGATCGTACATTAAAAAAATATACGCGTCGACTAGAGAATAAGAACATTGAAAAAAAAGCATCTTCGGTATGTTTTGCCCGGGATCGATGTAAACCACGACCGCGACCTCCATCGCCTCATCCCTGTATCTTCGGCATGTCCGTACCCTAATGTATTCTGGGAAAGTTCATAATATCGGCTGGCACATGTTACCCCATCTGTTGTTGTTTCGTCAAATGTTTGCTATGATGTCGAACCTTCATCCGCAGTTCATGTTTATCCAAACAACAGAGCATCGCCGTGCCTACCTAATATAAACGTAATTGCAATATACCTGTTACGAAAATATTGATTGTACATTGTTTACATGCTCGATAGGTACGTGAGAGGAGGATTCACCTAATCTAGAAGCAGTTAGTTATTCAATTATGTGTCTTTACCAGACAAACTGTAGATCAAAGTAAAGTTGAAATTGGAGAAGTATTCGCGAGATTTTCGATCAATGAAAAATGGAAATCTTGTGAGACAAGACAATATTGAATTGGTTACTTCGCGAATATCCGGAAGAGCACGTTACTGGATCGGTTGATGTCATAGTTCTGATTGTGCTGTTGTAGTCTAATCAAGAAGTGAGTTTTCTGCGAAAAATGCTTCCAAGTCTCCAAAAAATATGAGTAATAGCTCATTCGATTCGGGATGCACTTCTGGGAAATATATTTTTTTGTTATTGCTGCTGACGAGAATTGCAATTGTTATTAACAAAAAAAACAAAAAGAAGGTGTTCAGTTTTTTGGGAATAACTCAAAAACTATAAAAGATAGCGAAAATCGGAAAAAGATTCTTAAAGAGGACAACATTTCCAATGTCCGGACTACTGGAACTCTATCTCCATTATTTATAATTTTAATTTGACGCTGAAAATAGGGCTTTGCGCGACTGCTACGGCATGCGCGCGCCGTCTCTAAAGAGATTACACCACATAAAATAATGTTTTTATAGTATTTAATATCATTCTAGAAAGTTTTCTAAATAATGGTGTGTTCTTAACACTTGGAAGAACAAAGTCCCGTTAGAAAAAAAATAAGTTTATTTTTCAACAAGTTAGGCATTTGTTAATTAGGTGTTATATAGAATTTTCGAGAAGTATTCTGAAATAATTCCAATTATGAACAATTGTAGTGCGTACCAATTTCTGTATGGTTAATTTTCTATTGATACGGCTTCACCGAGTTGACTTATGTATTTCTGTCCCATGAACACAAATTCAAAGTTGGTGCTTGTTCAAAATGTATGTGATAGTGGAAAATGCCTAAAAAATTTCATAAAATAAAATTCAGATGTGTTTTGAACGTTTCTTATTGCTTAAAATGGCGAAAATGGGACTTTTCTTGATCTTTGAACCTCCGAAAGTATTTGAGTACGACGCGTTTTGACTTTGAATTCGTATTCATGGGGCAAAATACGTAGGAACACCAAGCGGCAAGACTCAACTCGACGGAGCCGTATCAACAATTAATTTGGACAATCCCGCTTTGCTTAAGAAGTTGTATTTTATACTATTTTCTCTGTTCCAAGATATTCAGACGTGTCTCAGGAAAGAACTTACATATTTTGTATAATTTTCAGCAAATGACATGAATAAATGCATGAAGGTCACTACTCCACAAAAACTTTTTTAAATACTTTTTTTTCAAAATAAATTTGAACAGATTGATGAATTGAACAGCAAATGATAAGGAAAATTCGATTTAAATTTTTGACATAGAATTCATCATTGAGTAAAAATCCAATCTCATGGTTTCTATGCTTTTCCCATTGAATTAAAAATATAATGAGGAAACGCTTCGGTTCGGGTATTTTTGTGTTTGCAAGATCAATAAAATAATTATGTTTTTGGGTAGAATTGAATATATTATGAGACTATATTGTCTCATAATCAGTCAAAAAATTGAACGAGATTCATTTGATTGAAACATTTACATGTTATATATATATTTTTATGGTGCATTCGATGAGTTATCTCATTGAGTATCAGTATGTGTATTCCATTGTTTATCATTACTGTCCACTTTATTTTGGAATATAAGTTAATTGTTAATTAGGAATATACAATAGACGGGAAAATCATTCTAATAAGTGATGATATCGGAATAGATAAATATGTATGTGCTAGTAATTTCAACAAGGAAAATATTTTGAAAAATTCGAAATACATGATGGATCCACAATTACAAAGGACGTTTGCTCATGATAAAAATCTTATAAAATAGCGGATATTGCTCTTATGAAGTGCTATAAATTACATACAATTACTTAATTCAGCTTTCAAACTAATGAAGAACGGGAGATGCAATCTTTCGCTTTCGGAAAAATCTATATTCTAGTCTGAAGGAAGTGAGTGCTGCAGTGTTTTGCGACATATCTATAGCTTTTGACTGTTATGTAAGCTTCATCTCTACCGCTTCAGAGGACGAAGCTTCAATTGGTTCGAGTCCTATCTGAGTGAAAGAACCTCTCAGCTTCTGGGCAAATTAAGAGGTGTTCACTATTTTGGCACACAACACGACTATCTTATCGCAAGAAATCAAATTACCTTCATAGTAAAATGACCCGTATATGTATAAATTAATTTGTATCTTCTCTGAACTACCTTTGCACATTTTAATAATTTTTTTTAACTTGTGATTGTATCTAGTAACTAGAAATATTTTTATTATTACTTTTATATCAATTATATATATTTTGTACAAAAATTTTCCCAGGGAACTGACTAAAAGTATTGGAAAATTTTAAATATAGTGGATATTTCCTTTCAAAGAGCCATGGGTCTTTCTGCGATGGTTCGGAATTCACTAGCCAAAATCAAGTTATCTTCATTGAATGAAAAGTTCACGCTTACTTATGAAATTAATGTGTTCATTACAAAGTGATAATTATCCTAATAATAGTCATTAGCCTTATCGATCTTGGGAGTGGGCCTTGTTCTTTCGAACAACTACTTGGTTTAGATTGCTCTCCTCCGATTATCTCATGCGGGGTGATACTTACTGAAAAATAAAACAGAAGCTGATCAAAAATATTGTTTTCTCTCCTCACCTTTGATAGTAGGGCTCACTTTTTCCGGAGAAGTCATTCTAAGATAGCTGGAAGCAGCCTAGACTGTCGCTGACCAGGATTCATCGATTTCTCAACTTCATCAACAGATTTTATGATATCTACAATGAACTCTGTAATTTTGTTTGGGTCAGAAGGTTATTAGGAAGGCAATAGTCCGGCAGAGATAGGCAGTGAATGGCTTTGTAACAGTTTGTATCGGAAAGAAGTTAATTCATCATCTAGATACATCAGTCCACAGTCCTACCTTTTCTCCTTCCTTCGTGGAAGTTTCCATGATCCCAAAAAGGCCATTTGAGTAGAAATTACTTCGGAAAAATCGCCAGGTAGACTTCAAGAAAAATCCTATTTTTGCCAGACAGATGTAAACCTTGTTGTAAATTTCAAGGATTTCATCTCATTTTCGCGAAAACTATTCTGAGCGGGATCTTGTTCGTAGACCTATAATCATTGAAAACGATCAATTCACAATTTTTTGCATAAAAATATGCAGTAATGTTGACAGAAAAAGAAAATTTCGTAAGTTTGAAGTCGGACATTCAGCGTGACACAAACATTCCTTAACCGCGCCATCTACTAATGAAGTTCTAAGCAGAATTTAACGTCATTCATTTGTTGTCTCCCAAAAATTCTAAACAAAATCGAATCAGTGAATACACCAGGGTTTTTAGGCATCTTAGGTCGGGCTCTAGGGGAAGACCTCGGAAGATTTATAGAGCGATGGAAACTCAACATGAAGAAGGAAACATTGCACTCATTTCAGAAATTCCAATGAAACATGCGATGGCTGGACCTGATAACACCGAGTGGTACCATGCTATGGTGGAAGAAATTAAGTCCATCATAAAAAATGATACCTGGGAACTCAAGGAACGTCCAAAAGACCGACATATAATTGGAAGTCATATGGTTTTACGAAATAAGTACAGAGCTGATGGAACACTCGATAAAAGGAAAGCACGACTTGTAGCCCAAGGTTTTAGTCAAGAACCAGGTATACATTTCAATCAAACAATAGCAATGCATCAAAGAGGATACATCAAAGAATTACTGAACCGTTTTGGGATGACAGATTCGAACCCAGTGTCAACTCCATTGGACCGCAATGTGAAATTAAAAAAGTCCGAAGGAGCCCCAAACGAAGATGTGCACAAAATACCGTATCGTGAATTAATTGGTGCTTTGACGTACCTGAGCACTACAACGAGACCGGATATTAGCTTTGCAGTTAGTTATCTTGGGCAGTACAACAATTGCTACGATAAGCTACATTGGACTGCAGGTAAACGTGTTCTACGCTACCTGAAAGGAACCATTGATTTGGGACTTGTTTATTCACCAGATCAAGAAGTGTTGACAGGTTTTGTGGATGCTGATTGGGGATCTTGTCTCGATGACAGAAGATCCTATTCAGGATATACTTTTATTTTATCCAGAAGTCCAATTTCATGGGATTAGAAAAAGCAACGCACAGTCGCCCTCTCCTCTACCGAAGCAGAATATATGGGGATGACTGAGGCTGCAAAAGAAGCGATATATCTCCGGAATTTCATGAAGAATTTGAAACTTGAAGAGTTGACGGACATAATAATTTTCATTGATAATATCAGCGCACTCAAACTAGCAGAAAATTCAACATTTCATGCTAGAAGTAAACACATCGATCTGAGATATAATTTCATCAGAGATTCGATCAGAAACGAAGAATTCACAGTGAAACATGTGTCAACGAGAAACATGACAGCCGATATTTTCACTAAGGGTTTACCGAAAGCGAAACATGAAGCTTGTGTGGAGATGCTCGGACTGGGTCCTGTTTTTCATTCAAGAAACTGGAATTGCCTCGAGGGGAAGTGTTGAAATGAATTCAAGATAAATGCGAGTCATACCGTTTTCATGGATATGTTTATATATGTCACAGTCTTGTCAAACATGTTCAACTGTTAATATTCATTTTATATTTTCACTAATAAATACGTTTGGAATTCACGTTAAATTACATTCATTGGTACAAGTTGTTTGCACAACAAAGTTCTGCCCGACGCTCTGCTCAACAACCATCAATCATCCCCTATTTTCCTATCCACAAGGGTTGATTTGTTTATCAAATTCAAATGAAACCAACTTCGAAAAATACCTTATCTAATAAAAAAAATCGTCGAAATCGAACAACTCTGTAAAAAGCTATGCATGGTCAAATATAAAAAAATATACGCGTCGACAAAAGAACCCTACCTTTTTTCGTCGGTTGAAAATCCGATAAAAGGGAAACATATTTCCTAACAACTTAAAGGGAAAAAACAAGGGAATTGGATACTTCAGTAAATTGAAGAAAATTCAACTTTCTGTTTTGTAGAAGAGTGTTGGGCGTACCATTTATTTTCATGCGTTCAAAACGTAAAATATTTATTTGCAATATCTATGAGCTACAGATATCGATTCAATAACCAAATTCAAATATAAGTAGCAATAAAATTAATGAAATGTTTTCATCCAAATTCAATGGGCTATTTCACATCACATTTCAACAAGTTCAATCGAACGGAATGAATATTCGGAATTTGTATCTGTTAAACTGGCGATTGAGGGGTGAATGGTTCCCAGAATTAATGAAACGATCAATACGTGAGTGCTCAAATGCCCATAGCCCTAAAAAATGCGAATTGAATCGAATTGTGCTTCAATTGATGTTTTTTTCCATTGTGCTCGGTGTACGTAATTTGTTAAAACGAATACCTTAACCGGAAAACAAATCTTATATTCGTGTTCTGGTATAACTCTCATACTATACAAATTATTAAAATGATATTTCTCAGTTCATCTTGTGAAATTACCTTCTCATAATATCCCCCAGGCAAAAGCTCGGAAGAAAATGTAATAGCATTTTTTATTCCACCCACTCGAGAGACAGAAGGTCTGATTAAATCAGATGGGGGAAAATTTGATTTGAAACAGTCGGGTCAGATATTCACGTCGATTTATTAGAACCGTTGAATTTTGCTTACGCTGAAGAAATGATGAAACTCAGTAGAGTGTTCTTTGAAGGGTATATATCCGTAAGATTATTCGCATGAGTTGAGACATGACGTTTGGTAATACATACCTACGCATTATGGCCTCCTGAACACAAATTCAAAGTCCGAACTCGTCACGGCGTTTTCAAATACTCTCGAAAATAAGATCATTCAGATAATTTTTCAGCGCCATCTTCTTTCACTGGAAATACTCAATATTCGCCCTGTCAACCAAAATATACACACGCACGTAATCACGTGTTTTAAGCGTTTTTTCTATGTATAATTGCCATTTTGCAAAATATTTGCGCTTCTCTACATGGTATGAATACATTAAACGACTTCCACTCATATATGTCAAACATATAGTGATTTTATTTTTACGATGTTGGCAACCTCAACTCTGACATCTTGAATTCAGATGATGTCAGAGTTGAGGTTGCCAACATCGTAAAAATAGAATCACTATACGTTGCGATATTTGCGGTTGGTTGACTCCTTTTTCTTGGGAAGAAACGGGCTGAAACTTCATGCAGGTTAGCCAGATGTTCTTCGAAATTCATTCCCATAACAATGACATCACCCATATACACCAGGCAAGCTTTCCCAAGAGAGTATGTAATATCAGCTAAACCAATCTCTCCAAGGTCGCCGAGACATTACAGAGATCAAAAGGCATAACAGTGGACTGAGACCAGAAGTAAATGCAGTATTTTTTTCATCATCTTCACGTATGCTCCCTTGCCAGTATCCGCTCTTCAAGTCCAGCGTTGGAAACCATTGTGAGCCTGCCAATGTAGTTAGTGTGTCGCCAATTGCAGGAAATGGACATCTGCCCTCCTTTGTGATATCATCAAAATCCCTATAATCCTCACAGTATCTTATGGATCCATTTTTTTGGGAAACCAGTACTACCAGACGGACCATAGACTCTATGAGTCTTTGATTACGCCATCTTCGAATCGAAAATCGAACAGATAACAATCCTAATACTCTAATTATTCGTCGAAAAACTATGAGGGAATTGGGATATGCTGTGGAAAATTGAATGGAACAGAATTAAAAAACATCAATTTTCACATTATAAAAGTTCATAATCCATGCCAACAAAAAAAAGTATCCTTAATACCAGGATTTGTTGAAGAGAATTGAATGTTCGAATATTCCTCCAACTTCTTGACATTTTCTAGCTCTATCAATTGTGATTCGCATCACATTTCGCAACTTAAACGGGATTCACGAATATGACATTTTGTAAAATTTCAAGTATTTGAGGCGGTATATAGAATACTCGTTCTTCCACATAACCCCATACAAAAAAATCTAAAATAATGAGAAGCACTTCGTAGACACCATCAAAGATGTTGAAATTGGACCAGAAGATCCCTTCATCAGCTTCGACGTGGAAAGCCTTTCCACCAATGTCCCTATAGAGGAATCCCCTAGCATCACCAAAAGGAAACTCTCCACGAGAGTACTGACTTTCCCATCCAAGCAATATTAGAATAACTGCAGTGCTGAATACACAACTCGTATTTCCCGATGGGATCTCCTTTATCCAATTACCGTTCGAGGAATTGGCTATACGGGAGGGAAGAATCAAACCAAAGCCGTGCAGGTACGTGTATGACACTCTGATAAATGGATTCACGGAGATAAACATCTCCAGGATTTCTCCTCAAGAATCAACAGCATCAGGGATTCTATCAAATTCACGATAGAAATAGAAACCGCTAGTGCCTCGACGTGAACGTTCAGAGAATAGGCAATGGCTATAGAAAGAAGACACATACGGGACAGTATTTCGACTATAGATCCAACCATCCGGTTCGACAAAGAGAGGGATCGTGAGGACATTGGTAGAAAGAACGATGCACATAAGCAACACCTAGGAGAAATATTGAAACAACTCCAGAGATCGAAGAGCAATAACAAAGCACAGTGATCTGCCTTCCGTACATCAGAGGTGTCTCCGAGAAGATCAGAAGGATCAGAAACGAGTTCAATCCGGCAGGGCTTTACGGAGTTTCCTTACCAAGACCAAACCTGACAACAGAAATGGAATCGGTAAGTATTGTATTTATGTAGCTCCATGTGAATACGGATATTCCTACATTGTAGAGACAAAGAGGCCGTTATCGGTAAGATTGGATGAGCACAAGAAATGGGCTCAACGCGGAGAAACGTCAAAATCGGGAATTGCTGACCACGCCTGGACTGGGCAACATCGAATTCTATGGGATGATGCAAGTGTTCTTTCTACATAGAGATGAGCATTGGTTCGAACGAAAGTTCAAAAAAGCCACCTATATCGAAGCCAATATCGGCTTTAGTGAACCAAACGTTGAGATCAAGAACATATGGAAACGACTAATTGCTCTTTATGGCGGACTTCAGAGGCGCGAAACTTCACGCACCACCACATCGCGCGGAATCACACGCACCACTGCACATGGCGGAATTACACGCACCAATGCACCGACAGACATATAAATAAGTAGGTAGCATCTGAGCTTCTCAGTACTCACCTGAAGACGATTGCAGGTACAAGCATCTTGAGATGTAACATAAGAATATCTGACGTGATTCGTGTAGAACATTTTTCAAAACCTTTTATATCTTGAAACTTCCATGCCTCTTCATTTCCGAAACCTGTGTCCATGTTTTCAAAAATAAGGGAATTTTTATACGTTATTCTGATATTCATAGTTAAGAAACAAGAAAAATGCAACATTTTCATGTAAATTTAGCTGTAAAAAAAATCATGTGCTCCTATTTAACAATCTTCCGGTAGAACTGAAGGGTATAAACATTTGATCATGGGTTGAAGATTATTTTATTGAAAGAATTTTGTTATAATATAGATGATTTCATACAAAATTATGTGCGACGAAAGTGTTTATTTTTTATTATTCTATTGTTGGCTTCTGTATATACTATGCATGCCATTATTTATATATACATTCTTCTTTTTTTAGGTGTAATTTTTCATTTACATAAATTCATCTATTTGTACTTACTAAATGACAATTCCAATACATGTAAACTATGTCGAAAAAATGTAAATAAATATTGATTGATTGAATCGAAAGTTTCACTGTTTTATCCAACCAGTACCTAGTCTTGATGATGACTAGGTTTTCTTCGTCAATGTCAGCCATTTCGAGTAAAACAGGTCTTCCCACTTGTCCTTCTTAGTTCTCCCAAAGGCTCCATAACAAAACAGTAAATCTTTTTAACCGACGAAACCAAAAAGGAGGAGGTTCTCTAGTCGACGCATATATTTTTTTTATGTATGATCACGCATAACTTTCTACTGAGACGTCCGATTCCGATAGTTCTTCTCTCAGTCAATAGGGTGTACTTTGAAGTTGGTCTCATCCGAATTTAAAAGATGAAATCCAGCCCTAAGAGTAGCAAAATGAAGGATATTGATCACTCACTCTCTGAATTCTGGTCCATTAACCGATTCGATCAGGCATAACTTTGTACTGGGTTCTTCGATTTGGATGTTTATTTTTTTATTAGATAGGGCATACCTCATAGTTGATCATATTTGGATTTAGAATGGAATTATCTACCCCTACAATAGGGAATAATTGATTTTTCACTCGTGAACATTGGCACACATATGTAGTTGACAATGACAGATCGCTAATGTCATTATTTTTGTTCTCCTACATCCGTCACAATCTTTGAATCTCATGAGAGGATGGAATTATATACAAAGTAATGAAATAAACTAACCAGAACAACAAAAATAATGTATATTACAACAAATAGTGAAAGTAGATAATCATATTATTTAACTGGTAATAGTTGAAGTAAGGTGGGTAAGTAAGTATTTTGGAAGTAATCAAAAAACAAGAAGGTAGTGACTAGTAGATTTCAGCCACAAAAAAATGAAAAAGAATAACTTTTTAACAAAAAATTAAACCGACGAAATACGGAACTGAAAAGTAAAAAATAAAATAAACCTTAGTGTCAATAACTCAGCTCCTAAACTAATGTAGGTAACTAATTTTGAGTTGGCGCCAAACGAACAATCAACGAAGATCATTAAATTACTTCAAAAAAATTCTCATCTTACGCCTTATCTAATTCATTTGCTTGTTTGTTTGGCGCCGACTCAAAATTAGTTACTTACATCAGTTTAGGAGCTTAGTTATTGAGACTGAGGTTTATTTAATTTTTTACTTTTCAGTTCCGTATTTCGTCGGTTTAATCTTTTGTTAAAAAGTTATTTATCTGAGAAGTATACACCGTTTCATATTTCGATCTTTCCTCAGTGTATTTACTACATCACAGTAGACTGAACGGTTGCTTTCCATTTGATAACGACGGTGTTGAGGAACTTGTTTCATGGATGTGATCAACCATGAATGCTTGAGATGGCAATGGAAGTCTTCATTACGAATTCTTGTTGCGAAACCAGTCTCTTAAGATGCAATAAAAATGCCGAACAACAAATAGAAGGGAGGAATATATCGAATACCGAATCTATAATACATGAAACGTTTCTTTGAGAATCGCAATGCGCTGAAAATGTGTTGAGACGAATCTACTACAAATAAATGACATTGATATAGAATCAAAGGTCAATTGAAAGTCAAGAATAGATATATCGAAACATTTTGTTGAAACTACCGTGGATTTTTATGACGGACGGCAGTTTAGATTCCTTCCTCAATGTAAAAATGACGTTGAAAAAATAATATGAAATGAATATTTTAGAGTTTTAGATACTGTGAGCGGGCAGGCCAACGTCGTTGCAATTACTCGCTCATTAACCGGTTCGTTGAATTGTTCATGAATTCGGTATTGGTATTATGAGGCGGAGCCCCATCTTGTTGAAAATACATCACTTCAGAAACAGCAAGTGGTAAATCCATTACCAATTCTTCAATATTATTCTGGAGGATTTCTAGATACCTTACCCCTGTCAACTGTCCTTATAAAATTATAAAATTGGTCCAATTATTTGACTTCCGATTACACCAGCCCATTTGTTTTCTCCGAATCGTTCCTGAAAATGACTTTATTTCATTAAATGCTGATTTTTTTGCGCTCAATACCTGCAGTTTTGTCTAACAAACTTTATATTGTGAATCTTGACTCGTCGGAAAACAATATCGAAGGAACAAAGTCGGGATCAATCAATCAATCAATCAATCAATTTATTTATCATAAAATATACATATGAATTCAATCACAAGGACCAAAGACAGATGCATGTTTATGACAAGTCACAAATAAACATCAAAACAAAATAAATTGAACATCAAAACAAAATAAAATAAAATACATACCATTAGATTAAAATATATGATAAAAATTGAGAAATTCATCTTTGCAGGAACATACTTTTTGGACAATATATCATAAAAAGGTAGAAGACGTGAATGCACAAGAGACAACAAGAGAGACAGTCGTATATATAAGTATGCTATATTGAATACACATCAAATCAATTTTTTTTTTTTTTTTTTTTTTATGTTCTGGTTCCCACGAAAAGGGATATCCTGTAATGTTCAGAGAACATCGTGGGAACCTAGGGAAAGAAGGTAGGAGTTGGTGTTCTTCTTAAATTTCTGAAGGTTGTATGCCTCGGGGAACACCTCCTAGGCAATGAGTTCCAAAGCCTCGCTGTTCGTTGGATGAACGAGTCTTTGGAAAGTGATGTTCTGCAGGTTTCCAAAGTGACCACGAAGGGGTGTGATGACTGAACTTGACGGGTTAATCTCGAAGAGACTGCCAAAGCAGGAACGATTGTTGATATTTCAGAAGAGCATCGCCCATGAAAATATCTATAAAATAGAGACAAATCGCCAACTTTTCTACGGTGTTCCAGACAAGTGAGCGAGTTTGTAAGCGAGGCATCACCGACGAGACGAATTGCCCTTTTTTGGACAGAATCCAATAGCCTCAGGATATGTTTAGGTGCCGCACTCCAAATATGGGAACAGTATTCCAGGACAGGTCGGATCTGTGCCTTATAGATCATAAGCAGCTGACTGGGGTGAAATATCTCTTGGCACGAAACAGAAAACCAAGTTTTGGGATGCACTTTGGCAATGGACCTCACGTGATTTTCCCAGGAAAGGTTATTGCTGATAGTAATACCAAGCATCGATATGGATGGCTTCAGTGGTATGGTTACTCCTGACAAAGTTATGTTAGGCACAGTGAGATCGGCTTTTCTAGAGAAAAGACATGCTTGTGTTTTGTTTGCATTGAATTCTACCAAGTTATTAGATCCCCATTCGAGAATTGTTGCCAAGTCCATATTTATATTATTAACATTTCTTCCTCGTTCATTTCTGGTTTCACGGGCTGATATAGGGGCCCTGGAAGAGAAAGCGGTATGGAGGGTACTATCATCGGCAAAGCTGTGTACTGGACATGAAGTTGCTTTCAACAGGTCGTTGATGTGAAGTAGAAATAGTGTTGGTGCGAGAATGGATCCTTGCGGAACACCAGCATTTATGAGTAGAGTGTCAGATGAAACTCCATCGACCACTACATGGAGAGACCTGTTTGAGAGAAAACTAGCAAGCAGAGAACACAGCTGAGGGGGCAAGCCATAAGACGGAAGCTTGGCGAGGAGTCCCTGGTGCCAAACTCGATCGAACGCCTTGGAGATATCTAATGCCACAGCTAAAGTTTCTCCATGCTTTTCAATAGATAGCTGCCATATATGTGAGACGTAAGCGAGCAGGTCACCAGTTGATCTCTGATGGCGGAAGCCATATTGCCTATCGTTGACAATTCCTGAGGCTTCCAGATATTTCATGAGCTCGATGTTGATGGCTTTTTCCATGACCTTTGAAATAATAGATAGCAGTGCGATAGGTCTGTAGTTGCTAGGTAGGGCCTTTTTGCCTTTTTTAGGGACTGGCTGTACTCTTGCAATTTTCCAATTGGACGGAAATACCCCCAAATTGTAAGAGTGGTTGAACAACTTGCAAAGAACAGGTGTTAGTTGCAAAGAACAGGTGTTAATTGCATATATCGCGAACATAACACAAATTATACTCATCTATAGTGTAGCAGGCCTTCTGAACTAGCTGCTGTTTCAGTCTTGTTTTGAAAATATTTAAATTGGGGGAGCTTTTAATATGCTCATCAAGAGAGTTGTATAATTTACAGCCAGTAAAAAAAAACTTTTTTGGTACAGCGTAGTCCGGTCCGGTCCGGAGATCGCAAAATAATTCATACCTTTCGTTTTGATCGTGAAATTGATGTTGTGATAGATAGATAGATAGATTATTCATTACCTTTCTGCCATGTTACATGTAGGTTCGTCATATGAATTAAAAAAAAAACATACAATTCATAATTTGATAATACGTAAATATATAAAGTTTTCTAAAGTTTATTTTTTTTAGAAACTTATTAGTTTTTTTCCAATTTTTGGCTGGTTAGAGACAGATGCAAAATAATGTACAGTTAGTAACAAATACTATAGCCATGATACAGTTGAAATTGAAAGTGAACAGTTGAATGGTAATCATTTTATGGATGTTAAGTATATTTGAAATTCGGAAACGTCGTAGAAACTATTTTAGGTTAGAATTTTTTCAAGATCAGTCTTGAATCTTTTCAGAGATTGATTTTTTAGTGATTCAGGCAGTAAATTGTAGAGATGACCCCCGCTAAATTTCGGAGATTTTTTGTACTCTATATGATGAAACTTTTCCATGTAAATATTATTCTGATTTCTAGTATTGTATTTGTGAATTTCCGAGCACTTTTTTAGATGATGTTTGCTTTTGTGGATGTGACACAATATTTCCAATATGTAGATACTGACCACTGTCAATATTCGATGTTTCTTGAAGTGGTTTCTACAGGAGTCTTGATACTACGTTGAAAATGAGATGAATAATGCGCTTTTGTAGGGTAAAGACTCTAGTTATCTCTGTGGCTTGGCCCCAGGAAATTATATTACAACTCATTGTTGAGAATGCTAGTGCATAGTAGACGTCAATCAGACCTTGAACATTGAGATATTTTTTGAGAGAGAATATAGCAAAACACGTTTTTTCGAGCTTATTACAAAAGTGATTTATTTGGTCATTCCAAGATAATTTCGAATCAACAAGAGTTCCCAGAAAGTTGGAAGGGTTGACAGCCTGTATATTTGTGTTGCCAAATGGTATACTTGGATCAATGGTAGGTGATTTGTACTAGCCTGTGAATTCCATAACAACAGGGTGGTTAATTTTGAACCATAACGAAAACTGGCTGACTGCAATTTCAACTCTGTGGGTAACCTCCTCATATGAGTTTCCTGAGACTATCACCGCCGTGTCATCAGCATATATGAATGGCCTGCTCTCCTCAAAAAATTCCGGCAAGTCGTTTATATATACCAAGAACAGCAGCCGTCCCAGAACACTGCACTGAGGCGTTCCTAGTTCAATGGTTTGTTCGCTTGAGTATGTGTTGTTAATATCAACAACGATACGGTGATTTAGTGTAAAAGATATCAACCAGTCATTGATGGAGTCTCTCACTCCCATTGCATGGATTTTCGTCTTCAAGAACAATGGATCTATGATGTCGAAAGCCCTTGACATATCGAAAAATATTGCAACTGCAAGGGAGTCCCTATCGAGAATTTCGTGAATATTTTGTATTAAATCAGTTGGTGCAGTTTCGGTTGACAGGCCCGCTCGAAACCCATGTTGATGTGGTGATAATAATTTATATTTATCAAAGAAATTGATCAGCCTAATCATCAGCCTTTTTCCATAATTTTGGAAATTGGATCCGAGACACAGATAGATCTATAGTTTTCTACCAGTGCTGGATCGCCTTCTTTTAAAATCGGTGTACATTTGGATATATTTGTTAGGTCTGGAAATGTTCCTAGTTCAACTGAGTGGTTTATTATATGAGTTAGGTACGGTGCTAGTTCATGCACACATTCCTTCAGGAGTGATATGGGAACTTCGTCCAGGCCTACAGATTTTTTGTTTTTCAGGTCTATTATGATATTTGCAATTTCATATATTGGAAAATTTATGTAATACATTGTATTAACAGAGGGCTTCATAGTCGTAAAACAGGGAGGAGTTAAATCAGATATATTAATTTTTACCAGGTCAACGGCAGATGTTGAAAATAATTTAACGAAGATATCAGCTATTTTTGTTGTATCATCTATAGTTTCTTTATTCAGTTCGATATGCATATTATATCTGTATACTTCTTTTGTTTTGTTTAATTTGGTATTCACTATCTCCCATAACATTTTAAGTTTATTATTATAGTTTTCAATCAGGGCAGAGTAGTGATTAGTTCTCTCCGTTTGAATTTGGTTGTTCAGAGTATTTTTCATGGTTTTGTATTTTGAGTATATCCTATCATCATTTGAGAGTTCACGAAGCCAGTTTAATTCTGTAACTCTGTTACTCAAGTCGAGACTTTCTTTAGAATATTTAATGTTTATATCCTTAGCCCTGTTGATAGATAATTTAATTTTCCATTTTGGATGTGAAATCTCAAAACACCATAGAAAATGTTGCCCGAACTGGTTTAGCACTTCATTGATATCCCCTGTCAAATTTAATGTAAGTTTTTCCTTGGTGAAAAAATATTTGAATTCGGATACCGCTCTTGGGTGTGAGAGTCTTTTCTGCACACACACATAATGTGTCTGGTTTTTTGCAGAGGGTTTGAAGGGGAATTCAATGATTTGTGCAAGGTGGTCTGAAAAACCCAGGTCCAAAGTTTCAACATAAAGTATTTCTTCCAGACTGGATAGTATATAGTCAATTTGAGATGAGTTCCTTCTCCCATCAAGATAAGTAACCGTTTTTGTGGGCTGAGAAGTAAGAATATTCAGTTGGGATTAAGACCGGACAGTTGGGATTAAGACCGTTGACATTGAAATCTCCACTTAGAATAACAGTATGAAATTTTTTGAGGGCATACCCTAGGAGATTAACTAGTTTATTCAGAAAATCTTGAAAGATTGATAATAGCGGTCTATAAATAGATAATAATAAGCAGGAATCATCTCCCCAACTTACCGCTGAACAGCACAATTAACTAGAAAATGATTGAAAAACGATTTTATCTTCACAGTCAGGAACGTGCACTTCTTTCACAAAAATTGCTGATCCGCTGTGTTGACGTTTTTTTTCCTGCAGAAACTTGAAACCAGTTTATACCCTTGTATGTTCACCTCAGGCAGTCTGTCACTATCCAGCCAATGTTCGGTAACACAGAGAAAATTAGGAGAATACTGGGAGCATGTCACTTCCAGTTGATTGAGCTTATTTTTTAGACTTTGTACATTTATGTTTAGGAGTTTGAGACTTGGTTCATTTGAGTAATTTACAAATTCCTTGGAATCTCGTTTCGTTCAATTTTGTATCCACAGCATTCTTGATGAGCGTTATAGCCCAATTTCCTCACAACTTTTCTACAAATAATTATTGTGGATTGTCGTCCATCCGGCGGTAGGATATAAACGCGAATACAAGTCGTATACTATCGTTGAGTGGTAATACATGGAAGATATTGTTTCTTTTCGATTCGAAAGCATCAAAGGCGTCGTCGTAACAATTGGAATCTGGAGAATGATTTGAATATTTTTTTGTTTTGTTTGCTCTAATACGGAGAAGGTTTGAAAACAAAAACAGAACAAAAGAAATTGGGAAAAACCAAAAGAACGGCTGAAAAACCGAAAAACGGACCTGTCCTCTAACTGACGCGCTATCGTCTACTGACGTGCTATACAAAACTGTCATTTCTTCCGTGTGGTTGTGTAAATTATGTAGTTTTAAAATGTTGTGGATTTTGAAAAAGGTCTTGTTTGAAGTGAATTTAGGTACACTTTGAGAAGGTTTCTCATTTATTTTGATCTGCCATTCTACTTACCTATATTGGACTTTGTAAACAAAGTTCATTATAAATGTAGAGTATATACACAGGGTGTCCCATATACAACTCCGCGGGCAATTATCTGGGAAATGAAAGATGATATCCATATTTCGTGAAAGCAGATGATCTCGATGTCAAAAGGTCCTTTTATTTACGTAGAGATCCATCACTAAGCGGCATCCGTTAGGGCGCCGCGACACCGACGCCATTTTTTTTAAATAGCATCATAGATTTTTCAATGCTTTTTGCGATTCTTCATCAAATTCTGAATTCAGCCATATAGCACACTCATAGTTTTCCTTGAATACTGATGAAAAACAGCAACTTTATCGCATATTATAAAGAGGGCCATGAAAGCGTCAAAATAAATGCAATAATACGAGTATTCAAAGATCTGTCAGAAAAACTGTCAGATTTTACGAAAGTGTTGGTTTTTCGTAAAATTTAAAAATGGTAAAATTTTAGAATGCAGAAAAGTTGGGTATGATATACATTCATGGCGAAGCAAGAAGGAATACAAAAGAAGCAGTGATAATATACGCTAATCGGTATCCCTACAGAAGACTACCGTCAGACAAATCATTCACTAGCTTAGCCAAATATTTGGCACAAAATGGATGTTTTAATGAAAAGAGGCGAAAAAAACAAAAACGGCTACAGATGAGAATCACACTGTTGCAGTGCTAGGTCAAATGGTATTGGAACCACATAGTTCTACAGACTAGTAGCAATGGATTGTGATATTTCGAAATCGTCAATACAACGTATTTTGTTAAAAAACAAATTACATCCCTACAAAATACATCTGGTTCAAGGACTACAGCCAGGTAATAATATTTATTGTTTATTGTTCATAACTTTAATCTATTCCAATATTAAGGAGATGCTGCTAGGAGATTAAACCTCATTGCATGGTTGTCCACCCGTATTCATGATGATCAGTTTCTGAACAAAATATTATGGAGTGATGAAAGCCGTTTCCATAACAACGGTATAATAAACAAACATAATTGTCACTATTGGTCTGACGTGAACCCTCATTGGATTCAAGAAACGAGATATCAGTCTGTGTGGGGGGTTAATGTTTGGGCGGAATCATTGATGGTTGTTTGATAGGACCTGATTTTTACGAAGGAATTCTCAATGAGGGGGGTATTTGCTTCTCCTCCAACATGTGTTCCGAATCTCTTGGAGAATTTACCATAACGGGAATAACGTGATAACGGGACAAAGAGAAAACGGGATAACAGGAAAACGAGAAAACGGAAATAACGGGATGACAGGATAGGGAGAAAACAGGATAACGGGAAAACAGGATAACGGGAGAACAGGATAATGGAATAACGGAATAAAGAGATAAGGGAAAAACGGGATAACGAGAATAACGGGATGAGGGGAAAACGAAACCACAGGATGAAGGAAAAACGCAAAAACGGGTTAACAGGATAACGAAAAAACGGGATAACGGGAAAATGGGATAATGGGAAAACGCAATAACAGGAAGTCAAAAGCATTACCTAGATAAAACAAGACAAAGAAAAACATTAAAAAAAAGAAATTCCACGCGGACGAGAGTTTTCAGGAAAACAAATTGAGGAAATATAGAAATTTGGACAGGCCAACGTCTGTCGGGTCAGCTAGTCATAAAAATGAAAATGGTTCTAAAAAATGAAATGTACCGATTTTTCGTCTCAAAACTATGTGATCGTACTCAAAATCGTCCCTAGAATGAAAAAAAGGAAAAATATATAGGGCGTTCTATTTGAAATTCCCAAGTTGGGATTGTTTTCGGTGAAAACGGAAGTGATGGGACAGTATGAAATATTGAAAAAAAAATCCAAATCTTGAATCCAACACCCTGCCAAGTTTGGATCTCATACCTCGGAACAATGGAAACCATAGCTTGTCTGAAGAATACGTTGACATTTGGTATTTGTTTTTTGTTTTTACTTGCTTTTTCAGTTGTTTGACCAACCCTAAGAAGTTAATGAGAACTTGTACGAGTTAAGATCATGGCGGCCTTTACCTCTTATAGTGGGATCCGAAACCACTCTTGGGGCTTTGAAAAATTATTCGCCGGCTGCGGGAGTCGAACCCGCGTTGGATAGAAACAGTGGCTACAATTCTAACGCTCGTGCCACTGAGCCACTAGCCCCATGATGCAGTTCTATTCATTTACTATAAAATCCTCAGTAAAAAATTCTCATGGTGTTCCACGAGCATATTTTCTTTGATTATTTTTTGTGGAAATACATATTTTTACTAGTTCTACATCCTGTTGAAAAAGATGCCTGAAGTTCGGAAACACTGAAATATAAAATGAAAGTTGCAGTAAAAAAAAATTTGGTATGCAAAAAAACGCAGGAAATGTATTTTCAACATCCTGTCTTCCATTTGAACGAACTAAGGGTGTTCATCATGATCAAAATCTACGATTATTTGTTATGATTTGTTTGATTGATTATTTTTCCTTTGATTCAAGTTCTTCGGGTGGAACGAATAAATTTACCTCATTCAAAATAATAATGTTTTAGTGGAACCAATATTACTGGGATCAAGTATTCACAATTCGAATCAACAAAGACATTAAGTAACCTGTGGTAGAAGTCCATTGTATCTCAAAGTGGAGTGGTATGATTTTACGAAGTAGAAAAACTCAAAGTCATCTCCACAATTTAATATCGCAATCGATTAGTTATGTGATGGTGGATAGGTGAAAAAACCATCGATTAGTACATGTTTCGAACCTCTATAGGTTCATCATCACGGAGTGTAAAATTATGGAGAAGAAAAAATGATGGGTAAAAAATTATTATATACACTCCTATAGAGGTTCAAAACATGTACTAATCGATGGTTTTTAACCTATCCACCATCACATAACTAATCGATTGCGATATTAAATTGTGGAGATGACTTTGAGTTTTTCTACTTCGTAAAAAAGACATTAACGGGAGTGCATTGCTTTTCTGTTTATAACGAATCCCGGATATAGGGATCCAAGATCCGGAGAATTCCATATGGAACGAACTCGAGTGACCAAGCAATCGAATCCAATACAGTATCATCGAATTCGAAAGAGAGATCTTGTTTGTTCTCAGCCTTTATCCGTATACATTGTATCACCGTGAGGGCCATAAATATTTCATTTCCAGAGGCGACACGAGCAAAGATTTCATCTTGATGACGTACTCAACGTTTCCACCTTTCTTTCCATTCCCGAGGGTTCTCATATCGCAGGAGATATGGTCTACGCTTCATGCCGCGCCTTCTTTTTTTGAATCAATCATCCATCGTCTTGAATTAGATGAATTGTATGAATGGGTCTTCATTGAATAACGCTTACCAGAGGGTGACTTTCTAACGCTTCGGGCCAGAAGAAAAACAATTTGGCTATATATATATTATATATATATATATACATATATATATATATACATATATATATATATATATATATATATATATATATATATATATATATACTTTTTTAATGGGATTGTATTGGTAACTTTTAAACCATAAGAGTTAGAAGGTCGGTCAAATGGAGAAAAAGTTGCATTCATAGAAGCATTGTCAAGCAGTTCAAACAAATCGAGATTATCAGGGCCGGTTAAGAAAAGTAAATTCTGTCATTTTGATTTTTCTTTTTTTCCCACTTTATTTCGAATATTATCAAAAAATGTCACAGGAGTTTTTTATTCGACAGTAAATTATCCGCAATTTGACTCAATCAGATTTCATATCCAACGTTTCGTACGCTCTGGGCCACCCTCAACCTCATTTTTTTCCATACGGACCTGCATATTTTATGACACTTTTCGAAATAACTTTTAACGCTGAATTCAACGATATATCATACAATGTCATTCAAAGTTGATTTTCAGGTGATTTTGACCCTTCGGATCTGTATTACATTTAGGTACCTTTAGTTTAATTAACAACATGCAATACATTTCGATAAGAAAATCAACTTACTCATCTTCAACTGAATGGAACGTAACAGAATCGAAGCAAGAAACAAGTAATAATTATTTACAAATTTCAAGAGGTGAAAAACCTAACTCATAATAATTAAACGAAACTATCATTTAATGAAAGAAAAATCAAATGATTATTCGAAAGTAAATGGTGAACATTAATGAAGTAAGTGTTCGAAATGTCCACCATTTTGTAAAATGCACTTTGCGGTTCTGGAACCCATACTTCTTATACATTTGCTTATTTCGTCTCCTTGAATACCTTCCAATACATTCTCAATCTTCTCGCGAGGAATCATTATTGTTGGATTTGTCATTTGTTCCGTTGAAACAAATCACAGAATCGAACTTTATTTTGAGATCATTACGATATAATTTTTGCAAGGCTTGGTATTCAAATTTAAAATCATCGTATTCGCGTCTCTTGACTATTTCATTAACAGCAGTTTTGGATAAATTGCATTCACTGGCCACAGTTCTCGATTTTTTTTTCTGGGTTCAATTGAATTTGGGTCAGAACATTGATATCATTGATAGACTTGTTTTTTCTTACATACACACAACTCTAGGTTTATTGAATGTATTATTTTCAAGTAGTAGGCCGTGGATAAAAAAGAACATAACAAGAAATGTCATATTATTTGTCACTTCGTTTATTATTGTGTCACAAGAACTTGTCATTAAATACTTTTCTGAGTAATTTCAATTTAACTTATTCGATATGGTAAGATACACAAAGAAGAGAAGAGAGATATGTACGAAGTGTACATAAAACTAGATAGAAATTCGTTCAAAGCACAACAAAGGTGAATTATATCCTGAAAGACCAACACCAAATATTAAAATGTTTCGACGTTTATCTACAACGTTACTTGCACATAATTCATTCATCAAACCTAGAGGTCCTTATGTACGACGAGACGAGCCTATCAATGACATCAATGTTCTGGCCCAAATTCGAATGAATCCAGGAATAGGATCGAGAACTATGGCCAGTGAATGCAATTTTTTAATAAAATACTCAAGAGACACGGATACCATGACTATAAATACCAAGCCGTGCAAAAACTATATCGCAATGATCCTGAGAGAAGGTTGCAATTCTGTAATTGGTTTCAACGAAAGGTGCGAAATAACAACAATTTTGCGCACAATATCATTTGGGGAGACGAAACGACATTCACAAATTCTGGCATGTTCAATCGAAGGAACAAACATTTTTATGCCACAGAAAATCCTCACTTAATTCATGAAGTTAGACATCAATATCGTTTTTCTTTGAACATATGGTGCGGTTTGTTGAATTATAAATTACTGGGACCCTATTTTATTGACGGCAACCTAACCGGAGCAAAATATGTAGAAATTATAGAAGAAATGTTGGATGATCTTCCTATACGGTATCGGCGTAATAGTCCATGGTTCCAACAAGACGGATGTGGTCCAAAACCAGAATATCAGACTATCAAATCGAACTTCCGATTCATGGATTGAACAAGAGTCAGTAGCATGGCCCAGATTCGATTTGAACCTGATTTCATTATGGGATATCCAAATAAAATTGATGATACTGACCGAATAGAATTCTTCTGAGAAGATTGAGAATGTATTGGAAGGTATTCAAGGAGACGAAATAAGCAAATGTATAAGAAGTGTGGGTTCCAGAACCTCAAAGTGCATTTTACAAAATGGTGGACATTTCGAACACTTACTTCATTAATGTTCATCATTTACTTTCGAATAATCATTTGATTTTTCTTTCATTAAATGATAGTTTCGTTTAATTATTATGAATTAGGTTTTTCACCTCTTGAAATTTGTAAATAATTATTACTTGTTTCTTGCTTTGATTCTGTTACGTTCCATTCAGTTGAAGATGAGTAAGTTGATTTTCTTATCGAAATGTATTGCATGTTGTTAATTAAACTGAAGGTACCTAAATGTAATACAGATCCGACCCAAAGAAATTTGGATAAGGGTCAAAATCACCTGAAAATCAACTTTGAATGACAGTGTATGATATATCGTTGAATTCAGCGTTAAAAGTTATTCCGAAAAGTGTCATTAAATATGCAGGTCCGTATTGAAAAAAATGAGGTTGAGGGTGGCCCAGAGCGTACGAAACGTTGGATACGAAATCTGATTGAGTCAAATTGAGGATAATTTATTGTCGAATAAAAAACTCCCGTGACATTTTTTGATAATATTCGAAATAAAGTGGGAAAAAAAGAAAAATCAAAATGACAGAATTTACTTTTCTTATGATATCTCAATAACTGGCCCTGATAATCTCGATTTGTTTGAACTGCCCGATCAGGAAAGTTGCCCGGAAATTGCAAAATTCGGGTATATAAGCAGAAGGTCACAGAAACCAATCCCGGTCAGGGTAAAACTTTATTTTGATTTTATAAAAACAACTGCTGGACCTATTTGGCTAATTGTTTTTGTGAATGTTCGTAATACTCCTAATAAGGTTTTTAGGGAAAGAAAGGATTTTTAGAAAAGTTATTGGAAATTTCTCTGTCTTGGAAAAGTTTTCAGGAATATATAAAATACAATAAAAAATAATGTTTATGTTGGGCCGATTTGTCTAGTTTGTTTTGGGAAAACGGGATCACGAACCGTACAAATTTCAGATGTTTATCTTGAAAATTCAAAGAATGGTAGATTCTTAATTGATTTCATAGAAAATTCTACTTTGACGTAACTTCATATATTTACTATTCCCATTCATATTTTTTTCACATTCGCAAACATGACACCTCGTCAGCTACTTTTTCTCCTTTCATTTGAATTTTTGTTAGTTTAATTTGATAAATTAGATCAAAAGTTATAACAAATTAAGTGAAGCGCGCTCGTGGCTACGTGCTCCTCGAAAGATGCACTTCAGGGTCACTGCCTCAAATTTTCGTACGTTAGAAATAAAAATCTGCAGCCTACATATGTATTTCTTTCAAAGAAAAATCTTACAAACCTTTTTTATGCAAAATTTTCACTAATGTGCAGTAAAAAGTTACGGCGGTCCCCTAACTTTCTGAAGCTAAAATCTAATATTACTCCACTAAAGGGGAACCACAATAGATCTGCAAAGGTCGCGGTGGAAATAGGTCGTAGGGCCACCCTTTGTACACATCTACATCCACACTATAGTTCTATATCGCGATTCTGAATGTTTTTTTCCATCATAATAATTGTGGTTCATGAATTCATTGTAAACTTATACAAATGATAATTCATTTTCATCACCCAGTTGAATCGACGTCGAAAAGATGGAAATCATAAAACATCTAACCCCAAAGTGATAGAATCCAAGGCACAAATCTCATATTTATTTGGAATGGAAATGAAATCGCTATTTACTCTGAGTGAACATAATACAAATCCCTAGTGACAGTTCCACTGAGAAAATGAGATGATATTTCAGCAAAAATTCTAGTGAATCCCATGAATAATATTAGAGAGGATGTTTGTCAATCGAATCGAATATCTCTTGACATGTTTTTTTGGGTTACCTTCCACAGTCTGACAATGAAAATATAATCAGGAAAATCTATACGAGTGTAGAAAGGGCAAACTTATTTGTTCACTCCGATAAGTTACTGCGTTCACCAAATTATATTTCCTATAGAAAAATGATTCAATTTGTCTTGTCGTTCCCTGAATTTGCCTATAAAAAACATGTCAAGAAACGTTGTTCCTCCACAAAAAATCACATTCATTCAATCGAATATCATTGGTGAAAAATCAGGACAATAATCGTTTCAGTAAATTTGATATGCTAAATATTCCCTTGACTCGTTTGGTGACATTCATCGATAGTGTTAACTTGAACGATATCAATATGTACAATCTGAGATGGCGTTCCTCTATGTGAAGACATCTACTGAAAAAGTGATGTTTGATGCACACCAATGGAACGAATAATTGCCAATCTTCTAAAACGGATGACTAAATAAAGGTACAACCCTGCATCTTGTATCTTAATTGGAAGATTAAGAGGTTTGTGGTACCATTGAAAACGAAATGTCACGGTATAGATCGGTCACAAGTGGAGAACGTCAGGGCCCCCTGCTCTCCGTAGTATATACAGTGCTTCTCAAAAGTCCCCTCCCCCCCCTCTTATTTTTGGAACGATTATACATAAACAAGTGGAATTTGGAAACTGAATATTAAAGGTTGTAAACTTCCCTACTAGTGATGATATATGACGAAATCGTCAAAGATGACGTCACAAGGCCATTGTGAACTATAATTTTAAATGGAACCCTACGGCAAGCGACATCTTTTTTAAAAGGTGTCGAAAAAACCTATTCAATGATACTAATTTTGTTTGTGTTTATGGCAGTTTTAATGGCTCATTAGTAAACATTAAAATTTAAATTCCATTCAGTATGATATTAATTACAGATTTAAGAATCAGTATCTACTTAAAGAAATTGCTCGAAGTGACCTCCATTTACTTCCTGACAGTGAAATATCCTATTTTTAAACTCTTCTCGTACTTTTGCAAATGTGTCTGCGGAAACAGCCTCACATTCTGCAACAATACGTTGTTTTAAAACGTCAATATTGTCAGGTTCAGTGGCGTGAACCTTCGATCCAAGGTACCTCCACAGAAAAAAATTCAAAGGTGTGAGGTCCGGTGATCGAGCTGGCCATTCCGTTGAACCTCGTCGTCCAATCCATCTACCACGATACTCCTCATCCAAATACCGTCTTACTGCACCGTCATAGTGTGGAGAAGCACCATCCTGTTGGAATGTTATTTCCAAATTGCCGAATTCATCTGGATTATTTTAAAAAATTTCAAGGATTAACGGTTTTATTGCGTTTTGCAACAGCTCCAGATAAACAGCACCAGTTAAATTAGTATTTGAAAAAAGAGGCCCAACGATGTGGTTTCCCAGGATACCTGCCCAAACATTCACCTTCTGGGGAAATTGGGTATGTGTTTCACGAAACAGGTGAGGATTTGCGTCACTCCAATACCTCACATTCTGTGTATTCACATTTCCATTTAGATAGAAAGTACTTTCATTACTAAAACAAATTGTTTTGACATAGTCTGGCTGTTGGTTAATTTTAGTTTCCATATTTTCACAAAATTCCAGTCTTCGGTCTGGGTCGTCGTCTGAGAGTTGATGAACCATTTTTAATTTGTATGGATGAAATTTGTTTTTTTC
The DNA here is from genome assembly GCA_018342105.1 of Gonioctena quinquepunctata. Taxonomy (NCBI): domain Eukaryota; kingdom Metazoa; phylum Arthropoda; class Insecta; order Coleoptera; family Chrysomelidae; genus Gonioctena; species Gonioctena quinquepunctata. Next base: position 168,148 of record JAFIRS010000581.1, on the reverse strand, counting down.
CAACACCCTGTGTACTGTACTTCGACTGACTTCACAGGTGGATGCAACGTGAGTTGTTGAAGAAGTAGGATTAACTATTACTTCTGCCAGTATATCATTTTTTTTCTCATCAGAAATTTGTGGTCTGCCAGATCGTTTCGCATCATCAATACTACCCGTTGTTTCAAACTCACGAATAAGCTCCCTCAAATAAGTCCTCGAAACGGAGCGATCGGGAAACCTCTCTGCTGCATGAATATTTTGTCCAGTTTCACCAAGAATTAGGATCGCTGCTACTTCATCACCTAAAGCACGTACCATTTCGCTTCTTGAAGCACTTAAACGTTCGGCTCACAACAGTTTAACAAATTATTGAAATGTACAAAAATATTAAAAGTACCAAAAGCTGCTGAAACAGTTAAACGTTCGATCAACAATACACAAATCATTAAATGTACAAAAACTTGGACAATTACAAAAACGTCGAATTAGGGAGACTAACAAAAACAACAACTATCCAGAGGCGGAGCTTGAATTTGGAATTTTAGTATTAACTGATTTAATTCATCATAGCTTTGCGTTTTTTAAAAGCGAGTTGCCAAAACTGCCATTAACACAAACAAAATTAGTATCATTGAATAAGTTTTTTCGATACCTTTTAAAAGAGATGTCGCTTGCCGTAGGGTTCCATTTAAAATCATTGGTCACAATGGCCTTGTCACGTCATCTTTGATCTATCTAATTCATACGGCTCTCGCAGTTAATGGTCAGCGAATATTCGTAGTCGACGCTGTGGGCTCAGCTAGTCTAGTGGAAATTTCTTTGGAAATGCTGAGGAATAGTATGTTTCTATGTGTAAACTTTAATTGTTATTCTAGGGAGAATCCTAGAAAGATAAAAAAATTAAACATATTTAGTTATGGTTGGATATTTGAAAGTGTTTATCAATTCTAAACACCTTTTCATCATTATAATTCTTGATTGATTTGTTCAAAATATGAACAGGATGTTCATAAAATCAGATGTGGAATCATCTGCGACTGAAAGATAAACTTTAGTCACTATCTTTCATCGTCAAGATAACCTCTTGTGGGGTATTCATGTTGAAAAGGGAAACACTGGTGTTATCACTTTCCATATCATTCAGATTTTTGTTAGATAACTCTTCAACAGTCTCATAATCGACAACCACATTTTTTTTTCTGGGACTCTTTCAGCGAAACCATGTTGGTTTTCTCTTTCAACTGATGACAAAAAAAATGAAATGAATACCGAAGTTGAGGCGTTTTCATCTTCAATATCAGCACTTTTCCTTCGTTGAGAATGTTTGTGAACATTTCAGATCTAAGATTTTTGCAGTCTTGCCACTTTCATGATTTCATTTTCAGAAAGAGAAACACATATGTAAATAAAAAACATTCCAATAACAAGCTTCCATTCAAATGCACCAAAAAAAAATAATTTAGACGGGTCACGTAGATTATTCTGTGAGCAATAGAATCAAAAACTTTCATCCAAATGCACTAAAAAGTAAAAAATAATTTCTTCAGATTTGTTTGACGTAGGTTATTCTGTAAATAACAGATTCAAAAGCTTGCCGCGTTTTCAATTTGAATACAGTGACGGTTTCCATTATTTAACACAGTAATTTCCAATTATTCCAAATGACTTCCCATTATTTTAAGTATAGTGCTCACCAGATTCCCAAATGAATTTACCCCTCGCACTCGATAAGTAACGGTTTCTTCCCTGAAAATGTTCAGTTATTACCAAAGAAATTCCGATCAATTAGAGCAAAAAAGACACAAGAACTAATTTAAAAAAATGGGTGAAGTTGGCGTCCTCAACTCTCATTCTCATGATTTAAATTTGCACTCAGGAACTCTAGAACTCAATCGAATATACTGATAACTCTAACAGAAATTTGAAAAACTCAATGCCAACTTGGTTGGTAGATAAATAGAAGCTGGGTATAAGTCGCTCATCTGTTGATCAACGTCGCTTAGCTTTTGTTTACTTCTGTTTACAAGATATTCTAATCGTGTGAACATGTTGAAGAGTCAACATTGGAAGCCCTTTCATGGAATGATCCTTAACAAAACGTCTCGCATTTGTTAACTGTTGAAACATTTGTTGAAAAATGAACATTTATAGGTATGAATCTGGTATGACAGATTTCCCACGCATAAATCAATACATTCAACTCGATAACTAAGCCAATGTTCACAGAATAGAATTGGTCCTTTTATAATTTGTAACTGCACTTACCTTTGGTTCTGGCCATTGCCACCATTAATTTACCCCTAATCATTTTTAATATAAATCCTTAACACACACACAAAGACACAAACGATTATAATCTAGAAGCAACAACGTACCTTGTAGATGACGGAAGTGACTACGTGGTGCCTGAATCTACAAATGCGGGTGGATCCCCGATCGTAGCGCCAATGATATACTCGCGAACCAAAACTGTGGTTTTTGAGTACGGGGGGTCAAAATGACTTCCAGAACAACTTTTGATATGATGCCCATAACACCCTCTAGATTCCAAATTTGACCAAAACAAGGCGAAACGTTGTGACTTCCAGAATCGGAAGTGACAACGGTATATATGAGGTGACATAGTACCCTGTATATCGACTTTGGAAGTGATAAGGTACCTTTCATACATATATATATATACTTAAGAAGATCACGTGATGAAAGTTCATAAAAGTTTTTCATTTTGTTTATTATAATTGTTTAAAGTTAAAAACTAATGAAATATTAAAAAAATTATGTTAACACATTTTTTGAACAAATGTCATGATATTGCCGTTTTTGCATCGAAAAGGCATTAAGTAATACTGGGTAACTTTTTGTTAAATCATTTGTTAATAAAATATTTATTAACAGATAGACAAGTTTGCCATATAAAAAAAATATTTTTACCATTTTGTTGTCATGACAAAATAATGAATTGAAAAAAATTTAAAAATCTTAAAACATTTTTTCATTGTTTATAATTTTTTTTTCTATATTTCCATGATTTAAAAAATCAGATAAAAAATTATTTTTTCTTCAAAAATCATAATTGGCATTTCTCAATAGGGTTACAAAAGAAATTTTTTTATCAATAATTTCAATGTTTATTGATTTAACAATTTGTTATGAACAAATTCTAACTAATGTTATTTTTTTTTCTAAAAGTAATTAGAATTACAGAAACAGCCATATATGACAAAAATACTGAAAACAATTTTTTTTTAATCTTTCATAACACTTTCCAATAAGTTTGTTACATATGGCTGTTTACATATTACTTTTAGAGAAAAAATATAATGTTAGTCAGAATTTGTTTATAACTATTTGTTATATCAACAAACAATGGCATTATTGATAAAAAAAATTTTTTTTGTCACTCTATTGAGAAATCCCAATTATGATTTTTAAAGAAAAAATTATTTCTTAAATAATTATTTAAACAATGGAAATATAAAAAACGATTATAAACAATAAACAAGTTTATTAAAGTTTTTTTTAATCATTATTTTGTTATGACAAAGAAATGGTAAAAAACATTTTTTATGTAGTTAACTTGTCTATTTGTTTATAAATGATTTATTGAAAAATGACGTAAACAAATTTTTACTTTTTGCCATTGTTAGATGGAAAACGGCAATAACATAACATTTGTTGAAAAAAAAATTAATATCAGTTTTTCAATATTTCATTAATTTTTGATTTTAAACAATTATATTAAACAAAATAAAATACTTTTATAAACTTTTATCACGTGATCTTCTTGAGTATATATATATATATATATATATATATATATATATATATATATATATATATATATATATATATATATATATATATATATATATGAGGAGCAAGAAATTTATAAGCCAATTATTTAAACTTTTATGTTGCTATTTGTGAATACGGAGGTCGGAAAAAACTTGATGGTTAACAATTGTATAACTTTTTGATAAATCAACAAAATGATTTCTTTCTGACGGAACTTCATTCTTTCAAGTGTTGGGATGACAGCATGATTTTTTCAAATGTTTAAACTGATATTCAATACTATAAAAAAAATATTTCTTGTGGTATACTGTTTTCAGCGGAGGTGCGCCCATGCCGTAACTGCTGCGCGGAGCCCAATTTTCGGCGTTAAATTAAAATTATAAATAAAAGAGTTAGAGTTTCAGGAGTCTGGCCTTTTTTATTGTAAATTTCCTCTTCTTTAAGAATTTTTCCTCTCGAATTCCCTAATTATCGATAGTTTCTGAATCATTAGCGAAAAACGAAATGCCTTCTTATTTCTCTCTTAATTTGTTAATAACAATTGCAATTTTTTATGTGCTGTAAAATCATCGAAAGGAATTTTTCTATACGTCATTCCGAATACAATGAGCTATCGTCCATCTTTTTAGGAGCTTTATGAATAATTAACAACATTTCGAATTTGTTGATCAGACTATAAATGCAACCTCAGTAAATTAAAAAAATCACCAAACTATGCAGGTCACGAAGTTTTCAATAAACTCCCGGAAAATATAAAGAGTTTAAAATCATATCAAGCATTCAGAAAAGCATCAAAAGAATACTTAGTAGAAAAATGTGTTTATAGTCTTGCAGAATTCATGCAATAAATAGCTACTAAGGGTACTGTCATTTCCAACCTAGAATAAGATAACAAATGATTATCAATTAAATTAAGATACTCCACACTACGTATTCGATCCAAGTGTATATCCATAGCTTTAATTCACTCTCTATCTTAACAAGTGTAGTAATCCTCAGAAGGCCGGGGTTACTCACTAACACAACTTTGTAACTGTACTTCTTTATTTTCATAAGTAGTTTTTCATTTAAACATAATTTAGACATCAGAGCCTATACCATTCTCCACCATCTTGTCTAGACTCACTGTTAACTCTCTCCCTCTTTTTCTCTCACTCTCTCTCTCTCTCTACACAATATTTGGCGCAAACATTCAAAAATACTACACAAGTATATATGCAATATTATATGAAATAGTATAAACATACTCATTTTATACATGAACGTGTCAGTTCTTGGTAAATAAAGAATTATTATTATTATCAGAGGAAGTGAGGAGGAATCCTAAAAGGATTCCAAAAATGATATAATATACGGAGTGTTCCTTTTGAAATAACAAAGTAGCTGCTACTTTCTGGTATAAGCGGCAACACTGTATTGATGATAATATTTCAGACGATTAGAGCATGTCTGATTATCCACGCCTACAAATTTTCGAAAAGATCTGTCGTTCCGTTCTCCAGATACTTCCAATGTTCCATCCACCGTGAAACACTCTGTATACAGTGCTTCTCAAAAGTCCCTCCCCCCCTCTTATTTTTGGAACGATTAAACATAAACAAGTGAAATTTGGAAACTGAATATTGAAGGTTGTAAACTTCCCTACTAGTGATGGTAGATGACGAAATCGTCAAAGATGACGTCAAAAGGCCATTGTGACCAATCATTTCAAATGGAACCCTACGGCAAGCGACACCTCTTTTAAAAGGTACCGAAAAAACCTATTCAATGATACTAATTTTGTTTGTGTTTATGGCAGTTTTGATGGCTCATTGGTTAACATTAAAATTTAAATTCCATTCAGTATGATACTAATTACAGATTTAAGAATCAGTATCTACTCGAAGAAATTGCTCGAAGTGACCTCCATTTACTTCCTGACAGTGAAATATCCTATTTTTAAACTCTTCTCGTACTTTTGCAAATGTGTCTGCGGAAACAGCCTCACATTCTGCAACAATACGTTGTTTTAAAACGTCAATATTGTCAGGTTCAGTGGCGTGAACCTTCGATTTAACGTACCCCCACAGAAAAAAATCCAAAGGTGTGAGGTTTGGTGATCGAGCTTGCCATTCCGTTGAACCTCGTCGTCCAATCCATCTACAACGATACTCCTCATCCAAATACCGTCTTACTGCACCGTAATAGTGTGGAGAAGCACCATTTTTTTGGAATGTTATTTCCAAATTGCCGAATTCATCTGAATTATCTTCCAAAATTTCAAGGATTAACGATTCTATTGCGTTTTGCAACAGCTCCAGATAAACCTCACCAGTTAAATTAGTATATTAAAAAAGAGGCCCAACGATGTGGTTTCCCAGGATACCTGCCCAAACATTCACCTTCTGGGGAAATTGGGTATGTGTTTCACGAAACAGGTGAGGATTTGCGTCACTCCAATACCTCACGTTCTGTAAATTTACATTTCCATTTAGATAGAAGGTACTTTCGTCACTAAAACAAATTGTTTTGACATAGTCTGGCTGTTGGTTCATTTTAGTTTCCATATTTTCACAAAATTCTAGTTTTCGGTCTGGGTCGTCGTTTGAGAGTTGATGAACCATTTTTAATTTGTATGGATACAATTTTTTTTTTTCAACACCCTGTGTACTGTACTTCGACTGACTTCACAGGTAGATGCAACGTGAGTTGTTGAAGAAGTAGGATTAACTATTACTTCTGCCAGTATATCAATTTTTTTCTCAACAGAAATTTGTGGTCTGCCAGATCGTTTCGCATCATCAATACTACCCGTTGTTTCAAACTTACGAAGAAGCTCTCTCAAATAAGTCCTCGAAACGGGGCGATCGGGAAACCTCTCATTAAAAATGCGTTCTGCTGCATGACTATTTTGTCCAGTTTCACCAAGAATTAGGATTGCTGCTACTTTATCACCTAAAGCACGTACCATTTCGCTTCTTGAAGCACTCAAACGTTCGGCTCATAACAGTTTAACAAATTATTAAAATGTACAAAAATATTAAAAGTACCAAAAGCTGCTAAAACAGTTAAACGTTCGATCAACAATACACAAATTATTAAATGTACAAAAACTTGGACAATTACAAAAACGTCGAAATAGGGAGACTAACAAAAACGTCAGCTTATTTGACAACTATCCAGAGGCGGAGCTTTAATTTGGAATTTTAGTATTAACTGATTTAATTCATCACAGCTTTGCGTTTTTCAAAAGCGAGTTGCCAAAACTGCCATAAACACAAACAAAATTAGTATCATTGGATAGGTTTTTCCGATACCTTTTAAAAGAGGTGTCGCTTGTCGTAGGGTTCCATTTAAAATTATGGCCTTGTGACGTCATCTTTGACGATTTCGTCATCTATCATCACTAGTAGGGAAGTTTACAACCTTCAATATTCAGTTTCCAAATTTCACTTGTTTATGTATAATCGTTCCAAAAATAAGAGAAGCACTGTATGTATAGATGTTATATGAGCTGAGGTCTGAAACACATTCCACTATTATTATTCTCGAATATACATAGCTCCAGGAATATTTTGTACTCATATTCTCGTGTCATGTCCCACCTTGACCTCGATATCGCATCGGAACTCTTTGGCCTCTTCTTTTAGCTGTCTCAGGAGCTCACGAAGAGATAGGCGATCAAATTGCATCCCGACATGAACTTAATTCAACTTCGAAATCACAAGCGTTATCTTCAGCCGTTAACGCGCCACGAAAAATCACCGACATTAATAAGGATCTCCCAGGATTTTCTGCCAACTTCTCTGATATATTAGCAAACAAGAAAACAATATGTGGAATGGATTCAGCACGGAGAAACTTCTCGTTTCCGCGAGGAGTTTGGTGATCGATCATTTGGAGCTTGGGCTTAATTTCAACAGGAGATAAGTTATATATCGATGTTTGTTCATCACGACTTACCTGTTTCATTCATCTATTATTTCGGGAATGGAAGGAAGATCGTCAACTATTATTCATCTAATAACTCAACAGTGGAAGCTGTATCGTATAATGCATATACAGCTCGTCAAATTTGGGAAGAGACGTTAATGTTGAAAATGAAAATATTCTCGATTGAATATTGAATAGTAAGATTTTTCTGTGAATTGGAAAATTCATGATACAAATTAATTTTCGGTGAATATCTAATAGAAAACAATTACTTCCCCAGCCAAAGCCACGCTGGACATTGAACTATATATACAGGGTGATTCTCCAAGGTGGCTCAGCCCTATAACTTTTTTATTATTGAGGATAGAAATACGAAATTTGGAGGTTGTTCAATTAACACTTTTTGACATATTTATTTGCTTTGCCGTACTTCCGGTTTGATCGGAAATGTCCCCAACTTTCGATTTTTAAATGGGACATCCTATATATTTTTACTTATTTTGATCGAGAATGAAATTTTAAATCCAACAACACATCACTTGTTAATATTTGACCAATAAAGTCATTTTTATTCCAATTTTTATTTTTCGATCTAGATTGCCATGGATCGTGTGAATCGCTTCATTCTTGATTAAGTTACATGGGAAAAATACGACTTTGAGGCTTATGACTTCACAGTCGTTTTGAGAATTATTTAAAAGTCGCAAATTAATCCATTAAGGTTCCTTATTTTCAAAATGACCTCCTCCTTGATCACGGCAAAGTTCAACTTTTTCAATTGTTGCACGCACCACATTGATTCGCAGTGATGTTCTGGAATGCCACCCTTACTTTATACTCCAGTTCTTCACGAGTAGCTGATGCTGTGTTATACACCTGACTTTTAATTGTTCCCCAGGGAAAAAAAATCTAGCGGAGTAGGATCTAGTGATCTGGAATATGAAAAAGAAATAATACATTATGAAAAAATATGACAACTTAAGAATGTACCTCGCAGGCCACTGAATAGGTCCATAAGTGCCAATCTACTTTTCTGGGAAGGTGTAATTCAGATGTACTCTTACGACTTGAGAATCGTGAGGTAGCGCTCCATCTTGTTGAAAATAGATATCAACTTGGTTAGCAAATCTTCAATGAAATCATTAATTTGATTTGTAAGGAAGTGTAGATATCTTTCCGCAGTAAGTTGTCCGTCGAAAATTATTGGCCCCAAAAGTTTTCCTCCCATAATACCCAACCAGCAATTGGAACCAAATCGCTCTTGAAAATTTCCATATTTTATCATGATTGTGAAGCCTGAAAAAAGTGATGAAAAATCCAGGTCCGTATTTAAAATTTCATAGTTAGGGATGGCCCAAGGAAAACAACACCATGTAGAACACTTTCGTTTACATATTTTTACAGCCCATTGAAAGTTGCAACGCCAAAGTGCAAACAGTTTCTGGAAATCTATTGTATTAAAGCAGATATAAGTGAAAAACAAAAATCAAATTTTTCGTTTTTTCCTGTAATCTCTAAAAGTGAGAGGGCTAGCTCAGATTTTTCAACATCATAGTAATGAGCTCCATAATACGCAACTTTGCCACCATTCAACCCTCTCTGTAGCTCTTACCGTTTCCGAGATCCCCATGCATCTACTCGAATTTCACTCACCAGGTATAATAATTGTAATTTTCATTGTACCAATTTGTATTCAAATTAATAAATTGTTTATATTTACTCAATTCACTCAAAAAATTATCGTATTAAATACAATACGTACTTCAAAATAAATACGGTTATACATCCCAAACTTCCTGCATAATAAAAAATCGTGTCACTTTGATAGAATAATCCTCCCGCTTTGCGGTCGGATTATTTAAACTGTCAAACTGGCACTCTTTGTAACTATGCAACAAGTTATCGATGTATAACCTGATTATTTTGAAGTACTTATAGTATTATTAAGTACTAAACAAATATGCAAATCCATCCCAGAAAATACCAAAAAAGTCAAGTGTCTGAAGGCAATTTATGTCTTTTTGTCGGCAGAATATTTATGAATTTTGCGCGACTATCCCAACTCTCGTGATAGCCGAAATACTGGGCATGGAATATGCGTAAAGAAAATGGCAAGGAATAATTCCTGGGGAGTTTCCGCTGTTGAATGCCACGTCAATTCAATTGTTCAATCTTTAATGCAATTGAATTGGTGTGGAATTCAACAGCGAAAACTCTCTAGGAATTATACTTCACTAAACATAAACGAAAGATAAATCCATTTGAAGATATCGAATTCCAAAGTGCCAGGCATGCGCGTAATGCAAAAAGGCGAAACCTGAAAAGTTATCCTCAAAAGAAGAAGGAAAGTTCAGAAGCACTTACTTCAGATGAATTGAATGCTATTATAGATAGCTATGATGAGAATACCCCAGACGGCCTTCAGAAGAAATGTTTTCAAATAGTATCTGTAGAATTGGCCTGGCGAGGAGAAAAAGGTTTCCAAAATCGATTATTTTGAGAGAGAAATAAAAAACGATGGAATATAATCCTGGAAACTCACCAAGGAGGAAACCGAAAGTGCACAGATAGTAAATGGCTCACAGCTAATAGTCAAAATATAAATCGTCTTGAAACAGCTACCGAGCTACACACATAACCACTGACCGTTTTTTCTTGACTCCCAATCCGTACTGGAAAACAACAGGGAACTGCATGGTACAAAAATTGTCTTATCGAAAATAATTAATATTCGAAATGGATGAAAACAGGTGCAGAACATATTGGTTTCACAACTAGTAAAGGCTGCCGTACAGGAACTCATGAAAATAATGCATCATATATCAAATCTCACCTTCAGCTCAATGGAGAGCACCACAACAAAATTAAGAATATGATGTGACAGAATAAACACACGCCTCAACCTCAGCAGCACAGTTTATACAAGAAAATATAGAACATGCGACACAAACAGGAGTTATCTATGGTGGTGGTGCAAATGTCACTTAAAATAATTGCGTTTTCAATTTCAAATAATCAATTATAATATATTTGAGTTCTTATTATTTCTGAGTAATTTGTGGTTGTAAAAAGTAAGTTGAATTGAATGTTAATAAACGTATATGAATGATTGGCTTGTTTTCACATCAGCGAAAGTGACAAATATGACCGGAATCTTACCGAATGATTTTGTGGTGTTCACATGAAATAATCTTCCTGAATATCATTCGACTATGACAAAAAATACTATTATTTTCTTTAATTCATCTCGAGCAACCTGCTGTATTTCGAGACAATTCAATTCGACCATATGAACATTAAAAATCAAAGAATAAGTCCCTCGAGCTTGAGCTCTCGGCCGTTATTCAACTTATTAATGTTCATATGTTCTCATAAAATTGTCTCGAAACACAAGGTACTCTCGATAGAATTACGACGAAAATAATATTCGGCTATTTTTCTGTGGATATTACCTGTGATTATTTGAGATAGTCTCGGACCAAGTTTCGTAACAATGTTCTATTACAATTCCGTAAAAAAAAGTTTGCCTAATTCTCTCTCTGAGAAATTGGCCAATCGAAAATAATCCTTAACAAATTCTATCAACCAAATTCCGCCCATATGAGGCGCTTCTGCTAAGGATTTGAAATCAATGTATTCAGAAGATATGGCGTCCACAAAATCTGAATGAATATTTTTTCCTCTCATTATTTTCCCTTTTTTCGGAGAATTGTTTTTTGTTTTGTTTATATTTCAATCCTCACTGTGATTATGATAAACTCATATAAGGCACCAAACTCTTTGTGACAAGAATGTTTCTCATGGACACAATAAATGTCTGTGTCTAGCTATCCAACAATTGGAGTTCATGAAATTGTCCTTTTCGGATCTTTGTCGTAACTACTTATAATAATAATAATAAATTATATTCGCAACACAAATAAAATTTAAGATGGTTACAATGAATAAAGGATTCATAGCAATAAGTGTATAGATCACTTGTTTCACAGAAATACGGAGTTTTGAAGAAAATATACGATTAAATATATGTACATAAATAACTTGTTAAAAAGATCATAATAACGCAATGTTATAATACCTCATGCACTTAATATAAATAAAATCTATTATATGTAATAAAACAATGTAATTCATATTAATGACGATAGAATAAATAGAATTATTCTTAAATTAGTAAATAAAAGCACAAAATTAAAATACAATAATGGAGCAAATAAGTAAAAGTGACCATTGAAAAAAAAATTACAATTTAAATGAGTCACATATGACTGATGATTGCAATACTATATTATGGATGAAGGTGTTAAAAATAAATTCAAAATGAGATTAAAATCTGGACATAAAAGAATGAGATAAGATATTAATATTAGTGATTACAGAAGAGAAGGTAAGCCATAAAGAAATCTGATCTAATTAGAGAAATTAGATGGTTTCTGGAGGACAATTACATTAAGTATGTAGGATATTCTCGTCCCAGTTCAAAGATCACTGCAGTGATTTTTCAAATTTGTATGTAATATTGGTTGCTTTGATATGGTGAGGATTGGTATTTAATAGTTTTGGGGCTACAAATGAATAAGAGCGTTGACCAATTGCTTTCAGCGCTGAAGGTATTTGCTGTGACTGTTTTTGACGAGTATTGTAAGGATGTTTGGGATACGTGAAGTTTTTTGTTCTATGATATCTATCGACAGCTTTATAATAATAAAGTTGGCGACTATCCAATACCTTCGATTGCAAAAAAAGTTCATTGAATGAAAATGATCTTTTTTGTTATAGACGATTTTGAGGTTATGTTTCTGCAGTATTTGCAGTGGGTGTAAATGACTTTTCGAAGCACTTCTCCAAGCGACGAAACCGTATCTCAGGTGGCTTTCAATTAGAGCATAGTACAGGATTTTTAACTGTGGTATTGTTAGTATTTCACTCAAACATCTGAATTTTGATAGCATGGATCTAATTTTTTTGCATACGCAGTTAATATGTTTATTCCACTTCATGTCAAGATATATTCCCAAGTATTTGATTTTTGATAACATTTTGATATTGTACGTCTGACTACCATCACGGATGGAGAGTTGCTGGAAGGATGGAATTGTGGAAGTATTGCACCAGAATGGTAAGTAGCAAGTTTTTTCTATGTTGAGTGTGAGTAATTTATATTTCAACCACTTGTGTATTTCATTAAAGTCCGATTCTGCTTTCTGTTTGAGTTCTGACCAAGTGTCTGCAGTTTGAAGGACTAACGTGTCGTCAGCAAAACCCACAATGGTACTATTCGAAGCTGAGGCATGGTATTGGGCCGACGACACTACTTTGAGGGACACCGTATTGAATTGGGAGGTTGTCGCTGTTTGTGGTTTTTATTCTAACAATTCGATTTCTATTTTCTGGATAGCTTTCGAAAATGTTGCGCCCTATTCCACGAATGCCAATGTCTTCTAAACTACCTATAGGTGTTACAAGATCGATGATGGTTTGTTTACGTTGTGTCTCACTTCAGCCAGAGTTCTTTGGACCTTTGGCTGGTTGACTACTCCGTACTGATGAGGGCCAAGAAGCCTGAAACCGGTATGCGGATTGTTAGGTGAACACGACATAAATTAAACATAATCGAGCTTATCAGAAAGAAACATTTGCATTCAATGTCCATTGATATTATATGGAAGTATGCATGGATTTTCAGGTGAATATCATTCAACGTTCTGCGTGGTATTTGCCAGGAAAGTAGTTGTTTTTCACCTGAGATCTACCTTTCTCTGGTTCAATTTTATATTGAATCCTTTATGTGAAGAAAACCGTTTAAATTCGATTTTTCTATTCATTCCACTTCACATGGCACTATCTCTCACTATATGCTAGACGGGCTTGCTACTCCTACTGAGAAGGAATCTTTTATTTGGGAACCTATCGAGGTGGGAGATTTTCGGAGTGTTTCTTTCTGTCACTAGGTACCGCCAGTTGAAGTTTATCTTTTCCGGCGTACCTATAGGTGTTACAAGATCGATGATGGTTTGTTTACGTTGTGTCTCACTTCAGCCAGAGTTCTTTGGACCTTTGGCTGGTTGACTACTCCGTACTGATGAGGGCCAAGAAGCCTGAAACCGGTATGCGGATTGTTAGGTGAACACGACATAAATTAAACATAATCGAGCTTATCAGAAAGAAACATTTGCATTCAATGTCCATTGATATTATATGGAAGTATGCATGGATTTTCAGGTGAATATCATTCAACGTTCTGCGTGGTATTTGCCAGGAAAGTAGTTGTTTTCACCTGAGATCTACCTTTCTCTGGTTCAATTTTATATTGAATCCTTTATGTGAAGAAAACCGTTTAAATTCGATTTTTCTATTCATTCCACTTCACATGGCACTATCTCTCACTATATGCTAGACGGGCTTGCTACTCCTACTGAGAAGGAATCTTTTATTTAGGAACCTATCGAGGTGGGAGATTTTCGGAGTGTTTCTTTCTGTCACTAGGTACCGCCAGTTAAAGTTTATCTTTTCCGGCGTACCTATAGGTGTTACAAGATCGATGATGGTTTGTTTACGTTGTGTCTCACTTCAGCCAGAGTTCTTTGGACCTTTGGCTGGTTGACTACTCCGTACTGATGAGGGCCAAGAAGCCTGAAACCGGTATGCGGATTGTTAGGTGAACACGACATAAATTAAACATAATCGAGCTTATCAGAAAGAAACATTTGCATTCAATGTCCATTGATATTATATGGAAGTATGCATGGATTTTCAGGTTCTGCGTGGTATTTGCCAGGAAAGTAGTTGTTTTTCACCTGAGATCTACCTTTCTCTGGTTCAATTTTATATTGAATCCTTTATGTGAAGAAAACCGTTTAAATTCGATTTTTCTATTCATTCCACTTCACATGGCACTATCTCTCGTCTTCTAAACTGTTCAATAGTAATGTGTGACTCACTGAGTCAAACGCCTTTGATAGATCAAGAAAAATTCCCAAACATCCAAAGCATCATATATTCTTTCGGTTAGGAATAAAATAGCATCCTCAGTTGAGGAGTTTTTTTTTAAACCGAACTGGTTGTCTGAGATAATTTTATATTTTTGTAGACAATAATTTAAGTGATTTGCTATGACCCATTCAAAGACCAACGACAATGTGCTTATTAAGGATATAGGTCAGTAATTCGTAACAATAGTTTAATCATCTTTTTTGAAGATAAGTGTGACAACACTTTTTTTGAAGATTGGGCCATATACCATTCTCCATACATTTGTTGAATATGTAGACCAGAGGTTCTGATATGTATTTGTTTGAGATTTTTAAGGTCTCTGCTCTGATTTCATCATATCCAGCAGGGGCTTTACTCAATTTCAGGTTGTTAATAATGCCGTTAATTGCTTTGGTGTCCGTGGGAAGTGGATCAAAGCTATTTGGAATTGTAGTTCGAAATGGAATATAGTTATGATTTTGCGATATGTCATTAGCCAGCTTGAAGCCCATTTCAGTGGAGGATTTGTTGAAATAGTCAACAATTAATTTTTTATTATCAATAAGATTACCGAAATCATCTTCAATATTAGTTACAGTGGTATTTTTTCGCTTGGAGTTGCTTATTTCATTTACTATTGTCCATAGTTGTTTTGTGTTAGATTGATTTCCTATAATTTGTTCTTGACAGTAGTTGTACTTATGCTGTTTCATCAATATGATTGAACTTATTTCTATATTGCTTTTATTGAGTCTTCAAATTCTGATTCCCTGGATATCTTTTCACAGACTGTATAAGCTTGTTTTTGTTTCTTCAGATTTAATGATACCATTGGTTGCCCAGGGTGAGATTTTTGTGTTTTTTCGGTTTTATCTGAAGGTGGTTGTACACAGATTCTGTAATATACTAATTACTTATTTATATTAGTAAAAGAATAGATTCAAAATGAATGTATATTTCTGTGTTTTGTGACAGTTACATAACAACATGCCTTTCTTATCTCTTAACTAAAACTAACTAACTAGATGCATGAACAAAATATTAATAATAGGTGATACTATACTACATCTCCCTCCTAATGAGAGGAAAACAAATCTAAATGCATAAAAAGAATATTAATAATGAGTGTACTATACATCTCCCTCCTTTCCTTTCAGGTCGACTTATAACTTCTTCACCCGAATTTTCAACAACTTGAGTATTATCTTCATCAACTGATAAGAGTTACATTCCCTATATTGGCCCCTCTCATTATTTTCCAAAATGTGTGATTGAATTATATTAATTTTTTTAATTTGATTCACATGTCTTTTTCATTCAATGTTCTGCAATTCCGGAATTACTACAATATAAATTGAATGACTAATTTTTTAAAGAATCACACCCTTAATCCAACAAACATTATTAATTTTTCGGTAATCCTTTACTGTAACAGATTCCCCTATTTCAAAATTTTCTGATCTTCTACCTCTATGATAAAACCTCTGTTTTCTTTGTTTTTTTCGTACATGTTAGTATTTACTTCAACATTCTGACTCCCATCTGGAAATAATGCACTAAATCTCGTCCGCAAACTTCTTCCGAACATAACATTAGCTGGACTTGAATTCGTGGTACAGTGAGGTGTATTACGGTAATCAAAAAGAAAATAACTGAGTGCTTGATTCATAGTCAAACCTTTATTTATCCCTAACGCATTTTTCAATGCATTTTTAACCGTTTTCACGGAATTTTCGGCCGCTCCATTGGAAGAAGGATTATAGGGAGGTGAAGTAGTATGAATGATATTATTTCTCATCATAAACTCTTCAAACTCTTTCGAGCAAAAAGAAGTTCCATTATCGGTGACTATCTGCTTAGGCAACCCAATTTTTTTCCTTCGTCCATTCCCAATTGGAAGACTTTTTCAAAAGTTTGAATAATGGATTTAATATCCCCGAAAGATTGGGAATGAATTTTCCATAATAATTCACTAAACCCAAAAAATATTTTAGAGAAGTCAAATCTGATGGTTCTGATGCATTTTTGATGGCCTCAACTTTCGAGTCTGATGTGTGGAGTCCGTCTTTGTCAATATCATACCCCAAATAAGTTATTTTATCTTTGAAAAATTGACATTTCTCTAAATATAACCTGAGACCCGCATCTTTTAAACGAGCCAACACTTCTTCTAATGTTTTGATGTGAGAAGTTCTATCTTTACCTGTTATGAGAATGTCGTCTAAAAAACAAACAACTCCATCTATACCTTGTAACAAAGATTCTATGATTTTTTGAAATTACGAAGGAATGCTTGAAATACCAAACGGAGCTCGACTATATCTGAATAATCCTTTATGTGTAGATATAGTTACGATGTTTTTTGATTGATCATCTAAACATATTTGTTGGTAAGCATTTGACAAATCCAATTTTGTGAAATGAACACCACCCTGTAGTTTTACGAAAAGATCTTCAATTCTTGGTAAAGGAAATGGATCGATTTCAACAAAAGGATTCACTGTTACCTTAAAATCTCCACAAATTCTCACAGATCCATCTTTTTTTAATATTGGCACGATTGGAGTTCCCCATTCAGAATACTCCACCGGTTCAATGACTCCCAATGTCACTAAACGATTCAATTCCTTCTCAACTTTGTATTTAATAGCAAAAGGTAACGGCCTTTCTCTAAAAAATTTAGGAACTATGTTTTCAGATTTCAGTTTGATAGACATAACGCCTCTGGTAAAAGTTCCCAGCCCTGAGGAAAAAATGTCTTTGTATTTATCCTTCAAATACATTAAATCTTTTGGAATATCCATGAAATTCAAATTTGTTATTCTCAAATTGAATATCCGGTAAAAATCCCTACCCAATAATGGAGGTCCACCATTTTTTATGATAAAGATATTCAATTTTGAAACTTTACCTCCATATGCAACATCACATTCTATATATCCAATAGGATGAATTTTTCTACCATCATAAAGATTGAATACCTTATCAGTAATCATAATTTTTTTCTATCTCAAATAAGTATCATAAAAGATTTTTGAAATGACACTGTAACTAGCCCCTGTGTCCAAATAGAAATTAAATTTATCATTATCAATTTTAACATCTATGAAAATCGGCGTGACATCGCTTTCTATATTGAAAATATCGTTATTTTCATCGAAATCTAAAAAGTTATTAGATATATTATTTTTTTGCCGATAATTCTTTCTGTTTGGACACATGGGTGCTAAATGACCTTTTTTATTGCAAATATGGCAACAACATTCTCTGAAAGAACACTTATCTTCTGAATGATTTTTACGGCCGCATACAGTACATTTCAACAATGAGTTTCTTCTAGTTCCTGCTTTGGGAAACGATCTTGATGTGACAAACTTCTCAGGTAACGATCTTGATGTAACAGACTTCTCCACTGCTTCATTTCTTCCTTTTGATGTGAAGTTGATTTCTATTTCACGCTCCTCTTTTTTAATATAAGTTGACAATTTCTACTGCATCCGCAAATTTAACGCATTCCTTTCCTTCATAAAGTCTCGTTTTAACGAGACCAACTTCATATCCAATGATAAACTGATTAACCAAAGCATTTTCAATTTCCTTGGCACCCCCAAACTTGCAAACGGCTATAAGTTCTCTAAGTCTCGCTGCTCATTCTTTTGGAGATTCCGAATGTACCATTTTGGCTTCGAAGAATTTTTCTCTATTCGAGAATACGGACGTTATTTGTTTGAAATGTTCATCCATCAGAGAAATAACGTCTTTATACTCCTTTGTTTCCGGTTTATCTGGTATACACATATTGAATAAAAGTTTATAAGCTGTCTCATCAATAAACTCAGGAGGATGACACGTTTCCTCTCTTCTTTGTCGATATTATTAGCCAAGAAATAATTTTCCAAACGTCTTTTATAAATAGACCAATCGGAAATATTGGGTACAAACTCTTGTACAAGGGTGCAAATTTTTCCGCCATTTCTGATAATGTATAATATCTGGGTTCTATACACAACTCTTCGCCACTGTAATATACTGATTACTTATTTATATTAGTAAAAGAATATATTCAAAATGAATGTATATTTCTGTGTTTTGTGACAGTTACATGACATTGTATATCATCCTCATAACAACATGTCTTTCTTATCTCTTAACTAAAACTAACTAACTAGATGCATGAACAAAATATTAATAATAGGTGATACTATACTACAGATTCATATTAATAAGATTGTATCTAGAAATATTTCAGTTGCAGAATCAGCAGATTCAGGTAAGTAGACAGTGTTCCACGTTTCTTGTTCAAGGGTATAACGAAGTTTAGGTATATTTAAAAGTTTCTTTTATGTACAGTTATTTCTATTTGGTCGAATTTCGTTGAATACAATTTGTATAGCTGTACTGTAATGATCGGTTATTTCTGTTTCAATTATGATGGGTAGTATATAATCTTATAGTGACGATATTTTAGATTCAATAAAAATGTGATCTAAGCAATGTATATGATTCTGCGGAATTTTGATGGTGTTGGTGAGTGAAGGTACCCCAGATGTGGAGTCAGAAGAAAACAGCAATTTCACCAAGTCGCGTAGATCAGAGATGCAATGCAATATTGAAAAATAAGTACAGAATGTAATGGATACGTGTTCCACGAGAATTTAAAATATTGTATGAATGTACCTATATAATGTTCGAAAAATCTCTACAGAGGGAGACGTCGAGAACATTCTAGAAAAGTTTTTCTAGAACATTTCACGTTATTGCAAAATTTGGAAACAACAGACATCTTAATCTGAACAATGACTTTCGACCTTCTTAAAAATATTTTGCGAGTCATTTCTCCTATCTACTGTCTATCATTCCAATAATTTCAATACCTACCAAATTTCAAATCCATAAAAACTTTTCAACAAAAAATTAAACCGTTGAAAAAATCAACTGAAAAGCAAAAAATAAAATAAACCTTCTTAGTCTAAATGATAATTGAGCTCCTAAACTGATGTAAGTAACTGATTTTGAGTCGGCGCCAAACAAACAATTATCGAAGATCATTATCTATGAAAGAAGTCATCAAAACGCAGCCGTGCATCTCGCTGCCATCATTTTACGCTTCACCTAATTCAATTGCTAGTTTGTTTGGCGCCGACTCAAAATCAGTTACTTACATTAGTTTAGGAGCTCAATTATCATTCAGACTAAGAAGGTTCATTTTATTTTTTGCTTTTCAGTTGATTTTTTCAACGGTTTAATTTTTTGTTAAAAAGTTTTTATTTTTTAATTTTCAGTTCCGTATTTCGTCGGTTTGATTTTTTGTTAAAAAGTTTCTATTTTTCAATTTTTTGTGACTAAAATCTACCAATTACTACCTACTTGTTTTTTGATTACTTCCAAAATACTTACTTACCCACCTTACTTCAACTATTACCAGTTAAATAATATGATTATCTACTTTTACTATTTGTTGTAATATGAATTATTTTCGTTGTTCTGGTTAGTTCATTTCATTACTTTGTATATCATTCCATCCTCTCATAAAATATACTGATTTTGACGGAACAAGAATGATGTCAGTAGCGATCTCTCATTGTCAACTACGTATGTGTGTGCTAATGTTCACTAGTGAAAAATCAATTATCTCCTATTTTTCAACCCGTAAGGGTGGCTAATTCCCTTCGAAATCCAAATATAAGGTATACCCTATCTATCAAAAAACGAATTATCCAAATCGATGAACCCAGTACAAAGTTCTGCCTGATAGAATCGGTTAACGGACCAGAATTCAGAGGGTGAGTGATTCATTTCACTACCCTTAGGGGTGGATTTCATCTTTCAAATTCGAATGAGACCAAAGTCGAAGTACACCCTATCCACTAATTTATCGGAATCGGACACCTCAGTAAAAAGTTATGCGTGATCATACATAAAAAAATATGATGGAAAAACATAAAATATACGGGTCGAATAGGGAACCTCCTCCCTTTTGGTTTCGTCGGTTATAAATGACTCATCGACATGAAAAATATTATAACGGAACCAAAAAAACTGGAAATGGTTATGTTTATTGCATTATTCAAGAACGAAAGACTCCCTAAGGGAGTCATCACTAATCAAGCTCTCCGGAGACAGCGTTTGCTCCCGCTCAATTTCGTTGCTCTTCGCGAATTTCCCTAGCAAAAGAACTCATGAAAGTTTTACGAGCCATGAGGGACGTACCTTCACAAATAAGTAAGCGTTTGCGGCTACAGCCAGCTGATAAAAATAACAAATATCAGATCAGTCGTTCGTTATGGCGGCGCGCCACTATGTAATCACAAGGGGATGATTGTGTGCTTAAAAATTCTGCAGTATTTTCATTTGGAATTCGATGAAGCTCCAGGCGTTCATAATCCGTTGGTTGAAGGGCACGAACGGGACCAATTTTACTTGTAATTTACGCTAAACGGTGACCTCAAACTATTTTAGTCATATCCCGTGGGATTATGATATAATTTTCTCATGTTGTGTCCTTGAATGGTTATCAAAGTTTCAACATATTGATATTTCAATGATTCACTCAGTTCTCGTATCATATCGCTACTTTGAATATACCAAAAACAACATCCAAGTTGAATGAAAAATATCATTTATTGAATGCAATTATACATTTTGAAAAACACATCCTCATAAAACGTTCGTTTCAAATAACGGAATGACCCATGCTCAAGTAGCTTAGAGCAAAGCTCTTTCTTCATCTAACAACAAACCAGAAGTTATGGTGTAAATAAGGAACTAAAATGCCCAGAGGCCAGGAATAAAAAAATCTGAATTATCATTTGTAAAGGGATATAAAAACTTCTCAACAAAAAATTAAACCGACTGAAAAGCAAAAAATAAAATTAACATTCTTAGGCTTGAAAACCAAGCTCCCGAACTAACTTAAGTAAGTAATTTCGACAACAACCAAACAAACAATCAAGCAAATTAATAACGTCAAGCGTGAAATGATGGCAGCGGGGTGCGCGGCGGCGGCGCGTCCCTCCGCCGGATTTTGCCGAGAGTTCTTGAAGTCAATATCAGCGAGACAGCTACCCAACGGGCACATACGTGCGGGCACACGTCGTTCCGAGTGGGCGTGCGGAGAGCGCACTTTTGGAATGTTATTTTTTATCGCTGGGGATTTCGCGTTGCATTTTTATTTATTTTGATTTGATCCTTTCTTTAGAGTATTTCAATGATCCTCTTTGATTGTTTGTTTGGCGCCGACTCAAAATTAGTTACTTACATTAGTTTAGGAGCTTAGTTATTAAGACTATGAAGGATAATTTTTTTTTCAGTTTTAGTTTATTTTTCGCTTGAATTATTTGTTAATGTTTTTTATTTTCAATTTTTTTTCCTCTGCGTCCGCCAGAAAGAGCAATTAGTGGTTTCCATGCGGACTGGCATGTAGATATTTTTTGAGAAAATGCTAAGGCCGCTCGCAAAAATTGCAATAGTTATAAACAATTGGATGAAAAAAAAGGGGGTTTGGTCTTTCGCCAATATCTCAAAATAATTCGAATTTGAAAAAAGATTCGGAAAGAAGAGAAAATTTCCTAAGAAAAAATTTCGACTCGCGGAACTGTATGACCAATATTTATAATTTTCCCAGAGGGTTGAAAATACGCCCGAAAACGGGTACTCCGGCTTGCGCAAGCCACGTCCCCTTCGGACCTTTAATGAATAATTATTATTTAAACTTATTAAATATAAAAATTAAAAATTGAAAAAATTCAGGTGCCTGCAGGGCGTGATTTTTCAATAAGTTATCCATTAGTTAATTAACAATTTTTTGTAGCACGAACATTAACATTGTAAGTGTGATAATTGTTAAACTATCAATCTGAGAATGTTTTCCTTTCGTGGAGCTATTTTTCAAAGGTCTAAGAATAGATTCCTGTTGGAAAAATTGAAAAATTGTTAATTTTTGTTTTGTTACTAACAATTTACTAATGTGAAAAATTATGAAGCTTCATTAAACATTGAAAAAAACTTTTTTTCATAATATTATAATTGATCCGTTTTCTTATGATCAGAAGCTACTTAAAAATGATTTGTAATAATTTTCATCTCCTATTGTTTAAAAACTTGTTATAAACAAATTTTTAATTAAAAAAAAATTTTGATGATAATTATAATTTTTCAAAAAAAAAAAGTTTCTTAAAAAAAAATTTTATTGCTTAAAAAAATTTTTAAAAAAAATTTTTTTACTCTTTTATAAATTAAGGAACCTTTTTTTTTAATCATTATTTATCTCGGTCTTCGATATTAAAAAAAAACGTTTATTATTTAAATTTTCATTGTTTATCTAATAAACAGTTTGTTATAAACAAATGAGTTATCTTTTTTTTTTTTTTTCTACTCATAAAACAAAAACAACCATGTATTATTTTTAGAAAAAAAAATTTTTATATTTTTTATTGAACTCTCTTTCATTTCACCACTCTGACCTGGTTTTTTATGTTTAATTTTATGATTACTTTTTAACTAATGAAGATACAAGGAAAAAAATTCAGACTTATTTATTCTTTATTGATAAAACAACAAATTAAGCCAAAACTGTTTTCTACTTTTATGTCTAAATATCTTGTAAACTAATATAACTATGACCATACAACTTATGTAACTTTTTATCTAACGTATATTTATAAACAATTTTAGCTTATAAATTTTAGTTTTGCTCGGTAATTTTTTAAATTATGAATTAAACTAAGTTTGAAAAAAAAAATCTCGAAGTTTATTAGCCTAAGCATCTTAGTAACTAACAATTGATTGGAAATGTTATTCAATTCAAGTAGGTTTATTTATAAAATATTGTAGATTTTTTTTTTCTGAAAGATTATTCTTATAAACTAATGGTATGAATTAAATAAATAATTGAATGAGAGCTTAATTTGTTGTTTAATTAATAAAGAATAAATAAGTCAAGAATTTTTTCCTTGTATCTCCATTAGTTAGAAAGTTATAATAAAATTAAACATAAAAAACCAGGTCAGAGTGGTGAAATGAAAGAGAACAGAAAATTTAAAGTTCAATAAAAATTTTTTTTTTCCAAAAATAATACATGGTTGTTTTTGGTTTTTTTGAGTAGAAAAAGAAAAAATTACAAAGAGATAATTCATTCGCTTATAACAAAAAAAAAAAAAATTTAAATAAAAATTTTTTTTTTAATATCAAAGACCAAGATAAATAATGATTTAAAAAAAATGGTAAAAAAAATAATATTTAACAAATGCATTTTCAAGAATAAAATTCTTTTTTTTGAAAACGGTTTATTTATTAAATCATAATTATCATCAAAGATTATGTTATAAATTTTTTTTTTAATTATTTCATAAACAACGCATTTTTTAAACAATAGGAGATACAAATTATTAAAAATCATTTTTGAGTAGCTTTTGATCATAAGAAAACGGATCAATTATAATATTATAAAAAAAGTTTTTTTCAATGTTTAATGAAGCTTTATAATTTTTAACCTTAGTAAATTGTTAATAACAGAACAAAAATTAACGATTCCTTAGACCATTGAGAAATAGCTCCACGAGAGGAAAACATTCTCAGATTAATAGTTTATCAATTATCGCACTTGCAATGTTAATGTTCGTGCTACAAAAAAGTGTTAATTAACTAATGGATAACTTATTGAAAAATCGCGATACAATTTTTTGGACCGTAGATTATTGTTTATTGATCTATCCTGCAGGCGCCTGGATTTTTTCAATTTTCAATTTTCATATTTAATAAGTTTAAATAATATTTATTCATTAAAGGTCCGAAGGGGACGTGGCTTGCGCAAGCCGGAGTACCCGTTTTCGGGCGTATTGTCAACCCTCTGGGAAAATTATAAATATTGGTCCTACAATTCCGGAAGTCGGAACTTATTCTTAGGAAATTTCCTCTCCTTTTTGCAACTTTTTTCAAATTTGGATTATCTCGATTAGTTTTTGAGATATTGGTGAAAAACCAAACCCCTCTTTTTTTTTACTTAATTGTTTATAACTATTGCAATTTTAGCGAGCGGCCTTAGCATTTTCTCAAAAAATATCCACATGCCATTCCGAATCGAATGACACCGCGATCATAATTTTCGGAGAATGCGAAAACAATTTGACCTAAAAAGCACTTGTTAACTAGACTATAAGTGCATTCCATCAAAAATCTTCGAGGCTGCTGATTACAGTTAGTTCCAGAAAAGTCTCGCTGGCGTTACGAGGAAGAATTTGCAGCATTTGAGTTGTGGTTTAAGGAGAAAAATACACTATCACTGAATGAAGAGGTATTTAAAGTATACTTCATATATCAATGGAATTAGGGGGAAAATAGCTGATTTGATTGATTCTTACGTATCCGAACGAAAGCAGGCTGTGGAGCAAAGTAGTGTGATATCTCCAGCAGTGAGTGTAACAGCAGGTGTACCCCAGGGGTCAATCTTGGGACCCCTACTATTCCTAATATATGTTAATGATCTTCCACACCATATGAACCCCTCTCAATACCATTCAGTATGCCGATGATACTACTTTTTATGAGAGTCACCCTGAACATGAATATCCAAAGCAACTGACTGACAACGCGTTGGAAAAAATTGAAAATTTTCATGCAGCCAATAAGTTATACTTAGACGTGAAAAAAACTGACACAATTACTTTCACACTAAAAGAGCTAAAGGACAGTCAAAAATCCATTGAGTTTTTGGGGGTAATACTGGATCAAAAACTTAATTGGAAAGACCACATCAAAGATCTCTCTACTAAGCTGTCCAGCACTCTTTACCTGCTTCGTAGAATCAATGAATTTGTTCCTTCTTATGTTTCGAGAGCTGCTTACATGGGGTTATTTCAGTCTGAGCTGTCATACGGATTGGTTTTCTGGGGACTTTCAACTGATTGGGAAAGGGTATTTATTCTACAAAAAACGGCTATTAGAATCCTGGGAAGGGCAAAACGGACTGACAGCTGTAGACCTCTATTTAAAAAATTCAATATACTCACCATTGCGGCTCTATACATATTTCAATGTCTCGTCTATATCAAAACACAAAATAACACCCCTAAAGTTAATCACAACCACGAATATCTGACCAGAAATGGCCACAATCTTCTTATGCCACAGCATCGACTGGCAATTACTCATAAAAGCTGCCTTACTGTGGCGATAAGGCTCTTCAACCATCTACCACCATATATGACGAATTAACATATGAATAAATTCAAAAAAAGTATAAAAGGGCTGCTGGTTGATCTCTGCCCTTATGACGTTAGTGAATTTCTCAACTGCAAGTTTTAATGCTTTGCCTTTTTAATGTGTCTGTTTTGTACTGTATAATACTTTGCCTTTTTAATGTGTCTGTTTCGTACTGTATTTACTTACCTTGACGATGTTAAATCTATTGTACTGATAATAAGCAAATAAAAAAATTGATTGCTTGATTGAATTGATCAAGAAATTTTTGCCCGTCAACCTTGTGGTCGAAGTACTCAATGATTGAACTTATTGTAAAACTGAAGAAAGACATCGCAAGCAAATATTTTGGATTAACGGCCTATCTAAAAAGACTGAACAGAGATTCCAAACCCAAGAAATTGAAGGTTTTCGAAAAACAAGAAATCTTTGCCCGTCAACCTTGTGGTCGAAGTACTCAATGATTGAACTTATTGTGAAACTGAAGAAATACATCGACTTAAGCAAATATTTTGGATTAACGGCCTATCTAAAAAGACTGAACAAAGATTCCAAACCCAAGAAATTGAAGGTTTTCGAAAAACAGGAAATCGATAAATTTTTATCTGATGCTCCAGACAACGACCTCCTCTTGATGAGGGTGGCTACTATTTTTGGAATCGCCGGTGCGTGCCGTCGCGAAGAATTGATAGATATGACGGTAGACGATATTGAAGACAATAAAAATTTCCTGTTATTACCATCCCGAACACAAAAACCAACATTATGAGAAAATTTGTGGTTTTCGAAAATGAAAGAACAAGCTATCTAGAATTATACAAAAGTATGCCAGTCTGCGTCCTGCTGACACTCATCATCGGCATCGCGTCGTTCGGTCATCTGCCGTCATGTGCGGAAAAGTACCACTTTCCGCACTATGCAATTTAATTGACACTGACATTAACAGTGATTGACACTGACATTGACAGTGATTGACAGTGAAATTTCACGGTGTCATTGTCGATAGCTGACGACGTTGCCAACAGATTTTATTTTTTCAATTCGCCATTTTAATATTCAAGGAGACATCGTCAGTGGCTGACTGTACCTACCTATATCCACTACCTATAGTCCCTGTAGTTTTTTTTTTCTTCAAGGAGACATCGTCTATGGCTGACTGTACCTACCTATATCCATAGATTAGATATTAGATGATATTTATTTATATATTATAAGATTTGTAATAAGGAGACGTGAATTCACCAACCGCAAAGAAACATGGACTAAAATTCAAAGAACGGGATGTTTCAGTTTTTCGGGATATTTCAGTTTTTCCTTCCTTCATAGGCTAAAAGCTAACTGAATTCAAATTTGTGTGTCTGCTAGAAGTACCTTAGAATTTTGATGATTGGTGAGGGTGTCAGTGACAAAATCAAAGAACTTCGACTGGCAATAGTTCGTAAAAACTATAACTATAAATAGGTAATTTGGGAATATAGCTAGTGACAGTATGTAAATGAATTAAATTCAGGCTTCCTACTTTATCCACAATGAAGTTACAGGAGGGTAGAAAGTGCCCTGAGTGGCTTCAAGAAAAGGATGCCACGGCTGTTTTCGTTTGTTTGCTTTGCTCGGCGGAAACAGTGCCGTGCCCCCAGATAGGAGGGAATTTCAATGCGAAACATTCAGGCTGGGGATCAATATTATTAACCTTAACAGGTGAAGAATTGAGACCTGCAATAAAAAATCTAGGATGTGATTATCACTCATCGATTGAACCAACAGACACTAGTGATATTCTGGACTTCAGCTGATTTTGTTGATGTGAAGGAGGCCTCAACTCGAACTATCCTACAATAGCAACAGTGCCTTCCATAAGGAAAGGAACAGTACCATGGAACAATGATAACAAACCAAAGACTGAGTTGTTTGCTGAACACATAAATCTTCTAGCCGAATCCGATAGACGTCATCTTCAGTCTAGGGGAAATGACAATACAGGGTGATTCAAAAGTACTTTGACAAACTTCAGGAGGTGATTCATCACAATATTCTGATATGAATTGTCCAAATAAATATATGTCCGGAAACACTCCGTTTTCAAGATAAAGGGGGTTTTATTTTCGCTTTTTTTAAATTACTTTCGAAATACTGACCTTAATTAAACGAAAATTGGTATTGAGAGGTTTGTTTGAGGTGTCGAATTCAAACCTGATGTTATTATTGCTCTTACTCGTAGGTGGCGCCATCTATACATCTTTTTCTTTTTTGAAGATTCATAACTTTTTTGAGCGTACTTTTAGCACATTTCTCAGTAGAAAATGACAAGTCGCTATAAGCAACCGTTTTCTAGATATTTGGACTTGAAAATTTCAAGTCGATTATTTGATAATAAGTGCTTGTTGAAGTTATTACCATTGAAAAGGGAAACATTCTCAATTGAATATTGATAGAAAGATTTTTCTGTGAATTGAAAAATCCACGATTAAAATGAAGTTATGAACATCCTGTTTATATTTTCAACAAATTTATTACCATTATTTTGCATTTTTCACAAGAATGCTTAGGTAATGAATTTGACATTTAAAGTAAGTAGTTTTGGTTTCTTGTAGGGGGCGTACCTATTCTATTCATTTTTACTCGTTTGAAATAATTATTTTTGTATCAAGGGTGCAAAATCTGTATTTGTTTTAATAAAATTTGCCAGAAATATCAACATTTTATTTCAAGAAATTTTGAATATGTAGAATAAAATAAAATAAAGGAAACTAAATTGTATTCAAATAAATTCTTAAAGTGTCCACCTTCAGCGAAGATACAGGTATTCAGTCTTCTAGTCATTGAATCTCGTACCCGCTCAAAAATTATTGGTGTGTTTCTTATTGTTTCACAGGCGTCTACTATTCGGTTTCTTAGATCTTCCCCGTTCGCTACTGGAGTTTCATAAACTAGTGACTTCAAATGTCCCCAAAAATGAGAATCTAGCGGGTTTAGATCTGGGAACCTTGGTGCCCACCCCTGGTTAGGTTCTCCTACACCCCTACCGATCCATCGATTTGGATACACAGTGTTAAGGAATTCCCTGGCTACAACGCTAAAATGGGCCGGAGCCCCATCATGCATAAACCACATGCGGATACGAATTTCTAATGGTACAATCTGAAGTAGTTCCGGCAATTCATTTTCTAAAAAGTCTCTGTAATCAAGCGAACGAATCCACGTGTCCCAAAACATGGAGAATTTTCATTGGAAACAAAAACAGCATTTATGTTTTTTGTATAAATTTTGCTATTATTTCTATGTTATCTGACCCAAATCAAAAGAAAGAAGTATAACCAGCACACAAGGATAAGGACGGTAGTTTTTTCTTTGGTTGTCCGAAGATTGACTGTCAGCTGCAATCAAGGGCTCCGCAGTTGCACAGTATGAGAGATACTGTTTCTGGTTCCTTACCGCATAATCTGCATGTTAGGTCGCCATTGAACGGTCCCATTTTATTATTGTTCCCTGTTAAGAGTTAGCAGAAATGCTGTTTTTTCAGGTACGGGCTTTTGATTTATTCTTTCCCGTGTCTGTTTCCTGGGATGTCATTCCAGTGTTGTTTGTGTCTTTCCGGATCCAGTCTTCTACAGACGCTCCTGCCATACGCTTCGGCGATTTTGTCGGCTTTTTCATTCCCTGCAAAACCCTGGTGTCCTTGGATCCAAATCAGCTTGACGCGGTTTTGTTCTGCTAGTGTGGTCAGTTCCTCTTCGTTGGTCCATACCAGTTGGGACGTCACTTCCAGACTTCTCAGAGCTTTCAGTGCCGCATAGCTGTCTGAAAGAATGTGGATCTGTTCCTCTACCATTGCTCTCCTGTTGCTTCCTTCCACACATTGAGGGATTGCTCAGACCTCTGCTTAAAACACAGAGGTGATTGAATGGTGCGGGAGCAGGAGTGTTTTCTATAAACCCAAAGATCGAGTTTAGTTACCCACTGGGGTAACTAAACTCGATCTTTGGGTTTATAGAAAACACTCCTGCTCCCGCACCATTCTCCATCTCAGACCCGTCTGTTTACCAGATCTTACCCTTGCCTTCTTCGAATGGTATTGAGTTCTGTTCTGTCTAGTATAGATACCCTGTATGACTTGTCAAATGAGAATCGTTCCGCGATGTGGTCTGATCTCATGTCTAGCACCGTCTCTGGTTATGATGCTTACGATGCTCATGTGTCCTGTCCCAACGTTTAGGTTTGTTGCCCAGTGTTTCTCAGTCTGAAAGCAGCTAACTTCGCCCCTTCCTGTATCACGAAGTTAAGGAGAGGCAATCATAGCAGTGTCTCCAAGGCTGCAGTGGGCGTTGATTTCATTGCCACTGTAATGCATACACAGGCAAGTCTTGGCATCTTGCAGTTTAGTTTTGGCACTCCTTCGCTGTGACTTTGTCCACCACACCAAAGAGGCTTACGTTATGACCGGTTTTACCACCATGTTGTACAGCCAGTGTACCATGTGGGTACGCGGACGACATTGTTATCTTCGAACAGGGGAAATTCAACACCACGGCTAGGTTAGAGGCCCTTAACTTGGTAACCAGATAGGCGAACATCAACCCTCAAAAAGCCACCATAGTTACATTTACTCGGAGACGTAAACTAGAGGGAGTAGGATACATGAAAGGAGGAGAAACCATACAGAGCAAGAGAGTGGTCAAATATATCGGGGTGATACTAGACTCGAAACTGACCTGGAACCAACATCGGACAAAAGTGACCAGAAAAGCGGAGACCACATTAATTGTGGCAAGACGCTGTTTTGGGAAGAAGTGGGGGTTAACAATGGCTAGTCATTCACGAATAGCTGAAATAACAGTGGGCCATGCACAGGTCCCTGTGGCGTTCCCAAATCATTGGATAGTTCTTCGGTAGGGCTATTTTCCAATTACACTCATATTTTCTGTAGATGAGGTTAACAATCCACTCATAGAACCTTTGATGCCCAGAGCATGAAGTTTTGTTTCCGCTACTAATTCTTGACCTCAGATGTTTTTGTTATGTCAACACCGCCATTGCTTTGTTGAGATGAAAAAATAAACCGATTCCATCTGTTTTCAGTGATCACAAAATGAGTTGATCATTAACTATCCATTATAGGTTCATTATTATTGAAGTTAGCATTTGATACAGAATAAAAAAACGCATTTAAAAAAGTGTTGCCGTAACGACGACGCTTTGTGATGAACTCCAACAAGTTTTTTGAAGATATCTGCTCGTGGAATTTCATTTGGAAATGAGTTAATTTTCATTCCATCAGATAAAATGAACGAATCTTCATACAGATGTTCAGTGTCTGGGATTAATTTCCAGGAGAGACTCACGGAATCCGTACAAATACCCTTTGAATCAAGGAAATTGCGACTTCCTGTTGATGTTGGTGATATGGATCGTAGAAGAGATTACCTCAGTGAGAAACGGTATTTTTATTCAGTGAATTTCGTGAAAGGATATTTTATGTCGAAGATATCAATTTATAAAAATGTTAGAGGGCTTTATTGCTTTCAGTCCGGTTAGATCTCTCCAGGGCTGAAATTTTCAGGATTTATGACATTGCTTCTAGAGATTATTTTATTTTCTCCGCATGCGTGCTTGAGATCTGTTCATCGTTCGCCATTAGCACCTTAGTGAAAATATTCAAGTATGTATGACATTCGATATTCCCTATGGAGTGTTCTGTTCCACAATTTGTCAATGCTATTGTTTGAAGCCAATGTAACATAAAGTAAATATTTCTCAAATACGTAATAGCACATTATTCAAAATAAATTATAGTTTACGTTGAAGAATGGACGAATTGAGTTGATATACCATGATCTCAATGCTTTCAACCGTTTGATGCTATCAGAATGAAGACGTTAGACTAGAGATAGTGGAAGTGCTATCAGAATCCAGATTTCTCTCAGTCTGGAGATGGTCCAAGAATTTCAGAGTGAGTAACTTCGGTAAGTAAAAAATATCCTTTTGATTCTCTGGCAGAAATCTTATGTGTGCATTTCCGAATCCACGCAAGTTATGAATTTTAAGAGTTGAATTTGATCTTACAACCGCTGGACGATCAAAAAGTTGATAGAATTGAAATTTCATAAACTATATTTTTTCTAATTGAGTAATTGATTAAATTTCATAAACTATATTTTTTCTAATTAAAGCACATGAGGTGTCGTTGGCATACAATCCGCGAAATGCAGTTCCGCGGCTGTGACTAAGAGTACCGTTCTCCAAGTCGTTATGGTAATTTCAAAATATTACAAGGTTATCCATTTTCATTGAACAAAATGAAGCTTTTCATTTTCAACCCAACTAAGCTAATAAGTATTTTTTCTGCCGTTTATATTTTTCAGCATGCAGCTCTGGAGGAGAGCAGAAATAAAAGTTTGGCTATCGTTGCTAAATATATATATATATATATATATATATATATATATATATATATATATATATATAATCATATACATTTAATAAATTAAGGATATTACATTTTTTGAGAATAAATACATGTTTTTATAATTGCTTATATTTTCGAAACCAGTTATCGGATTTTGATAACTTTGTTGTGCATGCAGAGCTAATTAACTGTGAATTGTTAATCAGTACAGATTTATAACATTTCCGAACACAATATGGCGGACAAGTTATATTTTTTTATCAGTATCGGTGTACTTTTTTTCAATATCTTGAAACAATTTATGAGCGATGCACTATGAACAAATGTTTTTAAATTTGTCATTTTATTCTTATGACGAATAGCGGTGTATCATTTTTCAGTTGAAGAATACGATATTTGTTTAATTCTGAAAATGCAAGTTATTGTATTTTTTGTAAACCAATGTTGGGTAGATTTCAATAAAAATACTACCTATTGTTCCCGTTATCACAACAAGACTTTCAAAGAATTTAGATATACCATCGCGATCATGGTTCCCAGAACCCAAAAAAAAAATTATTCCGCCAACAAACAGAACATCATTGTATTTTAACATTTCTTGTTTTCAAAGTTATATTCGTTAGCTTGATTGATGGCAATTTCAGAATCAATAAATACATTCTTAAATCTTCCTTTCTGACTGGCGGCGCCATCGGGTTTTTATATTTTTAATTTATCATAGACTTAGCCAGATTCGATAACCAAAATACACATGGATATAAGAAACATATATAATCATTTTGTTGCTCTCAGGTTTTAATAATTCCCAATACTTGGTAGATTTTTGAGGAAAGGAGTAAAATGAGACGAAAACGATTATGTTTTTCAATTCTGATATGGTTGCTATAAATATAAATGCAAGAAATTATAGTCAAGGGGAAAATTAATTTCCAAAACAACACGAACAAATTATAGATAGTGACACCTGTAATCTGTGCGGTGAAGCTTAGACCTGTTATCGTGGAATTTTAATGACACGAAATTTCGTGCACATCAATAGGTCACCAACAGATGTCAGCATAGGCCAATCCACGACACCAATAGTCGAACTCCACTTTTGCCCTTTTTGACGAAGAAAAAAACCATAGAGTGCCTTGGAAATTAAACTGAAGTTATGAAATTTTTTGTCAAGATACAATTTTTGATGCTTAATTTTCAAAAAAAAAATTTTTGAGAATGATTGAAAAATGCGTTTTCTACAGGGGTGGTTCCATTTTAAATGGGTCACACTATATATATATATATATATATATAATGTTTTTTTTCAATTTCTTTGTTTCTCAAACAATTTTTACAGACCGGTAGGAATTTAACAGGTCGCATAGCATCTCATAAGAGTGATTGTAAAATTTAAAAAAACAGTTGTGCATTAGCTGAACATAATATAAACTCTAATCATTTTAGTAATTTCAACAACCCTTCCATTTTAGCAGTAGAGAATAACTTCCACAAAAGGAATTTCCTTGAAATGGTGTTCATAAAAAATGAACCAAATAGCATGAACAAACGATCTGATATTTCCAACCTTAGTGTCATTTACAATTACTTGTTGAAACTTGATTCCAATTGAAGTTTTGAAAGTTAAAAAAACTGCTTAGTATTTCTTGATTTCTTCTCTCATTTAATAATTTTTGTCATATAGATTGGTACTATTCCTTTTGTTCTGTGGACAAAACACATGTTTCTCCC
The DNA here is from genome assembly GCA_018342105.1 of Gonioctena quinquepunctata. Lineage (NCBI taxonomy): Eukaryota > Metazoa > Arthropoda > Insecta > Coleoptera > Chrysomelidae > Gonioctena > Gonioctena quinquepunctata. The sequence continues at coordinate 134,160 of JAFIRS010000581.1, read as the reverse complement.
ATGACATTTCAACTTTGACATATGACACTTGACACTTCATGTCATGCATTACTTGTCATCCACCATTTTCCTTTTTCAGTCATGCTTTAACCATGTGGTAATTTTTGTACTTGTCAAATTTTAAATTGTTTAAATTAAGTTTCTTAAACAATATGTGCGTTTGCAATTGTTTAATTTTTATATATATTACTAGTAGTGTTTCATAGTGATATGATTTTGAAAACTACCTTAATCACAAAATGGTGATTAGATCGCTGTCTTCACTTAACCTCACCTTAGTAAGTTCTTTAGATTTGTTTAAAATCGTATTTCACAATAGTGTTTTCTTTTTTCACAGCTGTCTTGATAATGAAAATAAACATTTTCGAAAGCTTGACTAAATAAGAAAGAGTTTTTCTTTTCTCATTGGCCATTAAATTTGACTGCAACCTCAAGGAATATCCTTTCTACAAAGTTTATTTCAAATTCATAGTTATTTTATATATATATATATATATATATATATATATATATATATATAAACAGTTAATGTACAACATTGAGTAAAATAGATCTGATATATAAACACACAAACATACATACATACAGACTTGATAATAGGTACATATTAGAAATGTTATAGAAATTCAAGCACTGAGGTTAAGGCAACATATTCCTCTGTACTATAAAAACATTTTTTAATTAGATATTCCATGATTTGTTTTTTGAACATTGGCAAGGGTAAATTCCTGGTAGTGAACGGTAAGACATTGTAAAGGTTGACATCGAGTGAGTTCTTTGAGGATTTCTGTAAGTTAAACCGGTAAGGTCTCAATAGGTTAGCCCCACGGGTGTTAAACTCGTGAAAATGGGAGTTGGTCGGAAAGCCATCTTTATGTTTATATATTTCCAAGAGAGTATGTTATATGAAAATAGATGGTAATGGTATGAAGCCCAAATTAATGAAAAGGGGCCTACATGAATCTCGGTAACCTGCATTTGAAATTGTTCTAATTGCGCGTTTTTGGAGCATGAAAACTTTTGTAGCATTGGAGGAGTTGCCCCAGAGCAGAGTTCCATAGCTAGCATGGGAATGAAAAAATGCATAGTACGCCGAGAGAAGCGTTTCCAAACTTACAAAGTTTCTCAATTGCCTGAGTAAGAAAATATATTTTGAGAGTTTCTGGCTCAGTGCTTCTACATGAGGTGCCCAATTCAAACTGTCATCAAGTGTAATTCCTAATAAGTTTTGAAAATAAAAGTATCAAGTAGTCTAGTGAGTTTATTTCAATGTTTTCTTGTGCAGTCATATCAAAAATAATATCTTGACGCATAGTTAAATAGTTTCATTTATTATTATTGTGATTATTTGTTGAAAAATGGAAAACTTCACCAATGCAGAGTATGCTGACATACATTTTACAACAAAAATGCATATGAAGCTAGACGTTTGTACACAACTCCTACTTCAAACACGTTTTCAAGAATTCACACACAAGGGAAACAGGAAGTTTTGAGAAAGCTAGTCATCCGTCGGATGCACATCGAACGGTAAGATCCCCTGAAACCAAAGAAGCAGTTCTTAATCTGGTAGGAGGAAAATAACGCTGACGTTAAACATTTCTCATGTTCTGGTATGGAAAATTTTAATTGATAATTTGTTATATACCCACCATATTCAAAGAGTTCAGGCACTAGTCCCTCGTGACTTTCCGTTACGTATCAACTTCTGTCATTGGTTTCTCCAATGCCTTATTTAAAATCCGTTATTTGAAAATCAAATCCTGTTTACCGACGGAGCAAATTTCTCACGCAACGCTATACGCAATTTTTACAACAATCATTTGTGGTCAGAGAAAAACCCCCATGCGATACAGGAATCACATTTCCAAGAACAGTTCTCTCTTAACGTGTGGGCAGGAATCCTTGGAGATTATTTTATAGGTCCATTCTTCATTACGGGAAGATTGAACGGAGAGAGATATCTTCATTTTCTTGAAGAATATTCGCCTATTTTACTGGAAGATGTGCCGCGTAGACTACGGAATTAAATGTGTTTTATGAATGACGGTGCCCCGATACATTTTAGCATCCAAGCGCAAGAATTTTTATATCAAACTTTCGGCAACCGTTGGATAGGTCGGGGAGAGCCTCAACCATGACCCCCTAGGTCACCAGACCTTGACAGTTTGGATTTTTCCCTGTGGAGACATAAAAAATTCTTAATTTACCAGACACCCATCCAAAATGAAGAAGAATTGAGTAATCGAATAATTAACTCTTGTAGTACGATTCAAAATACTCTGGGAATTTTCCAAAGAGTGCGCGAATCAATGAGAAGAACATTGGATGAGTGCATACAGGCAGGAGGTGGACATTTAGAACATTTATTGTGATTTTGATTCAGATTTATATCTAGTAATCCGTTGTTTATTGTTGTTCAAAAATTAGCGTTTGAAACGTTTCTATGTTGAATAAAAAAAGTTTTCAGAATTTTTTCACTTTTTGACAAACACATGCATCGAATAATTCAAATCCAAATATCTCGGAAACGGCTGCTTGTTACGATTTTTGAAAAGCTTACCTTTTTCACGTAAAAGTGATGAGGAATCGATTATTTTCCAAAAATGTGATACATACTTGCACGACAAAGTTGTGACTCCCCAAATGGAACAAAGACCTGTAGGCGGCGCCCCCTATAATTAAGGGCCGAACCAAGATCAAATTTAAATTTCTCATATTAAAAAAATCCAATTTTTGTCCAAATATCGACATTATTTTGAAAATTATTTACGAAAAACCAAAATGAAAATACATTTTTAACACCTTGTAATAAAAAATGAAGGCCTTGCGGACCCATGTTTATATGAACTTTTCACCTTATAAATAACTGAGGAATCGTCCTGTAAAATATCGGACACTCAATACATAACACCCTGTATATTTAACTATCTCAATTAGTTGATCTTTGTACACGTGGTTCAAACTCTCTGGAATGGGTTGATATAATGCCGAATTTGTACGGTGATTTTTATATTCCATAGTGAAAAGATAATTCCCATATCCGTATATTTCCACATCCATCCGAACAATTCAACTGCTGATTATGTTATATGGCAATATGAGTTATACGAAAATGGGAAACAATAACAATATGTTATCGTAATGGTTTGCATTATTCCGGTTCAATTTGGCAGTGAAATTGAGAATATTCCTGAAATGCTATTCGAAAACAGATGAAAATTTCGGTTCAATGAAATACATAGTTAACTAATGAAATGAAGAGAACACGGATTGCTATATTCGTTGATAATATGAGTCTGCATTGAACTTTTTTTTCATGATACATGTTTTGGTTTGCTGGTTTACGTATCACGTCATGTTTCACGACCATGACACACATGTCGGATTTATCTGATCGGATAATTTACCGTCGCCGCCGTTTCAACAGTGGCCCATTGAAGTAAGTTAGAGCTTACATATTAGACGAAAAAAAAAAACGATCGGTCGATTTGCCGTCGGCGGTAGCTGTGCAGCCGTCGAGTGTCACTGGAGCCGACGGAAATTCTACCGCCGCATTGCAATAGTGGCCTACGTTACCAAATGCAACTTTACACACCCATAAAATCAAATGTGGAATCATCTACGACTGAAAGATAAACTTTAGTCACTATCTTCCATCGTCAAGATAACCTCTTGTGGGGTATTCATGTTGAAAAGGGAAACATTCTCAATTGAGAATGTTTCCCTTTTCAATAAGAATAAAGTAATCGCCCAAAAAAACTTCGAGTTAGAAAAGCGTATTACAAATTTTTTTATTGCTAGTTCTTCGTAAAAGTATAATCCAATAAATAGACACAAAATTTCACTAAAATCTAACAAAAATTACAAAACAGCTGAAATTTCTGGATTCAGGTAGTTTGATGTATGAAGTATCCATTGAACAATTCTTCACCATGCCACCCACGGCTGTAAAAATAAAATGCAAAATTTATAAAAACATTTTTGTAGAAAAAATAACGAGTTACAACTTTTTTATTTTTAGCGCCGTGGCACAGTAAAGAAATGCTTAATGGATACTTCATACTTCCGAATTCCAGAATCCAGAATTTCAGCTGTTTTGGAATTTTTGTTAGGTCTCTATTGATTGTATAAGTGGAGAGCAAAAGAGTGTTTTTATAGTTTTTTTTAACTGTAATTTTATTTGATGGAAAAGCGTTTTTTTTTAACTTTCCAACTACAGGAGAAAACTCAATTAATTCATCGAAATGATAAGTTTTCACTAACTTTTGTTGAAAGTAGATTGTAGGGCGGTCGATATGGCTCTTCAGCCTCTCCTATAATCTTTTGTACATAACTTCAGGTTGGAGTACTAAGACCAAACCAGTGAATTCATCAAATCTTCGAAATGTAAATTAGGTTTTTTAACCAGTGAATTCAAACCAAATCTTATGAATTAGCCTTTTTTCTGATCTTGGTGAGAGGGGTCGTAGCTATTTTATTATTTTATTGTCAAAATTTTAAATGATCGGACTTCTAGAAGTGGGTGAAAATTAATTCCAAAGGTACATACATACATACTGGTGAAGCTAATAAAGCGTGTGTAAACAAAAAAATATTTTGGTGAATCCATATTTTTTCAGATACCTATTCGTACTAGAAAGTGGCAGGGATCGTCAAATATTCGTTTTTGAAATTCTAGAATTGGCAGTGACTATACTCTGTAGTGTCACATTTTTTTAATTCGTATGGCATTGCTCTCTGTTCATAACACAGTTAAACTGATGTGATTTGATTCAGTGATGAAAATATACTGCATATTTCCGCCATGTGTGTAAACGTTTAGATTTCTTTGAGCGGAGACGTTAGATTACCCGATCTGGAAAATCCCCCGTGTGTGTCACTGAGCGATACACTGAGATAATTTTTCAGAATTATTTCATCAAAAGTATTAAATATTTTTATTAGTTTGAAATTTATGATCTAGTAGATTAGTACCTACTGCATTGGTATAGTCTATGCCATTGTATCCCCACCATCTTCACCACACATACACATAGAATAGCTCTCTCTGTATAATTTTTCAAGAAGTTTTGCCTTACTTTTAAGAGTGACTGGCGTATACGTGCAAGATGAAAACTATGTTTTTTATCAATAATTATGGCGTCTATGTAATGCAAAAATATTCGAAATATAGTTTGCTATATTTGTTGACAATATACCGCAGTCAAACAAAGGCGAAATATAACATTTTGATTACTTCAGAATCAGTTTATATCATCAAGATAATCAGTGAGCTTGCAACCTGATAATGTAAGCTGGAAATATAAATATTCAAAGGTCGCCCAAGAAATTCGAATCTTGTGGAGAACTCTAGATTAGACGTTTTCAAGCGACCTTTATATATTGATTTTGAGACTATCTTTTTTTTTATTGGTGCCCCTTTTTACCCATTTAAAGCACGCCTCAGCGTGTTTAAATCGAACTTTAAAAAACGCGCGTTTTTTAAAGGTAACCATGACAACATCAACAAATCGAGAAACGTGAAGTCTAAATGAAATGAAATTTTTGATAATTGATCTGACAGGAGTACCTTGTCAAATAAAATATTACTCACAATTCGTTCATTTATATGTGCTCTTCCATCCATTTGATGAACTTTTCATATTATTTTTTATATATATATTACTGGATTTTCGCGGTATTAACCGCGATTCTGCCCCAATATTCAAAAAATCGATATTAGAATCATTCATTTTTGAGCTCTGGTGACAACAAATATTGATCTTTGGTAACAAATTGCAAATGAATGTTTTTATCATTTCCATGACAACGAAAGGTATACTGATGTCACATCACGAATTCAACCTTCTTGCATTATTAGTTCTTATTTCTATTTTTTGTAGTAATAATACCAGTATATATGATTTCAAAGTGCACCAATAAAAAAAAAATAACGTAAAGTATTCGTGGATAACTGGTCTTAAAAACACTTGCTCTATTTCGAGCACTCCGGCTGCGCCGTCGTGCTCGAAAAATCGCGCGTGTTTTAAAGCCCTTTTTATCCACTTATACTTTAATATACTATTTTTTTATTGGTGCCTCTTTTTACCCATCTAAAGCACGCCTCAGCGTGTTTAAATCGAAATTTAAAAAACGCGCGTTTTTTAAAGGTAACCATGACAACATCAACAAATCGAGAAACGTGAAGTCTAAATGACAAATTTTTGATTATTGATCTGACAGGAGTACCTTGTAACGTCAAATAATATATTACTCACAATTCGTTCATTTATATGTGCTCCTCCATCCATTTGATGAACTTTTCATATTCTTTTTTATATATATCACTGGATTTTCGCGGTATTAACCGCGATTCTGCCTCACTATTCAAAAAATCGATATTAGAATCATTCATTTTTGAGCTCTGGTGACAACAAATATTGATCTTTGGTAACAAATTGCAAAAGAATGTTTTTCTCATTTCCATGACAACGAAAGGTATACTGATGTTACATCACGAATTCAACCTTCTTGCATTATTAGTTCTTATTTCTATTTTTTGAAGTAATAATACCAGTATATATGATTTCAAAGTGCACCAATAAAAAAAAATAACGTAAAGTATTCGTGGATAACTGGTCTTAAAAACACTTGCTCTATTTCGAGCACTCCGGCTGCGCCGTCGTGCTCGAAAAATCGCGCGTGTTTTAAAGCCCTTTTTATCCACTTATACTTTAATATACTATTTTCTACAATCAACAAACATAATTTCGAACCAATATCAACTACGAGACACATAAGAATACTCATGAATATATCGTTCCCAATATACTTAATTAATATGGATAATTTAACAACATAAAAGTTGTTTTTTAAAATAGATAGTATTTATTTAATAGTACGTTGTTCTACATCCAAATATATAAATATTGAATTGCGCTTATTCGGAAAGTTTAAAAACTGTTCGTGCTTCAGATGTTGTTATAATCAAAGTGCTATTGATGAAGAACAGAAACAATTTTTACAAGTTATCGAAAAAAAACGTATATTATATCCGACACCATTAAAAAGGGATCAGAGAAAAATCCAAAAAAAAAATAATAATTTAATTATCAATAAGTTAAATGAGATCTGAAGTTATGAATAAAATGTTACTCAAGACAATAGAATAGTCCTATATTTTTTTTCACCCCAATTTTAATCTTTCCGCTTAAAAAATCAAAAATATTAAAAGAATTATTCAATCAATTATCTGCTTGAGTATATTCTCCGATTAATAATTCATTTTGAAATATGGAACTGAATCAATAAGTTGTTTTTGCTATGTATTCCGAGTTCATAGTATCTATCTGGTGTAATTACATTTGTAGAGAATATAATATAAAGTGTTCATAACAAATATTGTAGAATATAATGAAGTCTTCATAACAAATCATGTGGAACAACTTTGAATTATTGAGAGAATTCTAACTATTCAAAACAATATGAAATAATAGTATATTAAAGTATAAGTGGATAAAAAGGGCTTTAAAACACGCGCGATTTTTCGAGCACGACGGCGCAGCCGGAGTGCTCGAAATAGAGCAAGTGTTTTTAAGACTAGTTATCCACGAATACTTTACGTTATTTTTTTTTATTGGTGCACTTTGAAATCATATATACTGGTATTATTACTACAAAAAATAGATATAAGAACTAATAATGCAAGAAGGTTGAATTCGTGATGTGACATCAGTATACCTTTCGTTGTCATGGAAATGAGAAAAACATTCATTTGCAATTTGTTACCAAAGATCAATATTTGTTGTCACCAGAGCTCAAAAATGAATTATTCTAATATCGATTTTTTGAATAGTGAGGCAGAATCGCGGTTAATACCGCGAAAATCCAGTGATATATATAAAAAATAATATGAAAAGTTCATCAAATGGATGGAGGAGCACATATAAATGAACGAATTGTGAGTAATATATTATTTGACGTTACAAGGTACTCCTGTCAGATCAATAATAAAAAATTTGTCATTTAGACTTCACGTTTCTCGATTTGTTGATGTTGTCATGGTTACCTTTAAAAAACGCGCGTTTTTTAAAGTTCGATTCAAACACGCTGAGGCGTGCTTTAAATGGGTAAAAAGGGGCACCAATAAAAAAAAAACTTTTTAGTTAAATTATCCATATGGAGTTTGTTGGTAAATACAGTAATATTCATTTATCCTGGCGAAAGTCGGCGCAAGCTGTCATTAGACCCGGTTGATTCCATTGGTTCGTTGTTATGACCATCGGCGTGTGTTTTTTTTCCTTCTTTATTTAACGTCGGCCTATTTCTGCTACCAAGACTGAACACCGACGCCGTGAGCACACTCCTCCCAACCGGAAATTTTGCCGAATCCTCTGTTGTTTCAGAGGTAGGGTCCTTTAACGAGCTCAACATCTATGAACTCGGGACCGCCATCTTAACGTCCCCTCCGAAGGACGGCATATCCATTGTCTTATCTCGTGTCATTGATAAGACGCCTGCAGCTGCGAATATGCTACTACGCTACAGTTGTTAGGACATTTGACGTGAAACTTCCTTTTGCGGTGGTCACCCATTCAAGTACTAACCACGCCCGACGATGCTTGGCTTCAGATAACGTTTATTCTCTTCGGGTGCGCACGGCTGTGTAAAGCCTCATAAACACAATGGCTTCAGCTGATGCGACCTATACGCTGTACGCAAGTGATGGACTGATGCTCCAGCGTACAAGTATGGAAATAAATATATATCTATCTATCTATGTTATTTGGATTCATTTGCCATTATCAGTTTATCGCACCAGAGCACAAATCAAACTAACATAAACGCCGCTGCCTACAGCGGAGTGGGCGTTAACCATTTGAAATCGGTGATGTGCGCATCCAATCTTCTCACCTGATTAAAAGGCGACTACTGTAGCTATTTTTGGGACAAGTGAGTGAAGCATAACGAATCACGAAAAAAAATAATCTTCAATCACTGGTGATTAAAAGTACAACTTCTCTACTAATTTAAGTTGAAATATGTCACGAAAATGGAAAAAATATATTCATAAGTGATTGTAGGTAGAAAAAAAAACAGTCTTAAAATACATACGTGCTTCTCAAAAGTCCCCTCCCCCCTCTTATTTTTGGAATGATTATACATAAACAAGTGAAATTTGGAAACTGAATATTAAAGGTTGTAAACTTCCCTACTAGTGATGATAGATGACAAAATCGTCAAAGATGACGTCACAAGGCCATTGTGACCAATAATTTTGAATGGAACCCTACGGCAAGCGACACCTCTTTTGAAAGGTATCGAAAAAACCTGTTCAATGATTCTAATTTTGTTTGTGTTAATGGCAGTTTCAATGGCTCATTAGTAAACATTATCATTTACAGTATCTACTTGAAGGAATTGCTCGAAGTGACGTCCATTTACTTCCTGACAGTAAAATATCCTATTTTTAAACTCTTCTCGTACTTTTGCAAATGTGTCTGCGGAAACAGCCTCACATTCTGCAACAATACGTCATTTTAAAACGTCAATATTGTCAGGTTCAGTGGCGTAAACCTTCGATTCAAGGTACCCACAGAAAAAAATCCAAAGGTGTGAGGTCCGGTGATCGAGCTGGTCATTCCGTTGAACCTCGTCGTCCAATCCATCTACCATACTCCTCATCCAAATACCGTCTTACTGCACTGTAATAGTGTGGAGGAGCACCATCCTGTTATTTCCAAATTGCCGAATTCATCTGGATTATCTTCCAAAATTGCAAGGATTAACGGTTCTATTGCGTTTTGCAACAGCTCCAGATAAACCTCACCAGTTAAATTAGTATTTGAAAAAAGAGGCCCAACGATGTGGTTTCCCAGGATACCTGCCCAAACATTCACCTTCTGGGGAAATTGGGTATGTGTTTCACGAAACAGGTGAGGATTTGCGTCACTCCAATACCTCACATTCTGTGTATTTACATTTCCATTTAGATAGAAAGTACTTTCGTCACTAAAACAAATCGTTTTGACATAGTCTGGCTGTTGGTTAATTTTAGTTTCCATATTTTCACAAAATTCTAGTCTTCGGTCTGGGTCGTTGTCTGAGAGTTGATGAACCATTTTTAATTTGTATGGATGAAATTTGTTTTTTTTTCAACACCCTGTGTACTGTACTTCGACTGACTCCACAGGTAGATGCAACGTGAGTTGTTGAAGAAGTAGGATTAACTATTACTTCTGCCAGTATATCAATTTATTTCTCATCAGAAATTTGTGGTCTGCCAGATCGTTTCGCATCATTAATACTACCCGTTTTTTCAAACTCACGAAGAAGCTCCCTTAAATAAGTCCTCAGAACGGGGCGATCAGGAAACCTCTCATTAAAAATGCGTTCTGCTGCATGAATATTTTGTCCAGTTTCACCAAGAATTAGGATCGCTGCTACTTTATCACCTGAAGCACGTACCATTTCGCTTCTTGAAGCACTCAAACGTTCGGCTCACAACAGTTTAACAAATTATTAAAATGTACAAAAATATTAAAAGTACCAAAAGCTGCTAAAACAGTTAAACGTTCGATCAACAATACACAAATTATTAAATGTACAAAAACTTGGACAATTACAAAAACGTCGAATTAGGGAGACTAACAAAAACGTCAGCTTATTTGACAACTATCCAGAGGCGGAGCTTGAATTTGGAATTTTGGTATTAACTGATTCAATTCATCACAGCTTTGCGTTTTTCAAAAGCGAGTTGCCAAAACTGCCATAAACACAAACAAAATTAGTATCATGGAATAGGTTTTTTCGATACCTTTTAAAAGGAGTCGTTTGCCGTAGGGTTCCATTTAAAAAATTTGATCACAATGGCCTTGTGACGTCATCTTTGACGATTTCGTCATCTATCATCACTACTAGGGAAATTTACAACCTTTAATATTGAGTTTCCAAATTTCACTTGTTTATGTATAATCGTTCCAAAAATAATAGGGGGGGGGGGACTTTTGAGAAGACTGTGTTCAAAGGCCGCTCGAAAGCGTGTAATCTATAGATTCAAAACAACATTCCTAATTTTTACTGCTTAGATTGACTTTTACGATGTTGCCAGACTTACCTTGGACATAGCTGAAATTTCTTGATCAATGTTGTTATAACTGAAATTGTGTTTTTTTCACTAGGTATGTATAATTGGTATGACCACGTTCGTTCATGACATGTATTTTTTAAATTTTTTGTAAAATTGTTTTTAACCGCTTTTTTAGTTGTTTGAACAACCCTCAGAAGTTAATGAAAACTTGTACGAGTTAAGATCACGGGGGCCTTTCCTTTTATAGTGGGATCCTAAACCACTCTTGAGGCCTTGTAAATTGTTTCGCCAGCTGCGGGAGTAGGATCCAAGCAGGTTGGAAACAGTGGACACAAGACTGACGCTAGTACCACTGAGCCGCAAACTCCATCTTCACTACAAGGTTATTTCTTATGAAAATGGATTAATATTTCATTGAGTCTGATGGTATTGATTACGACAAAGTTTGTTACTATTCTTTTCATCTAGATGATTTTAGGTTCTAATAAATCATGTTACTTCGATGTTATGATTTTGTGTTGCTCAAATTTGATCATTTTCATTCATAAATCGTGTAAATAGCTTAATTTTTCATGGTAGATTATTTCTTTCCAGATTTGTTTTTTCATTAATAATGTTTTGCTTTCCATCTTAAACGAGATTATCTCAAATGATTTGAGATAGGACAGACGTTTAGCTTCCAGTTGCCTGTTCATATTTTCAAACAAATCGACAAAAAGTTCCCCTAAATGATGCAAGTTACGAGACACCCAGAGATTTCCAAGATACATAATGCTATTCTCTCAAAGACGAAATGTAATAGAATCCAGCCATTCCCATCAAATGCAGTCATGTATAATGTATACACGATACGAATGTACAGAATACAATCAAGAGTACATAACACGCCCCCATCCACGTGCCCTTTTGGCCTCGAAGCAGATTTCTATATGAGTTGCCTCCGTAGGCGTACTCCTTCTCAGCCAGTCCTTTGATATCAAAAGACATAATGTCAGGTTGGCATCATATTACAATGATATTATATTACGATATTTGCATTGAAATATCAAAGAGCGAAGAGCGCACAGCGCCTCGTACTCTAAGAACTGGAAATTGTAGTTTGCGTGACAAAACTACACAATGGGAGTCAATATTGAGAATTGTTGTTGATTCTTTGGTTTCCACTAATTTTCACTATTGTATCAAAATTTCATATGGAAAATAGCCGAGACTCTCAGTTTGTGGAAAAAATTCAGTATCTTTTTTATTTTCACCTGTTTTTTCCACGTTTTCTGATATTTCAGACAATTTTCCAGGATATGTAATTCGTTAAAAAAATAATTGAATTTAACAGCTTCAAAAAACCCCGTTGATATTTTTCATTCCTCAAAAATTAATCTTATATTTTTAGAAATTGAAACCGTACTCACTGAGGAATAATAGGTTTTGCACTAGGTGGTGCCACTGAGATAAGAAGTATGATAGTTGAGTTGCTGTTCACCATCAATAAACTTGAATTGATAGTTCTTTTACACAAATTCAACATGAAAACAAGAATAAACAGCAGATGAGATAAAATCAAACTCCTGAGCCTCTTTTATCTTTTTTTTCCACAGCTGCCTAGTTTTCAACCGAAGAAAAAAAAGGAGGATGTTCTCTAGTCGACGCATAACTTTTTACAGAGTGGTCCGATTTTGATGATTCTTTTTTTAATGGATAGGGTATACCCGAAATTGGTCCCATTTGCAATTTCTCCTTCTTTATTTTCCGATTGAATCGGTTTCGAATACTTGATGATGATTATAGGCGATTCTATCTATAAGTCTCCTGACGTGTTTCTGAGAATATTTTCGAACGAATCTAACAGAATGAACATCCCAATTTCAAACATTAATGAGAACTGCACAATATACACCATTCCTGGTTGAAGATAAAATAATAGTATTTTTTTATTAATGTTGCACAAGTACAAATTAGTTACAGATACATTCCTATATATATATATATATATATATATATATATATATATATATATATATATATATATATATTGAAGAATGGCCATTTCCTATTGACTGCAACCTCAAAAAAAAACATAAAATCGGTTTTTTACAGATCCATTCCTATATATATATATATATATATATATATATATATAGAAGAATGGCCATTTCCTATTGACTGCAACCTAAAAAAAAAACATAAAATCGGTTTTTTGTGTTTCCTAAACTCAGTTTATATATATATATATTTATTTTATTATATGAAATATAGGTTAAAGAAAAAAAGAATAGAAATTTGATATAATGATATTTATACATCACATATGGATACCTGCTATGATTGTTTTTACAATTTTTCTGTATACTCAGAATCTCTGAAACCTTTGGCCATCTTATAGTCAACGCAGATGATCCAAGAGTTTAGTAGTGGAACTTTTCTAGTATCATCAGTATATTTCCAACAATCTATTTTATTTTTACAACCTGTCAAAATATAGAAATCAAAACTCACAAATTAAATCTTAGAATTCAAATAGCCAAAAATAATCTACAAGCTAGAACATCCTGTATGCTAATCTTGAATCACAAGGAAACATGACAGGGACATGTCAAACTATTTTTCATGGAAAATCATAAAAATATGATGTTTGAGAACAGAAAATTGTTAGGTATGAATTTTTAACAACTCAGTATTAATAATATTATGCATAGAAATATAAGCTATATATAAAATAAATATCATAGTTAGTAGAAAAGGTGGTTCAAAAAGAGTGTAAAAACTGAAAATTAGTGCTTGAAAACAAAAAGTGATGGTTGCTACGGAAAAAAAAATTGAAGTCAAAAATAAGAAATTTTGGAGAAGCCGTGATGAAAATTTGACCACCAAAAATCAACGAAAATACAATAATAACATAGGCATATCTGCTATTAGACAAGTCAAACCAAATCAAAAAACCACCAGGCTTGGAATCGACCAAGAAAACCACTTACCTACAAATCACATGAGACTTCCTATGCATGACGCAACCAACAGTAAGGGGGCCCAACGTTAGCGAAACATCCAGTTCCAATAGCCACACAACACAGCCGGGATTCGCGAGAGTGCATCAGCGGAACAAACATCACGTATTTTTTTCAACAAAAAGTGAGAGTATTTGGGCCAGACACTTTTGACGGTTCATTTAATAACACCTATCCACCGTATTGAACTTACTTTCTTATTGATTCTCATAAACTTAGTATAACCTACAAATAAGTATTTGCAAGTTCATTGATTGCGCAAGAGCAGCTTATTTGACATTTTCGATTTCATTGGCTGAAGATTATACAGTGTCCGGCATAAAGTTCGCAGCATATGGAAAACTTTTTTATTATCAATTTCTCAAAAAAAATCATTCGTGATAAAAACCTCTGCATCATCCCAAACCTGATATGCGAAACCAAAATTGAATTTTATACGACCCTATACGAGGGAGATAGAAAAGCATGCTTTGTTTTCAAAATAATATGATCCTATCACTTTATTTCTCACGGTAGAATTCAAATTCATAGGGAAATATTGTTCAAAATCGACTGTTGATCCGGAAATTCGAATCATAGCCACCTATGACCAATTTCAAATTTCAACTTTTTTTCCCATTTTTTCCTCTTCGCCCTGTACAACATAAGGAAAATTATGCTAGACGAATGGTATATTGTTAGATATGATGATATCACTCTCTGAATGTTTTCTGATTTCTCCCTCCCATCGGAAAATCACATTAATTGAATTATGTGACGGAATTTCACAAAATCTTACTGCAAATAGTATATAAAACTGAATTGTCTCTGAGGTATGATGCCAGAATGAAAATGAATTTATTTTCACACTACGAATAACATTTTTTTAAACAATCAGAAATTCTAAAATATGACAATTTTTGTATAGTTTTTTTTTAAGCAAGACATCAGAATGCATCTACAATATTTTATTGAATTTTTTGCAGCATTCAACGTACCAAATTAAGGTTTTAATCTACTAGAAAAATGTATTCACGTATTATCTATGAATTTCGGAATTGTTACATTCGACTTCGATAGCAATACTTAGCTTCCATAGTTTTGTTCTTTGAATTTTACTGTAAATAATTGAGATACAGAACATTTTCCGATCACAGTGGGCTTTGAAAACTAATTCATTTCTAATTGTAAACAAACCATTTTTGACGCATCAAGAATAATTCAAAAATCTGTAGAGTAATTTCAGTAGTTTTTGAATTCAATCATGGCTGCTCTACTAAGTATACAGGAGAGAGTGGAGATTGTAATGATACAAGGTGTCAATTATCATACTTGTACACTGAGACACTGCCAATATTTTTAATGAAAGAAGTATAAACGTTCATAATTCGACAATTACAAGAATTTTAAAAACATTCAAGGAATCTAGATCGGTTTCGAAAAAATACAAAGTGACAGATTAACGACCGATAACTGAAAATGAAGAAACTTTCATGAATATTATGCTGTCTACGATTGGAAATCCAAGAATGTCATTATCGCAAAGAGAAGAAAATCTTGGTATATCCGATCGATCAATGAGAAGAGTTCTAGGTAATAATAAATTCAAACCGTATAAATCAACATTCATACACACTTTGAAACTGAGAGATCCGGAAATCGCTTGAATTTCTGTTTCTGGTTTCAGTCTATGATGGAAGATAATGAACAGTTTTCGAAAAAAAATGTTTACAGTGACGAGTGAACCTTCACATCAAATGGGGTAGTCAGCACCCAGAATTGCAGGTGGTGGGCAGATAATAATCCCCATCTTAGGATATAATGTAGAGACCGATATCACTTCAAAGTTAACGTCTGGTGTGGAATTCTTAATGACATTATTGATTGGACCAGTATTTTTCAGACAACTACTGAATTCTGCAAGATACTTGAGAATGCTGATGTTTTTCTCCGATTATTAAGATGATATTCCTCTGGACATGAGAGCTGGAATGTATTTTCAACAAGACGGTGTATCCGTTCATTCTACGCTAGAAGTGTTAAACGGAACATTTCCAAATCGATGGATTGGAAGATATTCCAATAACGCTTGGCCCGCCCGGTCACCGGACTCACTCCTTTGGATTTTTTCTTCTGGGGATATTTTAAACAGAAGGTATATTCAAGGAGACCATTTCAAAATATACGTCATTTGGAGAATACTATCAGGGATTGTATTCGGGGAATAGCTCCCCAGATACTAAGAAACGTTCATGATGCAATGCACCGCCGTACTATGCAGCGTATTGAGAATGGAGGACTCCACGTAGAACAAAGCATAGGACATATTTGTTTCAAAAAATGTTATTTGTATTGTGAAAATAAATTAATTGGCATTCTGGTATCATACCTTGGAGACAATTCAGTTTTATTTACTATTTGCAGCGAGATTTTGTGAAATTCCGTCACATAATTCAATTAATATGATTTTCCGATGGGAGGGAGAAATGAGAAAACATTCAGAGAGTGATGTCATCATATCTAACAATAAACCATTCGTCTAGCATAATATTCCTTATGTTGTACAGGGCGATGAGGAAAAAATGGGAAAAAAAGTTGAAATATGAAATTAGTCATAGGTGGCTATAATTCAAATGTATGGATCAATATTCGATTTCGAACAATATTTCCTCATGAATTTGAATTCTACCGCGAGAAATAAAGTGATGGGATCATATTATTTTGAAAACAAAGCATGCTTTTCTATCTCCCTCGTATAGGGTCGTATGAAATTTAATTTTGGTGTTTGAAATTCAGGTTTGGGATGAAGCAGAGGTTTTTATCACGAATGATTTTTTTTGAGAAATCAATAATAAAAAAGTTTTCCATATGCTGCGAACTTTATGCCGGACACTGTATACAAATAAAGTAGATATCGCAGGCATAGGTAATTTAAGGATACTATTGACTCAAAGAACAATAATTTGATTATTTTCTGGACTCATTATTTATCTTTCGATCATATTACAAGCTATATTTCCACAAAACAGTATCTTCAAGAAAAACAACTAGATGGCGCAACTGCAATCCTCCTGAGTTAGAGATGATCATGTCTCCTTAAGCGTACCGACTGAGCTGGGAAAAGATAAATAAAGAAAGGTAAATGGTATATTGAAAAAAAGTAAGAATATCATAGCCGGAGTTTATTGTTGTGATGAATATTTGAAAAGCACATAAAAAAAACAAAAACAAAATGATAATAAAAAAAATTATAATCATACATAACAAATGAAATACAATACAATCATAATAAAAAACCATCATAACAATATATATATTTATATATATATATATATATATATATATATATATATATATATATATATATATATCTCCTTCACTTATCAACCGAATTGGATAAAATGCTGTACGTACATATGAGACACAATTTCGGATTGACAGACACATGAAAACAAAATGGCCGACTTTCGGTTTCGCCAGAATAACCACTAACTTCGATTTTTCAAATGTTTGATGTTTTTCGGATTCTACGGCCAAATTACATACGACAATAGGCTGTAGTAGTCTCAAGCTCGTCTTATGCTGTAGGATTCGTTTGTCAATGTCAATGCTAACTGTTACTTTGTTATGAAAAGCATTCATTCTGACGACTCAAAAGAGTTTTGCATATCAATCTTCTCTAACCGAGAAAAAAAAGGAGGCTCTCTGGTCGATGCGTATTTATTTTTATGTATGACTGCGCATAACTTTTGACAGAGTTGACCGATTTTGATGATTCTTTTTTTATTGGATAGGGCAACACGAAGTTCATCCCTTTTGGATTAAAAAAAACTCCTGGGTAGGAAAATGGGGGATGATTGTTAGTTCACTCACTGAATTTTTACTTCTTTTGTTAAAGATTTAGATCCGATTTAGATGATTCTTTTTTATTGATAGGGTAATGTATTTCCATTTGAATTGGAAAAAAAATTACTCCCATAACGGTATAAAACTTCATTGATTTCACACCTGTGAACCGATTCTGTTGGAACTTGGCACACATATGTAGTTCTGATGACAATACAATATAATGGAGGCCCGGAGTTAATCTGATGATGGAGACGAAAGACAGTCGGGGATCTCCTCAACGTTCACAGCAGCTACCCCGTGTTTGGGGTAATATATACATATATAATTACATGTCCTAACTGACTCACTGATTGACTGATATACGATCAACGTCCAGACCAAACCGCTGGACCTAAGAGCTAATATTTTGGCAGCTTTTTTTTGTATTCCATTCCTAAAGGGGTGAAAAGTTGGGTGAGAAGGGAGGTGAAAGTGGAAGTACAGTTGGTTTCGAAATAAGAGTAAAGGAAATTAGTATTTGGGCTCTTCTTCACGAATAGAGATCATTGTGTTTCAGGGTTTTTGAAAATTCAACCCTAAAGGGGTAAAATGGGGGTTGAAAGTATTTATAGTTAGTTTCGGAGTTAGGATCCCAAAAATTGGTATTTGGAGGGTCTTTGTTACAATCAAATAATATGTGTTCTGGTGGTTTTGTAAATTCAAACCCTGAAGGGGTAACATGGTGGTTGAATTGGGATTGGAAGTTTGTATAGGAATTCCGTTAGTTTTCGAGTTGGTATTTCGGTATTTGAAGTCTTTGTTACAAAAGAAAAGAGAATATGTATTTCAGTGTTTTTGAAATCAACTCCTAAGGGGTGAAAGTTGTTTGGGGGTTGTACTTTTTAAGTTAGGGTCATAAAATTGTATTTTAGGTCTTGTAGGGATAAAAGAATAAATATTTCAGTGTTTTTATAAATGCAACCCCTAGGGTGAAAGGGGGGAGGTGAAAGTTTGCGTGAGGGTTCCGTTACTTTTGAAGTTAGGGTCATAAAAATTGGCATTTGAGGTCTTTGTTACAAATAAAGAAATACATGTTTCGGTATTTTTAGACATCCCGTGAATTTGTAACAGTCGTCACAAAAAATAAAAAGTTCAACGCGGTACCAGCTAGTTGTAGTATATAACAGTTAATAGTTGAAGTAAGGTCGGTAAGTAAGTATTACAGATTAAGTAGGTAGCAGTTAGTAGATTTCAGCCACAAAGAATTAAAAAATATAATCTTTTTAACAAAAAATTAATCCGACGCTCGGAAATTCACGCCATGGTTTACGCTTTACGTAATCAATTCGCTTGATTGTTTGCAACCGACTCAAAATTAGTTACTTACATTAGTTTAGGTGCTTAGTTATTAAGACTAAAAGGGCTCATTTTATTTTTTGCTTTTCAGTTTTTTTTTCGTCGGTTTAAATTTTTTGTTAAAAGTTTTTTCAATATTTGAGTATAGGTGTTTGGTTGTCAATTTTTATATGTTTGGCCAGTTTTTGAGAAATTGAAACTTGAATAAACATAATACTTAAAAGCTGTTATTTCATGTTGAAACAGAGTAACTGCTTATTGCAAATATTCAGAATTAACACATATAGCATTTCAAAACTACAGAATATAAAAACCGTCCATAATTTTCTATGACATTTTTCACATTTCAAGAATTGTCAGAAAGAAAAGCTGGATTCACGTTGAACCTCAGAATCTCTAATTTTTTTCCCATCAAGTCACTGGTAAGTAAGAATTTCTAGCGGTAGACGTATATTCCGTGTGCGTTTTTACGCTCCCGTCATGCACGTTCATGATGGGGTAATTGTTGAGAAAGTTAATGATTAAGGAGTTGTAGTCAAGAATGTAATAGGGCATATAGCTGCAGGATATCCAAAGTCAGAAGTTATCCCGTGAAGGGGTCGACCTAATGAGGACATAAGTGGGTTGAAATTCTTGTTATGAAATTGTTTTCGATTGATAGGTATTCCTGGCGTACTCATGGATTGTTGCTTTGTGTCCACTCGAACTATTCTATTTAGATCATAAATAGTTTTGCAATAACCTCCAACTGCTGGATGCAACAAATATACAGAAAATTATCTGATTCGGAGAGGACCCAGCATTTTCTGTTTTACGATGTGATTGAAGATCAATATCAAAAACAAGACAATACAAAAAATACTACCAAAAAACAATTCATAAACTATAAAAAAAAAAAAATTGCCTAAAAATGAAACATGGTAGGGATATATAATGAAACGAAGCAATTTCATAGGAATACTAAAATTCCATATTGAAGAAAATACATTTACCAAAACATATCAGAAAAATTCTATTTCCAGGAAACCATAGATGACAGAAGGTTTGCTTACGTCAATAACAAAAAAAAAACAATTGTGCAAAAGTTTACGGGATGATCCGAATGACCTAAATCTAAAGAAACGGTGTTGGGTGTATACAAAATAAATTAGTTAAGATATTGTCAATGAATAGGAAACTATACTCAAACAAGATTATTGAACAATGTAAAAATTCTTCGCAGGGTGTTTGGAAATATGTTAATGAAATATGTAATAAAAATAAATCAAATCCTAAAATTTAAGAAATTAATTACCATAATAAGACGTACACAGATCCAGTGGATATAAGTACCATATTCAATGAATGTTATAGTAACGTGGGAGAAACATTAGCGAAAGGAATAAATATTCCGCAAGACTATAAGAAAAATATAGAAACGATTCAAAATAATATGTATGTATTTCAACTATAAAAATGAAGTATGCAACACCATTCACTCCCTTAAATAAAAAACTCCTGTGAAGATAATAAAGGTCAGAAACACTCGAACAAATCGCAGATAAAACGAAAAGTCTTCTTACCCACCTAATTAATAAGATATTTAAAATGGGTATATTTCCAGATATCTTTGAAATAAAATTAGTGAAACCGTTTATAAAGCTGGAAAAAAACGATATTTCGAATTATAGACCAGTATCTCTCATATCCAACATCTCAAAAATTATAGAAAAGCTAATAAGTTATAGGCTATTGAATTTCCCAATAAAAATCAAGTACTGTGTGACAGACAGTACGGTTTTAGACAGGGAAGATCGACCGAAGATGCAATATTGAAACTTACTTCTGAAATATACAATGCACTACAGAAAAAACTCCTGTAATCTGTATATTCGTCGATCTCTCCAAAGCATTCGATACTGTCTGTCACGAGAAACTGTTGAAGAAAATGTGGTCGTACGGAATTAGAGGACGGGCCTCTGAACTCCTTGAAAGTTACCTAACTAATGGGTATCGCCAGCGGATGGAGAAATATTAATTACGGGGTTCCACAAGGAACAGTCTTGGGCCCCATTCTTCAATTATTTTTTACTTTTTAGTGCATTTGAATAATAGCTTGTCTTAAAAAAGTTTTTTTAATAAATTATTTTAGTCGTATCTAATTTCTTATGTTTTTTGTATGCCGAAGTTGGAATAATGGTTTTCATTGAATATGTGGCACGTATTATCAGGAATAAAATACCTTTTACTGTAACGAAGGAGTTTGGAAAAAGGATATATACATAAAGTATTGCATGGTATAATGACAATCAAATATGATGGAATAGAAAACGTTAACTTCCAAAGGGAAAAATATTGAGATAAAAGAAACACAAAATGGTTGATACATGAGATTGATGGCAACATATTCTGCTACTTAGATTGATTTATTGGGTCGTTTGGACCCATGAGGGAGCATGATGCTTTTTCCCTACGTGACAAAAATATACAGATATAAACAATCTAAATCTCCATATCGAATTACATTCGGAGTTCAAGAAAAAGCGTAAGAAACTTCATTCCTGGCGGGTGTCTCCCGACCGCACACGATTTTTTTTAGAATATATGAAGAGTTCCAATGAAAAGCATTCACTTATTCACACATGAATAAACACAAAATATCATTGAAAAAATACTTGTGTATCCGAAAGACAGTTCTCGAGATTTTATCATCTCGAAGAGTTTCTTCCAGCTCTCAATATTTTAATTTTTCCATAAAGAATGGAGAAATGGAAAACCTAAAATTTTTACAAACTCGATTGATGACTGTTGGGCATATTTTCCTGAACTTCGTTCTGGTTATGATTGTCTGTAACAATCTTGTTCAGTAATCTTGCAATTATTCTCAACTCCTTGCATCTTTCTTCCTGTATAACGGTCGTTGAAGTTTTTTGAGATCATTAACCTTTTTATCGCCCGTAATCACATAGTGTTATGCACGCAATATGGACTTGGGCCCTTATGATCTACTGAGAATTTGAGTTCATTCCCCATTCAAGCTTCCTCAAAAACACCTTTGTGCGCCTTTGGCTGGAAATCTAATAACGGCTCCGACAACATTGCGGAAAACACAGCCCTGTCCTAGTGAAGATGCTGACTATGCAATTGGCGAAGACAATCAACAATTCACTGGAGAGTGTTCTAATTGACATCGATGTCGAGTAAGCTGTGAACTGTGAATGGCTGCGATAGGCTAATGGCGTCGCAAAAGCGAAGTTTGAATCGGAATCTGAGAGTCAGAAGTTCTCACATGAGTGATATAGTTGTGTACGTTTATGTGAACTTAGAACCCAGTTGGGGAAAAGTTTGAAATATCGAAAATAGAATGAACTACTGTAACCTAATCCACCCTGGTCATATACAGTGCGGCTTGTTATAGCCTCCCCCCCCCCTGTTACTTGTGTTAAAAAAGTATTGTGATTGCCCGATAGATGGCGCGGGGGGGCACATCAACTTCAGAATTTTAGTATGGTATCACCTATACTATTGATTTGTTGAAAATATAAACAGGATGTTCATAAAATCCGATGTGGGGAAGTAGTTGTTTTCTGTTAGACATTCACAAAAAATAACTTCATTTTAATCGTAGATTTTTCAATTAACAGAAAAATATTTCTATCAATATTCAATCGAGAATGTTTCCCTTTCCACCTATACTACTTTTTGAAATAAAAGATATTGTGATTGCCCGATAGATGGCGTGGCGGGCGGGGTTGTGGTGGGGGTGTGGCACATCGTTGAAAATATAGTTTTTTTACAATGTGCATTTGAAATGTCAAGTATAAGTGTGGATCTAAATGGTACCCTTATCTCGATAACTTTTGAACGGTTCCATATGAAACAATGGGACAACAAATATTTTGAATGGTATTATCGATCCTACTTTTTGATAGAAGAAACATTAGAATTATTCGACAGAGGGCGATGGGGGCATAACAACTTGAAAATTTCCAGAGGCATAGAGGTCGAGTTGCACATCGTTGCAAAGGTAAAATTCAATTAGAGTTTCAACCATGGCGATGACTAACACTAAATACGGCCAATAGGGTGAGATTCATTACTTAAATGATTTTTCATTTTCAAATTCGTTTCAAAGCTTAATTAGGAAGAAATTTTTAATCCTTACAGTAATCCAATTCTTTGAATTGATGCGGCCGATTCACTAAATGATTTTCACTAAACTGTGTTACAAAAGCACGACACGTGTTTCGCAAAAATAGTTTTTTATAGCTTTTCAGAGATTATACCCAAATAATACCCAACTCATTTATTTTCAATAACCGTAATTATAAAGGGTACATTTATCGGATTTAGTGAACTGATATCTGTTTGACATGTCTAAGATCCATTCAAATTTTGTCATTTTTTCTCATATGAAACAATTTCAGCCAATCATGTCAACATTACACTGATAATTGCATTCAGTGCAATTATCAATCACTATGACAACACGATTCAGTTTGACAACTTCATTCCAAATAAATTTAAAAATTTCACGTTCGTAAGCAACGTCTTCCAACATTGAACTGTAATTACTCAATATATCTGAGTAGTCAATGAAACCAGATACCAGTTAGTGCAAAAAAATGATGTAGCTAACAGTCCTTCTAGAGGAGAGTTCAGACATACCATACTTCACAATATTATTGTCATACGAATTTTGATGATACAGTCTGTTGAATCGGTAATTCAAATAATTCACGAATTCAATCTGGACTCTCTCAACTCTCTCAATATATTTTACATATTGGAGATTCCAAATTAACGACGCATACTCGAGATGAGAGCGGACCAGGGAGTTGTAAAGTAGTATTAAACATTTATGGGATCGAAATTGCCTAGTTATGAAACCCAGATCACGTAGAGCCTTCCTAACGATATGTTCGATGTGCAAATCAAAGGAGAGTTTTTTATTTAAATATACCCCCAGATCCTTAATGTTTGAAACATTAGTCAAACTCTGATTTCCAATGCGATAATTAAAGTCCAATTCACCATGTGATCTAGAAAATGTTATTTTCATACATTTGTCCACGTTTAGCGAAAGGTAATTTGTGCAATAATCAGTTAATCTCGTGATATCATCCTGAAGTTTTCTGACAGTCAGATATGCTCGTAACTGGTCTATATATCTCGAGATCGTCGGCATATAGACGAAACCTGGAATTTTCAAAGCATGTGGTAATATCATTATTGCAGATAAGAAATAGTAACGGGCCCAGATGTGACCCCTGTGGAACACCTGTGGTTACATCAACAAACGACGATCTGGAGTTTCCAACTTGGACATATTGCCTACGATCATTTAGATATGATATTATTATGCTGAGCAGATTACCGTGTACACCGATCTCTCCCAACTTCACTTTGAGTGTTTCATGATGAACTTTATCGAATGCTTGGAGAAATCGGTGTACACATCAATCTGTTCATGTCGATCCATGCTGTTGTAGACATGTTGAATGAAAGGGGCTAGATTGGTTACTGTAGAGCGTCCGGAGAAGGAGCCGTGTTGTTGTTCGATGATCAGATGCTTTATATCGTAAAACAAAGTATTTTTTATTATTGTTTGAAATATTATTGAATGCGCATGTAAAATATCTCCAGGAAGCAAAAAAAATATGGAGTCATTATATGAACAATTATTCGGTTTTTAATAAAATCGGCGGTTCCAACCTTTATATTTTAAATACATTGCTAGTTAGTGTGGCATCCGCTGAACGCAGTTTTTCTGCGTTGAAGCGATTGAAAACTTGGCTGCGATCAACGATGCATTAGGGGCGGTTGGTTGGATAAGCTTCACTCCATGTTCATAGAGATGTGCTGATAGATGTTTCGAATGTTATTGGAAGGTTTGCAAATAAGAAACATAGGAGACTAGATTTCATTTTATGATTTTTATTTTTATTTTAACGAAATAAATCTTTGTTTTTGTACCTACTTATAAATATATGTATATATCATTAATTTTATTACATTTTGTATTTGTGTTTGAATTTGAATGAAAAAAAACTAATATTTTTTTGTGCCGATAAGTAGAGGTATACAGTGACCGGCAGAAAGTACGCATTATATGGGAAATTCTTTTATTAATAAATGTTGACGAATATCGATATGTGCAATCGCTTCTGCATCAAAAGCAACGCCAAAAGACGTTGTACAGTGCCGTTTGTCTTTTCTTGTTTGGCGGGAAATTTAAAAATTTTAAAAATTATGTCTTAAAACACACTTATTTGAGAAAATATTGAAAAATGTTATTTGGCAAAGTTGTTTAGCACGACATTTTATAGCTATGTACAAATTTTAAAGAAAATCTGAGATAAAAAAATTAAAATAAATTTTTTGCCATAATAAAAATTCCAATCTGGAAAAATACATTTTAGCCAAAGAAACTCATTAGTAAGGCCAACAGTAATATTTTAAATGATATTTTGTAAATATTCGCAGGCTACTTCTATTTTATTCGGAAAAAAATTGAAATCTATGGATTTGCCATGTATTCAGCTGCTTCATAAGAGGTCACTGAAATATCTCCAGGACATTATAATCCCGATACTGTTCATTATTAATGAAGGTCCTTGTATCTACATAATTTCAAATTGAATTTTTTATTCAAACAAAAAATAAATTGATATTTGGCAAATTGTTGGAATTATACAATATTATCATTGTTGATGCGTGCATTAACAGATTTTCTCATGATCAAAGAGGCCATGAAACAATCGACTAATAATGACAATGTGTTATTAAGAGTTGTCAAACGATTTAGTAGTGTTATTATTTATCCAGGTGTTTTTATCGTCTTTATTCTATAGTTTTTTTCATTGTAAAAGTTACATTTTGTTGTGTGTTAACAATAATTAGAGATGCCCCAAGAAAAGCTGAGTTTACAAGAAAAAATTGAGCTCGTCTTAATATGTGGTGAGCGTTTTCATAGTTCCAGAGAAGCAGCAGATATATTCAATGCTAGATATCCAAATAAAAATATCCATGGATCTACTGTGTTGCGTATTTTGAACAAATTTAAAGCTACAGGCAGTGAAGAAAATCGTTACGAAATTCCACATAGTAAGTCCGTCACTAATGAGGAAGGTACCTTTAATGTTTTGTTATCGGTCACAGAAAATCCACGGATGGCACTATCGGAGAGGCAGGAACAAACCGGTATATCTGAAAAATCCATAAGAAGAATTTTGAAGAATAATAAATTTCGTGCATACAAACCAAAATTCATCCACACCTTACTCGATAGAGATTTTGATGCACGCTTAGATTTTTCATTTTGGTTCCAAGGCATAATTGAAGAATGCCAACATTTTCCTACAAACATTTTATTTACTGATGAGGCGACTTTTACATCAAACGGTACTGTCAGTTCCCAGAATTGTAGATGGTGGGCTGATGGGAACCCAAATTGGAAGCTAGAGGCAAAAAGTCAATTTTCTTTCAAAACTAATGTTTGGTGCGGCATATTAGATACACAGATCGTTGGGCCTTACTTTTTTAGGGGCAACCTTAATTCACGAAATTATTTAGTGTTTTTTGATTTCTTACATGGATTACCGCTGCAAAGAAGGAATGATATTTTTTTCCAACAAGACGGAGCGTCAGTACATAGTACCCTTGAAGTCAGAGCGTGGCTTAACGAACATTTTCCTCATAAATGGATAGGACGATATTCAGAAAACCCGTGGCCTACAAGATCCCCAGATTTGACGCCCTTGGATTTCTTTTGATGGGGGTACCTTAAAAGTAGGGTTCATAAACATCGGCCATTTCGTAATATCGACCATTTAGAAGAAGTACAAATGCTGCGAAATGTGTCCAGAGAAATGAAATCCCGAACAACTACATGTTATGAACGTCAGGGTAGACACGTCGAGTGATGGACATGTACAAACTTTCGAGTATGTATTAAATTGTTTGGTTTATAATTATTTCAGCTTCTAATTTTATTATAAAATGTAATTATGTGAAAAATTGAATCAATTTTTTGTTCTAATAAAAAATTCATATTAAAATTCTGTAGATACATGGTTTTTTGTCAATAATAAACAGTATCGGGATTATAATGTCCTGAAGAAATTTCTGTGACCTCTTATGAAGCAGCTGAACACACGGCAAATCCACAGATTTAAAATTTTCTTCAAATAAAATAGAAGTAGCTGGTGAATCTTCACAAAATATCATTCAAAATATTACTCTTGGGCTTTACTAATGAGTTTCTTTGTCAGAAATGTATTTTTCGGAATATAAATTTTTTTTATAGCAAAAATTGATTTTTATTTTTTCATCTCAGATTTTTTTTAAAACATGTACATTGTTATAAAATGCCGTTCTTAACAACTTTTCCATTGAACATTTTCCAATATTTTCCCAAATAAGTGTGTTTTGAGACATAATTTTTAAATTTTTCAAATTTCCCGCCAAACAAGAAAAGACGAACGGCACTGTACAACATCTTTTGGGGTTTCTTTTGATGCAGAAGCGATTGCATGTATCGACATTTGTCAAAATATTATATTAAAAAAAATTCCCATATATTGTGTACTTTCTGCCGGTCACTGTATGACATCAACCCCCCAAGCAAAATTCCTAGATACGCCACTGATGGATTTTAATCGTTTCAGTCAGGTACATCAGACATAATTCATTGTCTTCTTGAGCCACTCTGTACTGATGAGGGGCAAATACCCCGAAACCGGTTACAGGTGGTCAGCCTGAGTGAGGTGGTTAATATTTATCCATTTCGCGATAAACATTTGCAAAGTACATTGTAGGACTTTACAAGTTAATCCATCGGATATCATTCAACGTCCGTCGAGGCATTAGCCAGGGAAGTGGTTGTTTTTTTATGGATAGTCGACTCACATATTGTATATGTATTTGTAGTCAGCAGTCTTGAGGAATAAGACGTTTTTCATTTTTGTCTGTCTCTATTGCAGCTATCGATATTATTATCGATTAATATTTGCCACTGATTATCAACGTGAGATCATAAGCAGTCGGAAGGATCGAAGGTGATTAATTAATTAACATAGTACCGATTCCCGAGGGACTTCAATTCTAACCGGGAGTTCGCTATACTAACATGATATACTTAAATATGCTGAAAGCGTTCTCGGAATTATGATGAAAACCCTTCGTGGAATTCAATCACGACTTCCATATATTTATAATTTATCAAGTAAAATACACAGTCGAAAGCACGGCTAATATCACAGAACATTCCAAGTAATGAAGTAATTAGTCCGTTTGCTATTCAAAGAATTGCTTCAGTCCCTATTTCTGCCTGAATATAGAAAATATTATAACTGGAATATTTTTCTCAGTATCTCCTATTGAAAGTATCGTAGCGGAGTTTGGAGCAATATAGTGGAAATTATGTGATTACTGGTAGTTTTTCCATTGTTTATGTTTCAAAGGAACGATAAGAAATGTATTGGGAAAGTAATGCATTGGCAAAATCGGAAAGGTAAAATTCCAGGAATAATCCTTTAAAAATTATACCTGTTCATCATTTTCGTGTCCATTTTACTGAAACTCATGTATATTTTCATCATCTCTTCGTTATTCAAACGGAATAATGACAAAAAAAATCCATTTTTGCTTCAATTATGATGAATTTTATTACTCATGTAACGCGTTAGTTATTAATTTGGACCTATATGAAGAGTGAACTCCCTCATTTCGTACTCTTTTTTTTGTATTTTCTTAGCACAGGAAGAGTTGTTTGTATGTAATTGGTAACCAGCTACAAAATTATGAATCGCCGTTGGCTACGCCACTGTTCCCAACGTGATACTTGAAAAGCGACCGGAAAGCTGGAACTGAATTCGGAGTGGGATACTCCAGAGAAAAGATTCCGTCCGATATACGAGTGCAGGGACAATGGACGAATTTGTTTCTAGTCGAATCGATTTCGGTATGTCCGATCCATAGCTCAGTCAGTACAGTTTTTTGGGAATCACTCACTTGGTGTTGACTCTCTATAAAATATACAGGGTGTAATCTAACATCTTGCACACCCGTGAATGACGATTGTATAATGGCACTATATAACGAATTAGTGGTTGAAAATCTAAAAAAAAATTGATTACATGTTTTGTTCTTTGTAAATTTGACAAAATTTTGGGTAGCGCCTCCAGCCTAATTTCAGGTGACTTGCTCAGAGGAAAACCTCGGCAATTGCCGAATGCAATAAACATTAAACTCGACATTTGAATAAGGTAGAATGTTGAACTGATTGTATGGTAAATGTACACATGGCAGGCTGCCTGAGATAGATATTTAATTTCAAAGTGAAGAAAACAACTGACCTTGTTATATCCAAACTGGTGATGAAGTCAGAACCAGTTGACTTCATACTCTGCTTTGAGGCACTTATCATAATTATCACTTATAAGAAATAAACGACACAAACAGTATTGAAAAGGGAAACATTCGCAATTGAATATTTTTTTGAAAAATAATACCATTGTAGTGATTCAGACATTGAGAACACATGAACTGAACACTATTGCCAAGCATGCACGGTTTATAAAGCTGTCTACGAACGAAAGTTTGTTAGATTCTTCTAGTATTTTCTGATTGGCTGGTGAATGAAATATCTTAAGATCTTAATCAACAAGTAATAAGAAAACAGTACGCGATGTGCATGAGAATTAATAGATAACATTATTTTCTTTATCCAAAATTTTGTCGAATTTTTAAAACAACAAAACATGTTTTAATGTTTTTTTTTTCAGATTTTTAAGCACTGTAATTCGTTATAAAATGGCATTATACACTCGTTAGATTACATTCTGTATAGGCAACAAGATTGAAGAAGGAGACACTATCATTAGTATCTTAAAAAAAGTTTTACAATGCTTCCGATCTCCAGGATACTCCATCCCAAACACAATACCTACTCCAGGGGATTCTATTTCGCTTTTATGTATGGCGATCTTGAAAACGCTGAGAGATACGAAAAAGATTGAATTGGTTCACGGTTGAGGATTTCCTCGTTGGATGAAATGATTGAAGAGGGTTCACCACAACTTTCACCGTTGCCTTTTTCGTTTTTTTTTCTTCTCCTGAACCTATTACCGATGATAAGGAAAAAAGTTAAGGTTTCGTCTTCTTGGGACCATCAACTTACATGAAAAAATTGAAGCAAATAGGAGACTCTCACTCCACCAAATGATTTTCACTGAACTGGGTTTACAAAACCACGACACGTGTTTCGTAATACAATAGCTTCTTCAGGTGGAGATGATACTAACTCAAAAATCACCATGTATCATGTTGAATAATCAAGGTAGGTAGTAGAAGGCATACGAATGTGATTGAGGATATTTAGGATTGATTGATTAATAGAACGGGGGCTAGGTAGAACGGAGATTATATGCATTACCTGTTCAATCTTCAATAAAACAAATTCATCAAAGGAAAATGGTTTGATTCGATTATTTGGTCATTGAGTGAATATTGTGACTTTTTGCATTCATTGATTTCCAAAGGTCGAGTTAACAATTTTTTTTTATATGTAATATTTCGTAAACAAAATATCATTTTTCAGCCAAGGTGAGTAACAAGAGTTCAATTTGTTTTAACATTGACGAAACAAACACTCGCTTTTAAAAAGTTCTGCCTCCTAGGCCTATGTGAAAACATGCACTGGAGCCACAAATTATTTTAGAAATTCCAAAGGGGTGAAATTGGGGGGGGGGAGTTTGTATGGGGTTTCCGTTACTTTTTAGGTAAGGGTCATTGAAATTGGTATTTGAGGCCTTTGTTACGAATAAAGAGTACGTATACACATTTCGACATTGAAGATATGAACTCTGTCACTGATTCCATCAATTTAGAACCAAGCAACATCTTGAAAATATCTAATGAGCACGCTCTCAAACTCAACGCATCTAAAACAATATTATTATGCTTCTCAACAAAATCTGCTAGAGATATTCTTGAAAAAAAATTGAACATTTTATTAGATAACAAAAAACTCAATCAGTGACTCAGCAAGAAATTCAGGGAATCAACTTGAGACTAACATGAGATTTGATGAACATGTGAAAAATTTAATAAAAAAACATATATGAATCTGAAACTGCTCTACAGCAACAGACACATATATTGTATCAAAAATTTAAAAAAATGTTATATGAGTCTTTAGTTACTGTGATTTTTTGAACGGTCCCTGTATACGGCAGTCAGAAAAGACAAGAGTACAGAAGGTTCAGAATAGCTGTTATCACATTTCTCAAAAAATTATAGACATTCATTGGCTTAACATGGGTAACCGAAGACTACTGCTTATTGTAAATTTTACACAAAAACTGCTTAACTCAACAGATTCACTTTCCCATCTTAAAGGAAAATGTATTACTGTAGAATCTATACATAGTAGAAATACCAGATTCAACACTTACAGGGGTTCTTTTTTTTGTTTTTGTTGTTTTTTTTCTCTCTTATATTTTTTCAAGTATTAATAGTATTATTATATTAATAACGTTTTATTTGTGCCAGGAGTGGCAAAGGGGGTGGAAATGGGGGTTGATCATTTTGAAAACTCACAAAGGCCACAAATGGTTTTGTACACCTTTCTGCTAGTAATATGTTATTGTTGTCAGTCTTTTACATCACCTATATCAATAGCATATTACAAGCCGTTTGTGGCCTCTGTGAATTTTTAAAATATATCAACCCTATTCCACCTCCTTTGATGGCCTGGCAAATTCTGGAAAGGGTACAAAGCCATTTGCAGCATTTGTAAATTTTCAAAATATATCGACTCCCCATTTCACCCCCTTTGCTGCCACGTGGCGGATTCTGGCATCCCATCAGTGTTGAAGAAAAGATCGATATCAATAATATATTACAAGCAGAAAGGTGTAAAAATCCATTTGTGGCTTCTGTGAATTTTCAAAATATATCACCCCCTGTAGGGAACCAAAAAATTCAAGTAAAAGGTGTACAAAGCCATTTGTGGCTTCTGTAAATTTTCAAAACACATCAATCCCTTTGACGGCCAGGCAAATTCTAGCATCTTATCAGTGATGAAGGAAAGACCAATATCAATAACATATTACAAGCAGAAAGGCATACAAATCCATTTGTGGCTTCTGTGAATTTTCGAATTATATCAACCCCATCAACCAACTTTTTTATCCTCCTTTGATTTGGTTGAGTATGAATAGCCTTGCTAGACTTTGCCAAGCGATTTGATATTATTATTATATTTCACTGTTTTTAGAAATCCAATCCCCGAACAATTGAAATTTTGTACGGGGGTTCCGTTATTTTTCAAGATAGGATCATGAAAATTGGTGTTTTGGCTCTCGGTTATAAATGAAGAAACATGTATTCCAGGATTTTTGAAAATTCAACCCCAAAAGTATTAAAAAAGGTGTTGAAAGTTTGTATAGAGTACCGTTAGTTTTCAAGTTAGGGTTAGAAAATTGGTATTTTTTGTTTGTTAAAATAAAGAAACATTTCAGTGTTTTAAAAAATGCAACCCTCAAATGGGGAAATGGGGATTGGAAATTTGTGTGGGGGTTCCGCTAGTTTTTAAGTTAGGGTCATGACAATCAACATTGGAGGTCTTCATTACAAATAAAGGAATACGTGTTCCAGTGTTCTTATAAATTCAACCCCTAAAGGGGTAAAATGGGGGCATTCTGTAAGTTTCCAAGTTAGGGTCATGACTTATTCGAAAATTCCGTCCCTAAGGAGGTGAAAAGACGTTAATAAATTTGTAGTAGTCGTAAAATGTAATGTTTTAACATTTGCTGACAAATCAATTATATCACCCAAACGAGATGATGACAGGATAACGGAAAACGGTTTAACGGGATAACGAGAAACTGGATAACAGAATAACGACATAACGGAAAGCGGGCAAAGCCTCAGGCATAAGCTAAATGGAACAATACAAAAAAAACATAGCCAGCTAGCAGTGACATATAACTTTAATAGCAGCAAGTGTGCATTTATCCCGAAACAAGTATTAAACAGCGAACATACCTTAAACTTCTTAAAAACTGATTTGATTGACTGTTATGAATTTAGGCCATTCATTTGGCTCGAAAGAGTAGTCAACATAAATTTTCAGAAATATGTCAGTGCACACACAGGGATTTTAAATCATCTCAATCAGTGAATTAAAAGCTGCGATTCACAAACATTAATTTTTTAATGAGATGTTTTGTCTCATTCTCCTAAATGTTTTTTTGATAAAATATTAATGTTAGTTGTCTGGTGTATCGACTTGGGTTTCGTTATGTGCCAAATCAACATAATTCACGGATAATTTTCAGCAGCAGTCACCTCAATATTTAATTAAATCCTTCGAGAACTTCCTACTGAAACTGTGTAAATTGATCCTACAGAATAAAAAGTCTTCCCAACCACTTAATTAAAATATATCTGGAACAGAATGGTAAATGGTATCATCCATCTTCTTGACTTCAAACTTTTGTAATATTTCGAACTGAAAGATATTATTATCCCAAAGGTTTCTCACTCAGGCAGCTTATATGAAATATTACTTGAAGTTTGGAAAATGGCGGGATATATTACACCTCTTACAATTCAAGCTGGAAATTTACTTTGTATGCATTTTCCGAGAATTAATGTGGGGAATATTGAGATAGGAATATGTTTTTGAGGGTGTCCCAACAAAATTTTAGTCGAATTGGGTCATTTCCACTTTTGTGTCCATTTTGAAAAGACTTGAATTCAGGTTTTGTTTACCTGAAGTTGAAACATTCAAATAACAATTTCAATACTATTATGGATTCATCCTAGTTTTATGAATGTTTTGTGAACGTTTTACTGCAGTTATTTTGGTTTATGCCGGTGAATTTCGTTCCAAATATCCACCTAGAGCAAGAGGATCAGGGGCATGCTTCAAAACACTCCTGAGAACTGGAAATCACATCATTGCAATCAGTACATTTGTTCTCATGTATCTCCAGGGACTGTTAGTTTTTAAACGTATTGTTTGCAAAAACTGAACTTTGATTAATAATGTTCATCGACATATATAGGGTGTGACCTAACCTCTTGTTCACCCGTGAGTGGCGAGTGTATAATGCCTTTTTATAACGAATTACAATAATTCGACAAAATTTTGGGTAGTGCCTTCCGCCTAATTTCAGGTGACCTGCTCAGAGGAAAACTTCGGCAATTACCGAATGCAATGAACATTTGACTCGACATTTGAATAAGGTAGAATGTTGAACTGATTGTGTGGTAAATGTACACATTTCAGGCCGCCTGAGATAGATATTGCTTAGAGAAATGATATCACGACCATTGTAGTGATTCAGGCATTAAGAACAGGTGAACTGAACACTGTTAACAAGCAAGATTCTTGCATGCACGGTTCACAAAGCTATCTATGAACGAAAGTTTGTTAGATTCTACTAGGGTTTTCTGATTGGCTGGTGAATATAAGATCTTGAGATCTTAATTAACAATTAATCAGAAAACAGTTCCCGATGTCTTTGTCATTAAAACATTTTCCATTCCATCAAAAAATTATTTATATATTTCATTAATATATCTTGTACGAAAACGCCTGCACAGTGATTGGCGACTCCAGAATCCAACCAGAATTGAAATTTACTAATCTATTCATAAATGCGACGATTCAGCTTGTCTTCTACTCTTCAAAATACGCCCGGAACAGCTCGGTGATTATTTTAAAGAGCCAGCAAAAGACAAAGACAATAATGCTCAAATTAATTCTCTTTCAAATCGCGTACTGTTTTCTGACTGGTTGCTAATTATAATCTTCCATTCACCAGCCAATCAGAAAACACTAGTAGAATCTAACAAACTTTCGTTCGTAGAAAACTTTGTAAACCGTGCATGCGAGAATTTTCAACAGTGTTCACTTCACGTGTTCTGAATTTCTGAATCACTACAAAGGTCGAAATATTATTTCAAAACAATATTCAATTGCGAATGTTTCCTTTTTTCTTTTTCTTACAAGTGACTGTGATAATTATGATAAGTGACTCAATGCAGAGCATGAAGTCAACTAGTTCTGACTTTATCAGCAGTTTTGATATAACAAGGTTACTTGTTTTCTTCACTCTGAAATTGAATATCTATCTCAGGCAGTCTGCAAGGTTTACATTTACCACACAATCAGTTCAACATTCCACATTTTTCAAATGTAAAGTTAAATGTTTATTTTCGGAATTTGGCAAGTTATCTTCTGAGCATATCACCTGAAATTAGGCAAGAGGCGCTACCCTAAATTTTGTCGAATTTAAAAAAAAACAAAATATGTCTTCAATTTTTTTTTTTTTATTTTGTATTACTGTAATTCGTTATAAAAATGGCATTATACAATCATCATTCACGGGTGTGCAAGAGGTTAGATGACACCCTGTATTTGTCATTTCATTTAAATCTGACAGTTACTTTTTCACCATATACAGAGTTTATAATATATATATATATATATATATATATATATATATATATATATATATATATATTTAAAAAAATATTATATTCACTCGAAAATAATCTTCACCATTTGTTGGAGAATCAAATTTATGTGGTCGAGTAAAAATTCCATTATACAGCCAATCGTTTTTCAGAAATTTTTCGTTGAATATAATGTTAATTTCCTCCAGTTCAATTGGATTGGTTTGAAAAAATCCTTCATATAAGTGTTGGGTTGCAACCTCATTTTCAATTTGAGCCAATATTTTCTACAGATCCAGGTCTCACTGAAAGGAAACAATGTCACAGGTGTATTAGGATCGATGAGGATATGTGTCAAAGGCTATGAGTTCACCGTTTATTATAATTCAGCAAGCACAGTTGAAAAAACATTTTCAGCGCAGTTTTGATTATTCCGACCACGCGCTCCTAAATTCTCCCCATGTGCGGAGCTCTAGGTGCATTGAACTTCCATGAAATCCATTTTAGGGGTGGTTCAGTAGATAGTATGGGATTTCTTATTGACTAAATTGAATCATGATCATCCCCAACAAAGTTGGACCATTATCAAAAAAAAATTGATTGCCCTTTTCTAGATAAGAAACGACGAATTTCCATTATTGCAGAACTTGTATTGAGACTGAAGATAACTGACTATAAATGAATCCTCCAATTGACAATGTCGTTGGCTCACAAAAATCGACTCCATGTTATCGGAAAAAACAGAAGGTTGCAGCCGCTATTACGGCAACCTTCTTTTCTCAAAACTACGGTGTTTCATTTTCGGATTTCATATTTTTTCGCAATAATTAAAACATTTCTTAACGTTAGCTCGAACTTTCAAGATCCAGAATATAGATTCAAAATTGTTTACTATACAGTCTTAATCTCTATGTAGCCAGCAATATCATGATAAGGATGAATGTGAGCTTTGGATCTGAATTCAATGGACATCTTTAATCATGATCCATATTCAGTGAAATCTCCCTTTCAAACGAGATGGTACAGTTCGGTGTGCAAAAACGCATTGAGTTTGAAGAGACAACTGTATTCCGGCATTTTTTTTGTTTTCAACATACGTTTCTTTTATCCGAAAGACTCGTACTGACTTTTCTCCATCGATTTCTTGCAATAGCAAGTTGTGGTATATTTGGTTATTAATTTTATTTCTTTTGAATACGTTTCTGAAATATAATATCCATGTGGATGCTCGGACAACCCTGAAACAATTCGGAAACCACCAATTATTTGGGTTGATACTCATCAATTATGATTAAAATTATTCCCTCATTCCCGTCGAAACAAGTTATATTTTCTTGTGTATAACTATTGGATTGTAGCAGCAATAATATTAATTTCTCCTTCAAACTATCTGCAAAATCTTGGCTTCTTGAATTCTCGGAAATACTTGATTTTTCCCTAACTATGTCCCTGAATGATCAAATTTTTTCTTTAAGACTTGCTAATAATTATATGAATATAAAGAAAAATATACATTTTTCACTGTAGCCGCCATGTTATTGATAGCAGTGGAGAAGGAAATTCATAATTTTAATTCATCTTCATTCAGCCAGATTTTTTTAACTTTTTCACTAGTGATAATATAATGCAGGAGAGATCATCAAAGCTTTAACAGCTTTCCGTGCTTTTTCTCCAGAAGCTTCATGGAGGAGTCGCATCAAATTATCTCCATCAGTGAAACCGTGATGATCCGTCGATCCCTTGACCTGGCTTATAAAGTTTGACCATTCTTTCAATCCTCCAGTGGAAATGGGATGATCTTTCACTTAATTTTCTACCGATAATTCATTAATTTGTACTTAATCATGAAGCTGAACGATTATTCTATGGTCAGCAATATTTGTAGGATGACAACTTCCCACAAACTTTTTCATCTTAGCAAAAGGTGCGATTTCGTGCATTTTCAATCTATGTGCTCTGTGCAATAGGATCTTGAAATAAACTGTCTACTTGACGATATTCAACATCTGTGCCCCCTTACTATAGTAGTTTACCTATTTCCAGCATCCCCCGCTGACTTTTCATTTCTGCTATGTTTTTCATTTCCTCCCTATGATTCTTCTTCTGCTCCCCTTTCATCAAGTAACTTTTTTGTCTAAGCTCCTGAATGGAGCTAAACATTCAGGATGTTTTTAAATTATTTGAAATTACATATTTTTTTCATTTTTTCACTGTTAGCTAACAATTCGTTGAATGTTGACAGACCTGGGAGTTTGTTATGGATATATTGGCTATGTTGGATTGGATGAAGTTCCAGGATATGTAATGTTGAAAGTATTGAGGGTGATTATTGAGCCATTGACAATTTCAGTTAATATGTCTTTAAAATCTGGAGCATTTTCACAAAGCATTGAAACTGGAAATGTTGTACCTCTCTTCAAGAAGAATGATCGTCTTCTATCAGAGGATTATCCCCGGTAACTGTACCATATAGTCTCGCAAAAGTTTTTGAATATGCATTCTTGGATAGACTTTCATCATGGAAAAACAGGAAGCCATAAGCAACAGTCAGCACGGTTTTCGTCATAAAATGTCTACATCTACGGCAATGTTTTTGTTCCATAACATTGCCCAGTTTATCGATAAAAATGAATACCCTGTAACAATATTTTGCGACTTGAGCGGAGCTCTTGATTGTGTGAACCATCAGAAGCTGCTAGATATATTGGAGAGTTTAGGCATAAGGGGTATACCATTAAACTGGATTTCATCCTTTTTGAGAGGTAGGAAACAAATTGTCAGCTGCAGTTCAAAAACGAAAGCCAAATCAAAACCATACGTTCGAGTAGCAGGGAAGTCGAAATGGGCGTTGCCCAACACAACCTAACCTAACTTGGCTAACCTTGTTACCCAAGTTGAATGCAAGCTAAATCAAAACCATACGTTCGAGTAGTAGGGAAGTCGAAATGGGTGTTCATCTTGGGCCCAACTTTATTCATTTTGTATGTAAACCACCTAGATTCTATCATTGGTACCGCAGATTATACTGCGTATGCAGATGACTTTTCATTGGTTTTGTCCTCCACAGTGAGTGATGTATTGAAACAATTAATGCAGTATCATCTTTTTTCAATAGCAGAAACTTATTTTCCAATATTAAAAAACACAGATGTTGAGAATCAACTCCCGTCAAAGAACTATTGACGATCTAGAAGTCAAATCGGTGGAAACACTATGTGCAATACACATAGTGAGGTTAGGTTTTTGGGGGTGTCTCTGGATGAAAACCTCTCCTGGATATCCCATTGCCAACAATTCTTTAATATTTCTATTCATCAATTTACGACTGGTACTAGAAGTGAAACAGATGTTGAATGTTTACTACGCTCGAGTTGAATCGAGACTCAGATATGGCATTTGCCTGTGGGGCAATGCACCAGGTACGAAAGATATCTTTATTGGACGAAAACGAATCTTGAGATGTATCGCAAGAATTTCTGACAGAATCGTGTAGAACATTTTTCAAAACATTTTGTATCTTGACACTCCCATGCCTCTTCATTTTCGAAACCTGTGTCCACGTTTTAAAAATAAGGGAACTTTCATATGCAATTCTGATATTCATGGTTATGAAACAAGGAACAAGCACCATTTTTATGTAAATTTAGCTCGAAAAAAAATAGATCAATGTGCTCCTGATCATATTGGACTCAAAATATAATCTTCTGGAAGAACTGAAGGGTATCAACATATTTTCTCCATTCAAACATGAGTTGAAGAATTTTTTATTGAAAGAATGGTATAGGTGATTTCACACAAAATTAGACTTTGTGATCAATTATGTGTAACGAAAGTGTTTATTCTTGAATATTTTTTATTATTCTATTGTTGGTTTCTGTATATACTATGCATGTAATTTTTTTTATATATACATTCTTCTTGTAATTTTGTGTAATTTTTTATTTAGATATACTAATGTAATTGTACTAACTGAATGACAATTCCAATACATGTAAACTATGTAAAAATGGAAATACATTTCGGGAATTATTTGACAATTAGATAACAAGCCATGTTTTGATAACTTCTATGAAAATCAAGTGAAATACTTGAAAAAATATGAAACAATGTCGATAGCTGAGAACAATTTATAATATTTGTTATTAACAAATGGATTTTATATTGAGAACAGGATTTGAAACATAAAACATATTTTGATGATGAAAGGTAATGAATAGCTTCGGCACATTTGAGAAATTTTGAAGAACTGAGAATTAACGGCCAAAGTTATTTAATACAAGCCCATATTATTAGGCAAACCTCAGTGAAATTAACATCCTACAAAACATCTCTGAAGGTAAGTACCCTGCGTTGTTGTTGAATTGAGCTAGATTCATTTCAGTTACTGTTCCAGTTATTGGTTGATTTGGGTGAGACTACTAGGTTTCTACTTGTCATGAAACGTTTCTACGAACTTGTGAACTCATAATATCGCGAAAATAAAATTGATTCAGTGAAATCGTTAAATGAGGTTGTCACACTTACTCAATCGTTTTTACACCAGCTATGAATTTCTTTGCTCTAATTTCCAGGCAGATTTTGGAAAAGTATAAAATTTACACAAACTATTTTTTCCTTATTTGTAGTGTTCACAACACAACGAATTTAACGTAGAATTATTAAAACAAATTTGACATTCCCGATATGTTTCACATTTTTGCCACAGCACGCGCTGAAATCGATTTGACTATCCCCACCAAGCTCTTCGCACATAGCCAATAGGACCGCTGAATATTCTCTATCATCTTTAACGAATTGGACTTTATCTATGTTACCCTTGCAACTTTTGAACGATCTTTCCTAATTGAAACTACATTCAAACCAGACTTGTACATATCTGGAAAGGACCATGCTCAAACCTTAAGGAAAAGTGATATATGTGAGAATTGCCTGAATTTTTTATATCGTTCAGAGGAAGTATTCCTGATTAAAAGTTAATATTGCGCTGAAGTCCAATAACAAATAGTTTCGGAGATATTGGGCAATGATACTGGATTATCCCGTGTTCGATCCCTGTCGGTGACAAACCTTTTTGTTTATTTTTTTGGTTGTGTTTTGTGTTGAAGTTAGTTGAAAAAAGAGGTTATGTTTGTTTTTTTATAGTTAGTTGAAAACCTCAACTCTCTTTTTTTCAACTAACTTCAACACAAAAAACAACCTAAAAAATAAAATAAAAAGTTTTATCACCGATAGGGATCGAACACGAAATAACCCAGTATCATTGGCAAATATCGCCAAAACTATTGGTTATTGGACTTTAGCCTTTTGATCGGAAGATTGAAATATCAAAAATTCAGGCAATTCCCACATAGATCAGTTTTCCATAAGGTTTGAGTTGGGTCCTTAATACATTTCCTACTATACACACATGTCACAAAACACTGCTACCATACTCTTTGCAGACGATGCTTCATCATTGAATACTTCATCTGATTTTTTCATTCTGTCAGATATATCAAAAAATTGGTTTACTGCACATTCCTTGCAACTCAACGCTGATAAAATTCAACAGCTGATCATTTCAAGCAACAGCCAGTACATTCCAAGGGCACCCTGCAAACTTCTTGGGATCACAATCGATGATTCTCTCAGCTGGTATAACCATACAGACAATCTAAATAGCGGGCTCTCCAGCATAATATTTCTCTTAAGAAGATTGCGATGTGTTCTGAGTCCGGAAGTATTGAGGCAATTCTATTTCGGTTTATTTCACTCCCACAATAGCTATCGCACCATCATATGGGGAAATTCTAACAATGCACAAAAAAAGGCCGTCCGAATTCTAGCCGGTGCAGGCTTCAGAGAACATTGTCGTCCAAATGAGAATAATGCCTTTACCATGCATATATATTATATATATATATATATATATATATATATATATATATATATATTGCAATTTATTTTTTTATATAGAAAATATATCGTTTTGTTTAAGTACTTAAGCTTCATCAGATATTGTATCTAAAAAGGGTGAGAGGTGTTTAGATACAATATCTGATGAAGCTTAAGTACTTAAGCGAAACGTTATATTTTCTATTTAAAAAAAAATAATTGCAATATGACATAATACCAAATTTGCATCCACGTTTCATTCCTACAAGTGAACCAAAACCCAAAAAAAAAATTACAGAAATATAATAGATATGGTTCAAGAATACAAGAAGAAATATATATATATATATATATATATATATACACCAAACTTTATGTGAAATACACTCTAATATAAGAAATTATAGTTTGATTTCTGGTATTCATAAATATGAGACAAGATCAGCTGACACTATCAATTTGAAACTTTATAATTGAGTTGAGTTCAGAGTGTCGCT
This sequence comes from Gonioctena quinquepunctata, assembly GCA_018342105.1. Lineage (NCBI taxonomy): Eukaryota > Metazoa > Arthropoda > Insecta > Coleoptera > Chrysomelidae > Gonioctena > Gonioctena quinquepunctata. The sequence continues at coordinate 92,101 of JAFIRS010000581.1, read as the reverse complement.
CTTTGAATGATAGGAATTTCAGGAAAAATGTAGAAAACATTCTCATGGATAACTGTTTCTACAGTGTAGAAGAATTTTTAAATTTGTGAAAATTTGTTTTGTCCTAGTGTTAACTGTTTTTATTTACCATTCGAGATTTTAATAATAACCAAGTCTGTACTTGTCTTAATGCACAACATGATTTACTGCATGATCTTGTATATATTTATATTGTAAAAATTTTCTGTTTATTGACGTGCTAAAGCCTAGATGTAAGAAGCAAAATAAATCTATTCTATTCTGTTCTATACGACGAACTGGAAAGTCTCCATTTAGTGTTATTTGAAACTATTTCATTGCTCTACAGTGGTTCCGATTCGAAGAACCCATGTTATTTTTTTAAATGCCTTGTTTGCAAAAACTGAACTTTTATTTATCAAATTTATTTACATATATTTGAAAATTCATCTGAATCTGACAGGTACTTTCATTTAATAATATGCAAAGTGTGGAAAATATATATAATCTGATAACAAATTTAACAGGGGCCATCTACAAATCCACGTTGAATCCCTTTATTGTTCAACTAGTCTGTGTTCATCGTGTTTATAATAGTTTTATAGCGCTCCTCGAGACCAAGCCATAAGACCGCAACAAGACTGTCAATGAAGATTTATTCTAGATTTATTATACAAGGTGAGTCAGAAGTACTTTGACAAACTTCAGGAGGGGATTCCTCACAATATTCTGATATAAATTGTCCAAATAAATATATGTACGGAAACGCTTCGTTTCCAAGATACAGGGTGTTGAAGTTTTATTTTTATTTTGGTTTTTTTCGGAATACTGATCTTGATTAAACGAAAATTGGTATTGAGAAGTTTTTTGAGGTGTCGAATTCGAACCTGATGTTATTATTGCCCTTACTTTTAGTGGGCGCCACCTACACGTCTTTTTATTTTTTTGAAGATACATAACTTTTTTGAGCGTACTTTTGGCACATTTTTCAATGAAAAAATTAATTCCTATATCAAAACTACGTAAAAAAGCTACCCCTGTTACAAGTCGCTATAAGCAACCGTTTTCTAGATATTTAGACTTGAAAATTTCAAGTCGATTATTTGATAATCGATGCGTGTTGAAGTTATTTCCATTATTTTGCATTTTTCACAAGAATGCTTGGGAAATGAATTTGACGTTCAAGTAAGTAATTTTGGATTTCTGTAGGCGGCGCCTCCTATTCTATTTATTTTTACTTGTTTGGAATAGTTATTTTTGTATCAAGGGTGCAAAATCTGTATTTGTTTTAATAGAATTTGCAAGAAATATCAACATTTTATTTCAAGAAATTTTGAATATGTAGACAAAAATAAAACGAAGGAAACTAAATTGTATTCAAATAAATTGTTCCACCTTCAGCTAAGATACAGGCATTCAGTCTTCTAGTCATTGAATCTCGTACCCGCTCAAAAATTATTAGTGTGTTTCTTATTGTTTCACATGCGTCTAATATTCGGTTCCTCAGATCTTCCCCGTTCGCTACTGGAGTTTTATTTTATAGACAAGTGACTCCAAATGTCCCCAAAAATAAAAAACTAGCGGGTTTAGAACTGAGGACCTTGGTGCCCACGCCTGGTTAGGTTGTTCTACACCCCTACCGATCCATCGATTTGGATAGACAGTGTTGAGGAATTCCCTGGCTACAACGCTAAAATGGGCCGGAGCCTCATCATGCATGAACCACATGCGGATACGAATTTCTAATGGTACATTCTGAAGGTCCCGGCAATTCATTTTCTAAAAAGTTTAAGTAAATTCCGCCATTCAGTCGGAACGGAAGAAAGAAAGGACCTATTGAGTAATTATCAATTATTGCCGCTCATTCATTTACAGAAAATTGATACTGATAATGTATTTCACTAACTGCGTGCGGATTTTCCAGAGCCCAAACATGGTCATTATGAAAGTGTGAGAAAGCGTTTCGGGAGAAATTTGCCCCGTCCGTGAAGAGTACATATCTTAAAAATTGAGGATTTCCAGCCAATTTTCTCAAAAACCACTGACACATAGTAATGCGTTCGGGAAAGTATCGTGGCAAATGAGCTTGTACCCTTTGAATATGGTATAAATAAAATTGTTGATCGTGGATAATTCTGCAAACTGTGGCCTGAGTAGAATTGAGAGCTTCAGCAATTATTCTTGTACTTGTTTCTGGATTCTCCTCGAGAGCGTTCAAAACAGCTTCTTCCAATTCTGGGATTTGGACTGCTCGTGGTCTTCCAATAATATCAGCTGCCCTCTCAAAGCTATCTGTTTCTGCCAAACGACGGTGGAGACTGGTAAATGTTGGAGCTGAAGGGCAGTACTCGATTAGGAAATCGCTCCTGGTAAATACGTCTTACTTCGCGCGTATTGCCATTCGCAAGGCCATAAACGTAATGCATATCGGCTAAATGAGCATTATTGTTTAAATAATCCATTTTTTCAAAATTAGTGTTTCAAAACTTACAGAAACTTCAACAAAACAACAAAACTTTTAACAGTCACATAATATGTAATTACCAAAACTACTTTCTTAAACGTCAAATTCATTTCCTAAGCATTCTTGTGAAAATTGAAAAATAATGGTAGTAACTTCAACACGTAATGATTATCAAATAGTCGACTTGAAATTTTCAAGTCCAAATATCTAGGAAACGGTTGCTTATAGTGGCTTGTAACAATGGTAGCTTTTTAACGTATATATGATGGAGAAATTAATTTTTTTACTGAAAAATGTGGTAGAAAAGTTATGCCATGTAATTACAGAAATGCACTTAAAAATAATTATCAAGAAGTAACCCTTGTATACCGGATGCATAAATGACTCATCTAGGAGAGCAAAACAAAGATTATTGATTGCTACTTGTTACCGTCACAGCCAGATTAAGAAAATCAGTTTCAATAACTACCGAAAACATAGTCATAAATTTAGCACCCGTCCAACGTCGATAAACACAGGGCAATTAAAAAACATATATCGTTACCCGAAATGCAATTAAAAACCCGATTACGCGAGCATCACCAACCCGCATCATTAATTGAAGTAAACAAACTCGAAATTCACCGGGAATAGACACGTCTAGACTCATAAACCACCCTTGTTGGTCATTAGTTCAACGACAACCAGACAGCCCATCATAAATACCTGTCATACCACATTTTTATCGGCCCGAACCAACCAATTAACGGAAAGAAAAATGTATGACATAAATCCCGCCCCCTAGCTACTGTGTCGAAGATCTTACAAAAGACGCCGGAAGCCGAAAGAGTTAAGTCAGTTCCAAACAGTAGCCCGTTCAGTAATCACTTATATTAGACGAAAAGAAATATAGTATGCCTTCGCCATAGGGCCAGTGAAAAGTGTCAGAGAGAATTCGGTATTCAAAAGTGAACCGGAGAACATGTCATTCTCAAAAGTGAGGTTGAAAAGTCATTCGAATTACAGTATCTTACAATAATAATGAGAGTTTCCCAATCAGTGTAGTGAACTTCAGAAAACATAAAAACTCAGCCAATTCAAATCAAGTATTGAAGCTCTTAGTAAAAACACGAGTGAACAGTATAGTTTTCCACAAATTGTCTATTTTTGTCAACGCTTCCAGAACAGAGATAATACAACGGGAGTCCGCAATTCCATAGTTCACGATCTCGTAGAAGATCCCTAGCCATATAGCGCTATACGAATATACTGGGCGAATAAAATAGAATAACAACTTGACGCGATATTACTCGATATAATAACAGAACTAATTGTCGTTTAAAAACTACTCCAGTGCATAAGGGTGAAACAGGGTGAGTCTAATGTTTGTTTTTCTGTATTTATGTTTATGGCAAACCCAACCTTTGGAAATGTGTATGTGTCTGTGAAGTATCTCCATAGTTTTCAAAATTACAAAGATCTCAAAAGAGAATTAATTCTAGCCGTTTGTGGCAATTGATTTCAAGGTTGTTCTTTTAGTAAAATTATTTCTATTGTGTAACCAACTGAAAAATAATCTGCCAATAAGCTACATTCGTTTTCGTTGTTTGAATATTGTTGCTTATCATTCTTCCCAATTTTTTTTTAAAAATTTTAATTTTATGGTATTTTTTTTTTTTTTTATGAATAACTTTTCGAATCCTTCTGAACGGTAGTACTTCCTGAATAAACAACCCATGTTCCAGTATTTGAGAGAAATGAGATTAGTTCTGAGCCGCTCAAGAACCTAGTTTCAGTATCGACCATCTTCAGACAGTCGATTGCTCTCCATACTGTTTTTCCAATCTAACGAGTAATGTCTGGTATTACAGGTGTGGTGTGTTAGTTCACAACACCCCGTAGTCCAGCCTTTTAACAGAAGTACGCTCAAAAAAGTTATGAATCTTCAAAAAAGAGAAAGACGTGTAGGTGGTCCCCTCTACGAGTAAGAGCAATAATAACATCAGGTTCGAATTTGACACCTCAAAAAACCTCTCAATACCAATTTTCGTTTAATCAAGGTTTCGTTTAAATAAAACTTTAACACCCTGTATCTTGGAAACGAAGCGTTTCCGGACATATATTTATAGGGACAATTCATATTAGAATATTGTGAGGAATCATTTCCTGAAGTTTATCAAAGTACTTTTGAATCACCCTGTATACCTACTCCTGAGAACCGCTATGAAATCAAGCATGAAACCATTCATTCTTGAATATCAGTTGCTCTTATAATAAATCTGACTTATTGCTAAAATTGAATGCCATCCACTAGCTACTAGTATTTCTCTTCAACATAATGAAATTAATTATTTATTTCTTGTTGTCATTATTGAACTACGTCGGCTGTTTAAAAAACAATGTTTTAAAAATGGATTTATTAGAAAACGAAAATACCATAACTTGGCTTCAATGATTTTTTCCAGAATGAACCAAATAGTAAATAAAATATGCCCAAAAGAATGTCATTACTAGACCTCTCCCGGTAGATAATCACCCCGGAATCAGTGGTAATATTTGTTTTTATTTACAGGACTCGGAACTGTGCATCGCCCTCGCATTCGCTCTGCAATATGCCCGCCTCTGCACATTCTGCTGGATGCTGTTAATGACGCACAACATGCATCACCAATTCAAAACCGGGTTGCACTTAGTGCCCATCACCGACAACAACATCGGCAGCCATTTCCTGAGGTGAGAGATCATTTGTTCGGGCGTCGAAAATGGTATTTTCCGTTATCCACATTGAGCGTACTTACACACACTCGCTCTGATGCTTGTACCATATTTACGCGTAATGGCGTTTTCAACATCAAACTCGAGTGTAACGATCTATTATTTTATTGTGTATGACATTAACACATAAGTATGAAAGGAGTATAGTTCCAGAAAGCATAGGAAATCATCAGAATCTGTTCTTATTTTGTTCAGACTATCAATGATCAAACCGGAAAAATCAAAAGCTCATTCCATTATAATTTTCGAGTGGTTTATCCATTATCAATTGATGTTCAATAGATATTCAAATATTTTAAAAATACGTTAAAATAAAAAATATGCCATAAACGAGGAAGTATGTATTAATAGGCAATCGGATCATCATAATTTCATTTTCTTTGCCTGCTTCGTAGAATTAATGAATTTGTTCCTTTTTATGTTTCGAGAGCTGCTTACATGGAGTTATTTCAGTCTAAGCTGTCATACGGATTGGTTTTCTGGGGACTTTCAACTGATTGGGAAAGGGTATTTATTCTACAAAAAACGGCTATTAGAATCCTGGGAAGGGCAAAACGGACTGACAGCTGTTGAGCCCTATTTAAAAAAATTAATATATTTAACCATTGCGGCTCTATACATATTTCAATGTCTCGTCTATATCAAAACACAAAATAACACCCCTAAAATTAATCACAACCACGAATATCTGACCAGAAATGGCCACAATCTTCTTATGCCACAGCATCGACTGGCAATTACTAATAAAAGCTTCCTTACTGTGGCGATAAGGCTCTTCAACCATCTACCACCATATATGAGGAATTTACATATGAATGAATTCAAAAAAAGTATAAAAGGGCTGCTGGTTGATCTCTGCCCTTATAACATTAGTGAATTTCTCAACTGCAAGTTTTAATGTGTCTGTTTTGTACTGTATAATACTTTGCCTTTTTAATGTGTCTGTTTTGTACTGCTTTTACTTACCTTGACGATGCTAAATCTATTGTACTGATAATAAGCAAATAAATTGATTGATTGATTTTCCCATGGTCGAAAAAAAGCCATATTTTCCATCAAAACACAACACAGCTATAGAATATTTTAAAACCTATTTCGATCCCAGACCAGAGACGCTACTGGCTTTCGTTTACTTAGACCTCCTGAAACTGGTGATTTATTAGTCTCAACGTATAGACATACCTACAAGCATTATCATTGGCTTGCGGTCACTCAAACAGCTGTCACCAAAACCCACCTTGTCTAGGGCTCTTTTGATCTTCGGTTCGCCGACGGAGAATGTTTAGTAGAACACTTTATTTTTCGTTTGTGAGTGAGTTTTTGATTTGCTCCCTATAGAAACAGCTTCTGCAATTGAAAATGGTTAGACTATAATATCATAAGTGCTAAAAATTCTATCGCACATACATTTTTCAAATTTTTGAGAAAGAATTTTGTCAAGAAATTTTACTGAATGTGATTTGCGGTCTGTTTATCTGATTAAACCACGAAAGCGAAGCTTGATTATTTTAATCTTATAATAATAAGGCAGCAAATTGCACCAGTTAAATTTTCCTGAAGGCAAATTGCTTGAGAGACATTTTATGAATGTATGCAATAAAGTCCTCTAGCAGGAATGATATTTGTTGATATCTCTCGAATCACATTGAGAACTCGAAAACAAAATCAGAACTCATGTTCTGTTTGAGTTTCCAAAGGGACAAGTCCAAAAATCTAAGGAATATTTTCGAATACTTCCCGCTCTGGGTTTTGTGATTTCTATAGGCTTTGTTTTACAGATTCAGGAATATTTATTCCTTTTGAAATCATTGAATCTACTGATTAATGCCAAATTTAGATCCGACAGCTTCAATATTCCATTACAAATTACAAAAAAGGTATGAAGGATGCCATTTTATTTGAACAAGATCATTCCACTTTTGAGCTCATCGATAATTCAATTGAAATCTTATCTTCAAATATCTTTGATATCAAGCATGACTGAATAGATAGATATATATTTTTATTATTTCTTTAATTTTTTTTTCATTTGTAAATATATATTATATGCAGCACCCTTATATAAAAATATTTTGAATATTCACAATTTCTTGTAAGCGTTTGACTCGAATTTGTTTTATTTAGTTGAGTTTGTTGGAGGGTGGAAGACAGCCATAGGCTAACCCCTACCTTTTGTGTGTAACTGTATTGTTCTGCACAATAAACGTTATTATTATTATAAATAAGTCTCATCAGATTGTATAACTTTCCTCGATACTATTATAAAACTATTTTCAAAGTCATGACCTACATATTACTAATCGCAAATCAATCAAAACATGAAATTATTGTTTATTAAATATAAATAATCAATAAGATCAACAATAATATTCAGCATTATTTGAAATAAAATATTTTGTAAAGACATTTTTCCACGTCACATAAAGAAAAATACCATCCTTATAAAGTTCAGTTGGTTCAGGAGTTAAATGAGGATGATCCTGATAGAAGGCCACAATTCTGTGAACTGATGATGGACAGAATGGAAGCAGATTTGCAGTTCCTAAACAAAATTGTTTTTTCTGATGGAGCTACTTTTCATTCAAATGGAACGGTTAATAGACAAAACTGTAGATATTGGAGCAGAAAAAATGCTCAATGGATGTGTGAGGCTCACACGCAATGTCCTAACAAAGTGAACGTTTGGGCTGGTATCATTAACAATAAAATTATTGGCCCTTATTTTTTTGAAGGCACAGTTAATGGTGAGGTTTATCTAGATTTTTTGATGAACTTTTTACAGCCTATATTAAAAAGACTTTCCTGATGTTAATGATCCAAATGCAACATATAGATCAATTTGGTACCAACAAGACGGAGAGCTCCACTGCATTACAAACGTATTGTTAGAGATCATTTGAACGAAGTTTTTTCCAATAGGTGAATTGGAAGACGTGGAACGATTGAATGGCCGCCTAGATCCCCCGATATGACTCCTCTCTATCACTTCTTATGGGGTTATTTAAAATCAGAAGTATATTTCAATAGACCAGACAATATTGCAGATTTAAAAGTTAGGATAACGGAAGAAATTAACAACATAACCCCTGACATCCTACAAAATGTTGTACGACTTGCTTATTATCAGGAAGTGAATGGTGGTCATCTTGAACATTCAATTGTCAAGTCAAATGAATTGAAAATTACTTCCTAAACATTATGTGACATTATTTCCTTCATTCTACGTAAAGTATCAAAATCTTACATTTTTAAAATGAATTTTCTCAGTAATGATTTCACCAAATTTGAAAAACTTAATATTGCTGAACAGATAATTGAAATCCCTTTCGAACAAGGTGCCACACGACCCCTCTTCTCCTCCAAAACTTTTGAGGGGGTGCCCATAATTCAGAGGGGGTGCAAGAAGGGGGTAATATTTTTATACTGTAAATTGTCAAATTGACAATAGAAATCGACTTGTTTCAGGTTTTTTTAAACGAATACATAATAACGCTAAAAATGAATTCATTCCATACCTATGGACCGCACTGTATAAATATTTTCATGACAAAATAATTGAAACAGTCTGAGCGAACGATTTACCATCAAAAAGAGAACGAACAATATGTGAAGAGGACAGCTAAATAATGATTCCTCAATTCATTCGATAGCAAGCAAATATTTAAACAGCGCGGAAAAACAGACTGTTGCTTTTGATATGAACGTGAATTAATGATAAGACAATATCGTGGAGTACTGTTGGGATTGTGTTGTGGGATTATTCGGAAACAAAAACAGACCCATACCAGTTATATTGCTAGAAGCGATGAAAACATAAAAACATGAAAATAAATATTTGTTTATTAGTATTTTTGTGTGTTCATGAGATTGTTGGGACCATTTGGAAACGAACACATTCATATGTTAGTTAGGAACTAATCCATTATAGTCCCCGAGCCAGCAACAGATTTCATTACCAAGTTCCCTCAGGCGATAACTCGTAAAATGCTTCAGAGAGTTGTTTCATGAAGCCTCGTGAACGTCAGATGCGGTTCCGTGGGTGGGTTGAGCAGCGATAGCCTCCCACGCAAGTAGAAACATCTTTTTTTCAATAATTTCCTCTCGATTGATAATTTATCAAATTACAGCCAACCCAATATCTTAAAAAAAAAAAGTCAGCTGAGTATTAAGTGGTGGATTATACGTCAGCTGGTCACAGGAACATGAAAAAAAAATATATAAGTTCAGTGATTTTTTCTCAGTTGAATATTCATCAGATGACAGTTTATATGCTATTGTGAATAAATGAAAATGTCAGCTGGCTGTATCTCCGTGGAAAGATTGTCATCTGATGCCCTGAAGGGTTTAACGTAGGAGCCAGACGGGATATTCAAATGCATCAGCTGACGAGTTTTCCCTAGTCATACTGCTAGCTGATTTTGTTTATTACTTACAGGATCATATTAACAATCAGCTTACGAATTTTCATCTGGGAGGAAATGACGTATCTAAAGTTATTCGACATTACGCTCCATGCACCAACTGAAAGATATAATGTTATTGTAAAGTTTTGTTTGAATCAATATTCTTTATAGATATTTTGAAATTGATAAAAATTGAAATAAATAAATGGAGAAATATTGTGATAGGCGAATCAATCGATTTATAATTCATTGAAACTTAGATTTATGGTACATAATATTTACTTCAAAAAGTTATTAAATTCAATTTTGTAATTCAATCATTTTCCTTTTCACTTTGGCTCGTGTTACTTCCATCTGTTTATGATTCACTGTCAGAGTCGTTGTCAGAACTGCCTACCACCAAGAAAAAAATTTAAGTATGCATGTTTAACGTAACATAACATAATCGACATGATTAAAATCCTGTAAAGGTGATGTGAGCTTGATGGTCATTTTGTTTATGTTGGGTCTCGCTTCGACCAGAGCTCTCCAGATCTCTGACTGGTGGCTACTCCGTACTGATGAGGGCCAAAAGCCTGAAACCGGTATGCGGATTGTTTAGGCGGACCCGGCATGAATTAAACATAATCGAGCTTATCAGAAAGAAACATTTGCAATCAATTTTCATTTTTATGGAAGTTTGCATAGATTTTCAGGTGAATATTATTCAACGTTCTGCGTGGTATCTGCCAGGAAAGTAGTTGTTTGTCGCTTGTGGTCTACCAATTGTGTTTCAATGTATATTGATTCCTTTATTTTCTTATAAAAAAAAGTGTTTTCTTTTTCGGGCTGAATAGTTATTTGATCAATCGATGTTAGTAACCGAGTTCCAGAAAACCATATGAATTCATATCTGTTGTCGATTTCTACCCAGCCATAGTCTGAAGGTTCATCAGTAGTTGGGACTTTCAGGTATGTGTGCGACCAAATTTGCGCTATGTAACATGCTCTCAAAAAATGCTGATATAGTTCCTATTTGCAAGGTGGTAGAGACGAGCCATCAATAAATTTTTTGGGCAACTGGAATGAGTCATCATTATCGAGGAATTTGTATGTTTTTTTGAAACAACGCTACCCTTGCCTCATCAATGTTTTCAACCGTCTTTAGCCATACATATGACAAACAAACTTTTCTATCTTGCCAATAAAGTCTTCTTTCTTCTCCGATGGCTTCGACAATTGTATGAAAAATCGGTAATCTTTAGAATTAGTCATTATTGAAAATTGGCGCTTTTTGCCTTTCCTAAAAAAGGCAGTGTTGAAATCGCACCCTATGCGTGAAATGCTGGAGGTGCTGCGCTCAAATTTGTTCCTAGAGCTTTACGCAATTGTGTAACACTGAATAATCTTTGATTTTTTCCGACACCGACTTCTCAAACATTATTTTCGAATACGTTTCCTGACGCTGTACCTCGCGTTGGTGGGGATAACCGTGCACAAACCGGTATAAATAATAGGTTTGTTCGCGTTCCGAACATTTGAATTTTTCTAGGATTGCGCACAACCAGATGCGCGATAAATTAATTCCGAGATAGTTTTGGGACAGTTTAGAAAACAAATGAACGAAACAACAGATTGGGCAACCTGAAATTCCATTGAAGATAAATATAGCAAACATCAACATGATAAATGGACATGCTTGAAATGATCTTTGAATTCTTCAACTGAAAACAGGTTAATGGTGTCCTCTACGAATCCAACATTTTTGGAATGTGTTTTGAGGACTTCCGGTGTGATGATCATGATCAATCAAGTATCTTAATGTATCCATGTGTAATACCAATAAGTGGAGAATGCGGCTATAAGAAGTCAACGTTTTATTTCCGTCCGCAATTGAATAAGAAAGCGGCAAGAGTTTGACGAAAAAATGTAATATCTCGTAAAATATCAAGTCACTATCACTTGCACCGGCACACCAAAGGAATCGACAATTATATTTTCAGACATTCATAACTAATCTTATAGTACGACTCGATAGATGAATCATTTTAAGCGGCGACTTCACTCACCAAAAATTCCTCCCTTTACATTAAATTAGATCGTAACTGCGCGCCGACGATCTCAAAGTAAAGAATAAATGAATTCATGGGCAGCTATTGACACATGGCTCATATGTCATTTGCGGTCTTCTTGAAACGATAATAGGTGCGGCGATAGCGAGAAGTAACTCAAGAGGTTACGTAAACTATAAAAAGTAATGACCCATTACTGTAACATATCATGGCGGCTTTTCAAATCAAAGGCAAGTCGGGGTGTTCTCAGACACATAACATGAACTGTATGACCTTAGCGGCGTATTAAAAACACATCGTGATTCTATATAAAGGAGAAGTCAAAAGTGAACGGAATTCATTCGACAATCAGAATTCATTCAGTGTTCAGCCAGTGCAGAGAGACGCTCTGTTTCAGTCTTCATAGTAATGAAGTGAACTAGAAAGAGATTCCCATCTTTTGATGCGAAGTAAATGTAACTTCGTATTCTACAAAAGTAGCAATTCAACGAAAGTATGCAGAAAAATAATGAAAGTGTAACCTCAGAAATCATCTCAGTAATAACTAAATGAATGGAATTAACATTTATCAAAGAAGCTAATTAATCATATCACGACCAGTGAACGCGTAATAAAACTCGGTAGTAACAAAGAATAATTAAGTAACTTTTAAAAAGTTGGTGTGTTCTCCAGTTGAGGGTAAGAAAATGAAGCTGTTCATTTGGCAAGGTATATATGTATAGTGTAATAAGGAAATCATTATGGATTTTATAGTAGAATTAACTATTGAGTTGACAAAAGTAGAATTATAATCAATCGTCAAAATAACTGAAGAACAGTTATTTTAATTGGCATCCCATATCTGTTGCCCATACAAGTTTATTTCATATTTAAATTCATTTTGACTTTCTATACGTTTTCTCCGTAAATTATACCTGGTGTATTAATTGTTGTTTTTATATTTCAGAAAATACAAATATATATATATATATATATATTATTACAAGTCCTAAGTGTATTATTGTTTCTGAACTATCTGAGATTGGTAATTGTACTGTCAAATTAAGTGCCACGCTTCATTACATACTGAGTGAGATAGCATTCTCAAGCCGCTCTGAGAGGTTGTCCAGTTATTGGTCAATAGACTTATAACGCTAAGCTTCAACAAAAATACGACCAATCGTAAGATTGGTTGACCAGACGAGGTCCCCAAAGGTCACTGATCATATCACCGGCAACACGATATTCAGGAACGTTTCTTCTCCACCTGAACTTGAAGTGGACGATGAGCTGGAGCTAATATATATTTTTCATTCGAATCTTTGACGAATCAATCGAATTATACACTGTCAACAAAAAAAATGAGGTTAGAATGTCAGAAGCATGTACGTTGTACGCATGCGTACCCAAATAGTACACACAAGTCAGAAACTGCCTTGCTAAGATGCTCGTACCATTTTGAACCGATTCGTAACTGTCCCGAACTAGTTCGAATGGAACGAGAACACAAAATCTATGGAATATATAACAGTCCGGAAAGAACGCGAACACTTCTGTTTCGGACCGTTTTTTTTGTGAATGCAAACGAACCTAATATAACACGACGGCGAAATGTCAGGGCGAATACAGTGAATCGAAAAGAGATGAGATTTTAAAGTATCTATAAATAATATTGATTTAATCGAAACATTACAATACAATTATATCTTTCAGTTAGTGCATGGAGCGTAATGTCGAATAACTTTAGATACGTCATTTCCTCCCGAATGAAAATTCGTAAGCTGATTGATAATATGATCCTATAGTAATTAAAAAAATCAGCTAGCAGTATGCCAAGGGGAAACTCGTCAGCTGGTGCATTTAAATATGCGATAGATGCTCCCGTCTAGCTCCTGCGTAACACCCTTCAGGGCAACAGCGGACAATCTTTCCACCGAGATACAGCCAGCTGACATTTTTATTCAGTCACAATAGCATATAAACTGTTTTTTCATGTTCGTGTGACGTGAAATTCACCACTTTATGGTCAGCTGACTTTTTTTGGACCGAAGTTCCTTATCGCGCGTTGCGAAAGGGGGCTAGACGGAATAAATTAAGACCAAAAGTTGTAACGACACTTTTTGCTGTAGTTGTAAGCCGTGCAGCGTGCGCATGTTTCTCTGTCTGTCTCTCTTTCTCTCTCTCTCATAGAAAGCAGGCTAGTTGTTTTCGTTTCGTCTTTCTATTTCGCATTGAACACTGTGGTGTCGCGACGATTATTTTTGTTGAGTGTATACAGGTTTTTTGTACATAATAAAAAATAATAACAATAATGAATCCTGACAGTGTTTTTGCACAAGTTCCGGATATTGCTTATGGAGTTAGGTAAGTAGAGATTTTATACAGACAATAATAGATGCTTATGTATTTTTAGCAATTACGCATTATAACCTCTCTTTACTATTGTGCTAACCAAGTCATACGCGTTATAATCTCTCCATTATTGTGTGTTTAGCAAGTGTACGCATCATAACTTCGAAAAATTTAAAAGCAAATTATATTTTAATATTACAATATCAATGCGTATGTACTAAAATTGGGCCCACTGATTAAATTTATATTACATTATATTTGTTAATAATAAAAAAAAATTATTATAACTTAAAAAAAAAATTATTACAATTTCTCACTAATTAATCGAAAGGAACTTTGTTCCATCCGGGTGTCCCTTGACACCTCTCAACTTTTTTTTCCTTTTAGATATTCGGTTGGCTCTGATGAAATTCTCAATCGGGAGGATATTATTAAAAATATTTGTTTTTTCTACGTGTGTGGGCGGCTACCGCTGCTCAACCCACCCTCGGAACCGCAGCTGACGTTAAGGTTCATGATACAACTCTCTGAGGCATCACCCGAGAGGAAATGATTGACGAAATTTGTACCTGGCTCTTAGTCTATTAGTATTGTTTCCTTCTTGCCTCTATCGTTTCATGCCAGAGTGAAAGGAAGCTCGGGTGTTATATCACTTCACATGTTTATGAGCTGAGAGTTCCTATAATATTACCATAGCAACCTTTCTTTCATTTGATTAAAAATCATAATCATGGCGCCATCGGTTTTTTATTCGGTTATGAGAAGTGCGATGTGATTATCTAGTATCGGCAATTTTTTGTTTTCCTAACAGTAATATTTGAAGTAGGAAATCTGGAATGCATTTTTTATCGTCACTGTGTAGTGTTAGTATTTTCTATTTGGAGTATCTAACAGATTGTCCCAAATTAAGAAAACAAAACATGCACATAGGAAAGGGGTATCTCATTGTGTATCATTATTGCTAGACAAGTGCATAAAGTGAAAAAAGCCGGAGGTTATTGATTTGCCACAGATTGAAAAAGCAATTATGAAGTAGAAAAATTTTTAACAAAAAATTAAACCGACGAAAAACGGAACTGAAAAGCAAAAAATAAAATAAACCTTCTTAGTCTTAATAACTAAGCTCCTAAACTAATGTAAGTAACTAATATTGAGTCGGCGCCAAACAAACAAGCAAATGAGTTAGGTAAAGCGTGATGCGCAGTGACATTTTGATATTTTCTTTTGATTAATTCAATGATCTTCGTTGATTGTTTGTTTGGCGCCGATTCAATATAAGTTACTTCATTAGTTAGGAGCTTAGTTATTAAGACTAAGAGGTTTATTTTATTTTTTGCTTTCCATTTGATTTTTTCGTCGGTTTAATTTTTTGTTAAAATAAAATTATTTTTCAATTTTTTGTGGCTGTACCCATTTAATATTTGATTACTTCCAAAATACTTACTTACACCCACCTTACTTCAACTATTAACAGTTAAATAATATGATTATCTACTTCAATTCTTTATTGTTATATGATATAAATTATTTTTTATAGTTCTGGTTACTTCATTTCATCACTGATGATGAACCTATAGAGGTTCGAAACATGTACTAATCGATGGGTTTTTACCGACCCACCATCACATAACTGATCAATTGCGATATTAAACTGTGGAGATGACTTTGAGTTTTTCTACTTCGTAAAAAAAAGTTAATAACTGTTTTAACAATGAGTCTTTTGGTTACCCAAACGCCCGTGACACACGGTGGATTTTTCTGATTGGATAATTTAACGTCGCCGCTCAAAGATATCGAGAGGTTTACACACATGGCGGAAAATTACCCGACGCCGTCGCACGAGTAGGCTGGTATATGCAGTATATTTTCATCTTTAAATCAAATCACATTAGTTTAACTGTGTTATGAACAAAGAGCAATGAAATGCGAGTAAAAAATTTGTGCCACCACAGAGTATGGTCACTGCCAATTCTAGAATCTCTAAAATGAATATTTTACGATCCTCATCACTTTTTACTACGTATGTGAAAAAATATGGATTCACCAAAATAATATATTTTTGTTCACACACGCTTTATTAGCTTCACCTATATGTATGTATCTTTGAGATTAATTTTTACCCATTTCCAGAAGTCCGATCATTTAAAATTTTGCACACGTATTAAGAAGTGATGACAAAGCAATGATTTGATAGCTATGACCTCTCTCATCAAGATCGTTAGAAAAAAAAAGGCAAATTCACAAAATTTGGTGAATTCACTGGGAAAAAATGCCTTATTTACCTTTCGAAGATTTGCTGAGTTCGCTGGTTCGGTCTTAGTACTCTCACCAAAAGTTATGTATAAAAAACGTTTTACCAAAAAATTAAACCGACGAAAAAATCAACTGAAAAGCAAAAAATAAAATAAACCTCCTTAGTCTAAATGATAATTGGGCTCCTAAACTAATGTGAGCAACTGATTTTGAGTCGGCGCCAAACAAAAAAGCAATTGAATTAGGTAAAGCGTAAATTGGTGGCAGCGCGATGCACGGCTGCGTTTTGATTACTTCTTTCAAAGCAATATAATGATCTTCGATAATTGTTTGTTTGGCGCCGACTCAAAATCAGTTACTCACATTAGTTTAGGAGCTCAATTATCATTTAGACTAAGATTTATTTTATTTTTTGCTTTTCAGTTGATTTTTTCGTCGGTTTAATTTTTTGTTAAAAAGTTTTTATAACCATTTATTGTTTTATAATATAAATTAATTTTGAAAGTTCTGGTTAGTTGATTCCATCACTTTGTATATAATTCCATCCTTTCATAGAATGTAATTATTGTGACGGATGTAGGAGAACAAAAATAATGACAATAGCAATCTGTCAATGTCAACTACATATGTGTGCCAATGTTCACATGTGAATAATCAATCATCCCCTATTTACCTACCCATAGGGAAAAAATATTCAATCCCAAATCCAAATATGATCAACTATGAGGTATACACTATCTAATGAAGAATAATCATCCAAATCGGACAACCCAGTACAAAGTTATGCCTGATAGCATCGGTTAACGAACCGAAATTCAGAGGGTGAACCATCAATATCCTCCATTTTGCTACCCTTAGGGGCGGATTTTTTTTCTAAAATCCAAATGGGATCAACTTCGAAGTACACTCTATCCAATGAAGAAAAAACGAACTACTCTGTAAAAAGTTAGGCGTGGTCATACATAAAAATATATACGCGTCGACTAGAGAACCTCCTCTTTTTGATTTCGTCGGTTAATTAAATATCATCGATTATTCCATTTTCAAAACATCGAATTGACTTCATTTCCTTTGATCTATTCAGAGTAACTATGTGAATATGAAAACGTGGCTAATGAACGAGATGATTTCCAAAACAACATGAAACTACAGTCAATTAATTAATCATTTCATCAAGTTAATGCCGTTGATGATAATTTTCGAATATACATATGTAAATTATCGGATTTCCAATATTTATCCCATTTGAATTATTATTAGGATGCATAGGGAAATTGCCTCCTCCAATGAAAGTCCTGACTGACTGAGTCACTGACTGACTATCAACGCCAGACCAAACCGCTGAAATTTTGGATAACCACTAAGAAATATTTTTTCGGTATACCATCCCTAAAGTTGTGGAAAAGGGGGTGAAAATATGTGTGGAGGAACCGTTAGTTTTGAAGTTAGAGTAATAGAAAATAGTATTTGGGCTCTTCAAATGAAGAAATATGTATTTGAGGGTTTTTGAGTATAAAAAAGTATGAACTACTCGGAATATATACGGGCAAAGACGCTGGCATAAACAGTTATCTATAGTGGACACCGTCGCAAGTGCTCGGTTCTACGACAGTGACAGTTATCTAAAACTCTAATATATTCATTTCATTTTTGTTCTTCAACGAGTCTTCTACATATCCCTCAGTAATTGAAGAAGATCGTCAACCGCAAACTTCATTGAGATTGAAAAGGGAAACATTCTCAATTGAATATTGAATAGAAATATTTTTCTTTGAATTGAAAAATCCACGATAATAATGGAGTTATTTTTTGTAATATCTAACAGGAAACAACTACTTTCCCGGCTAAAGCCACGCTGGACAATGAACTACATCTGCCAGATATTGAGAAGGGTCTAATTAAGATTGGAATAGAAAATCAAATATCTATCGGAATAAAAATGCAAAATTTCACTCTCAGATTTTTTCTTTCGGGTTAGGGTCAAATGAGAATGTTTTCCCTTTTCAACATGACTACCCCACAAGAGGTTATCTTGAACAATGGAAGATAGTGATTGAATTTTAATAAGTTTAGTCATCCAATTGAACATATAATATTGAGGAGGTTTGTTGGGATTCGGATCAATTTTGTTGAAGAAAAATAACTATTGTTTCGTTGACAATGTTTCGAATTTTATTAAATTCATCTTCAGGGCTCTGTAACAATGAGTTCTTGTAAGTTGAAGGGGTTAAGAAATAGTAAAAATAAAAAAACATTTGACCAAAAGAATAGGAACATTCCCAGTAAAATAGATTATTAAAAAAGGAAAGACTCACCAAAAATTAGTTTTTCCGAGATGGATGTAAATGAAAATAATACATAAACAGACATTATAGATGCAAACGAAAAACACTTCTACGGGACAAATGGTTCGACATCAAACGAATACTGGGATAAAATTAAAAAAATATACGTGGAACATAAAGTTCTTTTACTGATGGAGAAAAACAATTGTGGTAAAAAACGATAAAAAATAATTTAGGAATATGACCAAGTTGAAATAGGACGTGTTCAATCCTTCTATGTCTCTCCTAGTATTGACGGTGTCTTCGTGGGATTTTCTAAATCAAAAGAATGACCATTTTCTCTAGTATGTTCCACTAGAGCAGTGGGATTCTGAGCATTCAGTATTTTTGTGTCCCTATCGTGTTCACATATGCGTTTTTTTTAAATATGGGCCTGTTTGACCAACGTAGCATTTTGTACAATTATAACTGTTGATTTTATAAACGACGTTCGATTTTCAGATTGGTAGAGGGTTTTCGTTTTTTGGCGTGAATAAAACTTTTTGCCAACAGTGTTGTCTTTTGAAAATGCGATCTTGGAATTTTCTTCGTTCAACTTTTTGCAAGTTTTTCAGAGATATTTTTCACATACGGTATTTTGTAATATTTTATAGTCAAATTATTGGTTTTGTTAGAAGGTTTGTTATCCTGGTTTAGGATTTTTTTTATAGAAATTGTTTGATTTGTTCAAGATTTTTTTTATGATATTCTGGGTTAGAAATTTTTAGCGCTCTTGTTTTCAAATTCTTAATGATGTTTATTTTATGTTCAAAATTATGATGTGAAAAATAGTTGAGAAATCTCTCTGAAAAAGTTGGTTTGTGATACCAATCTACTTTTAAACGTTGTTAGAAGTTTTAAAGACATTGGTGTTTAGAAAAGCTAAAGCATTATTATTTTCTTCCTCTGTGGTAAACTTCAATCGTGAGTGGCAAAGGAAACAATAGTTTTTTTTCAACAAAATTGATCCAAATCCCATCAAACCTCCTCAATATTATAGTGATTAAAGTTTATCTTTCAGTCGCAAATGATTCCACATCTGATTTTATGAACATCCTGTTCATATTTTAGAACAAATCAATTCATTAAGATTGCTTATATTCCAACCTAATGTATTATTCTGGAAGACAGTAAACAAATCTCATCAATTTGAAGCATTTGATTACATTTGTCATTTTTACAAGTTTGAGGAAGGAATCTAAACTGCCGTCTATCATAAGAATCCGCGGTAGTTTCAACAAAATGTTACGATATATCTATTCTCGACTTTCAGTTGACCTTTGATTCTATCTCATTTATTTGTGTTAGATTTGTCTCAACTCATTTTCAGCGTATTGCGATTCTCAAAGAAATGTTTCATGTATTATGGATTCGGTATTCGATATATTCCTCCCCTCTACTTGTTTTCGGCATTTTTATTGCATCGAAAGAGACTGATTTCGGAACAAGAATTCCCAATAAGAACTATTCTATTGCCATCTCAAGCATTCATGGTTTTTCACATCCATGAAACAAGTTCCTTAACACCGGCGTTATCAAATGGAAAGGAACCGTTCAGTCTACTTTGATGTAGTAAATACACTAAGAAAAGATCGAAATGTGAAACGCTGTATACTACTCAGCTAAAAAAGTTTTACTGTTTCGTTATGGAGCCTTTGTAGTCCAAGAGTGGGCTGCCGAAAACCCGGCCGATCGAGTAACAGAATGAAATGTTTTCAGAATTAGTACGTCAAACATAAGAGAAATAATTGACTGCCTGGGCAAAATTTGTGCATAATTGTGTATGGACTTTTTTCGGAAAAAGCAACCATACCAATGTAGCAACAGATTGGTAATTCCAACATAAAGTATCTTCCGAGTTGTTCGAGTGGTCTAAGGCGCCAGATTCAAACTGGTTCACGAGAGGTGAGCGTGGGTTCAAACCCTAGCTCTGGCAGTTTTTTTTATTTTTTCCTTCGCAATTGAAAAATGATTTGTTTGGGGCGAATACTCGTCTCAAATCAAATCATTTCTCATGTCTAAGAGCTGGCTGCAAAAAACCTGGCCGATCGAGTAACATAATGAAATGTTTTTACAAGCTTTTATGTAATTTCACATATGTATGTATGTTTAGTTCCAATCTTGAAGTGAATTCTGACCTCTTCTAGTTGTCCGATCAACGTAGAATTTGGCAGGTGTTCCTAATTCCGGTGACAATGCATTATATAATATTTGCCAATGAAAAAACAGAATGACGGCTCCAATATGGCAGACAAGTTTTGTGATTATAGTTCGATTCTATTCAAAATTAGTATGTGGGGGTTTTTGGGGTCGGAAATCATTTCTCAGTCGAAATTCATGAATTCAAGATGACGGTTTCAGGAAGGCGATTTGTTTTGTTTTTCCGATTCCGATTCCATTTAAAATTGGATGTGGGTTTTTTTGGAGTCGTAGATTATCAATAGGATGACAGATTTCATGAATGACTAAAAAGAATAAAATTAAAATGATTTAAAAAAAATGAGACAAGCTTTTATACAAAAAAAAATGTATTTAATTGTTTGACCGAGGTTATTCTATGAGTAACAGATTCAAAAGCTTGCCACGAATATAAAATGGGCATCCTTGCGTGGCAAGATTTTGAATCTGTTACTCTAGGTCAATCAAACAAATAAATTCTTTTTTAATTTTTTTTCAATAATTTTTATTCAATTCTCTAAGTCAATCATGAAATCCGTCATTTTATTGAATTCCGACAAAAAAAATCCCCAAAAAACCCACATACCAATTTCGAATGGAACTTGGCCATAATAACAAAACACATCGCCTTCCTGTAGCCGCCATCTTGAATTCATGAATTTCGACTAAGAAATCATGATGTTTGACTAAGAAATCATGATGTCCGACTCCAAAATTGTACAATAATCACAAAAGTCATCGCTATTTTAAATTCGTGAATTCTGACAAAAAAATCATGATATTTGATCCCAAAAATCCCCACATACCAATTTCTATTGGAATAGGGCTATAACCACAAAAGTCATCGCCATATTGGAGCCGCCATCTTGAATTCATGAATTTTGACAAAGAAATCATGATGTCCCCCCACATACTGATTTTGAATAGAATCGAACTATAATCACAAAACTCGCCCGCTATATTGGAACCAGCATTTCTTGCAAGATTTGAACTGAACATACATACATATTATGTGAAATTAAATAAAATGAGTAGATTTTTTTGAAAGTCAAACGGTTTTATTCTGAAGAAACATAATAATGATGCAGGCAATGTACTGAAAGCTCAGAAATAATCACATAGGTAACAGGTACCAGTCATCACACCACTCTCCTCCTCAATATAGGGCATCAGACTAAAATCAAATCGTGGGGCGCGTCGAATTTCTATTATTTACAGTCAACCGCTCATATCAAATTACGCTACGCCCCACGATTTATTTTAGTCTGATCAATGCCCTATATCGATCAGGAGAGTGGTGTGATGACTGGTACCTGGTACCTACCTAATTATGTTTGAGCATTTAGTACAGTATCTTCATCATTATAATGTTTCTTTACAATAAAACAATTTCTGTTTTTTATTTAGTTACTTGATATTTCTCATTCTATTCAGTTCATTTAGTGCCTCATTATTACAAGGTTCCTTTCCTGTCAGTTTATTGCAATCTAACTCCGCAATACATAATCCTTCCAGAGACTTCACTCGACTCAGTGCCACGTGAGCTTTCGATCCTAAATACACAACTGCGTGGTCTATAGTGATGCCTTGCATTCTGTGGATAGTGGAAGCCCACGACAAAATGGAGGGCAACATCCTACTTTTAGCCGTCCCATAATTGAACTTTGCAGGAAACTATATGCCCAAGTCTTGAGGAGAAAACCCTAATGCTATATAGTCCTCGGCATGCTTTAACCTTGTACCTTAACTTGGGTGATGTACCGCTGACAACGTATCATTTCTAGCAACAAAGTCCTCGACACAATACGAAATCTTGACTTGGGATTCAAGTTTGAATCACGATTCTATGTTGACGTAGTCCTTTGTTTTGATTAGATACCTAGATTTCAGTTTTAATGTATTGACTGTCGAAACTCTATGATCCACCATTCTGTTTCGGACGCCATCTTAGATTTGAAATTTTTAACCCTTTTTTGGCCAATTGAGGGGGTTGTTTGACCGTAAACTCTATATCCGCCATTTTATTTCGAACGCCATCTTGGATTTCGAATTTTTTCCATAGTGTACTGCATTCTATTAGTCAAACCCTTTCATTTGATATCCATATTGAGGGGGTTGCAAAAAATATGTAATCCGCCATTTTGTGGCGGCGGCCATCTTAGATTTACAATGATACTGAAAACACATAATCGTATTGTCATCAGAACGTAAGGTGTGTACCAAATTTCAGATCAATCGGTCAACAGGAAGGGGGTAAAATTTCAATTACTAGATTTGACCCAAACAAGACTCAAACAAGGCAAACTAAATAAAATCATTCAATGAAAGCTTGTGAAAATATTTCAATCTGTTACACGATCGGCCAGGTTATCTGCAGCCAGCTCTCAGACATGAAAAATTATTTGTTTTGGAACGAATATTCGTCCCCAACAAAGCATTTTTCAATGTCTAAGGAAAAAATAAAAAAAAAGCTGCCAGAGCTGGGGTTTGAACCGACGCTCCCTTTTGCGAACCAATTTAAATCTGGCACCTTAGACCGCTCGACCAATTCGGAAGATACTTCATGTTGAAAGTATTACTAATGTGTTGCTACATTGGTATAATGATAATAATGATGTTTATTACAATATATAGTAGTAGAGGTACATTTCAGAGTAAGACCAGGAAATAAACTGTGAAGACAGCCGCTGAAAGTAGATAACTACTTGTTTGTGGTGATATTGACACATTGAATGAATTACTGTAAACTAGAAACAAATGTAGGATGTTGTTTTTTCCGAAAAAAGGCCATACAAAACTTCTGCACAACTTTTGCCCAGGCAGTCAATGATTTTTCTTATATTTGACGTATTAATATTTTAAAAACATTTCATTCTGTTACTTGATTCGCCAGCTTTTCTGCAGCCTATTAGGATAACAATACGGGCAGCAAATCGCCCAGTGTTAGCTTAGAACGAAAATACGTTTTCTCCAAAACTCCGTCGATATTCACAAATTCACAGTTTACAGATGAACAGATGTTATGTTTTCAAATATTCTCGAAAAGCAGCACGACTCAAGTAATTTGTATCGGCAATTTACAACCATATTTCTGGTCATAGGGTAGATACCCCCCATGGTACGGTCAAGTAGGATACAATAGGTCACAAAAAGTTAGATTTTATCACCTGCAAATATGAGGGAAAGTTATTGATATTATCAACTGAGGTGTCGCTGTCAGGAAATCATTTGGATGTCCTCCATATGCCCTCAGGTTGCAATGTTCCGTGATGTGATGGATCGTCTGCCTTTCAGCACCGCACTCACATTGTGGGGAGGGTATTATGTTCCACTTATAGAAGGCATCAGCACTCAACTGTGAATCATGTTATATTTCTGTGCTTTGTACCTTGCTTTCTCTTTCTCTCTACATCGTGCTATATGTCGCACCATTAACTTACACGACATATTATGTGATAGACCGGGAGATGGTGACACAAAATATTAGGTCATTTGTACCAGTATGGCGGTTCTTCAGGGGTCTAATTACGGAATGACAAAAAAGAAAATGATGGTCATAGCGCTGGTACCGGCGGCCCAATCGCGTGTGCGTTAATCGAACGTGTCGGATAAATAACGAGTGTCGAACGATTTGTTCCACAAAAATGCTTGTATTTTCCGATAGTCGATAAAAAAAGAAGTAGGCGGTAGCGTAATGCCACACTTCTCCGGTGTGACTTACAGCCTGCCATACCGACGCGAATACATTAATTTAAAAAAAAACAATTCAACTAGTTGTACCAGGGTAATTTTTGCGCAGCTAATCATCGTCGAGTAGCCATTCACGGAAATTACCTTGCCATACTTTTCCGACGGTTCCCAATGGCCGCCATACCACCGCAAGGGAGTACATTTTTTTTGCTGAACGATTTGTACCAGCTTGAAACTTTTTTTAACAGTTCTTTGTATGATCATAAACAGAAGTCTGATCATGCCATACCTGTGGGAGGTGGCGAATATGTACAATATTTTTTCAAAATTCTAAGATTCTATTCGTAATTCGAACGATTTGTACCAGTATGGCACTAATTTTTCCTGTAAGTTTGAGGTTTAACGAATATAAATACAAAATTTCAAACACCTAGTTGGCGGCACATCGGAAGTACAATCGCCTGGCTGCTCTTTCGAACAAATACCTTCGCTAGCAATAAGCGATAACGAGTGAGTCTTCTTCAGTAGTGAATTTTGTCATTGAATCTTATTTCGTCTCAATTAACCGTTGATTGACAAATTCTTAGCATTAATCTATGTCCAAACAACGACAACAATATCAAAAATACTAGCAAGAATGATAACAATAACCATCGGAATAACAATAGCAATAGCAACACATTTTTCAACAATAAAGCATTGATAATAAATAAGTGTAACAGACTTCCGCCCCATAGTTACAGTATGCGATAATTTTTTTTAGGGTGAATTTTATCCAAACGAACCGAATACGATGATGCCATACTGTAACAAATGATTTTATGTCTTGTACTTCGAAAAAGTGTCGAAAAACCAAGTTTTTTCAAGTATGGCGCCACTTTTTCCCTCTACTAGAAGTATGGCAAATATAATAATGGTCACATTGTATCATATAATTCCCAAAAATCCAAGTGCCATACTGGTACAAATCGTCAAATTTTTAATTTTTTTTAACATCTTGGCTTAAGTCCGACAGTCGTCGGCCCCATGGTTACAATCTGGAAAAAATTTTTTTAGGTAGAATTACATCCAAACGAACAGAATACAATGATTCCATGATGTAAAGAATGATTTTACGTATTTTACAGACGTATTTTCAAAACGTGTCGAATAAATAAGTTTTTCAAGTATGGCAGCACTTTTTTCTCCTACTAGACGTATGGGAAATATGATAACGGTCACATTTTATCAAATACTTTCCAAAAATTCAAATGCAATACTAATACAAATCGTTTTGCGAAAAAAAAATTACTCCTTTGCGGTGGTATGGCGGCCATTTGGAACCGTCAGAAAAGTATGGCATGGTGTATTTCGTAAATGGCTACTCGACGATGATTAGCTGTGCAAAAATTAGCCTGGAACAAATGGTTGAATTGTTTTTTTTTAATTAATGTATTCGCGTCGGTATGGCGGGGTGTAAGTCACACCGGAGAAGTATGGCATTGCGCTACCGCCTACTTCTTTTTTTATCGACTATCGGAAAATATAAGCATTTTTGTGGAACAAATCGTTCGACACTCGTTATTTATCCGACACGTTCGATTAACGCCCACGCGATTGGGCCGCCGGTACCAGCGCTATGACCATCATTTTTTTTTGTTATTCCGGAATTAGACCCCTGGAGAACCGCCATACTGGTACAAATGACCTAATATTTTGTGTCACCATCTCCCGGTCTATGATGTTCGCCATACGATAAATAAATGAACAAATGAGGGAAAGTTACATTATCGTTTTGAAATGGTATTTCATACATGCAAATGATGAGATTTTCTTGAAAGAATAATCAGCTATAGAACAGAAAATATTGTTGACAATAAGAGTTAGAGTAGTGTGCTAGTATTTTTTCCATGAAAACATGTTTTTTTAACTTTCACACTCATAAGTATAAAATTTTGTATTAATGGATATATATGTGGTTAGGAAAAGGAATTGTTGAAAAATATATCATAGATAGAAAATATCAAAATAACTGGGATACTACGGTTTCAAGTTCCATTACTGGGATACTTCATCTCACACAGAAATGGCCTGACCCTTCCTGTATCAAGGAACCGAATATTTCACAGATGTTGCGAAAATGGGTAACGAATATGAAGAATATCCAGTCGGTTCATAGTTCTGAGTTAATTCACACCCGTTTTTGTCTTCCTAGCTTTATAAGCCCAGCGAATTTAAATTAGTAGAAATTTCTTATTAACCAACGAAACCAAAAGGGAGGACCCTAGTCGAACCGTATATTTTTTCTTTCCATCCTTTTTTTTAATGTATGATCACGCATAACTTTTTACTGAGGCGTCCGATTCCGATAATTCTTTTTTCAGTGGATAGGGTGTACTTCGAAGGTGGTCCCATTTGAGGGTAGCAAAATGAAGGATATTGATCACTCACCATCTGAATTCTGGTCCGTTAACCGATTCTATCAGGCATAACTTTGTACTGGGTTCTTCGATTTGGATGATTATTTTTTTAATAGATAGGATATACCTTATATACCCTTACGGGTAGAAAAATAGGGGATAATTGATTTTCACTTATGAACATTGGCACACACATACGTAGTTGACAATGACAGATCGCTACTGACATTATTTCTGTTCCACATCCGTCAAAACCATTATATTCTATGAGAGGATGGAATGATATACAAAGTAATGAAATAAACTAACCAGAACAACAGAAATAATTTATATTACAACAAATAGGTAGTAAAAGTAGATAATCATATTATTTGCCTGGTAATAGTTGAAGTAAGGTGGGTTAGTAAGTATTTTGGAAGTAATCAGAAAACAAGTAGGTAGTAATTAGTATATTTCAGCCATAGAAAATTGAAAAATAAAAACTTTTTAACAAAAAATTAAACCGACGAAATACGGAACTGAAAAGTGAAAAGTAAAATAAATCTTCTTAGTCTCAGTAACTAAGCTCCTAAACTAATGTAAGTAACTAATTTTGAGTCGGCGCCAAACAAACAATCAACGAACATCATTAAATTACTTCAAAAAAATCATCAGAATGTCACCGCGCAACTCGATGCCATCATTTTACGCCTTACCCAATTCATTTGCTTGTTTGTTTGGCGCCGACTCAAAATTAGTTACTTACATTAGTTTAGGAGCTTAGTTACTGAGACTGAGAAGGTTTATTTTATTTTTCACTTTTCAGTTCCGTATTTTGTCGGTTTAATTTTTTGTTAAAAAGTTTGTTTTCAAAAAAGTATCAATCCAATTCCGAATAAATTCAACTGATCAAAATTCATCACTATTCAAATTCTAAGATTTTTCGTATGGATATTCTTTCGATTATTTTATTAATCATATGAGGGACCAAGCCACATATAATTAATTAAATTGAGCTAAATTGAATTCAACTATTACAAATGCTCAATACGTTCCTTATTCAAATTGAATGAGAGAGGGGAGGTTTCAAGAAAAATAAGTCCGAACCACATTTAGTGAAAAAGTGCAGGTCTCAAAAGAATTTAATCAGTCTTTCAGAATCTGAGAACTTGAAAACTAGAATCAGTGCAGTGCTAAGTATCCAGATGCCTTCCGGTCACGAGATGGTGCATAATTTCAAGTACTATATTTGTTTCTAAGTAATTCGTTATTTTCAAAAAGACATGTGGTAAAATAACATATCACTTGTAACATAAGAAGGAATATAGAAAGAACCATTTTACCCGAAATGGCTGATATTTAGAAAGAAATCCAAGACATCATCAAGACTAGGTAGGTACCTGTTGGATATATTATGTTTACCAGAACGGTAAAACTTTTGATTCACGTTGAAGTGAATTCACTCCAAAGTTTTGTGATAAGTGGTAAGTGGTGAGCCTTTGCCAATCGTTATACCTACAGTTGAATACGGAAGACGATATGACAGAAATGATTTCATTCATAACATTATTGAATAAATTATAACCTCAAAATCGTCCCGGAAGAGTTGAATTTTGCCTTTGGCTTCCAAACCATCATAACAATGACCACATAGTGAATAATACACTTGCTTGGTTGGTGGAAAATCATTGAGCTGTACATTTTCACTGAATTAAGTGGAAGAAAATGGGTGTGAAAGTTATTCATGAAAAAATAGATTGAATTTTTGCGATCTGCTTTGACCCATTGTTAGGCCGGGTACAAGTGTGTGTGCTTTAAACGAACTGTGATAACTATAAACAGTTTTTGTAGATATAGACCAGGTCCAAACCGATTTTAAATACCCGAATTCATGAAACATTCTTAGCAGTATGTGGCTGGTCGGAAAATTTGGGATAAATGATAAGTGAATAAAGAAAAATCAATTGGACTCAGTGAAAGTTCCGGAAGGGGGGTAGGGGTGGGTAAATATACGTTTTCAGGGTTGGAAATTTGTTTTTTACGATTTGTGGCTGAAATATTTATCCTATCGAAGAAGTTCAATGTAACAGTTGTAGATAATTGAAAAATCTATAACTTCTGTATAGATAATTGTTTTTAATTTTCAATTTTTATCTCTTGCAAAAAAAAACTAGAAACTTGGTGAAAACGTTTTTTTTGTGTTTTAAATAAGTTTTAATTTTTTCAAAACAAAATATTTATTTTTCGATTGTATACGAATTTAAATTTAAAAAAAAGCCTGATTTTCAATCGAAAAAGTTGGTTTACAAATTATCAATTTTCTAACTTTATCAGTTCTCATTTTTTTCGTTAAAACCTCGACGTTAAAATGGCAAAAAAAAATATATTGTTCGT
Organism: Gonioctena quinquepunctata; assembly: GCA_018342105.1. NCBI lineage: Eukaryota > Metazoa > Arthropoda > Insecta > Coleoptera > Chrysomelidae > Gonioctena > Gonioctena quinquepunctata. The sequence continues at coordinate 62,884 of JAFIRS010000581.1, read as the reverse complement.
ATGGAAAAATATCGTTAAAAATGCAAAAAACCAAAAAAAAATAAACACTTTTTCATGATCGATTTTTCAATAATCTTGAGAATTTATTATTTTTTATTGCAAATTAGCGTTGAAATTGATGGAAAAGATCAATTTTCATGTAATATAATGTCATTTACATTCAATGGGAGATGCCTGGCAATGTTGAACATTGAACTTTTCTCGATAGGATGCATATATTTCAGCCGCAAATCGTAAAAAACCATTGTCCAATCCTGAAAACGTATATTCAGCTACTCCCACCCCCCTTCCGGAACATTTACTGAGTCCACTTGATTTTTCTTAATTCACTTATCATCTACCCCAAATTTTCCGACCATCCACATATTGCTAAGAATTTTTTTTGTTTCAAAAATTATTGGCCCTGGTCTAATATACTAGGACCGTAATTTTCGGCGAGTTCTCGAACTCTTTCATTTTTCCATTTTTATATGGGTGATTTCTGGTGAAGTGATCTATTTTGAGTTCTACATGGATGATCAAGTGGACGTTAGGCGTATGTTTCGCCTCAAGACAACTACCCACTTAGTGGATCCAAAGTTGAACCATTGGTATACCTTATAAACAAATGTATGTCAATGGGAATCTGGCCTTCTGCGTTTAAGGACACAATCATTATTCCAATATACAAGAAGGGTGAAATTGCCTTGGCCAGTAACTATAGACCAATATCACTCATAACAAACTTTACCAAAATATTTGAGAAAGTATTAAATAATAGACTATCATCATTCCTCAACCACTACAAAATTCTATCTGATAGGCAATTTGGTTTTGAAGAAAAAGTATCCACACAAGATGCCATCACATACTTGACGAATAAAGTATTTTCTGCTCTCGATAAAAGTATGCCATGTCTGTGCTCATTCATAGATCTGGCCAAGGCATTTGACACCGTAAGTCATCCTCTACTTCTAGAATCTTCAGAAGATATTGGAATACGAGTCAGAATTGGGAATATATATGGCAATAAATTACCTATAGAATATGGAGTTCCCCAGGGTACAGTCCTGGGTGCAATTCTATTTTCAATATATATCAATAACTTGTACATTATGGAAGGTAGAGATGAAGTCATAGGTTTTGCAGATGATACGGCTATTTTTTACAGAGCGACTAGCTGGAACGAATTATAGATCAAAGTTCAAAATGATATTCCACATATCAAACATTGGTTTGATAAAAAATGATCAACCATGAACTCGGAAAAAACTCGGTACTTGCCATCTACCTGCTATGAATCTAACAAGCCAGAATTCAATTCCATAGATATAGGTAAGAAAGGATCGAACCGGCGTATACTACCGGCAAAAAGTGTCAAATACTAAGGAATTTTCATTGATGACAATTTAAGATGGGATGTCCATATTCAATATACAATAAAAAAAATTATAGATTTGTTGAAAATATAAACAGGATGTTCATAAAATCAGATGTGGAATCATCTGCGACTGAAAGATAAACTTTAGTCACTATCTTCCATCGTCAAGATAACCTCTTCTAGCAATATTTAATTGAGAATGTTTCCCTTTTCAAAAAAATTATAGTTCATACTATATACATTCAGATTTCTATGTGGTATATTACCTATGAAAGAGCTGAAAGTTGTTTATTTTGCACTTGTCGACAGTCATTTGAAATATGGGATACTGGCTTGGGGAGCAGTACTCAAAAAACATATAACCCCTCTAGGAATGTTACAACGAAGATTCGTGAAACTACTGCTGCATATAAAAAGAGACTACCCAACAGAGCTCACATATAAAGAATCTGGAGTATTTGATTTGAGGCAGGAATTCTTCTATAAATGTATGATCAACTATCATGCAACCAATAAAACTGAAAATCGTATACATGAATACAACACACGTCAAAAAGATCTAAATCCCATTCCGTTCATGACTAAATCAATCGGTCAAAGATCAAACGAGTTTTTGGCCACAAAACTTTTTAATATTCTCCCAAATGAAGTGAAAAACCAGCTTAGAAACTTATTCAAAAAAAAATTGAGAACATATATACTGGACACTCCTAGAATTATCGTTCACAATTCAATAGAAACGTCAGTAGGATAGAGTTAAATGAAATAGTTCATATTATATCTTTATTTGAATGTCCCTCATTTGATCCAAATTGGAATAGTAGACGGAACTTAGAAATAAATATGAACACTCTCATTTTCATAATGCTTATTTTTCATCGTTTAATGTTTATTATTTATTGTTCAATAATTTACTGTTCACTGTCCATTGCCCATTAATTAATGTCTTTAAGATTATACAATTCATAATTTATATTTTACATGTTGCATTTTACATTGTACATTTTAAACTCTACATTTCATATCTTACATTTTATATTCTATATTTTATATCCTACATTTTAAATTTTACATTTATATTCTATATTTTATAATTATGTAATAGTAGTAAGTAGTATAGTCCAATTTGTTATTAGGCACATTCTATATCACCCGACGCTGATTTGCTTTGTTTTGTTTGCTTCACTAAATTTTTTTATTGTTTTTTTAAATATATATTTTTTTATTTATAAACATTTGATATTTTCTTCGCGAAACAAGTGCTTGCACTTATCGCTGAAACGCATTATTCACTTCTGCCATGTAACTATCCGATTTTTTGTATTTATTGAGTGAATGAAGTTATTATTATTATAAAGGGTATTTTCGAAAACCGGAGCTCACGTGGAAGATCAAAAACCCCATTGCATAAAACTGAAACTGAAATGTTGGAAACAAGCTTTTTAATGAAGGTTCGGTTCATATCAACAAAGACGACACAAATTTGGAAGATATTTTTTCTCAACCATATAGGCCTTCAAAAGCATGTCGTCTCCTTCGTGCTATACGGAATATCAAAGATAAGCTATTGCAATATACATCAGCATCGATGTATGGCAAACGTGTATTTGTGTCCCATCCCCGAACGCGGTGATACTCACATGTCGAAAGCCATAGCCAAAGAACAGAAGCTAGACCAGGTATCGATTGAGTTGCGCTAAGATGTAGTCGATTTTTATAGCATATTATGTCGACTATGTTCACGGTAGTTGCCCCAAAATGTATGGAATCATCATTTTGGGTAACACTCACCGGGTATAAAAAATTTACACGTTATTGAAAAATATTCTAAACGTCGAAATTCCTCCTTTCCTAACCTCATTAAATCGTGTAGCGTAAACGTTGACTCCCGAAAGGCACATCTTTTATATTCCATGCGGTAACACGAACTTGCTCTTTCCCAACTTTCTTATTTATTTTTTTCGCAGTCAGTTTTCTGATAGATCACGATGGCCACTTATAAGCCGATGGATGAATGGATGGTCGGATAGACAGACGAGCTACTATTCTAAAGAACACATAGACCATTTCAAAATTGCTGGATATTTCATATTTATCCCTTTCTCCGAAGTAGTGAATGATTCATTCGGGACATTTATTCCATATTCCAACAGCTAGTTTGACACTGTTTCTAAAGTCACTTAAATGAGCTGACAAAAAACTTTTTAACAAAAAATTAAACCGACGAAATACGGAACTGAAAAGTAAAAAATAAAATAAACCTTCTTAGTCTCAGTAACTAAGATCCTGAACTAATAGTCCAGGATCCATGGTCCACTTTTGCACGCTAATTTTCCATGAGTAGCTTCATTTTTATGAGACGCCCAACAATTTTCTGTGCGGAACTCTCGATTGTAGTAGCTAACAGAGGTAGCAAGGATAAAATATGTCGATTTGATGATTCTCAAAAATTTATTACTAACTGTTTTTTTTTTGTTAAATCTCAAGATAATTATCTAAATTATTCGAAAAAATATTTGTCCTACAAAATGCATGGTTTGATCTCTTTCCAACATGTATCGATAACGGGGTCATCACAAATGATTACTAACCAGCTGATTTTTTTTGTTTTTAGTTAGTTAATATTTATATCATTTAACAGTCATATTGTCCTACAAATTGCGTGGTACGTTATCCCGGTCCTACGCTCAAAAGTAGTAGTACAGATCCTTGATGCAAATAAAATTACTATCAAGCTGAATCTTCGTGAATAGCTTCGTTGCGATGAGACGCCCAACAATTTCCTGTGCGAAAATTCTCGATTGTGGTAGCTAACAGAGGTAGCAAGGATAAAATATGTCGATTTGATGATTCTCAAAAATGTATTACTAACTGGGTTTTTTTTGTTAAATCTCAAGATGATTATCTAAATTATCTGAAAAAATATTTGTCCTACAAAATGTATGATTTGATCAAAGAGTCCCTTCCTTCCAATATGTATCGATAATGAAGTCATTAAAAATGATTACTAACGAGCTTTTTTTTTTACCTAGTTAATATTTATATAATTTAACAGTCACATTGTCCTACAAATTGCGTGGTACGTTATTGCGGTGCTCCAATTAAATAAATATTTAAAATTCATGAAATTAAAAATCAATTTATTTCCCAAGCGTCACAAAAAAATGTTGTAGATTTCACTCAACAAGAAGTTAAATAATTAATAATCGTCAACATCGAATGAGGTAGTTCAAATTATTGAAGAGTATGTATGCAGAGTGTATTCATCAAAAACAAAAGATGATATCAACAAAGGACGGTATGTGTTATTTGAAAAAGGGTATAAATAAAAAAATGAAAATGAAGAAATTTTAAAACAAAAAATCGTAGGATATGATCCTTCCAGTTTGCCACCAAAAAAACAAAAATTGTTGCAACAAATTAAAAGAACTGCATTCATCTGCAATGTATGGTGTAATGCACACATGCGGTGCCCCACGGAAAAATTGCCAGAAAATTTTGGATGGACGATAATTGATGGCAAATATGAATATTATTGGTTTGATGGTCCCCAAAGTCCATCTTTTGAAGAATTATCTTCTGACATACAAGGTACCCTATTAATACTATTGTTATTTATCAATTGATTATTCATTATTATATAATTTACTTAATTTTTTCATGTTATTACAGAGCCAGATATCACGAATGAGGAAAGTGAAATAGATGAAGATGACAGCGATGTTAGTAGCGAAGATTATGAAGATTTATCAGATGAATCTGATAAAGATTTTTTTTTTTATATATAAATACACAAATTTTTGTACCTAGTTTACTAAAACATGAAGTTATTTAAATTTTTAAATTGATATTTTCACTGTATCTTATGTTACAAATAGGAAAACGTGGAAATGACGATTCTTGTCGGACTAGTGATACATACCTGTTTTCTTGTAGGACATTGTTTCATTTGGGAAGAAAACACACTAACCTATCATGTTATATTTTTCTCCTACAGTTAGTCATGATAAAAATGGTCTTGTGGTATTGACAATTCCTGAGCGTAGGACCGGGATAACGTACCACGCAATTTGTAGGACAATATGACTGTTAAATTTTCCCCGTTATCGATACATGTTGGAAGGAGGGGACTGTTTGATCAAACCATACATTTTGTAGGACAAATATTTTTTTGAATAATTTAGATAATTATCTTGAGATTTAACAAAAAAAAAACCAGTTAGTAATAAATTTTTGAGAATCATCAAATCGACATATTTCATCCTTGCTACCTCCATTAGCTACCACAATCGAGAGTTTCGTACAGGAAATTGTTGGGCGTCTCATCAAAATGAAGCTACTCACGGAAAATTAGCTTGATAGTAATCGAGTGCAAAAGTGGACCATGGATCCTGGACTAAAATGTAAGTTACTAATTTTGAGTCGGCGCCAAACAAACAAGCAAATGAATTAGGTAAGGCGTAAAATGATGGCGTCGAGTTGCGCGGTGACATTCTGATGATTTTTTTGAAGTAATTTAATGATGTTCGTTGATTGTTTGTTTGTTTGGCGCCGACTCAAAATTAGTTACTTACATTAGTTTAGGAGCTTAGTTACTGAGACTAAGAAGGTTTATTTTATTTTTTACTTTTCAGTTCCGTATTTCGTCGGTTTGGTTTTTTCTTAAAACGTTTTTATTTTTCAATTTTTTATGGCTAAAATATACTAATTACTACCTACTGGATTTTTTATTACTTCCAAAATACTTACTTACCCACCTTACTTCAACTATTACCAGTTAAATAATATGATTATCTACTTTTACTATTTGTTGTAATATAAATTATTTTTGTTGTTCTGGTTAGTTTATTGCATTACTTTGTATATCATTCCATCCTCTCATAGAATATCATGGTTTTGACGGATGTGGAACAGAAATAATGTCAGTAGCGATCTGTCATTGTCAACTACGTATGTGTGTGCCAATGTTCATAAGTGAAAAATCAATTATCCCCTATTGTTCTACCCGTAAGGGTATATAATTCCATTCGGAATCTAAACATAAGGTATACCCTATCTATTAAAAAAAGAATCATCCAAATCGAAGAACCCAGTACAAAGTTATGCCTGATAGAATCGGTTAACGGACCAGAATTCAGAGGGGGAGTGATCAAATGGGACCAGATTCGAAGTACACCCTATCCACTGAAAAAAGAATTATCGGAATCGGACGCCTCAGTAAAAAGTTATGCGTGATCATACATAAAAAAAATGATGGAAAAAAAATATATACGGGTCGACTAGAAAACCCTCTCCTTTTTGGTTTCGTAGGTTAAAAACGAAAGATACATAATAAGATTTGCCGTATAAATGACAAACAAAATATCACCGACAAGGAAAATTATATTTGGAAATTAGTCGGCATTTCCAAAATTCCATATCCGAGAAGTGCACTGCATGGCCTCCAACCCCATATAAAAATTAGATATAATAAATAATTTGGAAAATATTGATAGGATTGGCATAGATTGTATTTCTACAAAAATAATAAAAAGTATAGGATGTTACAGTGCAGAACCTCTCTCATATATTATCAATTCCTCTATTGAACTGGGAAGATTTCCTAAGAATTTGAAAATTGGAACGGTCATACCAATCCCAAAAAAAATACCTCCCAATTACTGGAAAATTATAGACCCATAACGATTCCTAAGGTGATATGTGAAATAATAGAAAAACCATTATATAATCAATTATTACATACAGTGCGCGGCTAAATTATGGAACAAATTCGATATTTCGCAAGCAATGTACTTTTAACAGAAATCCTGAAAGACGTCGATTTTTGTTTTTAAATGCCAATTTTTGAATGTATATGCTAAAGAGGTTATGTCACTGGTTTCAACGTGGTGACGTAATCGGTAATTTTTTTAAATCGAAATAGATGTCTCTTGATACTTCATCTGAAATGATAATAAATAATTGTATTTGTTTGTACAGGGTGAACAAAAATTTATACTTCATTTTAGTAAGAGAATAAATCCAACAAAATACAACATTTAAATAAAATATTAATTTTTGTTCACCCTGTATAAACGAATCAAATTATTCATTATCATTGAATGCAGTATTGAAATACCTTTCAGATGAAGTATAAGAGAATAACTTTATATCCAACAAAATACAACATTTAAATAAAATATTAATTTTTGTTCACCCTGTATAAACAAATCAAATTATTTATTATCATTGAATGTAGTATTGAAAGACCTTTCAGATAAAGTATCACAATACATCTATTTCAATTTAAAAAGTTACCGATTACGTCACCACGTCAAAACCAATGACATAACGTTTTCAGAATATACATAAAAAAATCGGCCATTTAAAAACAAAAATCGACCTCTTTCAGGATTTCTGTCAAAAGTACATTGCTAGCGGAATATCTGTCAAAAGTACATTGCTAGCGGAATATCGAATTTGTTCCATAATTTAGCCGCGCACTGTATATTGAGGAATATCAAATCCTCAGTAAATGTCAAAATGGTTTTTATCCGGAGAGGTCAACAGAGAGTGCCATTTACAGTCTTCTATAGTATATTCACAAATTTGTGGATCAGAAGAAGCATGTAGGGGTACTATTTTTCGATCTCACAAAAGCGTTTGACTGTTTGGAACTCAAATTTCTCGAAAAAATGCGAAATTCTATGGGTATTAGAGGAAATATAATATCATGGTTAATGTCCCACCTAAAAATAGTAAAGTTTTCATCAGAATGAATGGCATCGAAACAGAAACGTATGATGTGAATCTTGGAGTTCCACTAGGATCAATACTGGGGCCATTGTTATTCCTAATTTTCATCAACGATCTTCCAAACTACATTAATACTGATTGTCAAGTATTATACGCAGATGATATATCACTTTCGTCATGAGCTACGAGGAAGGTTGAACTATTTAGCTGATAAATTTGCCGAATGGTCATTCAAAAATGGTATGATACTGAATGCCTCAAAAACTGTTTTACTCCACTTGTACGGCGAAAAAAAAATCAGATGGGCTGATTAATGTCAATATGGGAACAAGTACGTTGCTCCCACTTCCTTCTGTTTGTTTTCTCGGAAGCTATTTAGATTCAGATATGTATGCCTTCAGAACTGCTATTGAAAATGTCAGCAACAAAATCAATGCGAGCTACTATGCTATCCTCGAATTGAAAAATATTTTCAATAAAGGACAACTGCTGAATGTGTACTTGGGTACTCTCGAATCAGTTATGATATCATTGTTTGGGGATATACATCACTACCTCGTAGTGTAGATTTCACAAAAACGTGTAATTAGACTTATATTTGGCATAAAACGAACAGACTCGTGTAAACCGTATTATAAAAAAAATAGGTTATTAACGGTTCCTTGTATATACATATAAATGTATTTTGCTTGTCAAAAAAAATATATTCATATACACAGTATCCTGATAAACATAACTATAGAACCAGACATAGAAGTATGCTACAGATTTCTGCACACGGAATATCATTATTTGAAAGAATTCCCCAATACAGTGGTATCAAGTTTTTCAATAATCTTCCCGGAATTATAAAGAATAACCTAGATCAACAATGAAAGAAAGATTTTTTCCCTTTTTTGTGCATTCGTATGGAAGTTTGTCTTTCTTTAAAAATGTTTTCTTTTATAATTTTCATTTTTAACTTTTTATTTTTGTTTTTATTAACAACTAATAAAAAAATGTTTTAAAAAAAGTTGTTTTTCGTTTATTTATTTTTGATTTTCCAGTATTTCTGATGTTAAAAAACTAGTTTATTAATTTCTATCTAATTTGTTTTTGAATTTTGACAAAAAATCGTAATCTCCGACTCTGAAAACCCCTAGATACCAATTAATCACAAAAATTGACCGCCATATTGTAGCCGCAATTTTGTTTTTTTTCCTAACAGTTTTATAATGCATTGTCACCGGAATTATGTACACCTGCCAAATTTCAAATCAATCGGACGATAAGAAGTGGGTCAAATTTAACTTGCAAGATTTGATTACAGACAGACACACAGACAGACAGATAGATAGACACCGGGGCAGGTGAAACTAAATGAAAGCTTCTTGAAAAAATGAAGTTAAATCCTATTCAATCGAGAAATGTTATAGGTGAGTTTTTGGAAGATAGCTAAATTTGTATCAATTGTGATGTGAGTTGGGCATTTTTACGCAAAAAAAACAAAACCAGATATTGCATGTACACTACGTCTGCAACTCGCTTTGTTAATCCAGAGACCGGATACGTTTTTGCGGAAATTGGAATTCTCGACTCATCACGGAAAAACAAAGAGGATGTAACCGCATACGTCGGCGTATTTCCGATTCAATTAAATCCAGTACGTTGATTTTGTGTTCCACTGCATTAAAGTGCCATCGTGACCATTGAGCTGGGGCAATCGTCGGGTAGTATTATTTACCGGAAAATTAAACACGAATTGTTTGATGAAAGCGTTCGACGTCTCCATGGCGTAGTATCATAGTCGACCAGTGTATATTGGATATTTATTAAAACCTATATCCGAAACATCGATTTCCCTAATGGGCATTTCAATAATATGTTCAACTATTTTTCAAATCACCAACAAAGATTACAGATTGAATATATCTGAGAGGAAAAATTGTGGCATATCAGACAAATTATTGAATTAAATCAAAGAAAAGACCATCCTTAAGCGGGATTCGAACCTACGACCTCTACATCTCTAGTCAGATGCTCTAACCGACTTTCCCCATTTTGAATCGCTCTTTCCCATAATTTAATGTTACTGTTAGGAAGGTAGAAAAGATCTCGATACTTGCAGACCACAAGACCAATTTACCTTTCACCCTAATATCAGCATAATTTGTCTGATATGCCACAATTTTTCCTCTCATGTATTTGTCACAGTTGCAATTTTACACTTTATATTATATATTTGGCAAACTCTTATCAGTGGTTGGAGATTACCTTCCTGAACCTCTGATAAGTACTCGAGATCTTTTCTACCTTCCTAACAGTAACATTAAATTATGTGAAAAAGCGATTCACAAAAAATGCGGGCGTACCAATGTCTCCAATAGCTCAGTTGGTTAGAGCATCTGACTAGAGATTTAGAGGTCGTGGGTTCGAATTCCGCTTGAGGATAGTTTTTTCTCTAATTCAATTCAATAATTTGTCTGATATGCCACCATTTTTCCACTCATGTATTTTCACAGACGCAATTTTCCACTTCATATTATATATTTGGCATAATCTTAGCAGTGGTTGGAGATCACCTTCCTGAACCGCGATTGGAACTGTCGCGTCGATGGTGATGTCAGGTTGAAAGGTTAATTGGTCTTGATGGCCACTGATAAGTACTCGAGATCTTTTCCATCTTCCTAACAGTAACATTAAATTATATGAAAAAGCGATTCACAAAAAATGCGGGCGTGCTAATGTCTCCAATAGCTCAGTTGGTTAGAGCATCTGACTAGAGATTCAAAGGTCGTGGGTTCGAATCCCGCTTGAAAATGGTTTTTTTTATTCAATAATTTGTCTGATATCCCACAATTTTTTCTCTCATTTATTTTTCATAGACGCAATTTTCCACTTTATATTGAATATATCGTTCAAGTGAATACTTCACTTTCTTCATTAGCAAAGAAGCATTACAGGAAACTTTCCTCAAACAGGGTGTTTTTGAAAAACGAAGTCAATTATCACTACGTCCGGTTCTTGTAAATTGTAGATTTTCACATGCCCAGCAGAAGTATCAATTGTCGATAAATTTCTGAGGGCGTTGAAGTGAAAAATGTATAGTTTCTCATCATATGAAAGTGAAAACACTACGCCACTTCATGTTTATCGCCTGATGACGTCACAGTAGGCTTCCCGAAACAAAAATAAAGAGAAACATTCCAAGGGTTGAATGGCAGGTGCGGAGAAGTTTCTGGGTTTTAATGAGACAGAGGACATGGTGAAGTAAGTCAATTCATTCGAGGAGGAGTTATATTAAATAAAGCGACTCAAGAGAAATATGGACAGTGAATTTCTGATTTCGACTGAGTAATTTAATACTGAAAGTTGATTATTGTTTTATATTGTGAAGTGTGGATAAATGGACGATAATAAGTTCAATATCTTAATTGTAAGGAACCCCATATTTATTACAGGTTAGGTCAGGAACGATGGGAGAACGAAGAATAAAAGTAGGAAAAACGACGAAAAGCAGTTCTCGAGCAAATATTTCAAAAAATTGAGGGGCATATCGTTGGACTCTCAGATCAATAAGGGTTCACTTATTGATCTGAGGTTGGACTAAAATAAAATGTCGATGAAATCGGTGCCGAACTCAACACCGTCTGGAGTACAATGGACTGTCCAGTCTAACAGTAAGATGAAATAGAAGTCTGTAATACATGACAAAAGTCTGTAACATATCGATAGCAAGCCAAATTCCATTGAAAATGGAAGAGAGCTCAGTTCAAATACCTATTCAATAGGTGTATGTTGGTCGAATATCAATCCAAAAACAACTTATTTCTTGGCTGAGGCCTCGACTAACGATGGATTAGATCCGATTGATAATCATGCGAATACTTTGCAAACGTTTCTTACGAAATTAACTACCTCTCTTGGGCTCCCAATTCGCAACAAACATTTGCAAAGTAACCTTGTAGAACTTTGCACGATTATTCATCGAATATAACCCAACGTTTGTCGAGGTATTAGCCAGAAAAGTAGATATTTTTTTATGGAATTCGACCAACATACACCTACAGTAGGTATAGGTATCTGAAGTGAGATGGCATTTTTCATTTTCAATGGAATTCAGCTTGCTATTGATGTGTTACGGACTCCTGTCATGTATTACTTATAAATATTATATCCTAAAATGCAGCTGAAGCTGAGGATGGTGTTTCTAACGTATTGATTAGGGATATTTTATCTCAAGCAACCGGAAGTATTCTTACAGACGTTTTTGAATTTTGTGGGCAATGTATAGCAATACACGATGAGTTTTCAACGACATACGAATTTAGGTGTAGCTAATTCAATCTCTTTTATATTTATCATCATTCTCACCATTTTTTCTCCATTTCAGATACTCCCTATTTGGTTGGGGTGTCCCATTGATTCTTTTGGGTGCCAGCATTCTGATACAATTCCACGACAAAGCAGGCAAACTTCTCGATACCGCTACTCTCAAACGACAAAACTGCTGGTGAGTGATGACACTGATCATCTGTTCTTTCTAATGTGATCTTCCACTTTGATGAGCACCAGTCCCCAATGGCTTTATCGATCGTAATAATTTATATCTTGTCGTTTCAATCGATGGATATAGAAGTTTCACTTACTGGATTCTGAAATATACCGACGCGTTTTTTTCAAAATGGGGGCTGCAAAGAATATAATTTGAATTTTTCATCGATGATGAAGCTTTTAGATCCCTACAACTTCGAAGAATTTTACTCTAAGAAACGCTGTTGAACTATTAAAAATTTTCAATGAAAACATTGTTAAGCATACCCTGCATACTACAGTTAGTCAGTTAGTGAGAGTTTCAGTTGATATTTCAAAACATTTTCAAAAAGAAACTGTCTAGAGAATAAGAGGCACTATTAATGGCCTACGTCGCATGACAGACGATACCCACAGCGATAACGATTAATCGGAAACAGACATAAATTTGATAGGCGTTGACACCTTGAACGAATAGTTAGGTGATAATTGAATAAGCAGATCATAAATTAATAATCACCCCTTCTGTCTTCATGAAAAGAAACTTATGGTAGTCATTTCCTGAAAACCATGTACGAATTATTATTTGAAACAGACGGCTGTTAAATTTTATGTACCCATATGAACATAGGGTTAGAACGGCAAGATCATAAAAATGATATGTAATTGTTTTGTGAACTCGTTGATCCTGAGGCGCATCAAGAAGGGTGCCTTTGATATAGAGGAGAAAATTATAAGAAAGTAACATTGAGTCGCCAGTAGCCATTCGAATAACATTATTTGTGCGCGTTTACATTCAGTTAAAAATGTGACTAATAAACTGAACAAATTTCGGAATTGGTAGGTTATTCAAACTACATCGTCTGTGCACGTTTCTACCTTCCATTAAGAATGCAATTAATAAATCAGACAATATTCCGAACAACTTCATTTCCGTGTGAATTCAATAATCAGGCAGTGTGAATCGAGTCATTCAGAGTGAATCTCCTGTCAGACAGTGGGTCTCTAGACATGATATTGAATTTCTATAGTCAATCACATGAATAGGCCTTTTCACGACTCGTTACGCGCAAGCGCACCCGCCATGTTCAAAAAGCGGTAATTTGAAAATATCGGGCACTTTAAGTGAATATTGCTGAGCAACACGGGTTATTGGTAAGGAGTGAAGTGAGCAAATACATAATGTAAAAACCAATCGAGTACTCTCGGAATGAAATGTTAGTACTCACAGCAAACATGAGTAGCCATTGATATGACCCATAATACAGGGTATTGTTTAAATAGAAACCACGCACTTTAGTTTAATTGGTTGAGATGTTGTTACCAAGTTTATGAAGGGCTATACTGGGTGTGAATAATTTATAAAAACTCACTGGCGATTTTTATCGAGCGGCTGATAAGAATCGTCCTTTCAGTATATAGATGTTATAGATTTTTATAGAGCTGGAATCGTTCAAATTGTGTACCTCGCCAATTTAGTTAAGGATACTATGCAAATAATTAAAGCTTTTATAAATACAAACGAACTATATTAAAAAAAAATACTTCGTTATAACAATCAAACACACTGTCTGGTATAATATTCCAATCCATACAATTTCAGTACACCATAGTACTAAATACTTATTTCAAATAATGTAATACAACCTGTATAATACTTTTATACAGCTGACAGTACCAATTTTGCAAAGTCCCTCTATAGAAGAACTAAGATTTCAAGAATATATCCATTACAAAAATGAATTTATGATGATCAACAATTTTTCATACGAAATAGTATGTCTAAACACGTTATAATCTACATTCAGTTATGTTTTCAACCACACTGTATATAATAGCAGAAAATTTATTAAGTTAACAATCTAAAAATATTAGGGAACTCTGATGGATGAATAAGTACCATTCCAAATCAAAAAAAAAAAACAATTTTTTTGGATGAGCACGTATATTAAAAAATCGGATACTGATTCACAAGTATTGCAAATCTTTACACACACTGGAAATCAAATTCATTTGATTCAGTAATGAAGTTGTGAAATTATTCTAGGTATAGATTCCCATTAACAACAAGAAGACAACATATTATAAAAAGTACTTCACAGTGATGGAAGTCTTGTTTTTATGCATGATGCTATAAATAACTGGATATTTTATAGCGTAGTTCAAAGTTCAAAGGTAATTTAATTTATGATTCGACTAAACACAAATGACCATACTCAAATATGTGGTTGAAATTTCAGAAAAAGCATTTTTACTTCAGGTAGAGATTTCGTAGAAAATCGAATATGCTATTCAATTGAACAATAGTTGGAAAATTTCTAATATGCCAAATTAATACAAAAGACAAAAATAAAGCTCACCCTTTTTGCCAGTGTTACAGATTCTGGATTACACAAACAGTATTTTTATCAAACTATTCCTAAATTCTGATTATTAATTATCAATTTCTTAGTTTTTATTTTCAGCAATCAAATACCGAATTTTTTTCGATGCGCAGTGATTCCAGCTAAAACATTTTCTCGTTCCGATATTTTCATAACATTTTTAAATAAACATGCCAATTATTTCTATTTGACCGATAAGACTGATTTTTTTATCTGACTACATCGAATATCAGTACCCCAAAGAGTTGGTACTTCGTGAAACTGTATGAGTTGTGTCTGAGCTGGGATTTTACTGAGACTTGAGAGAGGTTGAATTAATATTTTCATTCTTTTTTATAATCCCACTAGTGATGACGCTTACTCCATACGCGGGCTATCAGTCTAATCACATAACAGTTCGTGATGACAGAATTCATTATTATTTATGAGTCTAATTTATAGGACTCGCGGTTCCCGAATGAGTTAAAAAACAAGACTTTTTTTTCTGATGTTAATATTTTCATCTACCTTATTTATAACATCTGCTGATATGTTCATCAGCAGTTCATAAGATGCACCCATCTGATGGTAATTATATTTTCTAATAAGGTATTTTAGAGAGGTTATTTGTTTCCCGGCAATTATTTATAACCGTTTTCATGCATTGGAATGGGAGTTTTTTTTTTAGCGGGAGATGTAAACTTTTCATTTTCAATCGCTGTAATAAATCTTAGAAATATATGATGTAACTCCCAAGCAGTTTTATATACCACGCAGGATGGGATCATATGTGTTTTGGTTCATAAAGAACATTTTTTATTAGGTCTTATTTTTTCAACCTGACATGGTTGACTGATAGATGAGAATAAGGACGAAATAGCATGCATTTTCCAGCGATACATTCTTAAATTCACCTTTTCATCTGGTTATTTTTGTGTTCATCATGTTGTTTCATTATGAAACTTGCTGAGCGTAAGTATTCCAAACACCACATCCTTTTTTCCCTTAGGTCATAAACTAGAAATGCCAAACAAAGTGGAAAGTAATCAGGAAACCGCAAAATCAATTAACCCTCTTCCAAAGTGAAAAATGCATATTCCAGCCGCTAGAAGCAGGAGCCAATACAAGTAAAGCAACAAAACTCGTTAAGCAAATCCCTAACTCAATTCGAACTTCATGATCTCTTTCCCTCTCCTCAAAGAAGATGAACTTCCGGTGGAACGAATATGCAACCCAAGAATTCCAAATGAAGTCACTTATTTTATTAAGATTCGAATAATACCGTGAGAACGAAATTATATTCAAGAAGGAATTAGAAATATCAATTTCCCGCAATTCAGCATTTTGGAGGCAAACATGAATGATGAATGATGTCATCTCAATTTCAAGCCCTAGTGCGTTAAAATGAAAGTATATTTCCTTTTTGACTATATTAATTTATTATTTTGTATTTATGTCTCACATCGATGTTTGTAGAATCTGTTCGGTTCATCGTTTATAGTTCTCATTTTCTGTATGGCGTTTGGCAACTGAAATCGAATGCCACCCTCCATGTCATTCGAGTGCTATCGTACTCGCACCAGAATCTGATAAAACCGTTAGAGAGGAGCGCCCGAAATATCTTTGATGTTCCGTGTGTCCTGTGAAAATCTCCAATGAATTACTTCGGTGAAGCGTGAAGGATTTTGAAATATTCGTGTCTGTATTTTGAATACTAATTTCTATGATGTCGCCATCATCTTCAATGTCTTCTACATGTAGAACCGTTAATTTATCTGTACGGCATGCTTCAAATAACCCAACGTTATTTTTAATGCCAACAGATTTTTTTTTTTTTTCTGTTTGTATTTGGTGGCTTTTTCTTCGTTCCCTAATGGTGATTAATTACAAGCAGTGCATACAAAAAATATTGTTGAACTACTTACCTTTTCTACAATGTTCTCGACGTTTTTATCTATATGTTACGGTCAATTTGATTATTCCAGGTATTATGAATAATGAAAAAAGGAAATTGTGGCATAATGGACAGATGATTAAATTAAAGAAAAAAAGCATCCTCAAGCATCCTTTTCTTTTTTTTTTCTTTAATTCAATGATTGGTCCATTATGCCACAACTTCCATTTTTCATGATTTCTCTCGACAATAATTTCCCACTTTCGCATTATGAATAATGACAAGACAGATCGGGCCAAGTGATCAATTATTACCTAAACTTCATTATTTATCATAGTGTCTGGTCAACATGAATATTGCTATGCGATCGTCGAGCGATTTGTTTATTTATTCGCTAAAACATGTCTTTCTATTATCCAGCCCAATAGGTGATAGACATTATTTATAGATTGCAAAAAGGGGAAATAGCGTCTGTGAATATACATGAGTAATGGAAAATTGTGGCTATTCAGACAAATTTATTAATTATAGAAAAAAAAATCTTCGAGCAGGATTCGAACCTGCGTACTCTAGATCTCTAGTCATGCGCTCTACCAACTGCGCTATCGAAGACACAAGGTTTCATCTGTGCTTTTTCCTAGAATTGAATGTTAGTTTGTTGTTGGGATGGATTGATGAGGTAGAAAGGATCTCATGCACTATCAGTGGCCATCAAGATCAATGTTCATCCATCATCTTAACGTCGCTGTCGAATGGCGGTTTCAGTCAAGTTTCGTGCGTTTGATGTCGACCACTGAACAAGATGGCCAAATATAATAATTATAATAATAATAATAATAATAATAAATATACTTTATTGTCCGAAGATGATAATCTTGTTGACAAAGCTTCAAATACAGGTATATTAAACAATATATTGGACAAAACACAGTATTTCCGGTCATTCAACCACAGGTTAAAGAAAAAAATCGCAAGTATAATCAATTAATAAGTAAATAAATATACAATATAAAATATAAATAAATATAAATGAATACAATATAGAATAAAAATAAATATACAATATAAAATAGTCAAACTATTATCAGATTATCGTCATTAAATTGTTGTAGAACATAATACGGTCTTCTAGACAGTAGATTTTCTATGTTTCTGCTAAAACCCACATTATCTACATTAGAGTCTTTGACTTCGATTGGCAAATGATTATACATCTCAACTCCATTATAAATAAACGAATCCCTGATTAGAGAGGACGAAGGTAAGGGTAATTTCAAATTATTCCTAGAGCTTAGTCTTGTGGAATAATGAGAAGAAATGACTTCGAATTTCAAAATAGGTTTTCTCATAAGACAGTTCCCAAAATAAAAAGAGCTACAACAGTTAGTATCTCCATATCAATGAATAGTTGCCTGCATGAATCGCGTGGACCAATTTTACCAATATATCTGATAGCCCTTTTCTGAATTTTGAGGATCGAGTCCAGCAAATTTAAGCTACACACTCCCCAAAAAGGAATACCATACCTCAAATGAGATTCAAACAAAGCGTAATATGCTGTTTCAGCAGTAGGTAATCCAAGCTCCCTAGCAATTACTCTGATTGCGTAACAACTGGGAGAACTTTTTCTTTTAACTTGTTTTATGTGTATATCAAACTTCATTTTCTTGTCAATATTCAAACCCAGAAATCTGAACAATCTTTATTTTCCATTATATCATTTTCTAAGTTCACATCGTGAAGAGTGCATTTAAAGGAGACAATATTCGTTTTTGAGATAGTAAATAATAAAAGGTTTGAATCACACCAAGACTTAACCATTTTCAACTCGCAACATATTTTCTCGTTAAGATCTTCAACGGTCTTACTCTTCCACAAAATTGTGGTATCATCTGCGAATAATGTTAGTTTACCAGAAATATAATATAAATTGCGAAAAGGGGAAAAAGCGTATGTGAATATGAGTAATGGAAAATTGTGGCATTTCACGAGAGTTTTAACATTTTACAAAAAACTATCTTCGAGCAAGATTCTAACCTGCGTCCTCTATATCTCTAGTCATATGATCTACCAACTGAGCAGATGTAACCTTGTGTCCTTGATAGATCAGTTGGTAGAACGTATGTGAGAGCGAAACACTGGATTGTGTAGAGGTATTAGATGGAATATTAGAACCAGGCCCATCAACAATAAGAAAATAAAATAAATAATGTGAATTACTAATGTATTTTAACCTATTACAATGTTATATAAAGAAATTATAATAAATATTATCGATTATGTGAAATATTCAAATAAAGAAGCATAACATTATTATTCTTAAAGAAAATATACATGTTTTTCAAATCATTTCTAGCCTTCCTTCGGGCTTTAAACCCCCAAGTCTCCACAGTTCTCCCGAATTCACCCTGACAATTATCCTTCATCCCTTTGCCTATCTTCAGCCCTCAATTTTCGTTTAGCTATCTACTGTGCAAAAAGTATTGTAGATAGAAAAAAAAAACGTGAAATGATATATTTCCAAGATGGCCGCTTAAGCACACCCGCCGTGCCGCGCCAACTCAGAGTTATACTCAAGACCGACCCCGCTATCATGTGGAAAAAAAATCGCTACTGTAACCTCATCCTGCAGAAAAAAACCTGCTGATTGTACCACACATATTTTCTTCATTTCACGTTATTCATTCCATCTCGCATATTCAAGATTCGCCTGCAAATTCGACGTTGATGTTTCTGTGTTCAGCACGGTGTGAAAACACCCTTGGTGCGATGATGGCGCTATAATTCGACCAGTTTAGCAATATGCCGGAAAAGGAAAAAAAATCAATAGTAAAATCATTAGTAGCCAACAACATTTACCGAATCTAGCGGAAATTATTTATAATAAAAATGCAGACAAAAAAATAATTGCTGACAATGGATTAAAATTAAGGTAGTTCTGCCACGAGACAGTTGAATTGGGAAATCATCAAAATTTTGCATAAGTATTGTTTAACATTTGAACAACACCTCTATTTAACAAGTATCACCATATCGAACCCGAGATATATATAATTGAAGTTGACTCAATTAACACGTAACATATGGACCATGCATAGGCAAACAGCACATTATTAATTCTACCGTTAGTACTATTAAAACTTTTCAACAAAAAATTAAACCGACGAAAAAATCAAATGAAAAGCAAAAAATAAAATAAACCTTAGTGTAAATGATAATTGAGCTCCTAAACTAATGTAAGTATTTGATTTTGAGTCGGCGCCAAACAAACAATTATCGAAGATCATTTATATTACTTTGAAAGAAGTAATCAAAACGCAGCCGTGCATCTCGCTGCCATCAATTTACGCTTTACCTAATTCAATTGTTAGTTTGTTTGGCGACGACTCAAAATCAGTTACTCACATTAGTTTAGGAGCTCAATTATCATTCAGACTAAGAAGGTTTATTTTATTTTTTGCTTTTCAGTTGATTTTTTCGTCGGTTTAATTTTTTGTTAGAGTTTTTATTTTTCAATTTTTTGTTGCTGAAATATACTAATTACTACCTACTTAATTTTTTATTACTTCCAAAATACTTACTTACCTAGCTCACTCCAACTAACTATTAAATAATATGATTTTCTATTCTAACTATTGATTGGTATATAATATAAATTAATTTTGAAAGTTCTGGTTAGTTGATTTCATCACTTTGTATATAATTTCATCTTTTCATAGAATGTTATCATTTGACGGATGTAGGAGGGTCTATCAATGTCAACTACATATGTGTGCCAAAGTTCACAAGTGAATAATCAATCATCCCCTATTTTGCCACCCATAGGGGTCGATCATTCCATTCCAAATTGAAATATGATCAACTATGATTCTAATAAAAAAATAATCATCCAAATCGGAAAACTCACTACAAAGTTATGCCTGATAGAATCGGTTAACGGACCAAAATTCAGAGGGTCAACGATCAATATCCTTCATTTTGCTACCCTTAGAGATGGATTTTGTTGTTCAAATTGGAATGGGACCAACTTCGAAGTACACCCTATCCAATGAAAAAAGAATCATCGGAATCGAACGGCTTTGTGAAAAGTTGTGCGTGATCATACATAAAAAAAATAAAAATAAACGCGTCGAATAGAGAACCTCCTCCTTTTTGGTTTCGTCGGTTAAAAATAAGAAGTTTATGAAAAATGAAGAGGAGCTAGAGCAGGATATCAATGATATTGTGAAAAAAAATCAAAGTGATTGACCATCTAGATTGACAGATATAATCAAAACCACTCTCGTTATTCAAAATAGTCCACGGGGAAGCGACATTATTAATTCTACCGTTAGTACTAAAATAAAGAAGTTTATGAAAAACGAAAAGGAAGCTAGAGCAGGATATCACAGATATTGTGAAAAAAAATCAAAGTGATTGACCATCTAGTTTGACAGATATAATCAAATGAAATTAATTTTTTTGCTGCGCTTTTCGGGGACATCAATTTTTTGAGTCGCCGACTTTCTATAACAAAGAAATCTTCTAGAGTCGACTGGGAGGGCAAGTGCCCCCCTCAAAAAAAATTGTTTTTCGAATTTCAAATCGAATAGTCTTTTGAAATTTTTCGATTCCGTCGAAAATAATTCACTAATTCAACTGTCTCGTGGCGGAACTACCTTAATAGCATCTATTTAAAAAAGTACAGAACAATATACATCTCTTAATGAATTGAGATTTCAACTCTATCAAACAGCGACTGTTAAATCCCCATTTTATTTCGAGAAATTACCTTCAACTGAAGGAGCAGCTGGACAACACTGCTACAGGGTATGTTTTCAAATTCAAACTTGGCTTGGTAATCAACTAACACCTACGGATTGGGGATGGAAACATCATGTTAACGGTATCATGCCTACATTCACAGAGAAAGAATTAATTCCCGAAAAATTGATTAAAATTTTCCGCTGTAGCTGCGAAACGGAATTCAATAGTAAAAGCTGTAGCTGTTGCAAGCATGGCTTGAGATGCACAAATTTGTGCTCTAATTGTCATGGTTCTGAAATCTGTTCAAATGCTGGAAAATCGTCGTACGAAAAAATTATTTATTCCGAGGACATCAAAGACGAAGGCAGTACACTGTCCAATACATTTAAATCAAAATAATACTGAACTTGAAAATCTAAACTAAAAGAAATCGAAGAGACAGAAGATGAACCCGAAGAAAACGGAAGCTGCATCAGTTCTGATGATGGGGAGGGACCTATAAAGAAAATGAAATTAAAATAAAACTATTGAATGAATGTGTTTTTTTGTGGGGGAACAACGTTTCTTGACATGTTTTTTGGGTAACCTTCCACAGTCTGGAAATGAAAATATAATCAGGAAAATCTATACAAATGTAGAAAGGGCAAACTAATTAGTTCACCTCGATAAGTTATTGCGTTCACCAAATTATATTTCCTATAGAAGACTGATTCAATTAGTCAATAACTTGACGTTTTCTGACTTTGCCTATCAAATTTTTTTTTTTTAATTCAAAAGATACTCCTCTATATAGTTTTTGATTGACGTTTGGGGGACAATATCTGCGCCCGTTCTCAAAATCTTCTAAATCTCCTTCAATTGTTTTAATACTTTGAATTTTTTCTTGCAGAGTCTTTTTGCCTTTTTCAACTGACTCTCAAACTTTTTTGGCAGATCTCAATTGACATCCGTCAGTTGAAAAAGCGAAAAAGACTCTGCAAGAAAAAATCCAAATTATCAAAACAATTAAAGGAGATTTAGAAGATTTTGAGAACGGGGGCAGATATAGTCCCCGAAACGTCACTCAAAAACTATATAGAGAAGTATCTTTTGAATTTTTGAAAAAATTTTTTTGATTAGCAAATTCAGAAAACGACAAGTTATTGACTAAATGAATCATTTTTCTATAGGAAATAACGCAATAACTTATCGGGGTGAACTTATTAGTTTGCCCTTTCTACACTTGTATAGATTTTCCTGATTATATTTTCATTTTCAGACTGTGGAAGGTTACCCAAAAAACATGTCAATAAAATGAAGCCATTTCGATAATTATTTTTCTATATTTGACTGTAAAACAATTTTATATTTAAATTTCAAAAAAGTGACGTGTACATTATTTATAGTTTATGTATAAAAAATAAAAAAATCTTAATAAATAATGCCCTTGTTTTTTTGTAGTTTTTACGTATTCAATTATCGTTTGAACAATGTTTTCGGTAATTTCAAAACCATTAACAAATAATTGAATTTAAATGAAAAGTCGATTATGAAAAAGTAGTTTCTTTGGTTTTTCGCATTTTTAACGACATTTTTCCATACGAATAATATATTTTTTTCAAACCATCTTTAAGACGAGGTTTGAACGAAGGAATTGAGAACTGATGAAGTTAAAGAAATGAAAATTGATTTAAATTCGTATACAATCAAAAAATAAATATTTTGCTTTGAAAAAATTACAGCTTATTTAAAACACAAAAAAGAACGTTTTCACCAAATTTCAATTTTTTTTTTTGCGGACGGTACAAATTAAAAACAAAAAAAGACGGTGTTTATCGTTTTTTCCGTTAATTTTGAGGTAATGTTGAAAAATGATAAATTTTAGATTTTTTTATTATCTACAACTTTTTTTGATAGGATGAATATTTCAGCCACAGAACGTAAAAAAACAATATTCAACCCTCAAAATGTATATTTAGCTACCCATCCGGAACTTTTACTTATAATTTACCCTAAATTTTCCGACCACCCACATACTGTTGATAACTTTCCATGAATTTAAAATCGGTTTGGCCCTGGTCTAATGGGGCAGTTGTTCTGATTTCAACAGAACGAGCATACACACCAAGTTGAATGGAAGCATGCGCAAAAAAAGAAAAGAAATACCCTTCAATTCGATTCCCAAAAAAATAAAAATGATCTGCTCTCGAGTTATTAAACTGACGCATAAATTGTCTCAAGGCATGAAGAATGAATGGCCAACAAAACACGCACTGAGCATTATCCACGATGATGAACTACTACCCAACAATGACAAACGATCCATGTGGATCACAAAAACACATTCCATCCTAATGGAGCATTCTCCACAAATAATGATAGCTCTGTGGGAGTTTTGCGTGATTTCGTGCCATTGACTGGAGAATATAAAATAAATTCTTTGAAAAGGGTATGTCATTTGTCGATATCCAAAGGACGTGAAATGGCCCAATAAAAACGAGAGAACGATAAAATGTATGAATAACAATGATCCTTCTTGGTGAAAGACAAACCGAGATTGATATCTACTGGTTACTGCCAGATCGATGAAAGCACAAGTTTTAGAGGAAATCAGTCGGAAAATAAATAATATAATGCATTAGGACGGAGTGAAATAGATGTGATTAAATGTAATGAAAATGAAACAGAAATGGAACGGAGATAAAACGGTAATTGAAGCTAAATAGAATGGAAATGGAATGGAAATTAACTAAAAATGGGATGGGATATAGAGGAGATTGAAACAGAACATGAATAAAACAGGAACGAAATCAAAATGGAATTAAAAAAAACGATGGTGCAGCCAGTCGGAAAGGTAGATTTCAGATATTTTTTTTCATTGATTTTGAAATTGCCATTAATCAAGGTTACGAATATTGCTGATATCTATTCATTTAGTTCAACTTTGAAATCGAGAAATGTTGAAATACAATGATGTTCCGTTTGTCGGAGGAAGAAAAACTCAAATAGTATCTGATTGACATCAGCGAATGAACCTCAAATGATAAGAGCATAAAGGGTAAACAAAAATTATTAATTCTCATGAATTGTAATTAACGGAGATTTTTTTTTTTGGTGCACATTCTGGAGAAAAACTTTTAGAATAAAAGTTGTGGATCTCATGAAGTTCTATCAAAATAAACCAAAAAAATAGTGGTAGGTTGACAATTTCATTTTATTTTCATTTATTCAATTTTGTTGTGGACAATTACAAAATTTTATAGGAATAGTCAAATGGGTACAAGTAGGTAAGATTACAAAATATACAAATATTATATGAACTAACAAATAGAAGAAGAAAGAAAATGTAATATAGAATAGAATGATAACATATATACATGCACTTGGTGTTGTTTCCTTTATCAAATAATATGCCTTTGGCCAGTAAATAACTTGGTTTTCATCGAAAAGTTAAACTGACATTCGGTATTGACAAATTCATTTTTACAACTTCCTAAAACTACACGTCAAAAATTAAATTATAATTATACAGGATTTTAATAAAAATCATGAAACCCAAACACTTAGCTATTTTTAGAATTTTTTGGAAAGATACTCTTCCACCGAATAATAGCATTTTTTCTTTGTAACAGCAGTTTCGAAGATTTTTTGAACGCAGTGGAGGACCAACATTGTTTAATTTCATCAGGTAGGGTGTTGTAGAGTCTGAGTGCTATGATATTGGGCGAGTGTTTAGTTATATTCATCCTACTAAGAGGGATGTCGCCTTTATATCTGGTATTGAGTCCATTGCAAGAACTATTAGTATTAAATTTATCTTTGTTTTGAAAAACATAAAAACATGATTCAAGGCCTCCTGGACTAAAAAAAATATATTTTTTTTATTGTGAAATGAAAATTTGGCAACACTGTCTTATGTAATTTGAGCCTTACATTGATAGTTATACTGATTATCAGACAAACATTGAAGCTGCGTCGTCGTCGAACTACAGAAACATATCCATCTTCTGATGCGGTTTTTGACCAATTTATGACGGTTCCAACAAACCAACAACAATTTCTCGCAAATACTCATAACAAGTCTTGCTTCATTTCAGTGTTATGCGAAAAACTCACAACTGCGAAAATTTTAGTGAAACAAGCTGATAATGACGCTGATGTTCTCATAATTCAAACAGCAATTCAATACAACAAATACAACTACCGTTGTTGATTTGTTGACACTACTGACTGCACGAACTCCAATTGATAAGATTGTTTTCTTTTTGGAACATGGGAAGGCTCAACAACAAACAAAAATATACTCATCGAAAAGATTATCTGCTTATCCAAAATGTCAGAATCATATTTTATTTTTACATGCAATAACTGGCAGCGATACATCAGCAATTTTCAAAAGGAGTAAAATAAAAGTACTTACATTGTTTGAAAAACTCGATTTAATTAATTGTGCAGAAATATTCAAAAAGATTGACTCTTCTTCACAAGACATTATCATTTCCAATGGAACCAGTTTTCAATCAATAGAATATTGTCTGATAAAACCGAATCACAATAGGTCGTGGATTATGCCTAACAGGAAAAGCACATTGAAAAAATGTGACAAGTACACTACCTCACAGGTGGTGCGAAAATGTGTGCATATTATGTGGAATACGACTTCTTCAACTTTTGGAATCGCGATATCTCAGGATTAGTGATTCGTAGGAAAAGAAGTATGGCTACAATTGCATGATCTTCATCTTTTGTCTGATCTTTTGTGACGATAACATTCACCGTTTACGAGAAAAATGCAAAAAACCGATGATTTGACATTGAATAATTTTTTTGGCAAACGTAGGATCACTGAGGATTTTTGATATATTATTCGTAATAGTGTACCAATTTCCAGCTCTATGGGAAGTATTGTTAACTGAAATTTTTATTTTGACTGGAGTTTATAGTTTGTCGATACTGGTATGAAAATGAGAGATTGAGTTTTCTCTTAAATAATAATAATAATAATAAATGTCTTTATTTTTACATTATGAAAAATAATTAAAAAAAGACGGAGAAGAAGGAAAGATTCACATGTTTAATGCGAAAATCCCAAGGGGCAAATTAACAGCAATGAAAGAGTAAACAGTTATAGTAGTTGACGATCATTGAGAAGGAATGATTTTAGTTCTGTTTTGAATTTATACATGTTATATTGTTCGACTTTATCAGTTATGGCATTATAAGATTTGTAGATATTAAACTGGAAACTTGTCTCAAATATAGAGGTTTTATATTGAGGACATGTCTATTCCTGATGTTAATGTTGTGAACATCGGTCCTATAATTCAACTTATGATATGGGTAGGGAGGACATTTGTATATTGAAATTTTGTGATACATGCACAAGGAGCTGAAACTGAAACGTACTTTCATTGGGAACCATCTCAGCTCCTTCAATTCATGGGAAACATGTTCATATTTTCTAATTCCATATATGAATCTTATACATGAATTCTGTATACGTTGTACTCTACTAGATGTTTCTTGATCTATGCAGAAACTATATATAGGGGAACAATAATTGAACTGGGATAGCACTAGCTTTTCACATAATACTTTTCTGTAGCTATATGTATGTATAATCTATGGGGGAATAGTAATCTCATGTTCTCCGGATATTACTCATGACGTGCTCACGAAATCTTAAAGACCCATCCAAAATCAAGCCAAGACTTTTCGCATTGTCAGAAATGTTGATGACCTTATTTTTTATATGATAATTTGAAGGTTATTTTTGGTGGGAGTTTTATTGAACTTGTTCCCGAAAACCAAGGCTACAGATTTATTTGCATGTAACATGAAAGAATGTTGATTGGCGATATCTGCAATATTATCTAGATCACTATTCAATGTTACTGCTGCATTATTCAGGACACTTATAGGAAAGTTGAAGTTCAATTGGATATCATCAGCAAACATATGCGTTTTGCAATGTTTAATGAATTTCCCGAACTGGAAGTTTGGAAAAGTACTTTTGAATCACCCTGTATATCATCAGAAACATGAAGGAGTGCAGTGGTAGAGCTATGTCCTGTTCGAAAACCTGATTGTGTTTGTGGCAAGATGTGATTTTCATCAAGAAATTGGGACAGCTGTTCTGCCAAAAGTGTGTCCATTAATTTTGATGAACCAATCAAAATCTGATATTCCTTGAGGACTTTCAATCTTGAGAATTCGTGATATTCGAGCATACTTCCAAGAAGAGGGAATTTAGATGTTACCATTATATTAATGAAAATGTGAGCGAGGAATCTTTCAACAGCCGCCATTTTGAAACTACTGGACCAATTAGGCCCATCTTCGAGCTTTTGGATTCTTGGAACCATGATCGGCGAAGATATATAAAAAAAATTTGAAAGTCTTGTTGTGTAGACGGGACCAATAGGTAGTATTTCTATTGAAATCTACCTCAAAATCAAATAGTCCAATACCCCCACCACATTTGACAAAAAAACCACAATACAGGGTGATTCAAAAGTACTTTGACAAACTTCGGGAGGTGATTCCTCACAATATTCTAATATGAATTGTCCAAATAAATATATGTGTTGAAGTTTTTTTTTCCTTTTTTTTAATAACTTTCGAAATACTGACCTTAATTGAACGAAAATTGGTATTGAGAGGTTTTTCGAGGTGTGAATTCGAACCTGATGTTATTATTGCTCTCACTCGTAGGGGGCACCACCTACACGTCTTTCTCTTTTTTGAAGATTCATAACTTTTTTGAGCGTCCTTCTACCACATTTTTCAGTGAAAAATCAATTTCTGTATCAGATCTACTTAAAAAAGCTACCCCTGTTACAAGTCGCTATAAGCAACCGTTTTCTAGATATTTGGACTTGAAAATTTCAAGTCGATTATTTGATAATCGATGCGTATTGAAGTTATTACCATTATTTTGCATTTTTCACAAGAATGCTTAGGAAATGAATTTGACGTTGAAGTGAGTAGTTTTGGTTTTTTGTAGGGGGCGCCATCTATTCTATTTATTTTTACTCGTTTGAAATAGGTATTTTTGTACCAAGAGTTCAAAATCTGTATTTATTTTAATAAAATTTGCAAGAAATATCAACATTTTATTTCAAGAAATTTAGAATATGTAGAATGAAATAAAATGAAGAAAACTGAATTTTATTCAAATAAATTGTTCAAAGTGTCCACCTTCAGCGAAAACACAGGCATTCAGTCTTCTAGTCACTGAATCTCGTACCCGCTCCAAAAATTATTGGTGTGTTTCTCATTGTTTCACAGGCGTCTACTATTCAGTTTCTTAGATCTTTCTCGTTCGCTCCTGGAAATGTCCCCAAAAATGAAAATCTAGCGGGTTTAGATCTGGAGACCTTGGTGCCCACGCCTGGTTAGGTTCTTCTACACCCCTACCGATCCATCGATTTGGATAGACAGTGCTGGGGAATTCTCTGTCTACAATGCTAAAATGGGCCGGAGCCCCATCAGGCATAAACCACATGCGGGTACGAATTTCTAATGGTACATTCTGAAGTAGTCCCGGCAATTCATTTTCTAAAAAGTCTCTGTAAGTTGCGCTATTCAGTCGGAACGGAAGAAAGAAAGAACCTATTAAGTAATTAGCAATTATTGCCGCCCATACATTTACAGAAAATTGATTCTGATAATGTCTTTCACTAGCTGCGTGCGGATTTTCCAGAGCCCAAACATGGTTGTTATGGAAGTTTGTGATAGCATTTCGGGAGAAGGTTGCTTCGTCCGTGAAGAGTACATATCTCAAAAATTGAGGATTTCCAGCCAATTTTCTCAAAAACCACTGACACATAGTAATGCGTTGGTGGAAGTCTCGTGGCAAAAAAGCTTGTACCCTTTGAATATGGTATGGATAAAATTGTTGATCGTGGATAATTGTCCAAGGTGTGGACTGAGTAGAATTGAGAGCTTCAGCAATTATTCTTGTACTTGTTTCTAGATTCTCCGCGAGAGCGTTCAAAACAGCTTTTCACAATTCTGGGGTTCGGACTGCTCGTAGTCTTCCAATAATATCAGCTTCCCCATTAAAGCTACCTGCTTCTGCCAAACGACGGGAAGACTGGTAAATGATGGTAAATACGTCTTGTTTCGCACGCATTGCCATCCGCAAGGCCATAAAGGAAATGCATATCAGCTAAATGAGCATTATTGTTTAAATAATCCATTTTTTCAAAATTAGTGCTTTAAAACTTACAGAAACTTCAACAAAACAACAAAACGTTTAACTGTCACATAATATGTAATTACCAAAACTACTTACTTAAACGTCAAATTCATTTCCTAAGCATTCTTGTGAAAAATGCAAAATAATGGTAATAACTTCAACACGCATCGATTATCAAATAATCGGCTTGAAATTTTCAAGTCCAAATATCTAGAAAACGGTTACTTATAGCGACTTGTAACAAGGGTAGCTTTTTTAGGTAGATATAATAGAGGAATTGATTTTTTTACTGAAAATTATGCTAGAAGTACGCTCAAAAAAGTTATGAATCTTCAAAAAAGAAAAGGACGTATAGGTGGCGCCCCCTACGAGTAAGAGCAATAATAACATCAGGTTCAAATTCGACACCTCAAAAAACATATCAATACCAATTTTCGTTTGAGGTCAGTATTTCGAAAGTTATGTAAAAAAAAACGAAAATAACAATAAAACTTCAACACCCTGTATCTTTGGAAACGAAGCGTTTCCGGACATATATTCATTTGAACAATTCATATTAGAATATTGTGAGGAACCACCTCCTGAAATTTGTCAAAGTACTTTTGAATCACCCTGTATAATAATAATCATATGTCTTTATGTTTGTTAGAGAAATGTAAAGAAATAATGTCAGGAAAATATTGTACGTTGATGATACTATGTCAGAAACATTCAAGCAAGTGCTGACAACTGTACAAAGTTTGAACTCAATCGGATGAACACATTGAAGACGAACACAAACATCAATTCTAGAGCGTTTTCACACACACACCGGCAAAACCGGTGCCGGTGCCGTGCCGGTGCTGGTACCGGCTCCGGACCGGACAACAGCGTATTTCACACAGCCCGGCATATCGGTGCCGTTATCTGTGTTAGTATACGTTGAACAGTGCAGGAATAAAGATGTGTGCTATACTGCTGTCAACAGACGTTATCTTCTAGGGTTATTGTATCTTAGGAGAAAATTCCGAAAAAGCAAATATAAAAGACAACACTGGGTACATCCCCTGTTGACTGTGAGATACTTAGAAGGTTCCTTTTACACGCTCTACGCTCCATTTGTTGAAAAGCTTCCTCTAAGAACGCATATACTTCCTTCCATGCCTTATCTTTTTCAATTTTGTTTTTGAAGCAATCTGCAGTCTTGTCCCACAAACAAGGCTTACTTTCTACGGCTTCAATGAGGGTTACAACATCGTATTTGAATAATTTACTCATTTTTGGTTTACAAATGTACGATCAAATATAAAATACTCTGTCGCTATGGAGACAACAACGATACTAAGCAATATAAACAAAATACGCATTCAAATACTCTCCGTTACCGACATGTCAGAACAGGTGTGTGTGGACAAACGTACATAAGAAATCACAGCAACCGACAAATCAGAGAGCGATCCGTCTTCCGATTGCCGAGATCCCCGCCGGCTGCATAAATCAGAATCGGCGGCCGTACCAGCAAATAGGTCGGACCGGGCTATGTGTGAAAATTATGATTTGATTACATTGCATTCGGTGCCGGCACCGGTACCGGTTTTGCCGGTGTGTGTGAAAACGCTCTAGACGTTAATATGTAAGATTCAGTGTATTTTTCTAATGTTTGTATGCTACTCAGAGTTTTATATTCTCCGTACACCTCATAATAATTCCTCCCCTATTGAATTTAACGAGCTGAATAGGCCTGGTATATCCAGAAATTGAATAATGTCTTCCTATTTCCAGGTTCCTCGACAGAAACGCTTTCATATACGGCCTATTAGCGCCAAGCTGTATCTTCATACTCGCGACCTTTTACTACCTAGTGTGTTCTGCCCTCCTAGCCCGTTACATCATCAGTATGCAGGCAGACATTCGCACGCGTGAGAAAATGAGACGGAAGAGGACACTGCAGATCTTGCTCTTCTCGAAGGTATGTGAACGATATGGTCTGAGATAATGAAATGTATGTTCATTGAGGGATTGCGTCCCGTTTGATGAATATTCGTTTTGCAACTTCAAATGGATAGATATATAGATTTATTTGCTCCTACCAAAAGGTTCACAGCACGTCAATGTTTAAAAAAAAAGTGTTACCTAATAAGGATAATTGTTAAACCCTGGCTATATACAGAGTGTTATGAATTCACACACCACACCTGTAAAACCAAGAGTTTGTCGAACCTCACATTTACTTTTACCAAAGTAATAATTTAGAAAATCCATCATAAGGATTTTACAAATACCGCCAAATGATGTATAACTATTCTTGTATTATTTGGATTCACTCTACTCAATACTAAATCTTTTTCACACAATTGACAGTACAGAAGCGTATCTTAAAAAGTCGTTAGAGGTTCTATACGGTTTTGCAACTGAAAAATTTGACAACGAGAATTTACTCGGAGAACGGCCTATCCAAGCAATTCAATCACTATATGATTGAGGTTCGTTTTAACCTATGTACTCGGTCATATCTCAAGTTATCAAAAAAATGAAATAATAATATAGTTGTAAACTTAAAAGATATAATTGAGATCAAGCTTCAAAACATTACACAAATCCATAAATCAATAATTTCTTATAAAACCATTTCATATAAATTCACCAGAAAATATGAATGTAAAAATAGCAATAAAACCATAGCAGAAATTAGTATCATATCAGTTACAATGTTCTATAATCTTAAGGCACTAAACAATGTATTATCAATTAATCAATCAATTGTAGCAATATAATTTATCAACTTCTTTTTCTGCTTTATCAATATATTCTAAAAATAATTATTCATCTATGTACACAAACCTTATCATTGTTATTGTTTTTCTGTTTTAAACAACAACTTTAATATTTTACTGGGTACAGTTTTCAGTTATAAGCATTGAATAGTATGAATCATAGTATACATCTTTCTAGAACAAGCAACTATCGAAATATACTGAAATGAAGAATTATTTATCAGATTAGTTGAATTAAACTTCAAGGAATGTAGAGTATGAATGTGGAAAAATGTTCATTATATAAATACAATCAAAGAGGAAAAATATGTAGTCTCACCCTGTATATATACACTTGGTACGAAGATCACTTCACCAAAATCATTTCTTTTTTTTAGGGTCGATTATAAATAGGTAATCTATTTTCTTATGAACTCATAGTTTACTGGAGTTCATAGTTAGGTACGATTTTTTTGTACGTTTATTTTTAAGAACCCCTGTTTTCAAAATTAATGGCTTCCCACGTGTAGTATATAATTATATTTCCGTCCCCAGCACAGATATATGGTGTTTTTTTTTAATTTTCGGTTCATGAAGTTCAATACTTGTTTGAGGAGAATAACTTTCACGTAATATAAATTTATATGTTACCTGTTTTTCCATAGTTTAAATGTGATTTTTCTAAATGAATATATTAATTCAAGACATTTTTCTTTTCCAAGCTCTATATGCAGGTTACAACATGATTATAGTAAAACATTCAGTTTGTCGACAGGTACAGAGGGAATTGAAATTAACAGTCTTAAAATTAGATGGAACAATATTGGAAATAAAATTATTACGAATTTAAGAATTCGTACCCTATAAAAACAGTTTTTGATGAGATAGTTTTTCATCTTCTTCTGAAAGTCATTTAAGGGGCGACATTCTGAACTCAACTTATTATGAAGTTTCAACTTCGAGAAATTTCCATAATAACCAACCAGTTAGTAAAAAGTTGGAGTCATCTGCATAATTTACTATTATATACTTATAGAGTTCTCTCCCGTACAACTCATGTATTTCCAAACTAGGCGACGTCACGGTAACTAACTTAGAGATCCACATCCACAATAAAACCATTTACCTAATGGCACTATATAAATCTCCATCCTCAGACCCTCATGAATTCAATAGTCACTTACTTACAAGAGTTTCTAGAAACAAGAAAAAAAGAATATGATTATGAAATAATTGTGGGGGATATCAACATTGACATACTCAAAAAAATGTATTATGTCACAGAATACTTGAGTTAACTCAATCAATTCGAATATGTTTCTATGATAAACAAATATACCCGTGTCCAAAGTGGTACCAAATCATGTTTAGACCAATATTTTTCTAAAAACAAAAACAGACTTTGACTACACCCTACCATTAGCGGTGCTTACTGATGTAACAGACCATTATTCTATAGTGCTACAAATTATTGTTCCTAACAAAAATTGTCATCCAGAAAATAAGTAAAATAAAATTTCTTACATAACCTACAAAAAACTGAAAAAAAAAACTATGTACGATACAGATTGGAACTGCGTTCATAAACAAAATACAGTTGAAGACAGTGCAAACTCATTTTTTCAAATAATCTCCGAAGGCATTGAGAAGTGTACAATTAAACCCAATTGGAACTTAAAAAAAATAGTACAAGAAAAAACTCAAGAACTTATCCAAATAAGCAAAACTAAATACTACAGGAAGATAATAATCGTTAATAAACATATTGGAAAACAATAAATACATTAAAGTCAAAATCCACTAACAGAACAAGTATTTCCATGATAAAAACGGCAAAATTGAACTTATAATAAACTCACTGGATGTATCAAATGAGTTCAGCAACAACTTCATTAGCATAAGCAAAACCTCGCAAAGAAGATTACTCCAGATGTGAATCATGAACCACCAAGAATGTGTAAATAAAGAAGAAATAAAAGAAGTGATTGGAATTTCAAAAATATAAAAGCAATCGGTTATGACAATATAAAAGGAGAAACTCTAAAACAAATTTTTCACTTCATTACAGAGCTTTTCTCATAAATCTTATAATCGATACTGGAGAAGTTCCGTCAATTTTCAAAATATCAGTGGTAAAACTAATTTATGAAAAAGGCGATAAATTGGCTAACTAACTACCACCTATATCCCTGATAACTAGTTTTGCTAAAACATTTGAAAAAATCATTAAACAAAGAGTCTGGTGTTATCTAAAAATATATAAAATCATATCCGAAAAGCAATATGGATTCCAAGAAGGTATCTCAACCCAAGACACAATTGCACATCTAATTTAAAAAAATCATCGGGATCTAGACAATCAGAAACCTTCGCCAGCTATATTTTTAGACCATGCGAGAATTTTGGATACTTGGGGGATATTGGAGTACGAGGCCTACAACTAGATCTAGTCCGGATCTATCTTGAAAACGGAACACAAATTGAGAACATAAATAAAAATTTCAGCACACGTGGAGCTCTAAAATACGGTGTACCTCAGGGAACAATTCTAGGTCTCATGCTGTTCATCTTATACGTGAATAACTTATTTCTTTTGGTTACAGTTGGGGAAATTATCATTTTTGCAGACGATACGGTTATATTATTACAACGATGCAGACTGGGACAAAATCAAAATTAAAGTTGAAAAAGATCCAATTCAAATTCAATTCAAATTTAAAACAATCTACAAATAGAGAAAAATATCGAGATAAATTCAGCCGCGAGCATAAAATACTCAGGTACACATATCGACATTCATCTGAAGTGGGATACCCTCGTGGAATCCATCATTAAAAAAACTACGAGCCTTAATCTATTTATTCTATAAATCCAGTAAATGATCGAATTGTCCTGTATAACACATTGGTAGTACCACACATCACCTTTGGAGTAGTTGCATCGGGTGGAATACTAAAAACCCATCTACATTCACCAGAAAATTTCTACAAAATTCTTTCAAGAAAACCCTATACTTACTTTTCGGAAAAATTACTACATGAAATCAAGCTCTTCAATCCAAGACAAATATATTTCTACAATGTTGCTAACTACATTTACAAAAACAAACACAACCCTGAGACCGCTCACAATTCGAGATATGACACCAGATTGAAAACTCCATTCTCTGTCCCACACAAGAAAACTGTTGAACAAAGAAGTTTAAATTACTTAGGTCCCAAAATTATAAACTTGCTTCCATTAGAAATCATAAATATACATCCCGCAGATAAATTCAAAACATTCCTAAAAAAATTCGTATCAGAAAATAGAACAGAAATAGAACAAATTATCGACACTAAAAATAACTGAGAACAAAGAAAACAATTCTTCAGACTAATATTCAATATTTTATGTCAATACAATACCTTATATCATATATTATCATTATATCATTTTATATATAGTATTTGTATATTTTTATATTATATATTGTATATATAACTATAAATATACAGGGCTATTCAAATTCGTTTCTGTACATGGGGATCTCGTAAACGATAAGAGATAGAGTGTCGGTTAAATTGTGGCAAAGTTGCGTATTTTAGAGACCTATTCAATGATGTGAAAAAATCGAATTTAGCTCTTTTGGTTCTGGAGATATACAGGAAAAACCAAAAAATCCCAAATTATTTTTTTGCCTGTATCTTCTTTATTCGCAGGCATATTGAAAATCTGTCCACATTTTGCTATTGGCACTTGATGTGGGCTATCAGAATATGTTCATGAATCTTTTATACAGGGTGTCATCTGACTTGGGCCACCCCCTTTTGAATTTTTAAATACGGACCTGTATTTTTTGTTGTAGTTTTTGCATCGTCGACGTTCACTTCATACTGAGAAATTTAATTTAATTTTATATTTCGGGAAGTTTCGGTAATATTTTATTATAATTCGGTGAATTATTCCCTTTTAAATTACGGCCCTGGAATTGGTTGACTGAGTTAAATAAAACACAATAGCAACTTTCACGTCTCCCCATGTACCATAGTGTTTTCGAGGGTATTTTTTCATTTTAGGTACCAATTCATATTTCTTCACATTTCAAATGCTCTTTGAGCGTTTTCTACAATGAACTTCGAATAGCAAAACCTTTTATGATTATCTGAAACATATCTACAACAAAATAGATTATACATATGTATTTTGTCAAGCTGAAAAGAAATGATAGCAATAATTACATCCAGAAACGAACACTATAATTGTAATGAAAATTGAAATATAGTAATTTATATACAAAAAATTAATGGCGCAATAAATGTTCGAATTGGAGTCCTTCCATTTCGAGACATTTTTGAACTCGTTTTTTCATATTATTTATTGCCCTTAATACACTTCTTTGCTGCATTGTTGCGAAAGCATTCAAAATCCTCAATCTCAAGTCTTCTATATTTTCTATCTCTCCGCCAGCGTAAATCCTATTTTTCAATGTCCCCCATAGAAAATAGTCCAAAATAGTAAGATCTGGTGATCTTGCAGGCCATCTTATTGGCCCATTATTTGCTATCCATCTGTTGTTGAATGTGGTATTCAGAAA
This sequence comes from Gonioctena quinquepunctata, assembly GCA_018342105.1. NCBI lineage: Eukaryota > Metazoa > Arthropoda > Insecta > Coleoptera > Chrysomelidae > Gonioctena > Gonioctena quinquepunctata. Next base: position 25,784 of record JAFIRS010000581.1, on the reverse strand, counting down.
CTGATTAACCTCTCTTGTACAATGAGGACGAGCTCCATCATGTTGAAACCAGATTCCATTCAACCTACCTATTGGAATATCTTCGAGGTATTCAGTGAAGGTGGTCCTTAAGAATCGCAAATAACGTTCGCCATTCAATGTTCCTGGAAAATATATGGCCCCTCTCTTGTACAATGAGGACGAGCTCCATCATGTTGAAACCAGATTCCATTCAACCTACCTATCCTGCCCATACATTAAATCCAAATCGCACTTGAGGGCGAACTTCTCTGAAATTATTTTCATTGGTCTGAGACCAGACATGTTCATTATTCCTATTGAATACACCGCAGTTTGTGAAACGACTCTCATCGGTCCAAATGATGTTATTCAAAAAATTCCCATCTCTTACGATTTGTCTACGCAACCAGTTGCAGAAATTTGTTCTTCTTTCGGGATCTCCTGGATGTAATTTATGAACCGTTTTAATTTTGTAACATTTAAAATTATGCTTCCTGAGAGTGCGCCAAACTGTCGTTTGTGGCAAATTCAATTCATCTGCAATTTGTACCGATGATTTCGATGAATTTTCAATAATCTAAAATTCAGTGATATTACTGAGAGTTTATTAAAATTTAATAAAACTTACTTTTTTCAACAATACTTTCCTCTATTTCGGCTGGAGTTCTGTTACCATAACTTTTGCGAGGCTTATTGAATGATCCAAATTCGCTGAGGTTTTGTCTAATTTCTGGAACAAAGTTTCATGCGGTTGACGCCTTTCAGGATAAATTTCCATATACCGTTGGGCTGTAGCATAACTGTTTCTATGGTTTTCATAATAAATTTTCACCATGTCCCGTTTTTCTTCAGCGGAAAACATCATTTTTACACCAATAAACTCAAAGATATACAACAAATATGACAAATGTCAAAATATTATCGACAATTGTTCTCATAGTCTACTGAGATTTCATCGGTATTAAACATGGTAACTAAAGACATTAGCAACTTATAGGTAAGTATTATAGTAACTAGCGAAAATGTGGTGTTATGATCTTTCTATCTCCAAGAATCACTTATGGTGCAAGAAAATGTGGAAGACTTGAGATTGAGGATTTTGAATGCTTTCGCAACAATGCAGCAAAGAAGTGTATTAAGGGCAATAAATAATATGAAAAAACGAGTTCAAAAATGTCTCGAAATGGAAGAACTCCAATTCGAACATTTATTGCGCCATTAATTTTTTTGTGTATATAAATTACTTCATTAATCTTTTTTTACAATTATAGTGTTCGTTTCGTATGTAATTATTGCTATAATTTCTTTTTCAGCTTATCAAAATACATATGTATAATCTATTTTTGTTGTAGATATGTTTCAGATAATCATAAAAGTTTTGCTATTCGAAGTTCATTGTAGAAAACGCTCAAAGAGCATTGAAAATGTGAAGAAATATGAATTGGTACCTAAAAATGAAAAAATACTCTCTAAAAACACTATGGTACATGAGGAGACGTGAAAGTTGCTATTGTGTTTTTATTTAACTCAGTCAACTAATTTCCAGGGCCGTAATTTAAAAGGGAATAATTCACCCAATTATAATAAAATATTACCGAAACTTCCCGAAATATAAAATTTAATTTAATTTCTCAGTATGAAGTGAACGTCGACGATCCAAAAACTACAACAAAAAATACAGGTCCGTATTTAAAAATTCAAAGATGGGGGTGGCCCAAGTCAGATGACACCCTGTATAAAAGATTCATGAACATATTCTGATAGCTCACATCAAGTGCCAATAGAATGTGGACAGATTTTCAATATGTCTGCGAATAAAGAAGATACAGGCAAAAAAATAATTTGGGATTTTTTGGTTTTTCCTGTATATCTCCAGAACCAAAAGAGCTAAATTCGATTTTTTCACATCATTGAATAGGTCTCTAAAATACGCAACTTTGCCACGATTTAACCGACACTCTATCTCTTATCGTTTACGAGATCCCCATGTACAGAAACGAATTTGAATAGCCCTGTATATATATATATATTTTATTTAGTTTCTTGACCACATATATATTGTTTTCAATTCCTCGGAATGAAGGTCTGGTTCAGTCAATTCATTTAATTTCTCTGAACTACGTTTCAACATGGTATTTGTCATCATCAGGTTAAAACAAAATTATTTCATTTGAATTCTGCGTTCGCATCGTACGAACGTTATTGTGGGTGTTCTACAATAACGTTCGTACGATGCGACCGCAGAATTCAAATGAAATAATTTTGTTTTAACTTGATGATGACAAATACCATGTCAAAACGTAGTTAAGATAAATTATGTGTATTGACTGAATCAGACCTTTATTCCGAGAAATTGAAATATATATATATATATATATATATATATATATATTATATATATATATATATATAGTTAATTCATATTCGTACCATTTTATCCTGTATTTTATATAGATGTACTGTAAATTTTCTTCTCATTTTTTATTTTCATGGAATCGAAACTGAAATATGTATATCTTTTCGCACACACTCTTTAGAGCTTCTCCCCTGTGAGTTCAAAAAGACACCACAAGACAAGTCTCCTGTCTCCAAAGCTCCTAGGATTATATATGCTGAAGTGAACCAGAGTAGTTTCAACTGATCGATTATTGAGATATCCATGATGATGTACGGAAAACATGTCGAAGTTTTCAAAGAAGAATACTATCTTTCAGGCTGTATTCCCTCTTCAAAAGACTCATTTATTGAGAAAGTGAAGATGCCAGCTATTTCATGGACCCATGTTTTGAGCAATGAAATGGGAGTTACTTCTTCTATTTTTCATACTATTTATCATTGAAATGACCTCAACTTTTGTAACAGGCGTTAAGAATATGGTCATAATATTCTAGTAGTCTTCCAAAATTTCTGGACTTCTCGATGTTCTGCGTTGATAGAAGTGACACTGAGTGAAATATTTATAAAAAAATCTTCAGTTGACATCAGTGCAACGCTCATCATCATACCAGAGTTAAAAAGGCATAGTTGAATATATTGTGCAATTTCCTTCGATATCTTACCCAAGAAATCAATTCCACAAAATCTCTTCTCAAAGAGATCGCGTATCCAGAAATACGGCAAATGATGTTTCTCTTAGATCATATATTCATATTTTCTCCAAAACGTCTACTTATCACAGTGAAGTATCCCTCATCATTCTTCAAATCATTTCCGATAGCCGAAAATTCAAAATACAACTGATTAAATATTTTTTTCTGTTCAGATAAAATAATGTGTTGAATGTAGTACCTTCATAGCAAAGTAAAAACAGGAAGGAAATATTTAGGATGCAAAACATCAAAGTTCCAATAATTAAACTTATATTGTTTCGGCATAGGTTAGAATGTTGAATCCTTAAACTTGGCCTTTATGGCTTTACATACTTCATATATTGATGATATTCTCATTGATATTATCCAACTGCACATTATAAAATATGAACAGATCATATCAATTATCTGCAAATAAAACACAATACCACAGGCAAGGATTATCAATAACGACAGAAACAATACTTAGGAGAAACAAAAAGTTTCCAGAACATTATATAGGGAGCTTAACGAACACATTTGCAACATGCACCTTCGCGTTCCCACAGGATAATCCAGCAATCGCAAAAAGGTTACAAGGAAGGAACGAAGATTTCTTAATTAGCCTCAATGAGGTAACTCGCTATTCTGGCGGTATCAAAAAAGAGAAATTCAGGAAAACCGGACAACCCCAGTGATGAAGCTTTGGAGTCCTATGTACCAGGTGAGAACGATGTGCAACACAGTCCATAATTTTGTTGTTAGGCAAGATGATTTGGTTTTTGGAAGAGCTATGGGGTCAAGATTCACGTGATCACATGTCTTTAGTTGTTCTCCTGACTGGAACTTTTCCATGTCCGAAAGCAACCTGAATATTTTTAGCTCATTGATTTTTCCCAATTACAATTTCTTGACGAGTTCCATTTGAATGTTTAGAAGATAAAGTCCATGAATATAATCAGAACAATGAGATTCTTGCATCCCATAATACAAGTTGATTCGACAGAATGACGTATCAAAAATTGAAAACTTTATTGGGGAAATGACTTGGGGAAGATGCACATCAAGCCTCATCAGAACATCTATTGAGTATACGATTCAATCAATTCAATCTAATGATCGATGGAATTCAAATTTGTACTTGTTTTACCTTTATAATCGGGAATTTGTTTTTCATTTTCAATGATCGTACGGGAAACTCCGACTATTATTCATAAACGATTCGAATAATATTTTAGAATATTCGCAAGTATTCGGTAATTCAAATTGTGTGGATATTCCAGTACTATATCAGAAAGAAAATAATGAATAGTGAATTTATCTGAAAATATTTTCATTCTTATTTGCCTCTAAATATAATTTTTCAAAAACATTGATTTTTGAAGTAAAACTTCTTTACGCACACTTGACTTAGGGAGTAAGCTGGTGAATGCGTGACGAGAGCGTTACGAAAAGTGTGATCGGGCGAAGCGAACGGTCTCGACAAAGGTGAGTGCGTATCTCATGCTAGTTGCTGGCGACGTAGCGTCATATGCAGCGTTCCTTTTTCCTTGTCTATTTTCTCCCTCTACTAATACGCGGCATTCTACTCTCGACATTGGGGCGCGCTTGATTCTCTGTCCTTCTTTTCTTGTCTCTCTCTCTCTCTCTTTCTTCTTGTTACTCTTCCGTATTTCGGCCTGGCGTTTCTACAATTTACTTCAGAATTTTTTTAGAATAGGATAACATAAAATTGTAGAGGTTCACCATGACAAATAATTGGTGACATCGTGATTGAACATGACAATAATCAAATGGAAGTTGATGATGAAAATCCCACTATAGATCATGTACAAAAACCGAGACAAATTATTGGAGTTGGGTAAATTGATTTTTAATTTATTTTTATAATCATTCATGACTCTAATATTAATTTACTAAATTTACCAAACTAAAATGATTAAATTATAGGTTATTAGAAAATTAATATATGTATATGTATATTTTTTGTTTTCAACCGCTTTCTTAGTTGTTTGACCAACCCTCAGAAGTTAATGAAAACTTGTACGAGTTAAGATCACGGGGACCTTACCTTTTATAGTGGGATCCGAAACCCCTCTTGGGACCTTGAAAAAAATTTTCACCAGCTGCGGGAATCGAACCTGCGCCAGGTGGAAACAGTTGACACAAGACCGACGCTGGTGCCACTGAGCCACAGGCCCCGTGCATACATGTACATATTATACATATATACATATATAAACATATATATTGTTATAGTCAGAAATAGATTCAATGTTCAAAGAGTTGAAATAATAATAATAATAAAGAAAAAACCCATAAATAATAAAATATCATTATTTGGTAATCTGTGCTATGTTAGTCAGTCAGTCAGTTTTTCTGAAGATTCTGCCTATTTTCTGAAACCCTGTATACTATTATTCGATACCTATGTTTGAAATAAACATATTTTCAACATTACAGTCAATTGACATAATTTAAAGTTTTTAGAAATCAAAATTCATGAATATATTTTGTGATTACAAGCAGATAACAAAATATTAAAAGTTCAAACATCCTGTATATGAAATTGGATCTGAACACAACAGCCAATGAGATGCCAAGAGAGATCTTGATGCAAAATTAGTAATTTTGAAAATATAAAAAGTAGAAACCTCAAAAGAATAATTTTACATGTATTATATATAGATTATAAGGTAGTTAGAAAAGTTTCATGAATAAAAACTGTCAAAGAAGTGAAAAATAATGAAAAGAGCTACAAATAATGTGTCAAAATCGATAATTCGAGAAGAAAAACAAAATGTGTTGGTATCAAGGGGAGAGAATCAACAAGCGAGGAGATGGTGAAAAAATTATTTTGGGAAGAACCACGTTGAAAATTTAAATTTGGAACAAACAAACAATTTGGAATAAAATCAGTTATTAGCCACGAAAACATTAGGAAAATATGAAGAACACTACCAGATAAAGAAATCACAAATGCAGAGTCAACATTACCTTTGCGTCATTGGAAATTCATAAATGGGGAGAAGTTCCAGTGACGAGAGCAGCTGCCGTTTCCAAGAGCGGGAGAGAATCCCAAACGCTGAGCAGTTTGGTACATGAGGTCCCAGGTATTTGTTGAAACCATAAAACTTGCCACAGTGCGAATAAGAACTGATTTTCATAGAACTCTTCACGAATGACTATATAATAACACATAACCTACAAAACGAGGTTGAATTCACTTTATTATTCTATAATTTCGTTTTTTGCTATATACTTGTTTCTGAAGCTCTAATTAGGTTATTTATCGCAGACTAGGTAATAATAAGTTTTTCCTGAATGAAGGAAATTATTATTTTGACGAAATTCTACTTTATTTTCAATGTTTCGTCAACAATGAATTGCTAATTTCTGAAATTGACGTCAAGAGGGCTCCACAGTGGAACCAACTTCTGAGATCCATAGGCGGACCGATTGAGTTAGCTGAGGTGAAGGAAAGAAGGTAAAGAGCATAGCCGGAGATATTGAATATTTATATGGGTATATATTCATCAATACATATTGAATAAAATCTTAAAAAAGGGAATTAGCTTAAAGATTTTTGGAAAATAACACAAAAAGAGAATATTAATGAAACAAAACAAAAAGAACACAAAAATTATTTATTTTTGTTATGATGTTTGATTGTGGATAGTAAATAAACAAATATAAAATAAAAAAAACAAAACCACCATCAACGCATCATAAAAATATATATATATATATATATATATATATATATATATATATATATACTAGCGGACCCGACAGACGTTGTCCTGTCCAAATTTCTATGCTCCCTAAAATGTTTTTCCCGAAAATTTTCCCGTTATCCCATTTTCCTGTTACCGCTTTTTGTCTTTACCCCGTTATCCCGTTTTCCCGTTATCCTCTCATCCTGTCATCCCGTTATTCCGTTATACCGTCTTTTCGTTATACCGTTAATCCCGTTATCCAGTTATCCCGTTATCCCGTTTCTTTCTTCATCCCGTTATCCCGTTTTCCCCTTATCCCCATATCCCGTCATCCCGTTATCCCATTTTCCCGTTTTTCCGTTATCCCGTTATTCCCGTTATCCCGTTTTCCTATTATCCCGTTTTTTATTTATCCCGTTATTCCGTTTTCCCGTTATTCCCTTATCCTGTCATCCCATTATCCCGTTTTATCGTCATCCCGTTATTCCCGTTATCCTGTTTTCCCGTTTTCCTAAAAAAAAATAAAAAATAGGAGTTGATCGTAGAAGGGTAAATTGAGAGTAATATAATTTTTTTTTTATCCTTAGTCATGACAAAATAAAAATAAAAATCTTGCCAAAAAGATAGGGGTTGATCGTAGGAGGGTGAAAATTTAGGGTTCTATTGAAAGGTATCGAAAAAACATATTCAATGATACTAATTTTGTTTGTGTTTATGGCAGTTTCAATGACTCATTAGTAAACATTAAAATTTAAATTCCATTCAGTATGATATCAATTACAGATTTAAGAATCAGTATCTACTTAAAGAAATTGCTCGAAGTGACCTCCAGTTACTTCCTGACAGTGAAATATCCTATTTTTAAACTCTTCTCGTACTTTTGCAAATGTGTCTGCGGAAACAGCCTCACATTCTGCAACAATACGTTGTTCTAAAACGTCAATATTGTCGGGTTCAGTGGCGTAAACCTTCGATTTGAGGTACCCCCACAGAAAAGAATCCAAAGGTGTGAGGTCCGGTGATCGAGCTGGCCATTCCGTTGAACCCCGTCGTCCAATCCATCTACCACGATACTCCTCATCCAAATACCGTCTTACTGCACCGTAATAGTGTGGAGGAGCACCATCCTGTTGGAATGTTATTTCCAAATTGCCGAATTCATCTGGATTATCTTCCAAAATTTCAAGGATTAACGGTTCTATTGCGTTTTGCAACAGCTCCAGATAAACCTCACCAGTTAAATAAGTATTTAAAAAAAGAGGCCCAACGATGTGGTTTTCCAGGATACCTGCCCAAACATTCACCTTCTGGGGAAATTGGGTATGTGTTTCACGAAACAGGTGAGGATTTGCGTCACTCCAATACCTCACGTTCTGTGTATTTACATTTCCATTCAGATAGAAATTATTTTCGTCACTAAAACAAATTGTTTTGACATAGTCTGGCTTTTGGTTAATTTTAGTTTCCATATTTTCACAAAATTCTAGTCTTCGGTCTGGGTCGTCGTCTGAGAGTTGATGAACCATTTTTAATTTGTTTGGATGAAATTTGTTTTTTTCAACACCCTGTGTACTGTAATTCGACTGACTCCACAGGTAGATGCAACGTGAGTTGTTGAAGAAGTAGGATTAACTATTACTTCTGCCAGTATATCAATTTTTTTCTCATCGGAAATATGTGGTCTGCCAGATCGTTTCGCATCATTAATACTACCCGTTGTTTCAAACTTACGAAGAAGCTCCTTCAAATAAGTCCTCAAAACGGGGCGATCGGGAAACCTCTCATTAAAAATGCGTTCTACGGCATGAATATTTTGTCCAGTTTCACCAAGAATTTGGATCGCTGCAACTTTATCACCTAAAGCACGTACCATTTCGCTTCTTGAAGCACTTAAACGTTCGGCTCACAACAGTTCAACAAATTATTAAAATGTACAAAAATATTAAAAGTACCAAAAGCTGCTAAGACAGTTAAACGTTTGATCAACAATACACAAATTATTAAATGTACAAAAACTTGGACAATTACAAAAACGTCGAATTAGGGAGACTAACAAAAACGTCAGCTTATTTGACAACTATCCAAAGGCGGAGCTTGAATTTTGAATTTTAGTATTAACTGATTTAATTCAGCCTTGCGTTTTTCGAAAGCGAGTTGCCAAAACTGCAATACTTAAACACAAACAAAATGAGTATCATTGAATAGGTTTTTTCGATACCTTTTAAAAGAGGTGTCGCTTGATGTAGGGTTCCAATGTCATCTTTGACGAGTTCGTCATCTATCATCACTAGTAGGGAAGTTTACAACCTTCAATATTCAGTTTCCAAATTTCACTCGTTTATGTATAATCGTTCCAAAAATAAGAGAGGGGGAGGCGACTTTTGAGAAGCACTGTATAGTTCTAGATTTGGAAGTTTGAAAAATGTTGCAATTTGTTTTCCCATTGCTCCGGATTTATTTATTCAAATTATTTGATTGATTACCTTTCTGATAATAAAAAAAAAATGAATCTGTTAATATATTACACGGTCGTAGCGTGATATATTTAATACAAATATGGCGAAAAGGTCCAGTTATGGTGAACTTCCGAACAATCTTCGTTTTGGTGTTTGGTATGGTGACTGATATAGCCGATCCAAGATCTTCCCCTATTTTCATGGAGTGCATTTCATTCGCACGACAGGCTCCCATGATTCCCATGACCAGAGCAACCTAAAAAAAAGATACATTGAAAATATTTCCAATTTTCGTTATTTTATTCGATTTCAAACAGTTTGATAATTGTTAAATCAGTGGTTGGAAAAGGATTCGATCTTACGATCACTGGATTGAGTTTTGTGCTACCGAGGTGCTTGCAAATTAAAGTGATATGAAGCTATTCAAGTTCCTAACTAGGTTCTCTCATTTTGTTAAGTGAACTTTTGAAAAAATATCAATTTCTTACCTTTGTCGCAAGATATATTTCGTCAGGTGCTTTATTTATGAATGAATTTATTTCATCTGGGGGAATGTTTGAGCCTTTCATGGTATATAACCATCGGATTTGCGTTTCAAAAATGCACGTAATTTTGAATGACGTTCTATGTTGACGTCGTGGTTGATTAGAATGGTACTTCTTAACATTGAATATTGGGTCCAAAGCGAGGACGATTTATATTTTTCAGCTAATTGGGCAAAATATGCTAGAAGTACATTTTCCGAAAACGAATTCACATTATTTTTCTTTCGCCAATCCATGAAAATTGCATATATCGTCTCATATTTTTTTCTGGATTTATTTGGTAATAGATTTGAAGATGTTATTTTCGCCGCACTACAAATTTCTGGTGGGGTACACTCATTGTCACTTTCCGAATCCATCTTTTTGTTCTTGTTTTTCGTTAGAAACTATAATATTTTACAAAACGAACTGTCAATTCAATGATTATGACGTTTGAGAAACAGTTTGAAGTTGTTAAATTCTCAAGGCATACTTGCGAATGGAAACAATTCAAACACAACTGCACAGTAATGAATATGCTCATCTGTGAATATGCTCATCTGTGTTGAGTAATGAATCTGGTTCAACTGTGATTGGTTCGAGTAATGGATCATTACCTACTCGGGGACGAAACTAGAGTTCATTACTTATCAAGAAATGGTCATATAAATGACGCTTTTTTCAATAGTCATAGAAAAAGTAAATTACCACCTGTAAGAGTTTACACTCAGTTTACACTCATTACAGTGTGATAATACACGCACTGGTAAATCTCCACCAATAATAGAAATACCGGTGTGGTTTTTCAACAAGAGAATGGAATTAACCAGGGATAATAATTTATGTAATAATCTACGTACTTTGCGATTGATTCACTTCATTATTGTACTATCCACATATTTGGCGACCAGGAATGGTTTTGGTCATGTAATTATTTGTGATCACCTGATATCGCCAATAAATGCTTCTTTGGTCCTAAGAAAACTCTTTATCGCCAAAAAGGACTGTAGAATGATTCAGATGAGTAAGCTTCAACTTTTATCATTCACTCAATCCATATATTCCGAAATATAATACGTTTCAATCATCAGATGATAAAATTAGTTGGAGTGAATATGTATATTGTCAGAAGTCCAGAAAAAATAGTTTTGAAACGAAGCAAGCTTATACAATATCGAACATGCAATTGCTACCGCGCCTGAGTGCTTTCATCGAAATACATTAAAATGAGCAATGGAATAAAACAATTACATGAAAAGCTTCACCACCCCAGGGAAACCCAATAAATCCACTTGTTCTCGTATAAAAACGGAAACATAAAACTGGCAATTAACCTAAATGGAGGATGAAATATCAAACGACGCAAATTGTGCTTATTCCGATTGGAAATATACTAACACCGACGTGTGTGAACTCGCTTCACCGGGGCTTTGTATGATTATGATTTTTTGGAGTGATATGCAAATAAAAAGGGAGTCGCCATGGGGTGTCCATTATGGACATCCAAATTATTTTTCGGCACATCTTACGCTGTTCCACGGCGTTTTTAGAAAATGTAAGACTTCTTTCTGTATCACCTGAAGATGGCAAATGTGATTTTTATGAAACGTCGTGAAGGTGCGATCAACAGTGTCGATATCATGATACGCGTTTACTGTGAGATATTCCAACAACTTTTCTTGCTAGTTAGGAAATGTACATTTCTCAACTTTCGCAGATTTTGCCATATGGTAAAAGTCCTGATGGTATGACGCTGATACCTTGGAAATGTGGCAAACCTTTGGTGTGGGACTTCACTTGTGCTGACACAGTTGCAGCGTCTCATGTAGCAAATACTTCCAAGTCCGCAGGTGCTGCAGCAATATCCAGCGAGAAATTAAAAAGAAAGAAATATCAGAATCTTGGAAATAATTATCTTTTCCATCCAATAGCTGTCGAAACTTTTGGTGTCTTTGGCCCTGAATCTCTGTCTTTTATTCATGAAATTGGAAGGAGACTGAGCCGCGCTACAAAAGATAAACGTTCAACGTCATTTTTGATACAAAGGATTAGTATAGCAATTCAAAGGGGCAATGCTTCTTCTGTAATGGGTACAATTCCTCCATCGCATCCACTGGATGCATTATTTTATCGTCCCAATTTTCCTACGAGATACAAATCAGTTATCAAAGATAATCACTCAGTACTTTCCAAAAAATCAATATCAGTTTCTCTACCACCTTCTTTGAATAACAGGAACAATGAACCTATGGATTCTTCGTTGAACATGAGTGAGCATGCCATACCAACAAGAGACTCAATTACTACATTTGGCCTAAGAGGATTGAAAAATGTAGGAAATACCTGTTTTATTAATAGCATGATCCAGTGTCTCTCGAACACCAAGGTTTTGTTGGAATTTTTCAAGAATGGTTTTTGTATGGACGATTTTAAATACTACTACATCAAGAATGAAAGGAAATTTAGTGAAATCTTTTATATCTTTGATGGAAAATATCTGGAGTCCTGATTCTTCTCGAAAAATGGTGGATACTTCACATTTCGTCCGTCTATTCAGAAATTTTGCTCCTTCCTTCGATCATAACGTCCCAGCAGATTCGGAAGAATTTCTAAGATACCTTCTGGTAGGTTTACATGAAGATTTAAACAAGGCGAGTGCAGAGATTCATCCATCACCAAACGATTTTTAATTCCAAAATTGTGGATACATTTGCCGGTCAGCTGAAGTCTATATTGAGATGTACTTTTTGTAATTACTGCTCCGTTACTTTTGAACCTTTCTGGATACTTTCAATCCCTATTCCAGACTTGCCAAACGAAGTCGTGAATTTAACACAATGTATTGAACTGTTGACAGAAGAGGAGACTTTTACTAACGATGCGAGCCCATACTGTTCAACTTGTGGAATGAAAAGGGAATTCAAAAAGATTATTCGTATACAAACATTTCCAAAAATTTTTGTTATACATTTAAAACGTGTTTCTTCGACTGATGGCAGTAAATTGGACAATGTGATTAATTTTCCCATGCAAAATTTGAATTTGGACCAATATTCTGCTCAGGATGGAATGAATACTCTTCATAATATCTACGCCATATCTAATCATAGCGGCAGCATTTCCAATGGACACTATACTGCATATTGCAAACACCCTTATTCTAATTGTTGGCACCTCTTCGATGACTGCCGTGTATTTTTCAAGATTGATTCTCTTAGCTCCCAGGGAGCATGTGTCCTTTTCTATGAGAAAGTTGATGATCTGATTTCTGATGGTGTTGTGGGTTTTTCCGGGTTTTCCTCCAACTGAAACAGCAAATGCGCCATCACTTCGAGTCCTGGGCTTCAATCAAGATTTTCATCTTGATATTATTTTATATTTAAAACTTCGATTTTGTATTTTTCAATTCTGAATAAAAGCATGTATACCTATGTCAGTATTAGAAATAGCTGACATAGCTATACATTCTCGATTGAATAGATTTTTTTTTTCAATTGAAATATCCACGATGAAAATGAAGCAATTTTTCGTAATATCTAGCTGAAATGAAATAAGAATAGTGTAGTATTCAAGGCACAGAACACATAGGTTCTGACAAAGCTAATAATCTATTCAATGCAGAATACAAAATGCTAAACTATGTAAGCATAAAGGTCTGTAATAATCTTCAGCCAGCTAGCGCCTCAATTTACTCGAGACTGCCCCAACTCGACTGACTGACAACTTGACATTCCCTTCTTCGCGTGTACAGGGTGATTATATTACAAATAGCTATTCGTATAGAAAAGGGGAACGTGCACCATTTCCTCTCGTATAATGGGAATCCAACTTTTTATGTACACTATGAGTTGTTAATTCTACATTTTTCGGACTATTTCATTCAATCACAAATCAAAGTGTGCGTCGTGGGGAACAATCATGTCAGCTAAATTCTCACTGGCTCGGAGTTCGAAAATAAACAAAATTTAAAAAATGGAAATATTACGAATATTGTTTTAATTCCTCAGACCATCTCATTCAATAACAAATCTAAGTGTGCGTCGTGAAGAACAATCATGTCAGTTTAATTCCTACTGGCTCGGAGTTCGAGATGTACAAAATAAACAATTTCATATGAAATATAGATCATTTCTGTAGTATGAAATGAATGGAAATATTACGAATCATTAGTTCTTCATTTTTCAGACTATCTCATTCACAACAAATCAAAGTGTGCGTCGTGAGGAACAATAGCGTCAGTTCAATTCCTACTAGCTCGGAGTTCGAGATGACAAAATAAAATATTTCATATGAAATAAGATCTCTTCTGTAGTATAAAACGAGTGGAAATATTACGAATCATGCACCATTTCCTCTCGTATAATGGGAATCCAACTTTTTATATACACTATGAGTGAGTGATTCACCGCAATGTTCTCAATGGAATATAAACTTTTTTGTCTTCGTTATTGAACCTCCGAACCAATGCAAGGATATTCAAAAGGAATCATTCCCGAATACTCAAAACTTTGGTTTTAATTATGTTTTGGAATGCTTCAACAATTTAAGGATTATTATTTGTGTGAATATCACTGGATATTTGCCAAAATGAATATAAATGATATCACCGGAATTTTTCACTATTCGCAATACTATTGGAAAAACTATATCGATGGTCATGACCCATTTTTCATTTACTCATTATACTCACATAATTCAATGAATATTTTAGGTTACTCATCTTGAAACCCTTTTCAATAATCAAAGAGTTCAATGGGTAACTCAATATGATTTGAAATGAAATAAAAGCTAAACAAAATTTCGGCAGTTGAATTCCGAATTCAGAATAATCAAAGCAATCGCTCAATAGGTGCGATAATTAATGATAAAAATATGAGTTCCCAATATTTTGAGCTAGAATGATAACAGTGTTTTCGTGAATAAAGCCAGCATTGTATGCTACAGGAGCGTAGCAGTAGAACGTTGTATTTGTATGTATTTTTACACACTAAATCGGAACTATAAATTATAATATATATTGATCAAACATTTATTAATAATGATGAAAATAAATATAATAATCATATTAATAATTTAAATACATGAATTATCTTCGCAACATACAAAAAAGATTGTTTTTGTGGTGAGGATTACTCGCCTCAATCAGAATTTAAGGAAGTGAAAGTCAAGAAAATCAAACATATACCTTGAAATATCATTCCAATAAGACGAATTTCACAGTTGACAAAAAATCGAGATATTGTAGATGTAGGTGTAGTGGTGAGTGATACATGTATTCAAATTGATGATTCCGAAACCAAAAAAGATCAGATTTCAAATGCTCCTCGGTCCATCGAAATCCGTCCACTTCAACCCCCTTGAAGTGACAGCAACCTCTTTAAAAAAATAAATGAAACGAGGGTGCATTTGAAAGAGTTTTTAATTCTCTATCCAGCAATATTTTTTGAATCAAGAAAATTAAATTTTAAAAATTTAAAATGTATTTGAAATGTATCCTATACTATGCCTATTGGCCAAATATCTATCAAATTCGACTTTTATCATATATTTTGAGTCATAAATATTCTATTTAAATGTCTCGTTTTTTCTGATACGCAGGTGGAAAAATACCACATATCGGAAAAAATTTACATACATATAAATTTATTTATTTGCTACATATGTGCAAACTTATAATTTAAGTTATTTATGGCTGATTGTCAAGTTAATAATTAATCTGTGGTAAAAGCCCAGTGTATCTCAAAGTGGAGTGATATTATTTTACGAAGTAGAAAAACTCAAAGTCATCTCCACACTTTAATATGGCAATCGAATAATTATTTGATGGTGGATCGGTAAGGAACCATCGATTAGTACATGTTTCGAACCTCTATAGGTTCATCATCAGCTGAATGTAAAATTATGGAGGAGAAAGAATGATGGGTAAAAACATTAAATTATATATCACGAATTCAATTTTCAAAACAAACGACAACGAAAGTTTGTTGATTGGAAAACTTTCGTTGTCGTTTGTTTTGAAAATTGAATTCGTGATATATAATTTAATGTTTTTACCCATAATTTTTTCTCCTCCATAATTTTACATTCAGCTGATGATGAACCTATAGAGGTTCGAAACATGTACTAATCGATGGGTTTTTACTGACCCACCATCACATAACTGATCGATTGCGATATTAAAGTGTGGAGATGACTTTGAGTTTTTCTACTTCGTAAAAAAAAGTTGAAAACTGTTTTAACAATGAGTCTTTCGGTTATCCAAACGCCTGAGACACACACGGCGGATTTTTCCGATTGGATAATTCAACGTCGCCACTCAAAGAAATCTAAACGTTGACACACATGGCGGAAAATTACCCGACCCCGTCGCACGAGTAGGCTGGTATATGCAGTACATTTTCATCTTTAAATCAAATCACGATAGTTTAACTGTGTAATGAACAGAGAGCAATGCAATGCGAGTAAAAAATTTGTGCCACCACAGAGTATGGTCATTGCCAATTCTAGAATCTCTAAAATGAATATTTTACGATCCTCATCACTTTCTAGTACGTATGTGAAAAAATATGGATTCACCAAAATAATAACTTTTTGTTTGCACACGCTTTAGTAGCTTCACCTATATGTATGTATTTTTGAAATTAATTTTTACCCACTTCCAGAAGCCCGATCATTTAAAATTTTGCACACGTATTGAAAAGTGATGACAAAGCAATAAGCAATGATTTGATAGCTATGACCTCTCTCACCAAGATCGTTAGAAAAAAAAAGGCAAATTCACAAGATTTGGTGAATTCACTGGGAAAAAAATGCCTAATTTACATTTCGAAGATATGATGAGTTCGCTGGTTCGGTCTTAGTACTCTCACCAAAAGTTATGTATAAAAAACTTTTCACCAAAAAATAAAACCGACGAAAAAATCAACTGAAAAGCAAAAAATAAAATAAACCTTTTTAGTCTAAATGATAATTGAGCTCCTAAACTAATGTGAGCAACTGATTTTGAGTCGGCGCCAAACAAACTAACAATTGAATTAGGTAAAGCGTAAATTGATGACAGCGAGATGCACGGCTGCGTTTTGATTACTTCTTTCAAAGTAATATAATGATCTTCGATAATTGTTTGTTTGGCGCCGACTCAAAATCAGTTACTCACAATAGTTTAGGAGCTCAATTATCATTTTGTTTTTTATTTATTTATATTAAATCACATATTTCATTACATTGGTATTATGAACTAATTTTTACAAATTGAGTGCACCTGATCTCAGGATGAGATCGTTTTGTGCCTGAATGGTACTAAATAACTAGTAGTGTTTGAACGTTTCGTAGATAATATCAATAATAATACTAAATAATATAATAGATATAGTAAAGGAAATAATCTAAAATTATCAGAAGCTAAGAGACTGAAGTAATAGTATAAGAAATTATAATTATATATTGATTGATATTCATTGTAGGAGTACTTCAAGAGTTTTAGAGTTCATGAAAATGAAGGACACCAGCTTTTTGCAGAACAGTTTATAACAATAAATGTTTTTGATGGACTCTGGGATGTAATTGTAAATTTTGGGGCCATCAAATGCCATCGACTTCTTATAGAGGGTAGAATTAGGACGAGGAATATTTAAATTTTTGAGACCTTTTTGTCTTGTATTGTGATTGTGGGAAATTTCTTGATGTTGCATTCTATTTCTGTACATGAATTTCGCAATATTAAAAATATACAGATGTGTTAAATCAAGCATTTTAGTTTCTATAAAGAGCTGTTCGGTGGAAAATCTGCGCTTTTTTCTTAGTATTACTTTCAAAATCCATTTCTGTGTGACTTTCAAACAATTTATCTGATTGTTATACGCAGCTCCCCATACTATTATTCATAGGATATTACAGATTCAACTAATGATTTATAGGCCATTTTCAAAATTTTTTCTGGAAGAATATCCCTGAGTTTATAAAATGCAAATACCAGTTTTTTAAGTTTGCTATTCAAATATAGTAAATGATTATCCCATCTGAGCGTTTCATTGATGATAACTCCCAGATATTTGATTTCTGAAGTGTTTCGAATTGTCTTCTTACAATCACATTTAGACTAAGGTGTATTTTATTTTTTGCTTTTCAGTTGATTTTTTGGTCGGTTTAATTTTTTGTTAAAAAGTTTTTATAACCATTTATTGTTATATAATTTAAATTAATTTCGAAAGTTCTGGTTAGTTGACTCCATCACTTTGTATATAACTCCATCCTTCCATAGAATGTAATCAATTTGACGGATGTAGGAGGGTCTGTCAATGTCAACTACATATGTCTGCCAAAGTTCACAAGTGAAAAATCAATCATCCTCCATTTTTCTACCCATAGGGGTGGATCATTCCATTACAAATCAGAATTTGATCAACCATGAGGTATAGTCTTTCTGATAAAAAAAGAATCATCCAATTCGGAACACCCACTACAAAGTTATGCCTGATAGAGTCGGTAAACGGACCAAAATTCAGAGGGTGAACGATTAATAACCTTCATTTTGCTACTCTTAGGGATGGATTTTGTCGTTCAAATCAAAATGGGACCAACTTCAGAGTACACCCTATCCAATGAAGAAGGAATCATCAGAATCGAACCGCTCTGTGAAAAGTTGTGCGTGATCATACATAAAAAAAATATACGCGTCGAATAGAGAACCTCCTTCTTTTTGGTTTCGTCGGTTGAAAAGATTATAGGTTGAGGTACGGTGAGGCTAAAGAGCCATATCGACCGCCTTTCAACAAGAGTTAGTAAGAACTTCTCATGTGGATGGGGTTTCCTCTCGTAGTTGGAAATTTTAGAAACACGCTTTTCTAGCAAATAAAATGATAGTTCAACACGTTGAGTACGGCTGTACAAAGAAAAACTCACACAGCCGGCATTTTTTTGGCCACTTTTATTCAAATATGACTTTTTATAATTCTATATATATTATAAGTTTTGAATTTAAATTGGTTTTTTACAATTACAATTTATTATTGTTGCTATGTACAACGTAAACACGTGGTTTCTGGCGGGTGCCGATTTCAAGCTCAGTTGTGTTAAAGACCAGGACTACGGGGTGTTGTGAACTAACACACCACACCTGTAATACCAGACACTATTCGTTAGATTGGAAGAACAGTATTGAGAGCAATCGACTGTCTAAAGATGGTCGATACTGGAACTAGGTCTGGAGCGGCTCAGAACTAATTTCATTTCTCTCAAATACTGGAACATGGGTTGTTTATTCAGGAAGTACTACCGTTCAGAGAGATTCGAACAAAACAATGATTAAACAAAATAATAATGCACTCATAAAATGTAAAGAATGTACATATATATTTAATAAAAATGTTTCACAATTATTTTCTGCAACACTTATACAACGAAACGAATGTAGCTTATTGGCAGATGATTTTGCAGTTGGCTACACAATAGAAATAATTTTACTAAAGAACAATCTTGAAATTCAATTGCCACAAACGGCTAGAAATAATTCTCTTTGAGATCTTTGTAATCTTGAAAACTATGGAATACTTTACAGACACATACAATTTCAATAGGTTGGGTTTGCCATAAACATAAATACAGAAAAACAAACATTAGACTCACCCTGTTTAACACTTATTCACTGGGGTCGTTTTAAACGGCAATTAGATTGGAATTTATTATTATTTCGTTTTCTCCCGCGTCAATCGGTTATTTTACTTTATTCGCCCGATATAGTAGTAATCGCTTAATACGGCTATGGCTTTTCTGAGAGATCGTGAACTATGGAATTGCGGACTCCCGTCGTATTATCTCTGTTCTGGAAACGTTGACAAAAATAGGCAATTTCTCTGTTCTGGAAACGTTGACAAAAATAGGCAATTCGTGGAAAACTATACTGTTCACTCGTGTTTTCACTAAGAGCTTCAATACTTGAGTTGAATTGGCTGAGTTTTTATGTTTTCTGAAGTTCACTACACTGGTTTGGAAACTCTCATTATTATTGTACGATACTGTAATTAGACTGACTTTTTAACCTAACTTTCGAGAGTGACATGTCTCTAATTCACTTCTGAACATCGAACTGAACTATTTTGATCTCGAACTCGCGCTTTTATATTCCGTTATCGAATCACGTGATAATTTGTCTAACGGCGACTAGTAATTATCATTATTTTCAACCAAAATTAATAGCTGTGTTTTTGGTCATTGCACGCATTGATGATTAATGGGTTGTTTTGTTTCTGTCATAGATAAAAATATATAAAACATAATGTTATGCCTTCTCGAGAAAAAGTTATATTTAATGGCTGTCATACGCGGTGAATTTATGAAGTCTAGACGTGTCGCTCAATTTATGGCTTTGTTTTGGGTTGTTATTTAAACTGATTTTCTTATCTGGCTGTGAATGTAACAAGTGGCAATCAATAATCTTTGTTTACTCTCCTAGATGAGTTAATTATGCATCCGGTGTACAAGGGTTACTTCTTGATAATTATTTTTAAGTGCATTTTAATTGTCTTCCAATAACAACGTATGGTTTTAACGAGCGTATGCTTATCAGCTGTTTCAGTCTAGCATGTGGTCCCTATTGACCTTCACTGTTTATCAAGTTTTCATTCAAGAATGTTACGTTGTTTTGCATCGAAGAAAGTTTCTCTGTAATTACGTGGCTTAACAGTTGATGCAGTAATTCGAGTGGAGAAGTCGTATTATTTAAACCCTTATTACACTATCCTTTTTTCGTCCCTATTTTTTTGTCTATTTTCATGACTAATTTGTTGGCTAAATTTTCACTATTACAACGTGCCTTTTAAATGATCTTCTACCTGATACTAGATCTTTCCTTCTTTTCTGTGATACTGAACAAAACAAAAACTATGTGATTAATTTCATTTATTTGTTGGTTATTTCAAGTCCAACAGATAATTACTGTGTTGGCGAACCTTACATTTCCACAAACGTACAAATCCAGGGGGAAAAATAGAACCAGTGCTATTCATTTTCATGCCTGAAACAGTCAACAAAATAGTATAGTGCGCATGCGCATTTGTTTAAAATTTCAGCCACCGGTCAGACAGAATAATAGGCGCGAAGAAGGCATAGGGTTTTTGAAAAGCCGTGCTTATGCTGCTAAGGCATAAACATGAAATAATAATAATAATAATAATAAAGCGGTTTTATTCATCATTTCAAATTCTACATATAACAAAGGAAAAATACAACAGTATTAATTAATAGAGAGAAGGTAAACGATGAAAAGGCGTAGTGTCAGCTATAGCTGTTTTTCAACTCGACCACAAAAGAGATAAAAAACAAAAACAAAAAACCAAAAAAAACACCTAGTATATTTGTATTGCTTCAGCCTATTGTATTCGTAATGCTTTGTAATGCGATTCTTGTTTCTGTACGTTCTTATAATGAACAATAATAATTTTTCGGATGTTTTTCACTCTGATGCCCATGAAAACCACCCTAATTAATAAATCTCGATCCAGCTCAAATAAGTTTGTCGCTCGGCCAGCGCTTGATCGCCTACATCGCATTTATTTGGCATTATAACGCGACTTCCGATGAGATGACATTCATGTCGCGCCCGCCCTGTGTAGAAACAAGCGCGGCATCCGCATGGTCTCATGCCATACTCAAAGTTTTGAAAAATCTATAAAAACACTCTTCTGTAGCAATATGAACTGAAAATAATTAGAATAAAGTCATTGACCAGAAAATTCCTTTTTTTTTAAGAAAGCGTGGTGTGCTCTCTACTTATAGTATTTCTAATCCCAATTGGACCGACATAAAGAGTTTCGAAAATGAATTACCTTCCACAAGACAGAACTTTTTATGATTGTACCAGGAACGCTTGGAAAGTGAAAACACCCATTTGCCGGGCAGTGCATATGAACACTCCTCGTAGTGCTCTTATTTTCATTGTCGATCCAATTGGGATTAGAATAACTATACTTTTGATGACTCTACTAATCCAATCGATAGAGACCTAACAAAAATTTCAAAACAGCTGAGTGGCTAATTCATACATTAAATTACCCGAATCCAGAATTCCAGCTTTTATGTAATTTTTCTTAGATTTTGGGGCAATTTTGTTACATTTATCGGACTCTACCAATAGCTAGCGATAAATATGAAGCACCCCACTCTTTTTCAACATTTATTTTTTTTGGGCAATGACTTCATTCTTATTATTTTCAACTAGTTCACATTGCTACAAAAGCGTGTTTTTTTATTTTTTATAAACTATAAACTGATCGAAGTTGCTTCACAATCCAAGACAACTTCATGCCAAGCGTTTCTCGTAGCGTTTCGATCCTAATGTCAAGGGTTTTATCCCAAAATGCAGGTCTCTCTTGTTCGAGTAATAAAATAAGACTTTTATCATATATGTTGGTTGGTTGGTCGAAAGCTGACGAGCCAGAGACAGGGTACCCTGTGGGGTACCTCTGGAAATTTCAACCTGCTCTGTTTCCTCAAACATGTTGGCTTGGCCCAGTCTATTGTGAAGCATTGAGTGTATCCACTTGCAGGTGGTTTCGTCAATGCCTCTTCGAGTGACCGCAGAGACCATAGTTCCAAAGGAGGTGTTGTCGAAGGCTCCTTCGATGTCTAGGAAAGAGCATAGTGCAATTTCTTTGTTTGCTCAAGACTCTCCAAGCCTTGGAACGAGCTGATGAAGTGCTGTCTCGCATGATTTTCCTGTTAGATAGGCATGTTGGTTTTGATGTAAAGGCCGTTCTACAAGAGCGGTTTCCCTTATGTCTCTATCTATCAGTTTTTCTAAGCCTTTCAGAAGAAATGACGATGGGTTTATTGGTCTGTATGCCTTTGCCTGGTCGTATGAGTCCCGTCCAGGTTTTGGAATAAAGACCACGATTACAGTTTTTCAGGTTTGAGGTAGCCATCCCAATGCTAGGATCAGCCTGTACAGTCTGCACAGTTCTGGTGCTAGATATTCAACTCCGCTCTGAAGTAGTATGGGAAATACTCCATCTGGGCCCGGAGACTTGTGAGGCTTGAAGGAGTTTATTGTCCACACTACTTTTGAGTGAGTTTTTTGAGTTCAGCCACTTCCCAGTCTGCCCTTTTTGCCCTCAAATGAAGGTTCGCAGGGATTTCATATCTGGGGTTTTGGTTTGTGGTGACAGTGGATCCTGGGAAGTGTGTATGAAGCAAGAGTTCTATAGTTTCCTTCCCAGTGTTGGTGTGATTACAGTTGGGTTTTTTGAGAGTCCCCAATAGATTGATGGGGTCTTTGGAAAGGATGCGGTGGAGTCTTGCTCTTTCTGAGGTTTGTTCTATGTCCTCACAGAACTTCCTCCATGACTTTTTGAAATAATCCTTCCAGTTACCAGTTTTTTTCGCTCGATTAAATAGTTTGCGCGTTTTATTTCTAAGATATGTGAGTTCGGTGTTCCACCAGCTCACTTTACCTTCAGTGGTGCTGCGCTTTGAAGGGCAGTTGTTATGATATGAAGTTATTATGGCCTCCTGTAACATTGGGGAGGTTTGCTCTATTTCATGAATCGTATTTGAGTTAGGTTCGACATTTTTGAAATTTGTGAGATTTGCCTTGAGCTCCTCCCGGTACCCCGGTCAGTTGGTTTTTCTAGAATCCCGACACATAACTGCAGGAACATTGGCATAGCCAATCTCCACATGTATGTGTTGATGATTTGAGTTTGAAGGTTCCTCAGATACTGCCCATTTGCCGACGTGCCGAACCACCAAAGAAGAGCCCAAAGTGATGTCAATGATTTCCCGTCTGTTACGGGTCTCATCATCATATATGTCACTCATGTTCTTGAAACTGTTGACGAATATATTGATAAACTGTCAAAAATGCAGTTCAAATCACAACGAGCAAATAACTTAAACGGTAGAAAAACCACTGGGTGTGTAAACGTGCATTTGGTAACGAAGGCCACTAGTGCAATGCGGCGGTAAAATTTCCTTCGGTTCCAGTGGCACTCGACGGCTACACAGCTACCGCCGACGTCAAATTGACCGATCTTTTTTTTCTCGTCTAATATGTAAGCTCTCACTTCCTTCACTGGGCCACTTTTGGAACGGCGGTGACGGTAAATTATCCAACAGAAAAAATCCGCCATGTGTGTCATGGGCGAAAGAATTGAAATTTTGATATTTTTAGGATATGGTGATAAAACAAGAACGCAGAAGCAGGTATGCGAAATCTTAATCACTAAGTATCCTGACCATCGCATTTCTCAGTCTACGGTTGATAGAATAAAAAACAAATTGCGTAAATTTGTAAATGTCACAGATAATCATAAATCTGGTAGAAAACGCATCTTATCTGACGAAAACAAATTGGATATATTGTTAGATATTCAAGATAATCCACATAAACCTACAACAAGAATTGTCGACGATAATGATGTAAGTAAAACGTCCATATTGCGTATTCTAAAAAAATGAAAATACCACCCCTATAAAGTTCATTTGGTTCAAGAACTCAACAAGGATGACAGGAATTTTTCCGGATCATTGAAAATAAATGCCACGATGATGATCCGTTATTTATAAAAACATTATTTTTTCTGGAACAGTCATCAAACATAACTGTTAATACTGGAGTACAGAAAATCCACATTGGATGATGGAGGCCAATACTCAATATCCTGAGAAGGTGAATTCTCAAATAATCGGACCATATATCTTTGATAGCACTGTAACGAAGCATTTTTTCCAAACTCCTTTACTAGGAATGGCTAACCGGAAGTTTGAAGTAACTTTGGTACATCCCTGTCTATTTGGGGGTTTAACATTAATTATGGTGTGGCAACAAAGTAATGCCCGTTTATAAGTGTAAATATACAAAGCTACTGGAGCGATCACAAAACCGAGCAGAAAAAGGTGCTGATCCTTTTTTGTACCGTACAAAAATACTTTTCTGACTGTTTTTACTATGATGGTGGAAAAAAGGTGAATTTATATTAGTAAACACGTACTATGCTTTTTCATAAAGATAAGCTGCTTTTTGGTCCAGTTCTAATGTCAATCAGACAAAAAGAAGGTCTTTTCCATACGGATTTTGTCTCACATTTCTTTCAAATCCGCTGAATATAAAAGCCGAGATTTAATTAGGATCGCTCTCTTTACTTCCGTGTCGAACACAAGCTGTTTTACTTCCCGTCCGAGAGCGAGCCCTTTTGGCTTTCGTTCCGAGAACAAGTTTCGTTATTCTGCAGAACAAGTAATTAAAATCGTTCTGCGAATAGCGAGACAAAGAAATTGGTTTTCCGTAAAGCATAAGCATTCATGCAAAAACTTTGTTCAAGTAGTGAGTGAAACATTGTGTTTAAACCTTTGATAACCTGTTGATTTGATTGGGTCATTAAGACACCTTCATAACAATATTGCCCTGTTGTATATATTTTCCCCCACTGTGTTTGGAAACCGTTTGGGTTTATCAAGTTAGCGAAACGTCTAATTGATTGTATTGCGTGCATTGTGAATATTCATGAAAAGTACGATTCAGCTGTGCAGAATCGCACAAGTGTAAAATATTCCAGTCCCGTGACTTTCGCGATAAATCAAGTTATGCATTATTCGTTATTCCGGATTGATTTATGTCGTGGGGTATTTTCGTTGAACCAATAATATAGATGAAGAGTTCCTATCACTACGATAGCAGGCTGTCTCACCAATTGACCGTCGTAACTTCATTTGTTTCATATTGACGATCCTTCAAAAGTTGAAGGCATCTACGTTATGGTCAAATTACTCCATGCTGGGAGCTCAATTAAATTTGAATGACATAGAAGATTTTGGATTGAGCTTTTGATTAAAATTCCCGATAATAATACGAAAAAACCAAGATCATTTGAGATAAACGAAACTTATATGTCATTGTATAGAAAATATGTTGCATGTCGTCCAGAAAATTTGGGAAGTTATCGCTTGTTCTTAAATAGTCTAATCGACAGGTTGAAAATGGTCTAAAATAATATAGTGCTCTTAAAATTCCCGATAATAATGGAA